>OX422212.1:571265870-572465870 GCA_949130495.1 Sambucus nigra
GAAATAAAATGGATATTTATAGGTTGTGCAAAAAATTCTAGGGGCCGACTTATTTCAATGAAATTAAAACTCGTTCGAACGAGAATGTTATCTCGTTAGAATGACAATGCAGTTTGTTCGAACGAGACTCCAATCTTGTTTAAACTAACTTATCCTTCAAACAAATTCAGATAGAAGACCCTCATTGGATGTTCGTTCGATGTAAGATCAAAAGACCCTTCTAACGACAAGGCAAAGTTGTTCAAACAATAAGCTAATCTCATTTGAATAAGGTTCTAAAAATTTATTTTTAAATTAAAAATCCAGCTTCAGTTTAATTAAAAAATGAACATCCCAAATAAAGTTTATGAATAATGTTAAACACCAATTGATTTATACCTTTGTGGGATGTAGAGAAGTCTTCAATCTTGGAGTCAATTTATCATGATGAAAGGTGACGATTTGTAACGGGATACGCCAAACTAGCCTAAAATATAAAAAAGCCTATACTATGAGAAATATTAGAAAACTTGCTCTTATAATGTGTAATAGTGAGAACATGGATGTGGGACAAGAGTGTAATCATTAGAACTTTTATGTGGGAGAGGAGTGTAATCGTGAGGACTTGGATATAGGATAGGAGCGTAATTGTGAGGACTTGAATGTGGAACATGAATGTAATCGTGCGAACTTAGATATGGGATAGGTGTATCATTAAAATCACATTCAAATTTTTGTGGCGATAATCAATTGGTTGGATTTAGTACTTTGAGCCCATTCGATTAAAATAACTTAAAAGCATGGAAATGGACAATTTGAGAATAGCTATATCATCATCATCGTGTTTTTCTTCTCGTGTCTTTGGTTTATTCAACTGTGATACTTAAAGAAATATACTTTACTTTTTGACAAACTTCTAACACCATGAGTTTCCCCCTAGTGTCTTTCCCTTCAAAGGCAGTCAATCCATCAGTATCCAGACTTGTTTGGCTTGAAGAACCTTGCCTACTTCTTAACTCACTCAATTTTTGCGACAAAATTATTGATGAATAGATTAAAACAGTTTAACATCTAAACTTGAATTAATTTAATTATTACAACTGAGTTTTTGAAACTCACCATATCATAAGCTAGCTTTAGGTGAAACTCCCTTGTTTTCTTCTTACAATTTTCGATATACACTTTCGAATAATCAACAAGTCGTTTATTTTTAAACACCTACAAATTAATTTTCCATTAACTATCTGAGAAAGACATAATATATATATACACATCAAAATAATAAAGTGTAGGTAACATCTCCTCAGTTTTCTTAGCATATAACATCCGACCATGACAATGGATGTCAGTCTTTTTAGACCTATTCACCCGGCCTTAGTGTCTTTATTTTAATTTTGCCTCAGATGCTTTGTGCAAGATGAATTCATACCACTCATGGATGGGGATAAGCTTTTTTTTTTCCCGATACTCTATCCTTTAGGACCTTTATTCCATCACTTCCCAATCCCTTAAAATCAACTAAGAGGAGGTTATTTCTAAATATCTTCAATTGAATACCCAAGTCTTTCGTGTACCACTCCTTCCCGTCGGCCAAAATATTGACCTCTTTCTTAAGCGTATCCCACAAGTCATATTTGTTTATTTGCTCAACCTTGTCCCAACTCTAATATTTTAAGCTGATACATGATTTTAACAAAGACAAGGCTCGATCTTTATAAGGGGTCTTGCCACCTATTGGCAAACCACTTAGGTTAAGGGAAACCTCTGTACGAGAATCAATAGCAGAATGTTCATCATAACTTAAACTTACTAGAATGGATGATGGAATTTCACTATCGGACGTCATTTTCTGCAATTTATATATTTATGCACTAGTCCATATGTTAATACAAGAAACCAAATAATATAAAACATATAATATAAGTTATACCTTTTCAAAACATTCTAAAAGTTTTGATAATTCGACCATGTCATAAGTTTCGTACTTCATCATTTTACGTAAAGGTTTTATTGTCCATGTTTGTGAAAGTGTGTTGACAGTTGCATTTCTAACCCTGAACATGTTAGGACGTGTTCCTTCTCTCCTAAGACAATGATATATGTTAACTTTTTTATGCATATGTTTTCTCATGCTAGAGTATGAATACATCCTTATTCTCTTCAGTTAGATCCAGAAAGGATGAAGTCCTTCTTCAAGTTCTAAAAACTCTACTAACTGCATTGTATTACTTGGATTATGTTTTATGGAAACCCTTTCAAATGGTTCACCCCAACTTTGAGGTAGCCTGCATAGTATTGAATTAAATAAATATTGTTCAGGTATGTTCCACCCGTGATCTTATAAGTAATTACATTGTTTGATGTTTGGAGAGACCTGCCAATAAATTGATGTGTTCTCTGTAAAAGACCTTTTTGAACGTCTTTGCATGTACATATAATATTTGACATCCTAAAAAATAGTAATAAACTTGTAAACAAAGGGCATGTTGAATACTTCCTACGAAATAACTGAAACATGATATTATACATAACTTTGAAGTTAACATTTAAAACAACAGACCACGCTACAATTAAAATATATTCCTCTAATATGTCTAATAATTTCTTTAATTCTCAATAGTCATCCAGAACAGACTAAAACTCGATAGGTTCCTCTATGTCTTCTACCGATGTAGTCAAGCTTTTAAGGGAATATAAAACAACAAACCATGGATCATTGTGAGGCCTCTTTGCATAAAACACTTGCTTTAAATTTTGGAATGCACAAATAAATGGCTCGTCATTCACATTAGTTTTACTTTTCAACTTGGCCAAATCAACCTTCACCATGTGCGTGTTAGGGTCGACCATACATGCCTTATTGTCCTCAACTCTCACCCAATCACAGTAATATATAGGTACGCTGAAAGATATATAATTTAACATTACAATTTTTCTTATAATCCCATAATACGTCATCTCGACTGCTATCAAGTTTTTATCTTTCTCCCTTGCCATGGCATGAGTTAATGCTTTATATGAAATGCCTCTACTTTCTTTCCCAATGAATTTTAGCTCGTGTGTGCTTGAAGAGAACACAAAACCATTGACACAATATTGTCCAAACTCCTTGGCTACAAAACTAGGCCCATTTTGTTAGACGTGAAAGCCTCATCGATACTTCACTAGCTATCAAAAATTGAAATCAAGAAAGTATTTATATGTTGTCAATATCTTCAAAAGACAGTAAATAAAATTGAGGTATTACTGTAGTCACCTCGGAAGCTACCCAATGCCAAAAGTCATTGTTTGTGCTCATAACTCCCTTTATCTTGTTGTCACGCCCACACTCATTATATTTTCTAGGTTAAAATCATCAATATCAACTCCTTGTGAATATGACATCAAACATATTACATTATTTAACAATTTATTTTAATAAACTCAACTTTTCCATTTATCTAAATCATCATGCGTCTCGAATACATATTGAGACACCTGGTTATATTATGTCCTTTTCAGCTTTACTACCGTACCCTTCCCTAGAGCCTCCTTTTCTGCAAACTCTTTTAATTCATTAACAAAGTGTTCATGACCTCCAATGTTTAAGTTAGGCATATATTCATGTGCATCCAAGGAAGCCTCTTCCATAATGTACTCCTCGACAATGGAACCCTCAATATTCTGTGTATTCTTAATGTATTATTTAAATTTTTTCATTAATTATTCAAAAGGATACATCCATTGGTTTGTTAAAGTTCCACATAAATCCGTTTCATCGCATAAATGCTCTAAAATGTGGATGCTTATGTCAAAGAATGAGGGAGTGAAGTAATTATCCAAAACACAAGTAGCCTCAGCCAAAGTTTCTTTCGCCTCTATTTTTGGCTTCTTGTTGACATCTTTCTCACATAATAAATAGAAACATAAGATAATCTTTAGAAAGGCACTACAGAGATCCTTGTGTTCCTAAAAATAGTGTTCAAATAAGATAGGCACAAGTTTCTTAATCACATTCCAATCGTGAGACTTGCACTTTTTCAAATCCTTTTTTGCACTGTAGACAATCTTGCATAAATTTGATGAGAAATTAGAAGGGACCTTCAACCCCTTTAATATTCCTAAGAACATATTTCTTTCTTCAATGCTCAAAGTATAAGATGAAACTCTCATATGTTTTTTTTCCAGTGTTTGGATATATTTTCAACCATAATGATCTCTTCGACCACGTTGTCTTCACATCAACATCCTTTCTTTAATGCTTCTAGGCCAAAATTATGGGGTATTTTCCATTCAATTTTTGATCAGCCTTTATTGACCTTTCTTTAATTTCCAAACCAGAAAGTCTGGGATAAAATTGCTACATATTAACCTAAATATGTGACCAAAAATCTTTGGTGACTATAATAAAAAAACGTTTACCACTTTTTAAAGCTAGTTGGCTTTAGTTTCCTCTCCGGAAATAGGATAACCTAAGTAACTAAGCACATTGCACCTAACGAAGGTCCCATAAGCAGGAAAATCATGAATTTACCAAACTAAGATATATCTCAAAGTGAATTCCTCATATTTTCATAAGTCTAAGGATCTCACACCTTCAACCCATAACTCATTCAATTCATTTATAAGTAGTGCTAAGAAAACATCAATGTCACGACCTAGTTCTTTTGGACCTGGTATTAACAAAGAAAAAATTGAGATCTCCTTTCTCATGCACAACGAAGGGGGAAAATTTAAAGGCCAGTCAAACACCATCCATATACTCTTATTTTTGATCAATTTTCCAGACCCCCATCGGTTGATATTCTGAGGAACCGTTGCATATTTCTTTAGCTAAGTTTAAGTATCGTTGATTTGTAATTTTCCACAAATATGAATCAATTGAATGTAGTATGATATTCTCACCAACATCCGCTTGACCATTCCAAGTCATTTCCTCTTCTATCCAAGGTATAGTGTAAAGTCTCTTCAATTGAGGACCTAGAAACAAATACTTCAACACGTTCTTAGGTAATTGCATATATACTTTCAACAAATGTTTATTATGTATTATCATCTTTTGTTCATATCTGGGTTCCTTACATACAGGACAAGCTCATATGTCTATGTGATCCTTATCGTATAATACGATGTCATGCTTGCAAAAATTAAAGGATTTATATTTCATACCCAAACCTTTGAAATTATTCTTCATGATTGGATAATTAATTGGCAGTGTATTTCCTTACGAGAGGAAATCTTTTGTCCAAATGTGGATTGCTATCACACTTTACATAGACAATCCAAATTAGCTCTTTAAGTTATGGAACCCAACCATGTCATATACCATTGTGTGGTCGAGGTTGGAATTATGGTATAATGGTGTTGCAGTTAGTGATTTTAACCGTACATAATCCTTATATTGGTCAATATTATTGTCAACGTGATCCTCACAACCTAAAACATTCCCTCTGCTAGCTTGCTTTTCTCGTGTTACGTGCACTTCGTACGTATTGTTATTGAGATCATTTAACCTAGCATGTGATAACGGGTCACCATCTGTGTGAACCTTTTCCTTGACAAGTATTTTTTCTATAATATATGTAAAATCCCTCTCCCCGTGGAATTTCCAAAATGTGTAGTCATCTTGCATACCCCATTTCTACAACGAATGCATGGGCAAGGGATAATGTTAGTTTTGAGATTATTCATTGCATAATTCACAACGTATTTAACCCTATTAGCGTATACTTTCCCCACTATAGAACTTTCACCCATCCACTCTTTATATTATGGAAATCCTATTAATTCTACAATACAAACAAATAGAAACTCGGTAAATTAAAAAACTAAATGAGTATGTCCTTTGTTGATGTAAAAAATTAGATTATATCTAATTTCCAATCTGTTGATGTAAAAAATTAGATTATATCTAATTTCCTAATCACAGATAAAATTAAATGAGACAAAGAAATTTTAAAGTAGTTCAGCCTTATAAGAATGGCCTACGTCCACTGTTCTTGTTATTGCTGACTGCTTAGGAATTCTCGATTACAGGCTTTTATCAAGAAATTCCCAGTCCCCTTATATTGAGGATGATACAATGTATTTATAGCCCACAGGTTGTACATGTGAAAGGGTAATACATAAATGACCCTTAGGCGTATACATCTGCATGATAATAATAAGCATTTAATGCGCATTCAATCTGTTGGTTATCCTGCTGTTAATGCTTTGTTCGAGGTGCAGCTCGGACCGCCTAAGCTGCTCGAACAGCCTAAGTAGCTCGGTACTCATAAGTAGCTCGGTGCAATAAACTTCCTCGGAGAGCTCTTGTTGGTCGGAGTGCCTGAGTTGATCGGGGAGGCAGAGTTCCTCGTTGCTAATATGATTGTAAAAAAATTCCGGTACGTGCCACGTGATTGACACGCGTCTTCTTATGATTAGTCCACGTCAGCAGGTTAAATTTGGTATCAACATCCTTTATAAAGAAAAATGGGGTTGAAACTCTTTAAGCCATTTCTTACCAATACATTACATGACATTTCCAGATTCTACACCCCATTTGAGACCATTTCAATACGCATCTCAGGTGTGTATTGAAAAAAAGGCAAGAAAAATGTTGTATCGAAAGGAAAATAATTATTTTCTTGCTAAACTAATAAAAAAATGTCGTATGCAGAGGACAAGAAAAATAATAGTCTAATACCATTAATTATTCAAAAATATCTTCTTTCATAAATTACATTAACAAATTCCTGATCAAATACAAACTTTGCCTCAAAATATCGGGCTGGATTTCTAACCCATGGAAGTTCACCCTGTAAAAAGTGTAATGAAAAGAGACATGAAATACATACATTGTGTATTAATAAAAATATAAAAGTGGAATTGGATGGGTGTACTTAAGAAAGAATCAAAATATAGTTGATGATAAAGGAATGTATGGTGCAAATAAACAATGCTTGTGCGTTTTGTGCTTTAATAAAATCAATAGTAAACAACATCATTGATGATTGCAAGAATGTCATTCATTCAATACATTTAAATTCTCAATATATGAAACATATATTTATTTCCCCAAAATTAACTTATAAATATATCCCAACTTAAAATCCAGTATTCACATTACTACTTATAATATTTAAAATATTAGAGAGAGGTGCAAAGACCAAATATATTCTACTGTTAACTCAACTAACCATGTGTTATCCCAAATTTTTTATAACTGAGAATAAAGACTAATATTGAGAATAGTCAACAATAATAACATAAATCCGATGCCCTAATTTTAAGTGTTAAGCCCAATTTTCTATAATCAAGAATAATAACATAAATCCAATGCCCTGATGTTAAGTGTTAACCCCATCATCACAACGAGGATAAGAATAATGAAATTAAAGGACCAAATAGTGTCTATAGGAAACAAAAATAGAACCCATCATAATCAATACATCCAATTTAGAAATCCCAACACAACCCAAAAGTTAACCAATAACTACCCATCACTAAAAATCATCAGAGTAATAACTACAAGAATAAAATAAGTTACACCGGAGTATAAGTGAATGTAGGATGTATAAAAAATAATTTAGTAAACCAATCATTTACTGAATGCATTACACTTTGTTGATCTAAACATCATTCATATGTACACCTGAATTGGACTACCTTACTAAGATATGAAAAAAAATCACAGTTTAAACTTATTTCTGCTCATTCTCATGTACCAAGAGAAGCAAAAGAATATAACAAATGCTAAATATTTTTTTGTAGAAATTGAACATCTGTTTATATGTTTTGTAATCATACTAAGATGGGGCATTCAAGAGAGCTCGAGTTTCATTGATAATGTTGAACAAAGTTCAAGAATATTTAAATCAAAATCAAGAACAACAATTAAAAACTTTAATATATGTTCATCAACTAATAATCCTCTTATACACTTAGACAATAAATCTAATCATTATCATATCAATATAATATTGAAATTGGTATTAGTGCTGCATATATTATGTACATTGAATCTATATTATGAACATGCACAGTGATTTTGAACACCGAACCCCCAGAAATTATCGCACATTGATTTTGCATAGAAATTTCCTAAAAGACTTTATCACGGGTAGAAAAAAAATAAAATAGTATGTAGGGCTTAGAAATAAAGGAACTACTGAAGCATTAATGGAAAATGAGAAGAAGAAAATCTTGAGAATGCATAGATGGAGGTCGAAACATCAAAGTAATAAATGGAAATGAAAATGTCTTACCGAAAATGCTTGAAGAGAGACGAGATTTGAAAATGCTTGGAACTTAAAAAGGAGAGAGGAGAAAGAAGAGGAAAATGAAATTATAATTATAAATTTGTGACCCCTAGTAGCAGTTATAAATTAAAGCTAATACTAAAGGTTGTGGTTACTACTAGAAATTACAAATTTATGACTATTGAGAGCAATCACAAATTAAGCATTAGGCCAACATTTGTATCCTCTCATAGCAGTTACAGATTTGTCACCATAAGCAGTCACAAATTTGTAACTTCCACAAGCAGTCATGAATTTTTCAGTAAGCTTAAATTATGAATGTTCTTATGGAAGTTACAAATTTGTGACTACTTATAGCAATCAAAAATTAATCATGCGATAAGATTTGTGATAGCCATTAGCAATGACAAACCAGTTGATGTAAATTTTTCATTACCGCTATGAGAAGATACACACGACGAATCTAATCCTAAGTCCAAACACTCTGATATTATCATCACCCAAATCACAAGCGATTTAATCAAATAAATGAACTTTTCTCCAACCTAAGAATAATAACAATTTCATTTTAAGAGGTAATTAACTACACATAAATATGTCATCAAAATCGTTATATTTTAATAAAACATAGTAATCCATTTCCATCTTTCTTAGGTTCACAGAATTTCATAAGGTCATTATACTAGCCTAAAGTTCCATCACTCTCCGAATTACCATAAATAGAACCCCAAGACCCCAATAGGTTCCTTAAAAACTCAAATTACTTAATGTATCCAAAAATGGACTCGACGTGAAACTCATTCACTAATCTCGTGTTTAAAAAAATATCTAAGTTGCAGACTTTACCCCAAAATATGATTACATCCCGTAATAATCCTCACGACTATTGTAAAAACCATTGTCCAACTATTCGTCCTATACTTGACAAATAGTTCGCAATGACCTTTATTCCCATGCTTTTTTAAGTTCCAATACTCCTCAAGTCTTGCCAACGCTCAAACAAGAGTACAAAATGTTACCATAGGCTCTAGATACATCAAAGAACATTTAACAGAAAAATAAACGGATAAAAGACATATCCTAAGGACACTTGGTATTGGATATTCTGATACCAACGATTAAAACCCGCAATTTCCATATCTGGTTGATAAAGATGAACCTGAGATACTGAGGATGTCTAGGTAATTTATATCCCTCTCAGTATCAAGATAAATCGAAAACCATCTAAATTAAAACCAACATAATAAAGGATTTAATAAGATATGGTGAATAGAAATACTAACTTTGAAAACTGAATCCACTTAAAACCTCTCACTATAATTGTTCAACTGAATAAAAGAGTACAACTAAAATTCCTCTAACTACAAAATCCCAAACTGAAATACACATGAGTACAATGATAACCCTTCCACATAACTCCAAATATTCTAATAGCTATAATGAACCAGTAACTCTAACTCTGTGAATACCAAGATGGGTCGCCATAACTGCAAGTCTGACCACCCAGTCTTGTTAACTTGCTTATAAAGTAATATTCTGTGGAGGAAACATTTATTACATTGGGACAACTCCACAAAATTATGAGAATTAAATTTTAATACCAATAAATAATGAAGCAATTAATTCATAATACATTCCACCTATTGGCTCTTACATGCAATAAGTATCTCAACTTTCACCTAAGTGCAATACTACGTGCATTTCCTAACCCGAGGCATAACTATTCTAAAAGACTCCATATCTACACAATTGAGCATTATCTATAAGGAACAACTACCATGGAATGCTATCAATAACCTAAATAGTTTTTTAGTAAAAGTTCCACACATATATTTTCATTAGTGTTTTCATAGCCTCATAAAGATAATTCCCAGCCTATTTAAATATATTTTAATTAATCGAGTTCTTATCCAACTATCTTAAGGGATAGGTCGTAGCCACATACCCTAGACAAAGGAGTGTAACTAGCCACACATGCAAAAACACAACCCAAATACCTACCCCCACTCTCACTTACAAGAGACATACAAGTAAACCACAAAATGTACTTAACATGCCATAGTGTTCATTATCCAAGTCTATAATTAGACTACATAATTTCTTACCTAATATATATATATATATATATATATATATATATATATATATATATATATATATATATATATATAACACAAAGGCATCTAGACTCGTTGTCCACCTGGTACTTTTATCGGCAAATTCGAAAGAGTCCGTCACTTAACGGACTTACACAAAACTCACATAAATAGGGTGATCACAAGAAAAAACCACCCCCTACTCTGCCCATACCTAGACATTATAGATGGAATAGGTCATCCTACTTATCTCACCACAAGGCGGTGATCCCTAACCATGTTGTAGACACCCCATCTTAGGACCATGCTTAGAACCTCCTTAAGTCCCTAGCACTCACTCGTTCATCATAAACACTAGGTCATACTCTGAGTATCGATCTAGAGGCCACCAGGCGCACCCGAGGCCTTTTTGACTTCGATAAACTTTCTTTCCTGAAAAAAATATCAATGAATCTTTGAAGGGCTCTAAATACCCATTCCAATGGTCCATCCCGTGTGAGAATTAGCCTTACGGTTCAGACAAATGACCCGTTTTACTCCGGGGTCATCGGCGCTTTGGATCCATGTTTGACCTTAGTCAACTCTCCGAACCTAGTGAGGATGAATGAAATATATAAGGGCACTGAATACCCTTTCCATTGGTTTGTTTAGTGCACAAATCGGCCTTACGGTTCGGACAAACGATCCATTTTCCTCTGAAAACTTCTTATTAACTGACCAACGGGCGTTTTTAAGCAACGTTTAACCTTGGACAACTCTTAGACCCGAGACGAGCTCAATAAATTCTTGACGGGATCTAAATACCCTTTTCAGTGGTCTACCCGGTGTGTGATTCTGACTTATTGTTTGGATTTTACACCCATTTTTTTGAAAAATCTATCCCAGACTACTAAATAACATCCTAGGGACACTGCCTATCAATAGTATACCTGAGGTGCTAAGCCGATAGGCAGGCCAATGCCCCATCCGATCGGCACCCCCTTGGACCTATAAATAGAGTCCATGACCTCACTTTGAAAAACTCCCTAAACGCCCATCGCAGCAAGTCGGAGAACATTCTCTCGAATTCAGAGTTGTTCTTTTTTCGAAAAAAATCATTTTTCTACATTACCTTCCATCACTTGGTAAATTCCCCCAGCTCTTCATACCACTTTCATACCTTTGCAAGATCAACATATATATACGTCCAAGATCAACATTAAGGACTCATAAGGAGGTCAAATTCTCCATCATTTTCTCTAATTATTCAATTTGAGTATTTTTTTCTTTGTTTTTACTTCAGCATTTTGTTTCCTTACCTCACATACATTAATCTCAAATGTTTATTAGTAGTACTTACACATACTCCATTTTCATAAAAAATCCAAAAAGAAGAAAAAAAAGAGGGTTTATCTATAAATTCCAAAAGAGGGATTCATATCTCACACTCTCGCTCTTAAAACACATTTTCTCTACACACATACATAAGAGAAATCCCCCGTGTGAATTTATGGATTAAACCCCACCCTATGCTATCTTCGAACTACGTGGATTTTGATTCTCTTTGGGCTATATAGGCATCTTGGACTAATCCCGAGATTTGATTCCTACTTTATGAATGTTTATCTGTTTCCTTCCTATCATATATTTGTATTCTTTACGAATCTCCTAATTTTACATGCTTGTGTTTCGTCCGATATATGCATTCGCTCTTTTATAGAGACTTGAGATTCAGCAAACACTCATATTATAATTTGAATTATTATTTTTAGAAACACACCAAAGGATGAATTCACTATCTCCTTTTCAATGACGCGAGTTGAATGATTCCATTCGTCACCTATATTATGCACATGAGTAGACACTTCACGAAGTTTAATATGAGAAGATTAACACATTTCCATGAGAGACCGAAAGGGAGGGATGGGTTCCTAACACCTTCCCATTCTGTAACTTAGTCCTCCAACCTTTGTACTACTTGGTTTCGTAAGTATCAATATTTTCCTTGATGTTGTTCTCTCAAGGAGGCAACATTTCTTTTGCCTGTTTTGTGCGAAATAGGCTTGTGAATCTATCTATACACATTATCCCCCACATTGACAATGGTCGAGCGCCCCGAGAAAGGGCGCAACCCATGCACGCTCCGGAGGGAACATGAAAGGGGAAACCCCGGGATGACCACACTTGTGATCTAAAATAATGACCTACACTGCGTCCAAGCATATCTCACCTGGAGTGTGGTACTTGGTCCCGATTTCGAAGGCAATCGTAAACCGATAGATTCACCACGAATGCGAGTATGTCCATATAATCACACACAATATATATAGACACACACACTTAAGTGTACCCTAACATCTAGATCCCCACATCGTTAGATCCTTATTTAAAATTAGGTTTACAATCTCTAAAACTAGGTTAAAGATATATAAACAAGTAGGGTACCATAAATACTCTAAAGTGTACCACAAATCACTTTAAATCCCTAATGACCAGATTATTATGTACATTTTAAGGTTTGACAACTCTTAACCTTATTAAATTCACCTCCCACTTTATTACGTTTCTAAACTATGAGTACTGATATGACCTAAGTGTGACCTCGGCCTAGGGACACCAACCTCGGCCGAGATGATGGCCGAGATAATGGCCGACTCTGGATAAGCCATGGGCCCACGATATCAGCCCTCGGCCTTAGTAAGGTCGGCCCAGGCCGACACTACCACCTACATCTCCAATGGACACTACGCGCATCACAGGCATCAACAGCATTCTCGTATACCTGGATATGGCAACCTCGGTCGGGTGTAGGCCGAGCTGACAAGAAGCCCTAGTAAAATCCATCATGGAATCAGCTCAACCTCGGCTGAGGCCGACCCCAGCATACTGCCTCGGCTGAGATCAGGCCGAGACCCCCTATGGCATATCTCGGATTGAACGAATACCAAGCCTTTACAACTCGGCCTCTCCCAGGCCGAGGTCATGCACCAATATGGCAGCCGAGCATCTGTTGACATTTCGATAAGGACACGTGGGCACAAATCAGTTGTAACAAGATTATTCTCCACACGTAGGGAGAATATTTCGTCATCATTCCCTACCTGTGACAGTGATAGGTGGCTCCCCCCTATTGGTGAGGCTAACACACATGTGCATATTACATGCATGGGGGTACACTACACCCCCTAAGTACTATATATATAGAGGTCATCCTCTACCTTGCGGGGGATCCAGGATTAGCAGCCCTAGTTGAAACTCTGTTAAAATACAAAGTAGATAGAGAAAGCTTGAGAGATTGTATCTATGGCCATTAGAGCCCTCATACAGTGATACACATCATACACTTGCACAGTGGACGTAGGCCAGATTGGCTGAACCACTTATATTCCGGTGTGAATCCTCTTCTCCTCACCTCATTCTACTATATGTGTATGTACTCCTATTCTGCCATTGTTGACATTAAACTAAGCTCACAAACACCTTGAAGGGTGGTGCTATTTCTAGCATCATCAAGTACATATATCTCTTACTATATATACACATCCTCTTGTAATGTACATAATTGTATCATCATTAAATTACAAAATTGATTTTACGGTCTATATCCTCTGAAGACTTGAATTAAATCTCCCAAACACTTTAGGACATTATTCTAAGATTGATATATACATACAACCATATAAATACCGCTCAGTCGCACGTTTACCCATTCTGACCAAATCCTAACACCGAATATAAGTATAATTGTTCAAGGGTAATAAATCTAACCTATAAAATTGTCCTTAATACTAACAAAGTCTAATCCATCACTAAATTAGGTGCAATAATCGTAAAGTAAGGTCCTAACTAAAAATCAATCCAACTTTTGGTCTCACGCACCGTTTGGTAGAAAAATCATATCAAATCCAAAAAATATCTAAAAACTATAAAATCATCACCCACACCTACATATTTCGACTATGCACAACTTGGGTAAATTTCCTCGTTGGAACAAGAAAGGCATCTCGTTGGAATAATAAAGGCACTTCGTTTGAACAATGTTGTAACAAGAAAGACGTTGTGCTTTGTCCCCAACTACGAAAACCATCCCCCAAACTCCAAAAAACTCCATTAAAGCTCCACCAAGGTTTCCAATCGAATCCCCATCATACTATAACTTAAACTAGTCATCAAGTGGCAAGAATCCTATTGATTTATAATCATAAACAAGTATTTTTAACATGATTTCAATCAATTAGTAAATTAACCCAAAATTACTCAAGAATAATTTATAAATACCTACTATCTTTTCATTCAAGATTCATCAAAGAAGAATCCGATTAAAAACTAACGTCAAACCTAAACATGGATTTTATTATAATTCCCAATTGTTATACCATATCTATTTTGTGTTTTATCACCAATGTTTTAACTTTCAAAGGAAGATTAATTTCTATTAATCGTAATCCGTCCCAATCGAAAGCCATCATGTAAATCAATCTCCAACAAAATTAAAAACTAAAATCGTATAAGAAAACATTCTTATACATTAAAAAACATATTATTATAGATATTGCAAGAAAATTCTTTCCTTGGAAGATGAATGAAGGCCCCTCTACTGAGATTCGCCTCTTTTTCTCTTCTCAAAGCTTGTAAACCTTGCCCATAATGTTTATGGCTACTAGCTTTAATTGAAAATGGATAGGAAGCTAATTAGGGTTGTTTATATTATTATTGAACTTCATAGTCCTGTATCTCCCCATAAGGCCAAATTTTGGACCCTTAAAAAAGTCTAGAATGCTACTAGAATAGCCCAAAATCTCTCCTAAGGATAGTGAGATAAAATAGGGAGAGATATCCCCCCTCCGATACACAAATGGATTTTAACTCAGTCTTACTAAGGAAAATATTTTTAGTAACATACGTGTGGGTAGTAGAAGACAAAGATGGTAGTCCCCCATAGAATGTTGTTACTACAACATATGAGCTCCTCTGAACTTTTCTTTTAGTCCCCGACGTTTTATATTGTAATCAACCATAAAAGTGTTTAAATTTCATTTATGAAGACTCCGTATATGTAATAAAAATGCTATGCATCAACACTAATAAAAGTTTGACTTTCTTACGCTCATTTATTTCATGTTATTACTATTTTGACTTGATACCAGTAAGCATAGAATCGCAGAGGCGACATTAACTATTTTTTTTTTGTAAGTGAAACCCATTAACAATTTGTAAAGAACAAAAAACCAATGGGTTGGTTTAGTGGTTGATCACTCATGAATAATTGGCTTACCCCCCCCCCCCCCCCAAGGTTTTGGGTGTGGTTCCCCCCGTAAACATAAATTTTTGGTCATGGATCATAGAGAGTATCCCTATTTTGCAGGCCTTGATTAGGGTGGAGAAAATAGCCTGAGATGTGTGCATGCTGGCCCGAGATGGATAACCCTTCATAACAAAAAATAAGAAAAAAATATAATTGGGGGTGTGTTGATACCAAATTTAACCTGTTGACGTGGACCAATTATGTAAAGACACGTGTCAATCCACATGGCACCCGCGAACATTTTTGACAACACATTGACTCTGAGGAACTCAATCTCCCCGACCAACTCAGGAGCTCCGAGCAGCAAGTGTTCTCCGAGGAACTTTATTGTATCGAGCAACTCATGTATATCGAGCTACTTAGGCGATCCGAGCTGCACCTCGTACAGAGCATTTATAACCGAATAATTAAGAGGATTGAATGCGCATTAAATGCTAATTATTATCATACAGATGTACACGCCTACTGGACAGCTATGTAATATTCTCTCGCATGTACAGCCTCAAGGATATAAATACATTGTAGCCTCCTCATTAGTAGGGGACTCAGAATTTCTTGGTAAACCTATTATCGAGAATTCTGCAAACAGTCATCAATAACAAAATAGTGAATGTAGGCCATTCCTTCGAGGCTGAACCACTTTAAAATCCTTTGTCGTATTCATTTTTTATCTGTGATTAAATAATTAGGGATAATCTAATTTTTTACATCAACAGATTGGCGCCATCTGTGGGAAATGACTGAAACTATCATTTTTTACCAAAATAATTCATCCTCAATGGCTGATAATCCTGAATCCAGTAATCGAAATGATGGAAACCCCCCAAATCCATCCACTCCTCCAAGTGTCTAAGATCTGGCTGGAATAATGGCTCATTTAGCTCAGGGCCAGACCGCCATGCACGAAAGCATGCGACAACTCATGCAAACTATCCAAGGTGGATCACCTGCCCAGTCAGGACAACGAAGCATTCAAAAAAACACCCGTTTACTTTCTTCGCGTACTAGGCATACCGATTCATATCGCACTGAAAGATCTGATGATTTTTCTTATCAACCTGGCCTAACTTCATCAGTACGAGCCACAGATACTGAACAAAATGTCACTCTATCTCCAAAAAGGACCAGTGCTCTTGAAAGATTGAGTAGAGTCTCTCCCTTTGATCGTTTGTGTCCTAGGAGGAATAAAAGTCCCCCTAAGATGGTGTCCAGGAACTCTCAACGATTCTCTAATTTAAAGGAAGGTTCTGCCCAATCCCGACCAGCTTCTCGTCGTGAAAAATCCCTAGAGGCAAACTCAATATGATCAGTTACTCGGACCAACAGGCCCGAGGAGGCAAATGATGCATGGAAAGGCTCTATTCAGAGGTTGGAGGATAGACTAGGGGAAATGGATAAGGCCAAAAATCCTCTACAAAGAACTTTTGTCTAAGGGACACATTTTATCCAAGCAATTGTGGATTTTACCACACCATCAAAGTTCAAAGCCCCAGTGGTAGCGCCAAAATATGATGGAAAAACTGATCCTGTTCTACATATAGAACAATATCAGGCAGCTGCTGATATCTATGCTGTTCCAGATGAGATACGATGTAGGGCGTTTTCAGGAACTCTCACTGGATCTGCTCAAATATGGCACAACAATCTTCCTCGGGGGAAGATTTCAACTTTCTTTCAACTGGCCAAGCTCTTTATTGGAAGTTTCTATTTTGGAGCAAGACCAGTTAAGCGAGTAGAACACTTGTTAAGTGTTAGACAAAAAGCAGGTGAGAGCACCAGGGATTATATTACTCGTTTCAATAATGAGAAGCTCAAAGTTATTGATTACGAGGAAAAGACAGAATCACTGCTCTAATGAGTGGACTATTGCCAAATCAATTGTACTATACCCTGGACAAAGATCCACCTAGGACCATGTCAGAATTAATGGCAAAAGCATCCAAAATCATGAATGCTGAGGAAGCTATGGCTGTAAAGAAGAGCATGGACACTAAGGAGACCAAAGTTGAAGCCGAAAAGATTAAGAAGAAGGATCAGAAGAATAATGGTGGTAACAAGTAGTCAAAAGCAAAGCAAGCATTGGAACAGTTGAGGAAATTTGGAAACTATAGTCCTTTAAAGGTAGATATAAACCACATTCTAGAAGAGATCAAGAACAGCGAGGAGTTAAATTGGCCAGAGAAAATGAAGACAGATCCTGACAAGAGGAATAAGGCCAAATATTGCGAGTTCCATAAAGACCATGGTCCCACGACCAAAAATTGCATAGCTCTTCAAAATGAAATCGAAGCACTCATCAGATGAGGAAAGATGGCTAAGTATGTTGATCGCAGAAACGAAGGAAAAAGCAACGACCGTGCAAGATAGAGGTCAAGATCTCCTTGTCGATCAAAAGAAGATAAGAAGAGAAATCATAAAGAAGACCTGGATGAAGATCAAGACGACCTCGATCTCCCCAAAAGACCAAAACAACCAGAACGTGAGGTATTTTCTATCCGTTTTGGGTCATTTGATTGCAATGTTATTACTGGTGGAGATGCAGGAGGTGGAGACCTTACTGCAAAAAGGAAAGCTTACCTCAACGAGGCTCAAGCTTGTTCGTATATTCAACGGATAAATCTAGCTGAAGAAGATCGCCCAAGAAAGGTGAACAAAGATAAACTGGTCATCGGTTTCTCTAAGAATGACCTCGCAGGTGTGATATATCCTCATGATGACCCATTGGTGATCAAAATGAGGATGAAGGAAGTAGTGATTTTGCGAGTCTTAGTGGATAATGGCAGCTCGACAGATATTATGTTCTACCCATGTTTTGACAGCTTAAATCTAAAGTTGTCTCAGTTGGAGCCTTATCACAGGCCCCTCTTCGGTTTTTTTGGCGAGAAAGTTTTTCCACTTGGAACGATCAAGTTGGATATGTTCATCGGTACATGGCCCGCTTGTCGAACAGAAAGAATGGGCTTTTTCGTGATGGATAAAAATGTCCAATCAGCTTACAATATCATCATGGGAAGGGTAGGATTGAAGAAGTTCGAAGCAGTACTATCTACTGTACATCAATGCCTAAAATTTCTAACCAACTTTGGAGTAGGAATTGTGAAGGGTGACCAAAAAGTAGCTCAGGAATGCTACTATTCATCTGTCGTGCAAGAAGAACTGGAAGAATCCAGGAAAAAGACTACCACCTATCAAGTGGATGAAGGTGAAGAAATTGAAACATTAGATCCTAGAGACGAGTCACGGCTCGTAAAAGGATAGGTGGTGGAAGATACTGAAAATATCATTTTGGACAATGAATACCCGGAACAAACAACTCAAATCGGTTCA
Source organism: Sambucus nigra (assembly GCA_949130495.1). Classification (NCBI taxonomy): domain Eukaryota; kingdom Viridiplantae; phylum Streptophyta; class Magnoliopsida; order Dipsacales; family Adoxaceae; genus Sambucus; species Sambucus nigra. The sequence goes on from OX422212.1 coordinate 571,284,779, forward strand.
TCGTTGGACACCCACTAAAACAGGAATTGATAGTCTTCCTAAAAAGCAGAAAATAAACTTTCGCATGGAGCCACAAAGATATACCAGGAATAGACCCAAATTTCTTGTGTCACAAACTTAATGTGAGCAAGGAAATTAAACCTGTGAAGCAGCGAAGAAGAGTGCTCAGCCCCGAGAAAAACCAAGCTATTCAAGAGGAGGTCGAGAAGCTCCAAAAAGCTTGCTTTATTGAAGATGTCAAATATCCAGATTGGTTAGCTAATGTGGTGATGGTGAAGAAGAAGAACAACAAGTGGAGGATGTGTGTAGACTTCACCGACCTCAACAAGGCATGCCAAAGGATCATTTTCCTTTGCCCCGAAGTGATCAATTAGTGGATGCTACCTCGGGGGCACAAGCTGTTGAGCTTCATGGATGCTTATTCTGGTTACGACCAGATTACAATGAAACCTGAAGACAGGGAGAGTACCTCTTTTATTACCCCTAGAGGAACATAATGTTATAATGTTATGCCTTTTGGTTTGAAAAATGCAGGTGCAACATATCAGCGGCTGATGAACAAGGTGTTTGCAGAGAAAATCAGTCACAATATGGAGGTTTATGTTGATGATATGCTTACGAAGAGCAAGAAAGCTGCTGACCATCTAAATGATCTAGGTCAAACCTTTGATCAATTAGATAAATATCAAATGAAGTTGAACCTTACCAAGTGCATATTCGGAGTACGAGAAGGCATGTTCCTCGGGTATATTGTCAACCAACAAGGTATTGAAGAAAATCCAGAAAAGATCAAGGCTCTATTGGGGCTACAATCTCCAACGACGAAGAAGGAAGTGCAAAGTCTCACAGAGAGAGTTGCATCACTTAATAAATTTGTATCACGGGCAATTGATAGATGCCTCCCATTCTTCAAAACACTCCGAAAAACGTTTGAATGGAATGATGAATGCGAAAAGGCCTTTCAAGAGTTAAAGAAATACTTGGGAGTACCCCCACTGTTGTCCAGGCCAGTGATGGGAAAAAATTGTACTTGTATCTGGCAGTTTCGGAGAATGCAGTTAGCTCGGCATTGATAAGAATGGAGGATGGAGTGCAAAAACTAATTTATTACACTAGCAAGGCCTTCTGAGGAGCAGAGATCAGATATCCAAGACTAGAAAAGTTGGCACTAGCGTTGATTGAAGCACGTAGAAGAATGAGGCCGTACTTCCAAGCTCATACCATAATAGTGTATACCGATATGCCACTGAGGCAAGCTCTTCATAAACCAGAAAAATCAGGGAGGTTGATGTACTGGACAGTAGAACTTCGTGAATATGATATAATTTATGAGCCTAGGTTGTCACTTAAAGGGCAAGCAGTAACAGATTTTATCGCAGAATTCACTTATCCTGACACCTCCGAGGAGCAAAAGCTGAATACTGACCAACCTGTGGATGTTACAGGATCATCAAATTTAAACCCCGATCAACTTAAGTCAGTTGAAGATCAGGGGGAGATGGTTGACGAGAAGCAAGAAGTACTAGAGGAGGATAAAAGGAAGCAACAAATATTCCACCGAGGAACTTTATCCGATAAAAAATTTAAGGACGAGGTACATATATGGAATCTATATGTGGATGGCTCATCTTGTATTACAGAATGTGGGGCAGGGATTGTTTTGAACAACCCGGATGAGCTCGATGTGGAGTATGCTTTGCGCATCCAATTCAAGGCTTCTAATAATGAGGCTGAATATGAAGCTATGATTGCAGGACTTGGCCTAGCAAAAACCATGGGGGCGGAGCAGGTTATCGTATTCAGTGACTCGCAATTAATCGTAAATCAAATTCTGGGAGTATATGCAGCCAAAGGAGAATTAATGATCAGGTATCATGCAAAAGCAATGGAGGTTTTATCAAGCCTGATCGCAGTACATGGTAATTAGAATACCAAGATTGGGGAATGCAAGAGCGGATGCCTTAGCTCGGTTAGCTTCGGCCACACGCACCGAGCTATAAAGAACAATCCCAATAGAAGTATTGGCTAGTCGAAGCATAGACGAAGATCTGATGATGAACTTTATTACCCTTGATTTAGGACCATCTCGGATGGATCCCATCAGGTCATATATTGAAGAAGGAAAATTACCAATCGACAAACTCGCTGCCAAGAAACTGAAGTTTAAAGCTGCTCGTTATGTATTAACTAATGGTATTCTATATAGACGAGGAATTATAGTAGGTCTGCAAAGATGTGTGCACCCTTCCGAGGTGAAAGATTTGGTTGAAGAAGTCCATGAAGGGTCCTGTGGAGCTCATGTAGCAGGTCGGACGCTTTTGCAAAGAGTAATGACGTAAGGATACTATTGGCCGACAATGAGGGTTGATTATATAACCTATGCCAAAAAATGTGATAAATGTCAATGCTTCTCCTCTATCCAAAGAACTCACCAAGCATTGTTAACACCCATAAAATCCCCTTGGCCATTTTCCATGTGGGTAATAGACTTGGTCGGGCCACTCCCGACGACAAGAGGAAGGTTCAAATACCTCGTCCTCGCTGTGGATTATTTTACTAAATGGGTGGAAGCTGAACCTCTTATTGATATGACTTATGAGAAGGTGTATCAATTTATATAGAAGAACATCATTTGTAGATGTGGTCTTCCTCATGCATTCATCACAGACCATGGAACTCAATTTGATAACGAGGAGTTCGCTGCATATTGTCATCAGTCAAATATATTGAAAATCCACTCGACACCAGGCCATCCCCAGAGCAATGGACAAACTGAGGTGATGAACAGAACGCTGCTGAATGGTTTGAAGAAAAAACTAGATGATGCGAAGGCAAATTGGATCAACGAGCTACATTCTGTACTTTTGGCCTTATCGTACTACCCCACGAGCAGCAACAGGAGAATCTCCATACATGCTGGCATTTAGAAGTGAAGCTGTTATACCTGTCGAGCTGGGCCTCCCCACACACAGAGTGCTGAATTTCAATTCTCCTATCAGTGACTTAATGAGAAGATTAGACTTGGATATGCTCGAGGAAGTTAGAGAAGAAGCAACAATCAGGAATGATGCATACCAACAACGAACAGCTCTGTTCTACAACAAGACGGTAAAAATGAGTTTAAGAATGCATGGAACGCAGAACATCTGCGCAAATATTATCAGTAGTTCAATCCTTATGCAATGCAGTTTTCTTCGATATGAATAAAGCTTTGGATGTTTTACCCAATTCTCTCCTTTTGTTGAAATTTTTTTGGAGTCTTAGTGCTACACACTATGCATCAAGTTCAAAATAAAACCCTACCAACTACGGTTGGTCGGTCTACCAACTACGGTTGGTCGATAAATAACACCCTACAAACTACGGTTGGTCGGTCTACCAACTACGATTGGTCGATAAATAAAACCCTACCAACTACGGTTGGTCGGTCTACTAACTACGGTTGGTCGATAAATAAAATTCCACCAACTACGGTTGGTCGATAAATAAAATCCTACCAACTAAGGTTGGTCGGTCTACCAACTACGGTTGGTCAATAAATAAATCCCTACCAACTACGGTTGGTCGGTCTGCCAAATACGGTTGGTCGATAAATAAAACCCTACCAACTACGGTTGGTCGGTCTCCCAACTACGGTTGGTCGATAAATAAAATCCCACCAACTACGGTTGGTCGGTCTACCAACTACGGTTGGTCGATAAATAAAACTCTACCAACTACGGTTGGTCGGTCTACCAACTATGATTGGTCGATAAATAAATCCCTACCAACTACGGTTGGTAGGTCTACCAACTACGATTGGTCGATAAATAAAACCCTACTAACTACAGTTGGTCGGTCTACCAACTACGGTTGGTCGATAAATAAAATCCCACCAACTACGGTTGGTCGATAAATAAAACCCTACCAACTACGGTTGGTCGATAAATAAAACCCTACCAACTACGGTTGGTCGGTCAACCAACTACGATTGGTCAGTCAACCAACTACGGTTGGTCGATAAATAAATCCCTACCAACTACAGTTGTTCAGTCTACCAACTACGGTTGGTCGATAAATAAAACCCTACCAACTACGATTGGTCGGTCTACCAACTACGGTTGGTCGATAAATAAAATACCACAAACTACGATTGGTCGGTATACCAACTATGGTTGGTCGATAATCAAAATCCCCTAACTACGATTGGTCGGGGAAAAAAAGTTCACCAACTCCGGTTGGTCGGAAACAAATAACTTAATAAATTCTAGTTGGTTGGTAAGCCAATTACAATCATCTCCAGTTGTTTAAATTAAATAGAAATAAAGGATGTTTTATCACATAAAGATCAAAGATTGATAAATCACTGTAATGAAATTAGCAACCAACAAGAAAAAACATTCTACAAATTTTCATTCATTCTAAGTGAAATTACAAAGGACGTGAGAAATGTATTACCAAAATTTTTCATTCAAAACCAGAAGGATTACATATGCTATGTAAAGTAGAAATTATTACATAAAATCCTATTCTATTGGTTTCTTCCCTTCTGCCTTTGAAACAGGTTCTACTCCAGCAGGAGGATCGTCTAAGGCATAAGGGGAATTTATGAAATTCAGATCTCGAAGCATTCGAACATTCATCACTGATGGTCGATCAAGCAGATGCTCAGGGCGAGAAATATCAACGTTGTAATGAAGACTGTAGTCACCGAGATATTTGGAGATTAAGCACTAAGGGATTGCCCGAGTAGGAATCCAGCTCATATCAAGTTTAAAAGGTGGCACGGGAAACTCGAGCAATCCAGGGTTATGATAATCCCATAGATAATGGCCTAGTTCCAATTTTAATACACCCAGTGCATTCAGCCATCCTTGTTTATAACCCTCATTATTCGCTTGCTGGATTCGATCATCGACATAGTAGAGGGCTTCATTATCTCCAGCCATCCAAAACTCTCTAGGCTGTTTATGGAATTGGTAAGTCAACCTCTCCAGCTGCTCGTGGAGATTCTTCACAAAAATTTCTTTATTCTCCAAGACAGATCCTTGTGTGGAAAGTTGCTCATTAAGGTCCAGAATCTTCTTGGACATCTCTGCCAGAGCTTTATTCTTCGCAACCAACTGGACTTCTTGATTTTCCAAAGATGCTTGAGTTCTCGCCTCTTCAATAGTTACCCGAGCAGCCCTTGCTCGTCCCCAAGAAGCTCTTGTTCATCCGCGAGAAGGTGTAGAGGGTCCCAACCTCTTTAAAGTTTCCAATTCGTCTCTCAAATTGGCATTTTCAACCTCCAAAAATGAGAAACCTTCGTCATTGACACGGACCAAGGCTCCGGAGGTAGATGCTACAGATTTTAGTTGGGATACTTCTCCTCGCAAGTTGTTGTTTTCCTGCTCCAGCAGTTTTGCGATCTGCCTATGCTCTTTAACTTCCTTATTCAAAGTCCTCTCCTTAAAATCATAAGCAGCGGCTAACTTATCATATCCTTTGTCAGCATTTAGTTGCTGATACTTTTTGTCATACCCCTGATGCAAAAGGGCAGAAGATTCCTTGTATTGTTGTTGAAGTTCCTCGATAGTACCCTGGAGATCTTTAATCATCTCGTAATAAGCCACATTATTGCCAACAGCTCGATCAAATATGCATTTTAGATATTGGTAAGCTTCCATTGCTCGTTCAGAGGCATCTGAGCCCAGGATATAAAAAATTTGTGACTCATCCAAGTTTGTATGGCCAACTTTGAAATATTCATTACATTTTTTCATCAACTCAGTATCGTGAGATGACAAGAGTTCCATCCTGGCTATAAACTAGCAAAGAGAAGAAATAAACATGATTAATAAATAATAAAGGCAGAGCAAGACAAAGAAAGTCAACATGAACAAAAAAAACTCAAATTTTTATTCATCAAAAGACAAGTACAAGGTTCAGGGTTACATTCAAAAGATAAAATTAAAGTCCGAGCAACTTTACACCTTCTCCTTGTGTTTGGCAACTTCCTCTAAAAGCTGAGATGAGGAGGCTGGTTGCTCGAAGGATATTGGCAGTTGCTCAATAAAGGTACTGGTAGATTGAAGCTGCTCGGTAGGAGTAATAGTTGGTTGGGGCTGCTCGTAGCGAAGTTCAACAGTAGGGACCTGATCCCCAACCATTATTGAAGACTCTTCAGAGGCAGCTTCGTCCACTTTTTCTTCGCCAGGGGAGGGAGGAGGACCATGAACATGACATTGAAACAACTCAGAGTCCTCAGAGACCTTTAACTCGTGCAGAGCTGTGACCCATCTGTCCCTGAAATACTTGAGGCTAGCAAACTCCATCTGAGAGGACATGGCAGTTAGACCTTTGTTCCAACCTTTGTCCCAGCCAGCGCTGAAGGACTTTTTAATAGCCAGTTTCCTCTTCACCTTCTCCTAGGAAATCTTCTCAGATAGAAGTTCCTCGATAGCTTTCAATTTCCTTTCTGCCTCTTCCATTTGACGATCAGCTTCACGGAGTTTGCCCAGTTCCTCTTCCGCAGTTTTAAGCTTGGTCTCAAGCTCTCCAGCATTCTTGAGCTTTTCTTCAATCTCTTCATTTTTCTTCTTAAACTCTTTCATTTTCCTCTCTAATTCCTGAGAGGCCTCCACAGATTTTTCTCTCTCTTGCTCAGCGGACTTCAGTCGCTTCTCCCAAGCAACCTTATCTTCTTCATATTTCTGACGAGAATCCTTTAAGGATTGAGTCAGACCTACAAAAGCCTCCTCCATAACTCCCGATGAGCTCAAAGCTTTAAGAGCTTCATCCTTTTTCAAAATAGTATTGAAAAATGTTACCAGCTGATAAGAATAATAACTTTGAGTCAGTACAAGAATAGAACTTTGAAAAATGAAAGTTTAGATTAGTAATACTTACTGAGGTAATATGTTGAACTGCCAAGGTGGTAACCCTATCCCGAGAAAGAGTGTCTTCAAGACCTTGGGTTTTTGGGATAATCCAAGACTTCACAGAGCCCATAGCAGAGCTCGGAGAAACAAAAGTGGGAACACCACTTCCAGCAGTTAGAGGCTGAGAGATGGATTCAGCGAATTTATCCGAGGAGCTTTTCTTCAATTTCCTCATGGGAGCAGGAACATTCTCGACCAAGGATGTTGTCTTGGTCGGTGATATAACTATAACCTCAATTGGCGGAGAAACAGCTACAATCTTGCTCGGAGCCACAGGGGGCTTCTCGGTAACCTTTTTAACAGCAGCAGGAGGGGATGCATCAATATTTTTCGTCCCTTCTTCTGGGACATTTGGATTATTTTTCTTTGCCTCTCCAGCAGTAGAGGCAGACTTATCAAAGAAGGCAGGAGCTATTCTTCTCTTCATTCTGTCATTGAGAGGAATATTTAATTCAGGAGAGGAACCTTCAGAAGCTGGTGCTGGTTCTATGTCACTTATCACTGGACGAGCAATAAAAAAAGAAGTGTAACTCTTATACTGCAAGAAGTACGAGGCTTATCTGATATGTTCGCCAGCAACAGTTTGGTGCAAACTCCAGATAAGTTTCAAGTGCCTCAAATTGACATCATTTTCTTTAGGGGATTTCTTTTTGCTATCAACTGCATATAAACAAAAATTAAAATGTCAATGACGCATTTTATCTAACACAAAGAAAACACAATCTCAAAAATAAAATAAAAACAACCTATCCCATTTCCATAGGGAGGGCATCTAGGACCATGATACACATCATTTCCATTTAATGGAGCAAGTTGCCAATTTTTCATAACAACCCCATGCTCGAAGTAATCCCTGTTGGCATCTGGGAGATTGACAACTAAAGCCCTATTTAAAAACCTAGTTTTTAAATAAAATGTGCTATCACTAACAACCCATCTATAACAAAACATAATTTCTGGAATTCCTAAATGGGTTCCATGAATTTGATTTAACCTATGAACTCCATTAACTATTCTTCAAGTATTGGGTGCTATTTTTGCAGGAACAACATCGAAATACTGACAAAAATCCAAACATAGGGGATTTGGAGGAAAAGAGAAGCCACATTCGGCCACAAAGAGACTGGAGAACCAATGTCCCTCAGTCAAAGAGAAATAGTCAGAAGGTTCAGAGAGTTCCTCCAAAATGACCCAAGAAGGAATTGAAAAATCAGAACGAAATTTGTCAAGAGATTCAACGACGTAAACCATGATGAACAAAAGAAATAGAAGAGAAGGAAGAAGATCTTACAGGAAAAAGATGAATCAGGTGACAACAAACAATGGAAGAAACGAACGCACAAGACAAAGAAGAAGTGAAGAAGTTCTAAAGATGCAGATTTGAAAAAGTAAAAGACGATCGAGTTTTTTGAAGCGTTTAAATACTTTACCTAGAGAATGGAGAAAAGTAATGATTACCAAGATGGACGATTGCGTATCCGACTGCTAAAAAGAGGAAAAAGGCACGAAACACAAAGCGGTTATGGAAATTCAAAATACTTTAAAAGCCTGATACTATGTACTAAAAAAATTAGTTATGTACAACAAACGATTGTCTAAAATTCATAAAGTTTATGCTGCATAAATGTTCCATTCTTTTCTTCAACATCAAACCACGAAACATTGGGGGCTTTTGTTGATACCAAATTTAACCTGCTGATGTGGACCAATTATGTGAAGACACGTGTCAATACACATGGCACCCGCGAATATTTTTGATAATACATTGACTCCGAGGAACTCAATCTCCCTGACCAACTCAGGCGCTCCGAGCAGCAAGTGTTCTTTGAGGAACTTTATTGTATCGAGCAACTCATCCATACCGAGCTACTTAGGTGGTCCGAGCAGCTCAGGTGGTCCGAGCTGCACCTCGTACAGAGCATTTATAACCGAATAATTAAGAGGATTGAATGCGCATTAAATGCTGATTATTATCATACAGATGTACACGCCTACTGGACAGCTATGTAATATTCTCTCGCATGTACAGCCTCAAGGCTATAAATACATTGTAACCTCCTCATTAGCAGGGGACTCAGAATTTCTTGGTAAACCTATTATCGAGAATTCTATAAATAGTCATCAATAACAAAATAGTGGATGTAGGCCATTCCTTCGAGGCTGAACCACTTTAAAATCCTTTGTCTTATTTATTTTTTATCTGTGATTAAATAATTAGGGATAATCTAATTTTTTTACATCAACAAGGTAACACCCTGCCTATTTTAATCACAGGTGATTAGTCCTTTATCAAAATAGCCATGAATCTCATTTGGTTCATTCTTAGCATCACTGTTGAAAAACTTTTTAATTACTAACCACCTATGTTAAATTAAGTTATTGTCAAATTTTATCTTTAATTTAATTAACAACATGTGGAACTAAAATAAATTAACCAAACCATCCACACAATAATAGTACAAACATTCCCACGACAGATATATAATCAAGTAACACCAGATACACCATCGGTTCGCAAATAATCCAACCACATTCTAAAGTAGATAAAATAGAAATATGAATAAAATCTGATAAATAAACTCAAGAACTATATAGTCTGAAGGGGAAATATGCCCAAATAAAACACTGAAGAAACTCCTATCAAGAAGTGAATAAACTGAAGCATCTAAAGAAACTCTTGCAAGCCTCCACAAGTGTTGCAGCTATGCCTTCCTGGATAGAATCATCAAGCTTGGCGTCCCTGTGGCTTGAAACCTAAAAGGTTTTGAAAATATTTTGACATGGGAGAGAACCCAAGAAAAATAGTTTGAAAATAACTTGCAAGTGTTTCAATCATAGTTTAAATTAGTTATTAGAAACACATGTTAGTTCCACGTACACTCCCTTGAGATCCTCACCTCTCAACTAATGTGCATGCCTAACGTACCCTATTTAGCTATTCTACCCATCCCAATAAGATAATATATCTAAAGAACCTCAATAGGTCTAGCTCTTTCGCATTACTCACACTACATGCTATAACAATATCAATAATATATTACCTGCATATTATTATTGAGTCATTTATTTAAGTTTATCCACTTATTTTTCTTTTAGATACACACAATTTATCAGTTCTACTATCACACATAAGTAAACATATCGCACTTGTATATATATATATATATATAACTCTAGCATCCCTAGAATGTCCCTTCGTGATTCTGGCATACTTTGCTATTAAATCCATGTACTCTCGTGCTAAATCAAGGACTAATTGCTCGGCATGTCTCCTCGAACCCAAAATCAATCAACACACACTGGAGGTGAACATGGTTCTAAGCCTTTGGGATACGCACAAACCTAACATACCCAAACAAAATGTACTAATACACATCACATAGTGAGTCGCCCTAGGTTCCATGTTCTGGGGAACACGTCCAAACCGTTATGACGATTCACCGATGGGGAAAACCATTGGAAAGGGGATTCAGAGTCCTTCAAAGGTTCTTTAATCTTTCACTATGACAATAGAGTTGACTGGAGTCAAACAGGGCCCAGGAGAGCCTGATGCCCTCTAGATCGGTACTCAGAGTATGACTTAGGGTTTGTAGAGAAATGGGGAGGTGGTAGGTACCTAAGGAGAGACCTAGGGGGTCCTAGAATATGGTGTCTATAGATCCCCTTGATGGGTGAGCTTGGAACAAGTGAAAGTCATCGAATAGACACCACACGATGTTTAGGAAATAGGTCAATTATGCGGATCTAAGGGACGAAGATGACCAATTTAGAGGGTTGAGGCAGATTCTAAGGACCTAAGGAAATACTGGGGATAATCGATCTTGTGGGCAAATGTCGATTCTAAGGACCTATAATAGGGAGAGACCAATTTTACCAGTTGAAGCCAATTCTGAGGGCTTAAATGGGAGTGACCAATTCAGATGGGCGAGGTAAATTCTGAGGTGCTTAAGTAGGGGTGACCAATTCTGAGGGCTTAAGTAGGAGAGACCAATTTTACAGGTCGAAGCCAATTCTAAGGGCTTAGGTGGGAGTGACCAATTCTAAGGGTCAAAGCCAATTCTGAGGGCTTAAGTTTTAGCGGTCAATTCTGCGGGTCGAAGCCAATTCTGAGGGCTTGAGTATGAAAAAGCTATTACTTAGGCCGTTTAATACAAGATTAAACTATTGAAGTAACTCCGAACTATTTTTTGAAGAAACTCTTTTCTTTAAATCAAATCAATTTAATCACAAGATGTGTTTAATAAAACATGCACGAGATCTGTTCAAGGTTTTGTTAACAGGTTTGGTAAAATAGTTTAGAATAATTAAACTCAGCACAACCACAAGAATGAGGTGAGGAGATGTAGAAAGATTAAGTACAAGATATTTTTAATGTGGTAAAACCTCACCTAACTGAGGAAACATCCACGGTGACTTCTAAGTCACAAACCAAAAATCCACTAAAACAAAATATACAAGTTACAAACTATTTAACACACATGCACACAAATCAGTCCTATACAAGTTTAGAAATGTACCCACTGGTTTACTTCTAACTTCTCTGCAGTTCTGATGTTGATGTGACTTTCCCAGTTTGCTAACTTCTCCACTTTGTTCCAATCATTACGTCGACTCTTTAGATTCAAGATCTTATACCCAAAACTTCTGTGTTGTAGTGTGACAAGTGTTTGTGAAAGTGATTCTAACACATGCATACACACACACACATATTTTATATAAACAGTCCTATCAAATGCCAACAACACACTCAAACACACAGGAAAAGTGTTTAGTAAAATTGTTTAAGATATATGAGTTAGGGTTTGAAACAATTTAGGGTTTTGAAAATAGGGTTTGGACGATTAGGCTTTCACCCTCTCTCTGGCTTTCTCTCTCTTTATTTTCTCTCTCTCTCTCTCTCTCTCTCTCTCTCTCTCTCTCTCTTCTTTATCTTCTCTCTTTTTCTCTCTCTATAAGGACGAAATTCCAAAAGTCAGTTCAGGCTGAGGGTAAGCCTCATTTTATATGGAGTAAGGAAGGATCGAGAAGGGTTCCCCAAATCAAAGGTTGAGATTAAGTCAAGGGAGAAAGACTTTATTCCAATGGTTAAAGAACAGGAGTGTATTAAACTGCTTCTGATTGGTGAAGAGAGGTTTCACATGGATTGGCCTCAAACGCATGCAGAGCGTTGATAACAATGATCGAAGGGCTGATAATGGACAAAGGTTATGTGTCTTCAAAGAAACACAAATCATGTTGGTATATGGATGACAGATGTAGGGCTGAGATCAAGGCTCACACGCGCGTTCCAAAATAATTACATAAGCACCCTGTGTTCTCAAGCGCTTTCAAATCCTACCCAAACCAACTTTTAGGTGTAAAAAGGTAAAACCAGAAATTGCAGAATGACTCCAAAACTTTTATAATCCAAATTTTATTATGAAAAAATTATTTTAAAAAATGTTTAAAAATCCCAAAAATTATTAAAACCAATTTAAAAGGGATTTAACTCACACACAATCAAATTAAACAATATGTGAACAATGTATGCAATCCAAGTGTGTGTGGATGATATTTATACCTCTAATGAATCAAGTGTGGCATAAGATGAAGATTCCGAGGCTCTTTGGATTCTAGGGAATGGGACACTAATTTTGTCACTATTTCCAAACTAGATGAGCACTTATACAATGTAGACTCAAGTGAGTCAATAGTATAAGGTGCTTCAATCTCCCTCTTTGCAAATATGAGACAAAATCTCCTTTGAGTCATCTAGGACCCGTAGGGAAATAAAGAAATAAGGAAAAACCTATTCGTATACAAAAATTCTATCTACCCATTTCCTAGAAATAGAAAATTACATAATTCAACCAATTACAAATCAATACACTAATAACACCTCTTGAATACAACTATACAAATTCCTGCAAATAATCACTAAGATCAATCTTATTAGAAATATGTAAAAAAAAAATTGACTCATAAGACTCAAATTTCTCCCCCATTTTGTCTCAAATGGACAAGGGAGTATAAGTCATAGGAGTTTATTCAGCACAAACCATTCCTATCGATTTACGCAAAGCAATAAATCTATTTTAATCCAAAGATTTGGTAAACATACCTGCGAGTTACAAATCAGTAGGAAAATATTTGATTTCTAATTCCTTAGTCTCAACTAATTGGTGTATAAAGTGATGTCGTATTTTTATATGTTTTGTTCGCGAGTATTTAACAGGATTTTTAGAGATATTGATAGCACTTTGATTATCACAATAGAGATGTAATTGATTTTCTTGAATACCATAATCACTTAACATTTGCTTAATCCACAGTAATTGAGCACAGTAACTTCGAGCGGCTATATATTCAGATTCCGCTGTGTATAAAGAAGTGCAGTTTTACTTCTTACTACTCCATCCCAAATTATTACCAATATAGTAACATGCTCCTGATGTGCTCTTACTATCACCAGTACACCCTGCTTAGTTGGCATCAGTGTATCCTATTATGGTACTAGAAGTATCATTGGTGTACCAAAGTCCTAAATTTAGAGTGCCTTTTATGTATTTTATAATTCTTTTAACACACATTAAATGGCTCTCTTTAGGATTGTTTTGATAACGACCACACATGAAAAAAGCGTACATAATATCAGGACGTGAGGCAGTAAGGTATAGCAAGGATCCTATCATAGTACGATATAGAGTTGGATCTATGGATTTACCACTCTCATATTTAGATAATTCAACCGTAGTACTCTTGGGAGTTCAAGCTTCTTTGGAACTTTCAAGGCCGAATTTTTTGACAATATCTAAAGCATATTTAGATTGAGACACAAATAAACCTTTTGAATTCTGTTTGAATTGAAGATCCAAGAAAAATTGCAACTCCCCCATAAGAGACATTTGAAATTCTTTATGCATAATTGCAAAAAAAGATTTGACTTCTGCGAGAGAAGTGGATCCAAAAATGATATCGTCAACATAAACTTGATCTATAATAATATGTTTGTCAAAATGTTTGATAAAAAAAGTTTGATCATTTCCACCTCTCTTAAAACCTTTATCTAAGAGAAAATTAGAAAGACTCTCATACCAGGCTCTTGGCGCTTGTTTAAGACCATATAAAGCCTTTTTAAGATGATAGACATGATTTGGATACTGAGGGTCTCTGAACCCTTTTGGTTGTTCTACATAGGTCTCCTCAGTTAATATTCCATTAAGGAAGGCAGATTTGACATCCATTTGGTAAAGCGTAAAATTTAAGTAACAAGCTATTGCAAAGAGAAGACGAACAGATTCTAATTGAGTAACAGGTGCAGAAGTCACGTTGAAATATATTCCTTTAATTTAAGAGTATCCTTGAGAAACTAATCTGTCTTTGTTTCTAATAATGATATGTAACACCCCGCCCGCCCGGGGAGAGCGAACGGAGCAATAATGCGATAAAATAAATTCAAATCCACAAGTGACAAGGTATAGAGCATCTAAATAAACCCGCAATAATAAAAGAGAAACTACGAATCTCAATCTCTTCGAATTAGATACAACAACTAACTTGAAAATAAAATACAAATCTCCAAAGCTCTATACATAAAAATAATACAAATCTTTCCCAAATAATCCTCGCTAAAATCAATCTCCATAGCGTCCCAAAATTCGCGCTAACCTGCCACTAAAAGAAAATATGGGGAAGTACACAATACGACAGGAAATATGCTCAACAAATACGGATTGACAACGAATAAAACGTAACAACACGAGTACGAATAGTCAAATCAAAATGCAAATCTCAATAGCATTTTATCAATAAATTTCTCAACAACACTTTAATCGGGTCACCAGGCCTCACCACATCCGTATATGCTTTATCAAGCCATAGCCCGGGAATAGGTATTTTGGCGGGTACTCAACATCTGTGCCATATTAAAATCTCATGACAACGTGCTCAATAACAATATAATGATACCACATGAATCAAAATAATTTCAACAATTATTTTTCCAGATTTCAATGAATTTATCAATTCAAATATGAGTTCAATTAAACAAGAATTCAAAGAGAATGACACTCGCGATATTTAAGGAGCATATTGTGTAAAACCCCATACCTCAAACCATGATGAGAAACCAACGATCAAATCGTCAAGATCAACACAAAAGATCTACAAAAGCTCCTCCAAGAACCTCCAACAAAATAGCCTCAAGAACACTTCTAATCTAAGGTTGGAACTCACAAATCGCAAGTGACAAAGTATATATAAAAAGAAGAGGAATATAAAATATATTTGCTGCCAAAATTTGTGCCAAAAGTATGTTAAAAGGGTTGCCCATGACTTCCTTTTATAATGCATAGAAATGAAGAGTTGGAATCCAAAAGACTCCTTTAAATAAGGTAAAGAAATGAAGAGTTGGAAGTCAAATAAACTCCAAGAGTTAAAAACATTTTAAAATCTGTTTTAACTCCGTTTTCGAAACCGTTTGAAATTCTCGCCTTTAAAAATAATAACCAACATATTTGAGTAATAAAAATAATTTTATCAAAAAACTTTATTTTCCTCCATTTTCCAAAAGTTAGTTAAAATAGCCCAAAAATTACGCGGGTTGTTACACTTCCCCACTAACAATGGAATTTCGCCCTCAAAATTCGCCGAATGCCTAACTCTCAAAAATCAGGCTAACAATCTCCAAAAATAATTTCGTCTCCAAAAATAAATTCCTCACATGTAATCTAGATGCCTATCACGAATATCACCTAAAATTTTCTATCTCCAAAAATTGCTAACCACGCAATGAACCCAAAACCCAAGCCCCGAGGGTTGCCATATACCTAAGCTCTGATACCATGCTATAACACTCCGCCCGCCCGGGGAGAGCGAACGGAGCGCTAATGCGATAAAATAAATTCAAATCCACAAGTGACAAGGTATAGAGCATCTAAATAAACCCACAATAATAAAAGAGAAACTACAAATCTCAATCTCTTCGAATTAGATACAACAACTAACTTGAAAATAAAATACAAATTTCCAAAGCTCTATACATCAAAATAATACAAATCTTTCCCAAATAATCCTCGCTAAAATCAATCTCCATAGCGTCCCAAAATCCGCGCTAACCTGCTACTAAAAGAAAATATGGGGAAGTACACAATACGACAGGAAAGATGCTCAACAAATACGGATTGGCAACGAATAAAACGTAACAACACGAGTACGAATATTCAAATCAAAATGTAAATCTCAATAGCATTTTATCAATAAATTTCTCAACAACACTTTAACCGGGTCACCAGGCCTCACCACATCCGTATATGCTTTATCAAGCCATAGCCCGGGAATAGGTATTTTGGCGGGTACTCAACATCTGTGCCATATTAAAATCTCATGACAACGTGCTCAATAACAATATAATGATACCACATGAATCAAAATAATTTCAACAATTATTTTTCCAGATTTCAATGAATTTATCAATTCAAATATGAGTTCAATTAAACAAAAATTCAAAGAGAATGACACTCGCGATATTTAAGGAGCATATTGTGTAAAACCCCATACCTCAAACCATGATGAGAAACCAACGATCACATCCTCAAGATCAACACAAAAGATATACAAAAGCTCCTCCAAGAACCTCCAACAAAATAGCCCCAAGAACACCTCTAATCTAAGGTTGGAACTCACAAATCTCAAGGGACAACGTATATATAAAAAGAAGAGGAATATAAAATATATTTTCTGCCAAAAGTATGTTAAAAGGGTTGGCCACGACTTCCTTTTATAATGCATAGAAATGAAGCGTTGGAATCCAAAAGACTCCTTTAAATAAGGTAAAAAAATGAAGAGTTGGAAGTCAAAACAACTCCAAGAGTTAAAAACATTTTAAAATCTGTTTTAACTCCGTTTTCGAAACCGTTTGAAATTCTCTCCTTTAAAAATAATAACCAAAATATTTGAGCAATAAAAATAATTTTATCAAAAAACTTTATTTTCCTCCATTTTCCAAAAATTAATTAAAATAGCCCAAAAATTAAAAATAATAACCAACATATTTGAGCAATAAAAATAATTTTATCAAAAAACTTTATTTTCCTCCATTTTCCAAAAATTAATTAAAATAGCCCAAAAATTACGCTGCTTGTTACATGATACCACTTTCATCAGATTTATTTTTAAATATCCAACGTGTGCCAATAACCTTTTTGTGATCAGGCCTAGGTACAAGATACCAAACATCATGAATGACAAATTGAATAAGTTATTCCTGCATGGCAAAAATCCAATGAGGGTCATTCAATGCCTCATTTATATTCTTTGGTTCCACAAGGGAAACAAAACATGCATAATGAGCATAGTTTCTTAATTGAGATCTTGTATGTATAGGCTCACTTGGGTTACCAACATCGTTATCTATGGGATGATCTTTAGAAACCCAGTTAGGTACTTCAGGTGTCTCAGTTGGTAAAGAAGTGTATATTTCTAGAGAGTCGTTTTCTAAAACATTTTCAGACTCTTCCACAATAGTTGATTCTCCAGTCTTACTTTCAATAGTAGTGTCACTCACAATAACGTTTATGGATTCCATTAAGGTTTTAGTGCGAAGATTATAAACACGGTATGCTCTACTGTCAGGAGAATATCCTATAAAGATAGCTTTATCCCCACGAGTCTCAAATTTGGATAGGTGTTCTCTGTCTTTGCAGACATAACAAGTACTACCAAAGGTTCTAAGATATTTAAGATTGGTCTTTTTCCCATACCATAGTTCATAAGGAGTATGTTTAGAATTCTTATTAAGATAGACCCCATTGATGATGTAACACACAATTCTAATAGTAACTACCCAAAAGTATTTAGGTAGGCACTTGACATGAATCATAACACGTGCCATCTCTTGAAGAGTATGATTCTTACGCTCAGTAACTCCATTCAGCTAGGGAGTTTTGGGAGCACTGAATTCATGTTTGTAACGTTATAGTCACAATACTCTATAATAACGGTGTCTAAGAATTCTCCACCTCTATCACTGCAAATTCTATTTACTTGAGTGTCCTTCTCATTTTTAATCCGAAGTAGAATTTTCAAAAAAGTTTGGAAAGTATCAGACTTTTGTTTTAAGAAGGCTACCTAAGTAAATCTAGTAAAGTCATCAACCATAACAAGAATGTAACTGTGTCCACAAAGACTAACAGTTCAAGAAGGATCCATTAGGTCCATATGGATGAGCTCCAAAGG
Organism: Sambucus nigra; assembly: GCA_949130495.1. NCBI lineage: Eukaryota > Viridiplantae > Streptophyta > Magnoliopsida > Dipsacales > Adoxaceae > Sambucus > Sambucus nigra. The sequence continues at coordinate 571,302,895 of OX422212.1, forward strand.
TCTAGAGGTTAAGATATCTTTAACTTTCTTATGAGGTGCCTTAACAATTTTTCCTTCCTGACAGGATCCACAGACAATATTAGAGATAGGTTTAATTTTTGGAATTCCTCTAACTATTTCTTATGTATATAGTATACTAATGTTATCGTAATTTATGTGACCCATCCTATTGTTCCATTTTTCATTGTCATCCATTTTGGCAATGTTATAGACCTCAGAACTAGCTTGGACAATATAACAATTGTCAGGAGTCCTGAGTCCTATAAGAATGAACTCACCTTTTTCATTTAAAATTTTGCAATTATTCTTTGAAAGGTGACAAAATGATTTGAGTCACAAAATTGCGAGATGATAAGTAGATTAGCCTTAAGACCTTTTACTAGAAGAACATTTTCAAGAACATGCATTCCTTCTTCTTGGAGTGTTCCTTTACTAATGATTTGAGATGATACATCATCACCAAAAATGACTTCTCCTCTAGCAAACATGGTTTTGTTTAAAAGTTTGGTATCATCCCCATTCATGTGCTTTGAACATCCAGAATCTAGATACCAACCAGAAGTGGTGTGTTCAGCTTTTAAAGTAGTAATCACAATGTTAACTTCATTTGGGGCAACAACTCATCTTTTGTAACCCAAGTAGCTCTTGTTTTTATTTTGCGCATATTTTCTCTCATTTGATAAAATTTGCGAGCATTAGATTTTTGTTGAAAAATATTTTGCGCATGAGTTAGAATTTTAAGAAAAATATGAGCATTTGGTTTAGGAAAGTGCCTTGTTATCCTTCTTGGAAATGATCATTTATGTTTGGTCTTTCTCTTTCTATAGTTAGTGTTTTTGTCAGGTTGTCTAGGCAGGACATAATTGTTACGACTTCTCCTAGAGTAGTTGAAGCTCTTGTATAAGGGAGTATTACAGACAGATTTTATTAAACGTCTAGAGTATCAACCTTCAAAAGAATGACCGTATATATCACAATAGGAGAAATATAAATTGCTGGATGAGGGTATCTCCTTAGGAAAGTCTTTAAACATAGGTTTCATGGGATTTTGATTTTAAACCTCATTCCTAGGGAGTACAGTTTGAAAAGCAGGATCACTCTTCCTAATCTGAGGGCACACTTAGAGTTACTTGATTCCCCAATATCAAACTTTTCTTGTTTTTCATCAAATTCATTTTTTAGGGAATGAAAGTCTGGACAAGTTTCTATAGGTATTTTGTCTCGTGACACAAACTTGACTGGTTCAAAGTTTTTAGTTTATGTCTTCAAAGTTGGGCAAAACCCTATCCCAGTTCGATCACTAGAATTGGTTTTTGAGTCAGTAACAAAACCATTAAAACAGTTGAAATTATTTTTAAATTTTGCAATTTTTTTGAAAAGAGTTGCTGTCTTTTCTTTAGATTGTTCCAATTATAATAATGTTCCTTTATAATTTTTTCTCCAGAGTTTCATTTACTTCAATCAAACTCTTCAATTTTTGATAAAATTTTTTGACTTCAATTTCATTAGTTAAACATTGGGTAGTATACTCTTCAGCGTTAAGTTTAACCATTAGACTAAGGTCTTCTAGTTTCTTAGTGAGATATTTCACAGTCTTTTCTAGTCTAGTGCTTTTCTTGAGAGTCTTAGCATAATGTGTGTGAATATCAGGGAGGTCTTCAGTGTCCGAGTCACTATGTGTTGTGTGTGAAGTAACCCCTAAGGATTCAATTCTTGAACTCACACACACATTGACATCTCCATTATCGCTTTCCCTTTAACTCACACACCCCGTAGTAGAACTAGTAATGTTCTTAGAAATTAAATCATCCAAACCAGTAGCAACATGATTCATAACAACAGAAGTAGAGCTATTATCATCATTCTCATACATCGACAAAGGTATATCATCATTACAGATCATCTTGGCATAGAAAGACATGCAAGGATAAAAAACATCAGATGATTGAGGTTCTTTAATTTCAGAATCACTTGAATCATCCCATGTCTTGTAAATGTTGGCCCTAGTATGTTTATTGGCCGTGTTCAATTTTACTCTACAGTCTTGTGCTATATGAACCAATTTGCCACATCTAAAACATTCAATGTTCTTAAAGTCTTTGTTAGGTCTCGTATGAGTGTCATTGTGATGTTTGTCTTGACCTTTCTCGTGAGGTTTGTAGTTAGATTGAGTTGGGTAATTTGGTTTGCCTTGTCTGTTTTCCATTTTATTTCTAAATTTGAAAATTTTCTTAAACTGTTTTGACATCAAGGCAATTTGATTATCCAAACTTTCTATATCACATTCCTCATCAGAGTCATCATTAGGAATAGTAAGCTCAGGTTTCATCATCTTAGTGGAAAAACTCAAATTGGAACTAGTCAGTTTCCTATGGGACTGGTCAATTGTTTCTTAAATTCTAATTCCATTTTCACAGTTCTCAGCTTACTACTGAGTAATTCAGGAGTGAGATTTTGAGCACTCATTTCCACAATAGCATATCTTTTATTATCAAATTTTTATGGTAATGATCTTAGAATTTTAGATACCATTTCATGTCTGTCATAAGTTATCCCATTGGCATGCAATTTGGTCACAATGTCAGACAATTTCATGTAGAAATCATCAAAAGATTAAGAGTCTGACATAATTAAAGAGTTATACTGTTATACAAGCATCTATATTTTAGCAGCTTTAACTCTAGTGTCACTTTCATGTTTAGTAATCAGTCTATCCCAAGCTTCCTTAGAAGTGGCACAAGATTTGATCCTTTTGAACTCATGTTCATTTATAGACATAAAAATGGCATTCTTTCCTTTGTTATTGTTTTGAGAAACTTGCTTCTCTTCTTGAGAGAATTCGCATAACACTTTCTTAATCCTCTCATTACTTCCTTCAATGGCTGGTTTTGTAGGATAAGTATATCCATTTTAAACAATATCCCAGACATCATCTCCCAAGGTTCCTTGTATGAAAGCAACCATCCTTACTTTCCAGTAGGAAAAATTATTTCCATCAAAGAGAGGAGGTCTGGTCAAGTTACCAAATCTTTCATTTTTCTCGTCCATCGTTTGATTTTAAGAAAACAATTTTAGAAACACACGATCTTTTAAAAAGAAATTTTCCAAAGATCTGATACCAATTGAAAAAGCTATTACATACAAGATTAAACTATTGAAGTAACTCCGAACTATTTTTTGAAGAAACTCTTTTCTTTAAATCAAATCAATTTAATCACAAGATGTGTTTAATAAAACATGCACGAGATCTGTTCAAGATTTTGTTAACAAGTTTGGTAAAATAGATTAAAACAATTAAACTCAGCCCAACCATAAGAATGAGGTGAGGAGATGTAGAAAGATTAAGTACAAGATATTTTTAACGTGGTAAAACCTCACCCAACTGAGAAAACATCCACGGTGACTTCTAAGTCACAAACCAAAAATCAACTAAATCAAAATATACAAGTTACAAACTATTTAATGCACATGCCCACAAATCAGTCCTATACAAGTTTAGAAATGTACCCACTGGTTTACTTCTAACTTCTCGGCAGTTATGATGTTGATGTGGCTTTCCCAGTTTGCTAACTTCTCCACTTTGTTCCAATCTGTACGTCGACTTTTTCGATTCAAGATCTTATACCCAACACTTCTGTGTTGTAGTGTGACAAGTGTTTGTGAAAGTGATTCTAACATATGCATGCACACACACACACACACACACACACACACACACACATAAACTTATTTTATACAAACAATCCTAATGAATTACAAATCAGATCTATATAAACTATTTTTCAATTTCTCTCTTCTTTAGAACCTGAAAACCGTTTTGACCTTTCAAATAATCCCAAAATCCAAGGTTACCTTGATCGTAAAACTGCCAAGGTCATATCCAATTTTAGAGGGTTTTGAAAATGATTTTCAACCCAATTGCGATTCCAACTAGGTCAACAGTCTTGTTTCGTAAGAACTAAAAATAAAAAGAAGATTTGTTGATTCTAACATTTTGAAAAAAATTTATAGAACAGTAATCAACAAAAGTGATTTCTCAAGATGAGAAATTAAACTATGCAGATCTAAGTGTAATATGACATGCAATGGACAGATCTATAGTTTCTATTAAAGAGAAATACAGATCTAACACGCAAAGTCTAAGTTGGAAATAACATCTTAAACTCAGAGGAATAAAACCTCAAACACTCTTCAAAACCGCCACCAATAACACACTCAAGCACACATGAAAAGTGTTTGGTAAAACTGTTTGAGAGATATGAGTTAGGGTTTGAAACAGGTTAGGGTTTTGAAAATAGGGTTTGGACGATTAGGGTTTCACTCTCTCTCTGGCTTTCTCTCTCTTTTTTTCTCTCTCTTTTCTCTCTTTCTCTCTCTTTATATCTCTATAAGGACAAAATGTCAAAAGTCAGTTTAGGATGACGGTAAGCCTCCTTTTATAGGGAGCAAGGAAGGATTGAGAAGGGTTCCCCAAATCAAAGGCTGAGATTAAGTCAAGGGCGAAAGACTTTGATCCAACGGTTAAAGAACCGCGACGCATTAAACTGCTTCTGATTGTCGAAGAGAGGTATCACATGGATTGGCCTGAAACGCATGCAGAGCATTGATAACAAAGATCCAAGCGTTGATAATGGACAAAGTTTATGTGTCTTTAAAGAAACACAAATCAGGCCGGTATATGGATGACAGGTGTAGGGCTGAGATCAAGTCTCACACGCGCGTTCCAAAATAACTACATAAGCACCCTGAGTTCTCAAGCGCTTTCGGATCCTACCCTAATCAACTTTTAGGTGTAAAAAGGTAAAACCAAAAATTGCAGAATGACCCAAAAACTTTTATAATCCAAATTTTATTATGAAAAAGTTATTTTAAAAAATGTTTAAAAATCCCAAAAATTATTAAAACCAATTTAAAAGGGATTTAACTCACACACAATAAAATTAACAATATGTGAACAATGTATGCAATCCTAATGTGTGTGAATTATACTTATACCTCTAATGAATCAAGTGTGGCATAAGATGAATCAAGAGGCATAAGATGAAGATTCTGAGGCTCTTTGGATTCTAGGGAATGTGACACTAATTTTGTCACTATTTCCAAACTAGATGAGCACTTATACAATGTAGACCAAATGAGTCAAGAGTATAAGGTTCTTCAGAGTAAGAGCGACAAATTCTAAGGGCTGAGGTCAATTATGAGTATCTTAAGTTGTAGCAACCAAGTATGTGGGTCAAAGACAATTCTGAGGGTCGAAGCCAATTATAGGGGCTTAAGAAGAAATGACCAATTCCATGGGTCGAAGTGAATTCTGAGGTCTTGAGTAAGGATGACCAATTCTGAGGGTTGAAGCCAATTATGAGGTATTAAGTAAAGATGGCCAATTCTGAGGGTCGAAGCTAATTTTGAGATCTTAAGTAGAGATGACCAATTCTGAGGGTCGAAGCGCATTCAGGGGGATTAGGTGGTAGTGACCAATTCTGCGAGTCAAATCCAATTCTAAGGGCTTAAGTTGTAGCGATCAATTCTGCCAGTGGAAGCCAATTTGGAGGGATTGAGTAAGAGCGACCAATTCTGAGGACCTTAAGTTGTAGCGACCAATTCTGCGGGTCAAAGATAATTCTGAGGGCTTAAGTAGGGGTGACCAATTCTAAGGGTCGAAGCCAATTCTAGGGCTTAAGTAGAAGCGACCAATTTTTCGGTTCGAAGAAAATTATGAGGGATTAAGTAGAGATGAAAATTCTAAAGGTTGAAGCCAATTCCGAGGGCTTAAGTAGAGATGACCAATTCTGAGGGTCGAAGCCAATTCTGAAGGCTTAAGTATAGATGACCAATTATGATGGTCGAAGCCAAGTTTGAGGGCTTAATTTGTAGATTTATTTTAGAGACTCTAATGGGGAAAAGGTATTAATCCGTGTATTGTAAGTTTTCCTTGTTGGGGAATTTTTCTTCAATTTCTATGGTGTCCTTTGGAGACATTACTGGGGAGATATCCAATTGATTTGAGAATTCCTCTTGGGAAGTAAATGTTCCACTGGGGAAGTAAGTGTTTTTTTGGGGAAGTAAAATTTTTTTCTTAGTGAAAAAAGGTTCTAAAATTCATTTGGTAATTTTAGAATTTTCTGGGGATTTATCAAGATTTTTTTCGCATTTTTTGGTAATTTTTGTAAAAAAATTCAGGGAGGTGCCGACCGGTAGGCTGTATGAGGTGCTAAATGGAGGTGGCACGGTCTTTTGGGGTTCCTCGGGCAGGTGAGGGGACAATGACACTCAAGTGAATTCTTTTTTCTTTTTAAGACGGTTTTTCCTTGTTGATCTTTTCATATGCTGATTTTTCGACGGGGATCTTGCGGGTGACCTTCTTTCCTTGGGGGATGGCTCCGCAAGTTTTTCTTGCACATTCCTTGCTGACTATGGGAGCTTGGCATTTGACCAAATTGCATGCTTAATGTAGCGGCATTGCACTTGAAAAGAGACCTAAACAAGGCAAAAAGAGATTCTTATTTTGTTTGATTATCTGGATTTAATGGCTTACTCTACATGCACTTTAATTTGTTGCGAGTTTTTTATTTGAGAAAGAGATGGAAAATGTGTTTTTTGAATTATTTTTAAGATATCTGAGTAGAAGATGGCCTCGGAGGCTAGGTTGACAAAGAGCTTCCCTTTTTAAGGGACTTATTTTGAGAAGAAGTAGTAAAAATGACTTTTTTTTTTAAATTTCTAACCAGTGGAAGGCCTTGGCAGCTCGGTTGGCATATGGATTAGGAGACATAAAGTTGGGTTATAAAGTGATGTTTATTGCCTTCATTGGATTGTACTAAATTTATTGTGTTGAAGAGACTGTATTGATGTCGGTCTTATTGCCTTAGACTTAACTTTGAAGCTACTAGTGGTGACTAGGGACATGCTGGTGGATCCTCAACTTGCCGCCATCACTGCGTGGATGTCATACGATTACAATCCTACGGTGGTGATACTATTAGAGACCCTAAATGGTCTATATGTTTGACGTGAAGACCATTTTGACTTTCTGAGGGGAATCCCTATAAGATGTTTATGTGGCACTCAGAGAGATTCCGTAGGTCCCTCCTAAATATCCCTTGGCAGCTGTGCCAAATTTTTTTTCTCGCTACTTTATCAGCGTGGGCCTAGATATCGAGATCTGGGAGAACTGTTCTGTGGAGCACGGGGCTCAAGGTTTGCGTTGGTCAGTGCCTTAGTGGGGGGAGTTTCAACCCATTGTAGAATTGGGAGAATACCAGTATGTGCAAAAATTTAATCTCTCCTAGACCACTTTCTACTTTCCCTAGTGGCTCTTGCGCCAATTTGGCTGGGAGCACATTGTGCCACCTCAAACATTACATTTCTTTCCTTTGGAGTATTTGATAGAGTGCATGCGCATGCGGCTAGGCTCTCTATGGGAGAATCATCGACCGTTGTCCCATCCTTCCCAGTCTATTAGAAGAGTATGGCATGTTTCCAGGGACTACATGAAGTGGTTGTGGAGGAGGGTAGTTGCCAAGATGTCGGCTATGGAGACTAGGAAAAGGTGGTTTGTCATATTTGACACAAAGGATGGAGGTTATGTTTCTTTCCCTAGGTTAGTCCAGGCTTACCATTTGACGGAGCGCCTGTGGCATTCCATTCAGGCAGGGGAGGTTTGGGGACCCTAGGATGTAGATGATGATGGGGCCAGTTCCTCTAGCATCTACGGGTAGGATCCTTAGGGAATTTATTTTGTGAAGATTTTTTGATGTGTTTGTGGTCATGTATGGGAATAAACTTGCTTAGGAGTTGTTGGCTTGTTTAGGAAAAATAATGTTAGGTTGTCAAGGGAAGTTGTTTGACTCCCTATACCGATGTAATTGTAACGGAATTTTTCATAAATGGAATAAAGAAAATTTTAATTATATTATTGTGCCTCTTGATGAGATTTTTGGATTTGAATTATCTATACCAATCGCTAAGGCATACATAATCCTTTTGTTCAGGTAAATGATAAAATGAACTGTCGTTCTCGAGGATAAGAAAAGAATAGAATTTTATGAAAAACAAGGGGGTCCTGCTCATGTGGAGCGTATGAGCTACCTACATACCTCTGAGGGTTTCGAAAATTTAATGAGTTTCATTTTTAGAGCAAAAATATTTTTAGAGGATTAAGCCCCACATAGTTCTGAGTAGAGGGGAATGCATAATTATTTTTTAGAATATAAGGGAGATAAGAAGAAGCATAGTGCGTCGAGATTTAGGACTAGGGGTAGAATTTCTTGAGTCGATCCAGGTTGAATGGACGAGCCATATCTTCCCCATCGAGGTCGGTGAGTGTAGCGGCACCACTCGATAGGATCTTCTTTACAATTAGAGGCCGCACCAATTGGGATTGAATTTGCTCGTGGGGTTCCAGATGGGTGTTACTATTTCTTTAAGGTCTAAGTCCCCTTCTAGGACACCACGGTCCGTGACTCTCTTGTTAAATGATCGCATTATTCAATGATGGTTTACTTGTATGTAATATATAGCCTTCAGTCTCCTTTCATCCAGGAGTAATAATTTGTCAAGACAGCTTTGGCGCCCATCTTCCTCGCTGACTTTGCTTTCAATCATGACGTGTAGTGAAGAGATTTCTAGCTCCACGTGTATGATTGCTTCCATGCCATAAACCAGAGAGTAAGGGGTAGCCCCAGTAGATGTTTAAATTGAAGTGAGGTAGCCCCCGAAGGCGTAAGGGATCCATTGGACACAATCTCGGTTACTCTCGATCATTTTGTTGATGATGGCTTTGAGGTTTTTATTAGCGGGTTCAACTGCATCATTGGTTTGAGGTCGGTAGGGATAAGAATTGTGTCTCGTAATCACCTACTCATCGATCACTTCTGCGATTTTTAATTCGAAATTTAACCCATTATCTAACACTAGCTCATGAAGGACCCCATATTGGCAGATGATATTTTTTTGGATGAACATGGCCACCTTTTTGGCATTTAGAACTGCGTGTGACTCGACTTGAACCATCTGGTGAATTAAACAATGGTAACCAAGATGAATTCATGCCCATTGGAGTCCTTGGGTGTAAATTTCCCTATGATGTCTATGCCCTATATGGAAAACGTCCAGGGAGAAGTCATGTCGTACAATTCTCATGGAGGCAAGCGCTTGAGATTGGAAAACAGCTGGCATTTAAGGCATCTCCGAACATAGGCGGTGTAATCCTGAACCATGGTAGTCTAGTAGTAACCTTATCTGAAGATTTTCTTAGCAAGCATATGGCCATTCATGCCCGTTGTGGATTTTCTGCATCATCTCTTCAATGTCAGCCCCTGCGATGTAGTGTAAATTGGTTCCATTAAAATTTCTCATAAATAGTGCTTTATCATAGATAATATACTAGGTAAACAGTTTGCAAAGGGTTTCTAGTTTTTTCTTATTAGAATCTTGGGGATACCTACCGTGCTTAAGGAGGCACCAAATATCACAGTACCAATAATCTAGTTTTTTCTTAAGGTAGGTTTAGCTTGATTTTGAACTAGTAAGGGGGCCATTGTTATTCCTTTAGGCATATTAATAATGGAGGTTAAGGTATCAAGGGCATCAACTAGGTTGTTCTTTGCTCGGAGAAGGTAATAGGAGGGCATATCTATGAATTAGGAGGCCAAATCTATTAGGTGGTCATGGATGGGTAAGAGTTTCTCATCCTTGAATTATCATCTTCTAAGTACTTTATCGATGATGAGGGATGAATCCCCGTAGACATCTAGGTATTGAATTCTTTTCTCGAGAGAAACTTTGAGGCCTACCATACATGTCTCATATTCGATCATGTTATTGGTGCAGGGAAAATATAGCTTGATGGCAATGGGAGTGTGAGAGTCATCCGGGCAAATTAGGAGTATTCCAATGCCATACCCTTTCTTGTTGGGGATGCCGTCAAAGAAAATTTTCCATCGGAGGTCTCCTTGGGAGGTACAAAGGATATTTTCATCCGAGCAATTGGAAATCCAAACATCGGTTTCTTCCATAGGGTAGTCAGTTAGGTAGTCAGAGATGGCTTTTCCTTTCATAGCTTTCTATGTGACATACACAATATCAAATTCGAATAGAAGCATAAACCATTGGGCCATTCGACTGGATAAGGAAGGTTTCTCGAACAGGTATTTGATAGGATCCATTCGGGACACAAGTTTGATGGGAAAGGCGAACATATAGTGCTGTAATTTTTAGGTGACCCAGACAATGGCAACGCACGCTTTCTCCAAGGATGCGTAGTTAACTGTGTATCTGAAAACCTTGCGACTGGCATAATAGATGGCTTTTTCTTTGTGAGATTCTTCAAGGTATTGGTCTAGAAAATCCCCAACGGCGGTATCGATTATGGTTAGGTATAGGAGTAAGGGAAGATCAGACTGCGGTGGCATGAGTACCGAAAGGTTGGGTTAGATAATTTTTTATTCACTCAAAGGCTTCTTGGCAAGTCTCGTTTCAAACTTTGGTTGAATCCTTTCTTACGAGTTTAAAAATGGGTTCATAAATACAAGTAACCTGGCTGATGAATCGGTTGATATAATATAATTTTCCAAGGAATCCTCGAACTTCCTTCTCTGTTTGGGTTGGTGGCATTTTGAGTACGAAAATTAGTTTGGCAGGATCTGCTTTTATTTCTTTCTAACTAACCATGAATCCCAAGAGTTTTCCTTTGGTAATGCCAAAAACACATTTTTATGGGTTAAGTCTCATCTCGAATTATCGTAGGCGCTCAAACAACTTTCAGAGAGAGGGAACATGACCTTCCCTAGTATTGGACTTGATGGTCATGTTGTCAACATAGATAGACCTCTTTGTGTATCAGATCATGCAAGATAGTTATGGTAGCCATCTAGTAGGTAGCCTCTACATTTTTTTAAACCAAATGGCATAATAGTGTAACATAATGTTTCGCAAGGGGTGATGAATGTTATTTTCTGTTAATGATCCGGGTGCATCTTAATCTAATTATTTGCGAAAAATCAATCAATGAATGACTTGAGAGCATGGCTAGATGTATTGTTCACAATCATGTCGATATTGGGTAACGGGTAATCATCCTTTGGAGAGGCCTTTTTCAAATTTCGGTAGTCAATGCACATACACACCTTTCTTTCGAATTTCGGTACGGGTGCGATGTTGTCTAATCATGTGGGATATTCAATCACACAAATGAAACCCACGTTCAACTATTTGACCACTTCTTCCTTAACCTTGAGAGACTATGAAGTAGGGATCTTTCTCAGTTTTTGTTTGACCAATTTTTGTTCTGGGAGCATTGGAATCTCATGGTGAGTGATCTCATGATCAATGTTGGGCCTGTAATCATAGGACCATGAGAAGACATCCACAAATTCCTTCTATAATTCTTCAAGTTTCACGCTCTCATGCTCATCAAGGGTTAACCCTATCCTAATCTCGCGCAGTTGGCTACGAGAATCGAGAAAAATAACAACAGTTCATCTTCATTAACTTGAACGCGGTTATGTTGTTTATTATTAACCTTATTGATATTAGTTAATAATTGTTCATTTGCAAAATCATCATCATCATCAAGATTTGATTAGAATCAAGATAGTTAATGTATGGCACAATAAGACATTCAAAATATTCATTTATTTCATTGTTGTGGAAAAAAACATTGAGAACCTCATCGAAGGAGACCTCGATTACATCAGAATAGGGATGAACAATATAAGAAGAGTAAATGGGATAAACATCATAGTTGAGTTGTATTTCAGTGGATAGATCCGATGATGTAGCATTTGAGTGGATCATGTAGAGTGTTAGCCCCAATGTCTGTAAGTTGAATGAATCCCCAGAGTCACTTCCCTCAGAATCTCAAATAGCAACTATAGTCTTCTCAATGAGTGGTCGCACATGATGCTGGGAACTTTCGACCCACGAGTAGCTATCTTGGGAAAATGATCTCCATGATTGGTTTCATCTCCTTATCCACATGATCATACAACGGTTCGGGACAACCAAAAAAAGGGAAATCTTCACCCTCTCTGATGAATCTTCCATTCAAGTAATCTCTTGAGACAATCTTGGTACTTTCTAGACTTCTCTTGAGTCATGGTTGGCAGAGCATTCCGAGTTCTTCTGCCGAGGGTTGATAACCCAAGCCACAAGGAGGCAAATATTTCTTCAATACAATGGGTCCATGTATTCCCAGTTGTCATCGTCCCAGCCTCAGCCCGAGCATGAAGTGCATGTTTTTGAACATTTGGATCACAATGATATTTCCATTAAGGTTGTACTCTAGGCAAACCCTATCTCTGAAATCATCCCTTACTAGTAGCGAAAGCGATTTGACTCGAAAACCTAATAAAATCATACCATTTGCCTCATAATGTATCTCTAGTATCGGATTGTTAGTGCTTGCATTCTCAGTATTGTTTCCATCTCCCAAGATGATGATAACCTGCCCATTGGCAAAGAACTTCAGTTTTTGATGAAAGGAAGAAGCCATAACCTTGATACTATGGGGCCATGGTCATCGAACCAACATATTGAAACAAGAAGGGATGTTGATGGCTTGGAATTCAACAACGGGATTTATAGGGCCAGCCCCTATTGTAAGATTTATGGATCCCATCACTTCTCGATGAGTATTATTATAAGAGTGCAATATGACCGAGGTTAGAGCAAGGTCTCTCACTTTCAGTTCCAAACAATTTAGGGTTCTCAATGGACAAACATTAGGAGCTAATCCGTTATCGATAAGAGAAAGTGGTACAGTCTTTCCCATGACTTCAACAGAGATATTCAAAGCGTAGTTATGGTTTAGACCAATCTTAGGGATTTCTTCTTCGGATAAGGAGATCATTCAAGTAGAGGTTAGGGATCTAACCAGATTCACTACTTCTTCTAGAGTGGTGGAAGGAAGGACTATGGGACTGGTGAGTAGTTTGATCAAGGCATTTTGGTGCGACTGGGAAGATATAAAAAGTCCCCATAAAGTGATGTTATCTTGGTTATTATTCAACTGATCAAGGATCTTTCTCGAGGGTCATTTCTGGTATAGGAAGATTCTCAATACGCTTTCCTTTATTGATCTCTGATGGTTGCTGGTTTGGAAATGCCTCCTTAATCTAGTCATATGGTTCACGGAAGAGGGAAAAAATAAAAACCCTGTTTCCTCATCTATCTCGTTTTGTTCAACCACCATGTTGATTTCTCCTAGCAGATCCTTAAATGATATCATCCCATATAGGCTAACTGTCGGTCTAGTTTTTTGGGGGATTTTCTTCTCGTCTAAACTATCGAATTCGTCCCCTCATCTGGTGGCAATGGCATCATATTTCCATAAAAAGTCAATGTAATCTACAACTTCAATTACCTTTTTGTATATATCCTCCCACTCAATAGGGAGATGTAGAAGTGAAGGGACTAGGCACCCTTGTAGTTTCAAAGAATCAAGTAGCTCGAACATACTGCAAATTTCATCTGTTTATCAGAATAAGTCTTCCATGATTTGGATAACATAATCTAAGATGACTTCATCAGTAGGTACCACCCAACTATCTGACTCTCAAGCACATTTTCAATCTTTTAAGAAATAGCGTACTAAACCTTTGATAAATCAATGGTCATTTTTAGGGAAATTTTAGCCCGAACTCCAGAAGCTGGTTTAAAACTGCTGGCAATTCCATATATTTTCCTCCAAAATTGGTATGAATAAAAATTTATGCTCTAATAAGAAGTGACAAAGCCTGATCGAAAAAACTGGTAGAATGTAGGAGAAAATATAGGCAAACTTGAAGGGTTTTAGGGGAATATATTGGTATGATGGGTGATTTACGGGGTACTATCAAATTTTGAGTCTTCTTGGCATTTGTATGATTTAAGAGTGGATTGTGGGTAGTGTTTGGTTTAGGATTGGCTGGTGGGGAAATAATACCCCGATCAATTTGACCTTGGATTACATTTTTAAGGTGGAAACACTAATTAGTGGTATGTCCGACAGTTTGGTGAAAGTCGCAATGGGCATCTGGTTTGAAATTTTTGGGAAGTGGGTTTGGTAATGGACGTGGGCCGAATGGCTTGATAAGATTTTGGCTTAAAAGATCTTGGTAAAATTTGGAGAAGATAGGTGTATTCCTGTGTGACTGGGTTAGGGTGGCTTTATGTTGCTTATAAAGTAGTAGGGTGAGAGATGTTATTAATGGTTGAAACTGCGGTATTGGCAGGCTTTTCATATTTTTTGGATGTGAACTTTCAGGATACTTTCTTTGGCTCAACTTATGTCTTGGCAAGACATTCTTCAATCTCTACTCCTGCTTCTCAGAGGGATAAAAAATAAGGGTAATACTATCCTCCCATCATTGCCCAGACATGGGGTAAGAAATTCTTTTTCATGATACTGATTTGCTCCTCTTTGGAAGGTCGGTTGGTCATGGTGGCTATTTTCTCTCTCCATCTTGCTATGAAGTTGTTATAAGATTCCTCGAGATTCTATTTGAGAAGATCTAAATCATGGCGGGTAACCTCTAATTCCTCATTGTACTTATATTGTGACATGAATTCACGACCAAAATCTTCCTAATTACGGATCATGTACTCCTCAAGAGATAAAAACCAGCGAAGAGAATTGTCCTTCAAAGTTTGTTAGAACATTTGGGTTATTATTTTCTTGGAGTCACCTAGGAGATTTATGGCTCGGTGGTAACTTTAGAGATGAACAAATGTGGTTCCACTATCCGTGAATTTCTCCATATTAGGCATCTTGAACTTTTTTGCCATCCTCGCTTTAGGATAGGAAGACATATGGGTGTAATCCATGAAGTTTCCAAAGATTAGGACTTGGTAAACATCGTAAGGTCTTCCTTGACCTTGTTCAATTCTTCTTACTTTAGATAAATGGTCATGGGTAGGTTAGGCCCTGGCTGAGAAATATTTTGCATAGGGAGCTGGGCTGGCGGTGACCAATTAACAGGATTGGGTACAGGAGAAACCATAGCATGAGGGAAGAGGACCTCAATATCTTCAAGAACAGGGACCCAGTTTCGTTGCATCTCATGAATCTCGACTTAAAGGTTGTCAATCTTATTAGAAAGTTGCTAGAAACGTTATCAAATCAGGTTGCACATTCGACACCTGGTCAGCGTTCTCCATGTGTAAGGACATTTTTATCATGTCCGAAATGTTTCATTTTTATATGTTGTACATCGATTCAATTTGGCATGTCTCTACACGATCTCTCACGACGGACTCAATCTGAATTTCGGGAATCAATCATTTATTATCTCCATCATGTGTCCCTCATCTGTCTCAACGACTTCATGTTCCATGATTTTAGGCTCGTAATGCAAGTGGTACGCAAGAGAAGTCAAAACAGTGAAACAAGGATTGATAGGGAAGTTCAAGGGAAATTTGGTAATTTTATAACCACCGTCCAGAGGACCGGTCAACTAAAAAGTTGAATAGCTTGCCGCAACAAAGATACTGGAAGAAACGGCACCTCAATCCGAGCTACGATGAACAAGTTAGGGCCCGTTGAAAATGGAGATAATTCCAAGAAAAACCTTAGATATTTTGCTAAGTGCTTAACCCCTTTTCCAACGAGTTTCCCCGAACCCAGCCTGAACCGGTTCGGGGGGGCGAACCGGTTCGCATGGGGCCCCGAACCGGTTCGAGTACCCTGTACGTTGGCAGTGTTTTTAATTTGTGAAACTCTTCAATTATTTGCCTATAAATACCATCTTCGGGGGAGTTGTTTTGTAAGACTTTGATAGACGAATTTGAGAGTCTTAATACCTCAAGTCTTCACCTTTTTAAGTTCCAAGACTCATGTTTTGATTCACAAAACTTTGTCAATCCTTTGTGAATCCGTTTGCAACCCAAGAACACATCCGTATGTTAGTTCACATCCTTGTGGAGAAGACCGTTCTTCTTCTTCATTGCTGCCCTCCTGGAAAGGGAAAATTCCAGCCGCCGACTACAGATCCGATGCCTGTGGGTAATTCTGTGTCACTGTATTTTCATTGTAATCCGAGAAATTGTATGTTACAATATTATAATGAAAATAAATAGTTTTGCCCCTTTGGGGGATTTTTCCTCACATATGTGTGTTTGAATCTTCTTGCATGAGTTATCATCTGGTTCAATCACGTATAGTTTCATGTTTAGGATTTAATTGATAAAAACTGAGTTTAATGAAATAATATCTCTATTTGAACGCACGCGCACTCTTTCACCCTGGAAAGTGGATAAAGGTGAATTTTGGACTCGGAGGAAGTAGCGAGGGGACTGAAGGAGCATCGAGGAGGTTCAACAGAAGACCAAAGCCAATTGGGAGCCAAGTCAAGGGTCAGGTATGCGATCGACCAGAGAAGGAGAAAGATTCGGATTTATTTTTGAAATAGAGGAGGGAAAGACTTTTATGAGATACACGTTCGAAAGACATGAAGAAAGTTTTGGGAAGTTTTTTCTTTTCCCTCCATTTTTACCCACTACTTTTCACCAAACATTATGTGTGGGAAAAACACTTTGGAAACTAACTTTTGACAGCTCTAGAGTTTGAGAGTAAAAAAGTTTTTCCTGAAAAGCTCATGTTTATGTGTTTTCTATTTTATGGATTAAATTCTACCAAAACACATGCACCCGTTTGTTTGTTTAAATCCAAGTTCGTTCATATATATATATATATATATATATATATATATATATATATATATATATTTCTTGGAGAGTTTATTTGGCACCGAGTTATTCTTTACCCCAATAAAGGAGAAGTTTGGGTTTTTATTCTCTACCCACAAAGGAGAAGAATTTTGTTTGTTGTAGTGTTCCCATACTGAGATAGGCTTCGTGTGCGTGATGACGGAGACTAAGAACCCATCGGTGGATTTCGAGACTGCGGTGGAGTTCATTATTATCGACTAGGCGGAGGTTGATATAAGAAGGAGCATCAAGGCTTGAAGGGATTTAAGTCAGTTGTGCAAGTCTGTTTTCTTGTATTTGTAATTACCATACCCATTGGACTTGTATTTTGCCATTTGGCTTTTCCTCGTACATCGCGCCTTGTGTGATTGTGATTTGATTTATCTTACAAAACTCACTTAGAATGCCTGCTTAGGCTTAATCAAGATAGAATTTGGTTTAATCATAATTTCACTTAATTTGGTGCTAATTAAATAATTGGGTAACTTTAAGTTTAAATTAATTCAAGTCCATAAATTAATTTGATAAAATTTGGTTTGGCCTATATTGAAAAATGGAATATTTTATAGTTAGGCAAATTCTAGGACTTGGTTTAAATTAAGTTTGTGGTTCAAGAAATATTCATCAATTTGTTTAAGTTTAATTTTAATTTTAGTGAAATTAAAATTTGGTATTGTGTTGTTAAAATTTAAAGAGGATGTCTAGGTAGGATTTTAATTGAACCATCTCATTATTTCAAAGAATTTAAAATTTGAGAGCTTTCGCATTTTCAAATTAGTATCAGAGCATATAGTGTAGAGAATCAACATTCTTTTCACTAAATACTGAAATGAGTAACATTGATGGACAATCTTTAATAAGAAAGAAATCGAGGTTTAAATTCTCTTGGATATGATAATGTTCATGCTAGGTTATTAAGGACTGCAAGATTTTTATTGGGATTTTTATGTAAGAGGCGGGAATATAAATTTGAGTTTAATTTCTTCTCAACCGGTCTGTTCAACTCCCATTAAACATTAGAGTGGGAACAAACTCATTATAGGGCATGTTTAGATTTGGAGGCGCCTGACACATATGTTATGGAAGGATCCAAGGAAGTTAAAATTAAGGAAAAAGTTATTCCCTTTAGATGGTAAAAAAGTAGTTTATATCATAATCCTAAGTACAAGAAGTTAGTTGATTGCATCAATAGAAGGTTCTTCTTAGAGGCATATATAATAAACTGTGGGACGTAGTGTGAGTTGAACTTACAAGGTATAATGGAACATCATATTACCAACGTCTTTATACCACCCCTATAGTATGTAATATGACTGAATATTGATAATACACTACCTTGTCGCCCTGAAAGAATTATCGATGATTAGGATACATGTGACACTTATATTGGATTATAAGTAGTGCCATATCGTAGTGGGAGCATTGGGAGTCATTTCGAATGGTTAGTACTTTAGATAATCATTTCGATCTAATCCCACGTAAATACGAATTGACTCCCACGAACTAAAATTAGGCATTCTAAGATAAGGACTATTGCTTTGATTTATGACTATAGATATCGAAAGGGATTTGATGTATTCGAATCAAGTTTTGGGTCTTGTCAACTTATTGATGGAGTAAAATATACCGGGCACAAGTGGACCTACAAGAAGTTAACCGAAAGATGGATGGGAAGGTGTAAACCTTCAAGTTAAGGCTTATGAACTATGAGCAAATCTTCTGGTGATAGCCATGCTAAAATCTTTCAAAATTCTTTTAATGTCAAGATTTCATTCTTGAATTATCGTCTTGACAAGCACATAGTAAGAAGTCAGGGAAAGAAAAGTGATGTAAGCTTATGACATCCATTCATAGATTTAAGCTAAAATCAAGGTCTTGGATCATTTGGTTTTATCAAGTAATTAAGTTTTTATTTCGATCAAAATTTGGAAAGTACTTGTTTGTATAAGAAGCGTGACAAAAATGTGGTGTTATTCTTAGTAAAAATTGTGGATTATAATTATCTAATCGATAATGAGGTGAGAATATTATTTCACATAGGAGTGTGGTTGTCTGGATATTTGATATGAAGTACTTAGGATAAGATAGACACATCTTTATGATCAAGTTTATGCTATATCGGTTCCAAAGGATGTTTAGCTTATCCCAAGCGATTATATCAATCTTGTATACACAAGATTAGCATCAGGATTCCATGATAATAGTTTATTTTCAAGTTTGGTATTATTCATTCTGAGTATAAATGTCTAAAATCACTTGATTAAATGGAAGTAATGAGGGATATATATAAATCTTCAGCAGTGTGTAGCCTTGAATATGCTACATTGTGTACTAGACCAAAGTCTAATATGCCATTGGCATGGTCAATTGACTTTTGTCTAATAGAAATACTAGGTTTTCAATCAAATAAGGATTCTAAGTTATTCCACCTCGGAACATGTGTTTACCAATAGGAGGTTGAGCTATAAGTTGGAGGAGTGTGACGCAATCTTGGATTTATGACTCCACCAGGGAGGCCTAATTTATTTTGTAGAGGGGGCCTGAAGGTAATCCTGTGATTAGGGATAATCCACCAATTAGCAACAGTGTTCTGAGGATAAGCTCAGCGTGGCAACTTAAGCGTGGCATCTTGGTGAGGCAGATCAGCGTGGCAACTCAAGCGTGGCAGCTTGGGGAGGCAGATCAGCGTGGCAACTCAAGCGTGGCATCTTGGTGAGGCAACTCAAGCGTGGCATCTTGGTGAGGCAGATCAGCGTGGCAACTCAAGCGTGGCAGCTTGGGGAGGCAGATCATCGTGGCAACTCAAGCGTGGCATCTTGGTGAGGCAACTCAAGCGTGGCATCTTGGTGAGGCAGATCAGCGTGGCAACTCAAGCGTGGCAGCTTGGGGAGGCAGATCAGCGTGCCAACTCAAGCGTGGCATCTTGGTGAGGCAGCTTGGCGTGGCAACTCGTACTTTAGCTTATTGTTACTTTGCCATATTATAGCTTTGTTTATATTTACTACGAGTTGTAATGACTATAATGTTGTAACGAGAATAATGAATGGGCGTGAGGTCGAACGGTACTCGCGAGAGACCAGGCTTGGCAGGGCCTGGGAGAGCTTTCATGCTCTATCGAACAACCTCACCGTGGGAACTTTAGAGGGATTTGGTTTGGAGGATTGAGAAGTGGGGCACCGTTGGGGCTTGTCCTGGCCATCTTAGATACACCTGGTAAAACACCGAAGGACCCTGACCGTGGAACCTCAAGCGGAGCAGCTTGGAGTTCCATCGGGCATTAAGTTATGAACCAAACAACCCTCTACTTAAAAGTCACATCTACTGTG
This sequence comes from Sambucus nigra, assembly GCA_949130495.1. Lineage (NCBI taxonomy): Eukaryota > Viridiplantae > Streptophyta > Magnoliopsida > Dipsacales > Adoxaceae > Sambucus > Sambucus nigra. The sequence continues at coordinate 571,322,907 of OX422212.1, forward strand.
GGTGATGTCACTAGCCTTCTAAACAATGTCAGACATGCACTTGAGTAAACCACCGTGGTATTTGGGGCTGTCAGATAGTTGGTGAGCTACCTCTGCAACAACAACCCCCTGACATACAGTGGTTAGGCAAAAGGCATGTCTTGGCATTTAATGTTTATGACATAGGAGACAACTAGTGCATCAGGCATTTAATGTTGTGACATAAAGTATGAGGGATGTCTTTCATAGTCTTTAATGACTGAGTTGCCGCGGGGGTGGTGTGGGGGGCTATTTAAGGACCCCAACCACCTCTGAGAGGAGGATGATCTTTTGAGAGTTCAAAAGTTATTACTAGAGAAAATTTATTTACTAGAGAGAGATTTATTAAAAGAACCAGAGAGTTATGCCACCCACCATTTTGTCATTTATTACGAAGCTTTTAATACATAACAGAGATCCTTGAGAGTTTTAGTATGTTTTGCCTGCCTACCAAGGTGTATCTAGGGTGCTTACTTCTCTCTCCCTCTAGCTAAGTTATTTCTGAAGTTCTTTATTATATTGTGAGTTATACACGAGAGATTTGTGAGTATAAGATGGGTTCCATACATTCCAAACTCCTCTTTGTGTCTTGTGGCTAAATCACTAGTGCTTTTCTAACTAACCTTGTCATCACCATACTTAAAAGGGGTTACGCCTCCATCTTATCTAAACTACCCTCTTACATTTGGCGACTCCGCTGGGGAGGCATTCTTCTAAGGAAGAAGTATGGCGCAAGATAACGTTAATCGAAGGCTCAACTTTGATGATATCCAACACAGTGAAGAGCAAGCAGCGGTAGAATTGGAGGCTTTAAGGAGCGGAGCTCCTCGAATAGAAGTGCCCCCAGTTCAGGCAACAACAGGCGTTCCGGGAGTGACGCAGGCTTCCACGAGCGTTGGGCTGGGATCTGCCCAAATGACCCTCCTTATGAGCAAGTTCTATGAGTTTTTGGAAACTCCTGCAGCTTCAACGGTGCTGGGAGGACTCGAAGCAAATTCCTTCGTAACACCAGGAGCAGCTCCAACGGTTCCACCAGGCGCAGGTACAACGGGAGCAGCCCCGGCAAGCATACCCTCTGTCGTGAATCCGGTGGTGGGAATCTCCAGAGTATCAACGGCGCCAGCTGTAACGATGGCTCCAACTATAACGGTAATTCAGCCAACACCCCCATTGGTCGTTGCCCCATCGCCCATGGAGGAAATGAGGAGAGAAATGCAAAAGGAGATGTTAAAATTTGTGCAGGCTTCCTCACAGTCTATAGGCGAGGTAGCTTCAGTCTATGACGACTTTAGGACACCTTATCCTCAGGAATACAACGATGAGCCTTACCCGAGGGATTATATTCCCCCCATCTTTGAAAAATACACAGGGAAGGGTGGGAATCCGAAAGAGCACATTAAACGTTTTATTGAGCACCTGGGGGCGCATTGCAACAACAAGAAGCTCAGGTTGAGGGAGTTTTCCAAATCCCTAACCGATAAAGCATACACGTGGTATTCTCATTTGGCCCCTAAAAGTGTTTCCACGTGGGAAGAGATGCACGTGCTGTTTGTCCAAAAGTTCTTTCTATCAGAGGATGAATTCACTCTGACCCAACTAGGGAGAGAGAAGCAACGACCAGGAGAAGACGTGGTGGCATACGTTCGGAGGTTCATGGAAAGGTCTCTGGATGTGAGAGAGGAGGCCAAGGAGTCCAAACTATTACAAATCTGTGCCGAAGGACTACTCCCGGAGTACATCTGCCATCTTATCAATGAGACGCGCGAGGGAACTTTTTTGGCGTTCTTAAAATCTGCAAGGAACATCTCATTGGTCGTACGACCAAACCCGGTGGCGGTGCCTATGATATTCAGACAACCGATACAACCTGGGGGAGGAAGGCCTCAACCCCCACGAGTGGGATACACCGAAGGAACAGATGGGGGTAAGGCGGCGAAGAAGGACAACAAAAGGAAGTTCGGAAGGGATAGGGAAGACCCACCACCGTTACCATGCACGATAGAAGAGGCGGTGAGTTGTTACAACGCCATGGTCCAAGGTGGAACGGTCTACCTACCAAAAGGCGTTCCTTCGGAAGAACCCGATGACGCAACAAAGGCAGATCCTAGGTATTGTCAGGTTCATCGAAAGATCCAGCACCCGACAGACAGCTGCTTCACACTAAGAAGAATCATTGACAAGTACATGAAGGCAGGGACGTTGCAGATCCCCCCACAGAATGTTAACAACAACCCGCTTCCAGCGCATGGGGCCAACTTGGTGACGACCTACGACGATGAGGCGGAAAGAGGGGAAGGAAGGTCAACAATGAGACAAAGAGAATTCGAAGAAACTCTGGAATATTGCACCACAGGAATGGCTAACGTAATTTTAGCCTACGATGAAGCAAGCGCTAAAGACGTGGAAGACGTATACAGCGTTGAAGGCGAGGAAATGGAGGCAGTCGTTGAATACAGCGCAGTTTCAAAATCCTCAAAATTCGCTTGGTTCTTCGATCAATTGGGGATACCAAAGGAGAGCAGACTGGAAATAAATCAGGCGATCCTAGACATCGCGAAGAAGGACGCGGTTCCCTCGTTGAAATGGAGGGGACCTATGGCGAGGCTGGTAAAAAAGTTCCTATCAGAGGTGACCTTCAGCGATGCAGATAGAGCTGTAAGGTTCCCTCATAACAGGCCCTTGTATGTGACGGCCAGTATCAATGGGGTTAGTTTTACAAGAACGCTTATGGATGGGGGTTCTTCCATCAACATTATGCCGATCAACTCCTTCCACGCAGCTGATATCCCAGAAGAAAGGTTGGTCCCCATGCCTCTGGTAATCTCAGGGTATGACAACCAATCTTCCAAATCCATTGGGTATGTGAATGTGGGAATTGTAATGGGAAATCTGAGTTCCCACATCAAGTTCCATGTAATAGAAAGTGCAACTTCCTATCATTTACTAATAGGAAGAGTGTGGATGCACAATCAAGGTTTAGTTCCTTCAACATATCATCAATGTGCCAAGGCAAATGTCAAAGGAACAGAAGTGACCATTAGGGCTACAAAAAGGCCTTTTGCTATCGAGGAAGCTCACTTTGTAGATGCGACCTTTTATACAGAGTTGGAGGAGGATGCTCGAGTCCTAACGAGAAGAATGGAGGGGGCATGGGTTCCTTCGATCAGAGATAGAATGGGGCCTCTGAACGAGCAAAGTAAAGAAGCCGCGAGTAACGAAGGGGTGAGGGCCAAAAAAACCCATCAGGTGATCCCTCGACCCCAAAGTACCACGAAGCAGCTAAAAAACAAAGTAAGGCTTAGAGTGGATCATGTGGAGCATGAGGTCCAACGGCAAAGCGTGCTGAGTCGCTTTTCAGGGGGAAGAATCGCTGAGGCTTCGAGAGAAAGGAAGAGGAAGGCCGTGGTAACAGCTACCAACAGGCAATGCAAGAAGGTGGTCACCGAAGAGGGGAAGGTGGTATACCGTTTATAACGATGTGAGCGGGCGGCCGAAGAGACCGAGGATGGGGCTAACCCGTTATATGAGTGTTTCTTGGTAGATCAACAGGGACAGTGTATGGTGATAGACAACTCCAACATACAGGAGTTCGTGGAGGAGGTCGCCGAAGAACCAGATTTCATGGAAAAATCAACCGAAGCCCCAGGCACAAGAGTTGGAGCAGTTGAACCTGGCAGGAGAAGGGGAAGACCCAAGGCCCATCTTCATCGCGAAGGATCTCGGTAAGGAGAAACGAGAAGCCTTGGTTGGGCTAATCCGAGAGTTCATAGATATCTTTGCATGGAAGTATACCGAAATGGAAGGGCTAGATAAGGAAGTGAGCTGCCACAAGCTAAACGTGATGCCTTCAGCCATCCCGGTGAAGCAGGCAACAAGGACTTACAAACCTGAGTTGGACTTGAAGATTAAGGAAGAGGTTCAACGTTTGTTGGCAGCAGGATTCATCAAACCAATACATCATCCCCTTTGGCTATCTAGCATTGTGCCAGTAGGAAAGAAGGACAAGAATCAAATAAGGATCTGTGTGGATTTTAGAGATTTGAACAGGGATTGCCCCAAAGATGAGTTCCCTCTACCCTCCATTGATAGCTTGATAGATGCCACGGCTGGGCATGAGATGTATAGCTTCATGGATGGGTACGTAGGGTACAACCAGATCAAGATGGACCCCGCAGACGCAGAGAAAATGGCATTCAGAACCCCGTTGGGCAATTTCATGTACAAAGTAATGCCGTTTGGACTTAAGAACGCGGGGGCTACTTATCAAAGAACAATGATGGCCATTTTTCACGATTTCTTCCACAAATTTGTAGAATTCTATGTGGACGATTTGGTCATCAAATCGAAGAAGGAGGAGTCCCACCTAAACGACTTAATGAAGGTGTTTACTCGATGAAGGAAGTATAAATTAAGGATGAACCCATTGAAGTGCGACTTTGGAGTAACATGCGGGAAGTTTCTAGGCTTTGTGGTTGATCGACAAGGGGTGCAGATGGACCAGGATAAACAACGCGCGATCTTAGAAATGCCGTGCCCAAGAACGGCGAAGGAGCTAAAAAGCTTCCTCGGAAAAGTCTCCTACCTCAGAAGATTTGTACCAGGATTGGCCGAGGTAACACACCCGTTGATGCAGCTGCTGCGAAAGAACACAAAGTTCAGATGGGAAAAGGACCACCAGGAGTCTCTCGATGAGTTGAAGAAGCTGCTCGTTTCACCACAAATCATGGTTCCTCCGCAGGCAGGAGTACCGTTGCAGCTGTACCTCACCTCAACTACAAGGTCCGTTGGAGCCTTACTGGCACAAGAGATTGACGGGCAAGAACGGCCGGTGTATTACCTCAGCAGGATCATACATGGGCCAAAGATTAGATATAGCAGCCTAGAAAGGCATTGTTTGGCCTTAGTCTTTGTAGCACAAAAACTTAGACATTATATGCTGTCTTTTACAATTCATATTGTAACTAGATGTGATCCTATTAAGTATTTGTTGGCTAGAACTATCTTGATTGGCAGGGCAGCTAGGTGGTTCCTTATTCTCTCCGAATATGATTTAAAGTGTGTGATTCCTCGTGCCATCAAGAGCCAGGCGTATGCTGACCTGTTGGCAATCTTTCCATCTGGAACATTTGAACCACCTAAAGAAGACATTCCGGGAGACGACTTGCAAGCCAACTATCTGGATGCAACCGATGAGGAATGGACGATGCAGTTTGATGGGTCTTCGGCAGAGAAAAAAGGAGCGGCAGGGGTCATCCTTTCAAAAGGAACGGAGGAAATTTGCCTTTCCTACAAACTAGATTTCCCTTGCTCCAATAACGAAGCAGAATACGAAGCGTTAGTGCTAGGGTTGCTGGAGGCTCTTCGAAGGGGAATTCGTTCTCTCTGCATCAAAGGTGACTCGAACTTAGTAATTCAGCAAGTTAACGGAGAATATGCGTTGAAGCACATGAGTTTGGCACCGTACAGAACGATCATTCAAAGGCTCCTCAGCCAGTTCCATCGGACCAAAATCAGAAGACATCTCAGAACGATGAACCGTCATCCAGACGCTTATGCCACTATTGCTCAAAAGATGGTCATGAGGAGCGATACGACTATCGTTACGATCCAACGAAGAACAGCTCCTTCGGTGGTGCAGTCAATACTACCGATGGAGGGAGACGCGGATTGGAGAGGAGAGATCAGGAAGCAACTGGAGTCTGGCGAAGGAGCTATGGGACTAAGAGAGTTAGCCCAATACTTTACAAACCAGGGAAATCTTTACTACATAAATGCAGGGGGGTGGTTATCAAGATGCATTGGGCCAGAGGAAGCAGAGCGGAGGTTGAAGAGAACACATGAGGAGCATTGCGAAACAACTGAGATACCCCTCTATAGAAGAATTCAAAGAGGTGGATATTTTTGGCCTAGAATGAAACAGGATGCGGCAGAACTATAACGGAATTGTGATAAGTGTCAGCTATTTTTCGAAGCAACTGAGTGCCATTTCATAGAAGCCCAAACAGACTGGAGGCAGCCCTATATCGACTTTATTCAAGATGGAACTGTCCCAACGGAGAAAGTGGATGCGATGGGACTGAAGCGAAGGGACCCAAGGTTTTATATCCAAGAGGGGCAGCTTTATCGAAGGGGGTACTTCAACAAGACATTGCGTTGCATCACGAAATAAGAGGAAACTGAGGTCCTCAAACAAGCCCATGACCCAGCTCACATAGGAGGGGCCAAGTTATATGATCAGCTGATGACGTTGGGATATTATTGGCCAACGATGGAGAAAGACTCAGCCGAATTTGTTCGAAAATGCAAAGCTTGCCAACTTCATGGGAATATGATCCATGTCCCATCGGTGGACTTACATTCTCTGGCAACGCCTTATCCTTTCCATACTTGGGCGTTCGACCTCGTGGGGGCAATACACCCTTCGTCAAGGGGCAAGATATGGATACAGGTAGCAACAGAGTGCTTTACAAAATGGGCTGAAGCAATACCACTCAGAAGGGCAACGACTGGGGTAGTGAGTAACTTCATCAGAGAGTATATCATTTGCCGTTTTGGGATCCCAAAGGTTATTCTCTCAGATAATGGGACTCCCTTTGTCAACTCAGAAGTAACGATGCTTACAGACAAGTATTCCATCGTTCATCACACTTCAACGGTGGCATACCCGAAGGGGAATGGTCAGGCCGAGGCAACTAACAAAACTCTGGTTAATATCTTGGCTAAAATAATGGAGGACTTTCCAGGATCGTGGGATGACAAGATACCAGCAGCGTTGTGGGCCTATCGAACGACAAAGAGGAAGCCCACAGGGTACACTCCGTTCTCCCTTGTCTACGGGGCTGAGGCAATCCTTCCAGTGGAGTTGGAGGTTCCCTCTGCTCGATACGCCTTGCAAAGTAGCATGCTCCCTCAGAACATGCATGTGCAGCTGGAGGCATTGGATGAACACAGAGACAACGCAATGCAACATTTTCAAATGTATACGAGGCAGCTCTCTAGGGCATATGACAACCTGGTAAGACCAAGGAGGTTCGTAGAGGGGGATCTCATTTTGAAAGCAGCGGTGAAACACATTAAGGGACTTCCTCTGCCAAAATTCGCAGCCAATTGGGAGGGACCTTTCGTTGTGAAGGAAGCTCATGATTTAGGTTATTGCCTAATTTCTAAGTTGGAGGAAGACAAGCCATTCAAAATTAATAATAAATGGTTGAAAGCCTATCATGTGTAAACAATTAAGTTTGTACCATCGATGTATCTAGTCTTTGATTATGAATATACAAGTTTTATTGATGACGTGAAGTATAGACACCGATATGAAAGCAGTCACAACTCAAAGATAAAACGGGAAAATATACTTTCTTTCATTCAATAAACAAGAGAGCATTACAAAAAAATTGGGAACTATTGCCCAAGAATTACATAAATGGACGAAGAAGGAAAATATATACAAGAGCTTGCTACCCTAAAAGGAACCATAGGTCTGGGGAAGAGAAAAAATCCCCAGGAAGGCCCGAAGAAGCTGACGTAAACGAGCTTTGAGCGTTAACAGCAACCTCTAGCCTGATTTGCACCTGGGCGCGTTCAATAAGAAGTCTCTCCCGTTTCAGTTTGGCCAAACGAAGAGCCTCTTCGGCATTCTTTATTTCTTCATCCGCTAATTCCAAAAGAGGTGCCAGCTCAGCTAACTTAACTTCCTCAGCCCGTTGGTCCTCCTGGTGCTTCCTCAACAGTTCCCTCTGGCCGATCAGCTGCTGGATCTTCAAAGTTTTCAAATACGCCATAAGCCAGTCGAAACGGAAACCGTCACGACCCAATTCCTTCAAAAAACCCAGAAACTGATTAATGAGGGTTCGGGTTACACGGGAAGTGGGAGTATTGGCAATCTCAGCAACAACGATCGCCATGCCTTGCAGTCGATAACTCATCACGGGAATATTGGACCGTAGGCAGTCCACGGTGAAGGTCTCGGGGTGATGGTTCACCAACTGCTCAATCACCAAGCGATGGCTCACAGGCATTTGGGGAGAATTGTGAAGCACCATTAGGCAAAAGGCAGGAGGAGTTAAGTCAGGGAGAGGCAATTCGCACCCAGACTCACTTTCGACCTCAACACCAGTCGTGGAACCTTGGTCAGCCTGGTCAGATTCTTCCGAAACAGCAGGTTATTGACGTGGTGTGCCTATAAGTGAAAGAGCTGGTGTGGAATCCTCCTGAGCAACCTGAGAAGAGATATAAGAAACAGTGAGATTCTAACGTTTTCGTTGTTAAGTCACCGTTATAAGGTGGAGATTATATAAAAATCTTAACAAGTGTTTTTATTGTTAAGTCACCGTTATAAGGTGGAGATTATATAAAAATCTTAACAAACGTTTTCGTTGTTAAGTCACCGTTATAAGGTGGAGATTATATAAAAATCTTAACAAGCGTTTTCGTTGTTAAGTCACCGTTATAAGGTGGAGATTATATAAAAATCTTAACAAGTGTTTTCATTGTTAAGTCACCGTTATAAGGTGGAGATTATATAAAAATCTTAACAAACGTTTTCGTTGTTAAGTCACCGTTATAAGGTGGAGATTATATAAAAATCTTAACAAACGTTATCGTTGTTAAGTCACCGTTATAAGGTGGAGATTATATAAAAATCTTAACAAGTGTTTTCATTGTTAAGTCACCATTGTAAGGTGGAGATTATATAAAAATCTTAACAAGTGTTTTCATTGTTAAGTCACCGTTATAAGGTGGAGATTATATAAAGAATTAAGAAAGTACCTGAATCATAACAGGGGCAGGAGTGGGAGTCATCACGGAGGTTAAAGTGGCAGGAATTGTTGGGAGGGGACTTGTTACCTCATCAGCCTCAACGGGGTCTCTGGCCCCAGAAACCTCAACCATCGGCATAGTTCCCTCGCCCACATAAGGTACCAAAGCAAGAGCAAGGGGTTCATCGGGAATAGATGAGGGTGGTGAAAGATCAGGAGAAAGCTGCAATATAAAAGCCAATGTTAGTAAAGAGGAACAAATACAGAAAAAAGGGCGAAATGTATCCAAGAATAACTTACCTCAGTCAGAACGTTGAAAATGGGCACTGTGGTCAGAGGTCTCGCCAGCACCGTTGGACGAAGAATGTCTGCTAGCAGCGAGGATACTTCGACCTAGGGCAACCAACATCCTAAATTCAGCGCACAGAACGGGGTGAAAGAGAAGGAATGCCAGATCAGACAAATTTAAATATGAAATAATTACCTCAGGATCGCCTGCAGCAACCAGAACGATGGGGAGAACAGCCTCAGAGGAAGCCAGTGAGCCAGAGGGGACTGGAGTAGGCATCTCAGATTGTGTTGTCTCTGGTAGCAAAGAGACATCCATGGGCTCTATAACCTCACCCTCCCCAACTGCCTCCCTCGCCCGTCGTAAGATTGAACGACGGGCGTAAGTAAGCCCGGTCATTGGCGAACGGGGTGGGGTCGTATCGGATGAGATGGCCCCACAGCGACCGCCCACGAAACGGCTAATGGGGGGACTTGGGGGGCTAGGAGAACGAGGCCCCGTTTCTTTAAGTCCCTGCACCAAAGCAGTTAAGAACAATATATATAAGCAAATCCGGCTTGCTCTAACCAAAGAAGAAAAGAGAACAAGATAAGTGTACATACCTCAGATTGGGAAGAAGAATGAGAAGCTTGCACCGGGGAAACTTGCTTCCGCTGGGACTTGGTGCCTAAAGTCTTCCTCCTCAGCCTTGTCACGTCACTGCCAGTGGCTTGAGGAACTTTTGAACTTTTTCTCCTCCTTGCAGCTGGCTCAGTGGGAACAACTACGATCGTGGGGAAGGCAACCGAGGGAGGAACGACGACAGCGCGCCGTTGAAACTCTGCATTCACCCGATCTACCTCAGCCTGCGTCTCCCTCCTTAACCTCTCGTCCCTTTCAGGAGACATGGGAGGAGGAACGGAGGCTATGGGAAGGGCTGCCACAGGAGTCTGGGATTTGGACTTTGTCTTTTTCGTGGAAACCACCCCACTCTTGGCCTTCTTGGTCGATGGCTGCGAAGACCCTTCATCAGCAGTAGCTCCAGTCGATGGAGCAGTCTTCCTGGATACCCCAACACTTTTCGCTTTGGATATGGCAGTGGGAGTCATGGGGCATAACGGAGGTAGCTCTTCGGAAGGCCTCTTAGGGGTTTTGCTTAGAGGGAACTCAATCCCCAGAACGGAGTTGCCTTTGAGTCCCAGCTCCAACGCAGAAAATGAAAGAACTGGAGGGTACACAGGCTCGCCATCTATGAATTCAGCAATGTTAGCCAGTTGTCTCGGCCAGAACTTCGTGGCAAATAGACTGGTCACATTCCCTTGCCTCTTGTTGGAGGGAATGGTGACTCTCCCAGCCATTGATCCACTTATCCCCCACGCAGCAGTGGAGGAAAATAAGGAACATGCCTCGCTAAAGCTAACCTTTGGGTTTGACGATTGAAAAACTGAGCGAGGAGCCCCCTGATCAAACCCAAATTGACGACTACACCGATTGGGGTTGTAATGTTCGCTGGAATATCCCCACTCGGTGTAGGAAGGCAGATACCCCGGAGAAAGGAGAAGCACCACGGCTAACTGAGGATCTTCAATGTCTACCCCCACCTGTACCACCCTGGATTCGCGCTGAAAGAAATCACAAGTATGAACAAAGGCGTCCTCTCCGTAAGGCCTCATAACAAAGTCCTCAAAACGATCAATTGAGGCGATCAGCTCTTTTCGGCTCTGCCTCTTGTGATAAATGTAAGAGCGTGGGGGAAGAATGATTTCCCCAGAAGGAGGACGGTTGGCCTTGGCCGCCACAACAGGAAAGCGCACGTAAAGAAAGCTGGTTAGAAGGACGCTGTTAGCAAAATTGGCCAGGTTATAACGGCCAAGTGATCGTTCCATGTCGAACAACGTTCTATCAAGCCAGGTGTAGAGGGACCCTAGGGCAATTGCAGCCAAAGGAAGTTTGATGCCCCGGGCCAAACGAAGGGATATGTTGATAAGGTCCCTTCGGGGCTGATCGTTTGGTTTTCCCGTCAAAAGAAAACGGGAAAGAATCAAAAGGATGTAAGCAGGGAGCTCTAACGAAGTACCTTGGCCAGGGGCATCCGTTGAAATTGAAGAACTACCTTCACTAGAACCCTTGAAGAAATAATTAATCAGCGGAGTGAAGGTAGCTTTGTTTGAAGAACCGATGCAACTTCGGCATATTCGGTCCAACGCCAAACGGTCAGCAGTCTCCTCGACGTCGAGAGGCTCATCGGTATAAGGCTCATGACCTGTTGCTTCGAGCCCCAGAAGCTCGCAGACATCTTCTAGGGTTATCGTGAACTCACCCCACGCAACAATAAATGTGTGAGTCGTCACGTTCCAACGAGAAACAAGAATGGGGAGAGCAGCATTATTTTTGGAGAGAGTAAACTCACCAAACCATTTGGCCCGTTGAAGGCCAATCTTACTCAAAATATCACCATAGGAACTCACCATGTGAGAGTTCCAAGCAGCAAAATGGGCAGGAGAACCACCTGGCGCTTCGAAGTCAATTTAGGACCATTGGAAGTCCCCTCGCTCCAGACGAAACCGGAGAGTCCCCTCTGGAGGAAGAAAGCCCCACTTCGAGGGTTCTTCGTCCTCGTCACCCAGCACTAAGGTCTCAAACTTGCATTCAAAATTGACAGTCTTGCAAGCAGCAGCAAAGCCATCACCTTCACCAAAAATGGGAGAGCGGCGATAAAACCTTAACTGTTCACGACGAACAGCGTCCAAGGCAGAGGCACCAGTAGTGGTGGCAACAGCAGTAGCAGGTGGCGCACTGGTTGAAGAGATGGTGGGGTAACTTTGAGACGCCATGACAGATTGTTAGAGCAAACAAAAAACAACCTTGAGTCAGAGGACCCTGAGCACGACAATGGGGGAAGAACAACCACAGGAGGTGGCGAAGAAGATGAGAGCAAGAACAGGACGGCACAAGGTCGAACAGCAATAGAGGTTTCAGACGATCAACAATGGAAGCTCTTTCTCTCTCTCTCTAAAAAACGAAGGAAATTTGAAGCAGGTAATGGGAAAGCAAGAAAAAGAATGGTTTTAAGTGATTTGGCCGTTTAATTTTTAAAAGTTCGTCGTTTAAGTTTCCCACCATTGCACGTGTGTGGCCGCCTGCAATCATTTCAAATGTACACGTAGCACTTTGGGAAGTGTTCTGACATGGAAAAGACAACGCTACGTCATTCAATGACGTGACACCTGGGGAACTGCCATCAATTAATGAAGTGACACCTAGGGAACAGCCACCGTTACCTTCCTAAGCAAGATTGAGTTTTGGGCGCCAAGATTTTCTCTGACATATCCAATAACCCCCCCCACCCCCCACCCCCCAACAAAGAAGGTGTCCCAACGGTTCAAAAAAGCCACGATGTCCCCTCGACAGAAGCTCAAACGTTGTTTAGTTATGACTCAGTTACATCGGGGATAATTTTTCGCTTTTTCGAACATTACTGGGAGAATATTAGCAGGTCCTTCGGGAGAATTTCAGATATTCAAGCTGGAACGGTTGAGGCTTAGCATTAGAAAAAAGCTGCAGGCCAGACAGAAAAGGTTCATCGGATTAAGAAGTTTTCGTGGAGGCACTTCTTGTTCCCACAACAAATCCCTCCACGAAGGGGCAAATGTAGAGGGGGGCTGAAGGTAATCCTGGGATTAGGGATAATCCACCAATTAGCAACAGTGTTCTGAGGATAAGCTCAGCGTGGCAACTTAAGCGTGGCATCTTGGTGAGGCAGATCAGCGTGGCAACTCAAGCGTGGCAGCTTGGGGAGGCAGATCAGCGTGGCAACTCAAGCGTGGCATCTTGGTGAGGCAACTCAAGCGTGGCATCTTGGTGAGGCAGATCAGCGTGGCAACTCAAGCGTGGCAGCTTGGGGAGGCAGATCAGCGTGGCAACTCAAGCGTGGCATCTTGGTGAGGCAGCTTGGCGTGGCAACTCGTACTTTAGCTTATTGTTACTTTGCCATATTATAGCTTTGTTTATATTTACTATGAGTTGTAATGACTGTAATATTGTAACGAGAATAATGAATGAGCGTGAGGTCGAACGGTACTCGCGAGAGACCAGGCTTAGCAGGGCCTGGGAGAGCTTTCATGCTCTATCGAACAACCTCACCGTGGGAACTTTAGAGGGATTTGGTTTGGAGGATTGAGAAGTGGGGCACCGTTGGGGCTTGTCCTGGCCATCTTAGATACACCTGGTAAAACACCGAAGGACCCTGACCGTGGAACCTCAAGCGGAGCAGCTTGGAATTCCATCGGGCATTAAGTTATGAACCAAACAACCCTCTACTTAAAAGTCACATCTACTGTGGGTGATGTCACTAGCCTTCTAAACAACGTCAGACATGCACTTGAGTAAACCATCGTGGTATTTGGGGCTGTCAGATAGTTGGCGAGCTACCTCTGCAACAACAACCCCCTGACATACAGTGGTTAGGCAAAAGGCATGTCTTGGCATTTAATGTTTATGACATAGGAGACAACTAGTGCATCAGGCATTTAATGTTGTGACATAAAGTATGAGGGATGTCTTTCATAGTCTTTAATGACTGAGTTGCCGCGGGGGTGGTGTGGGGGGCTATTTAAGGACCCCAACCACCTCTGAGAGGAGGATAATCTTTTGAGAGTTCAAAAGTTATTACTAGAGAAAATTTATTTACTAGAGAGAGATTTATTAAAAGAACCAGAGAGTTCTGCCACCCACCATTTTGTCATTTATTACGAAGCTTTTAATACATAACAGAGATCCTTGAGAGTTTTAGTATGTTCTGCCTGCCTACCAAGGTGTATCTAGGGTGCTTACTTCTCTCTCCCTCTAGCTAAGTTATTTCTGAAGTTCTTTATTATATTGTGAGTTATACACGAGAGATTTGTGAGTATAAGATGGGTTCCATACATTCCAAACTGCTCTTTGTGTCTTGTGGCTAAATCACTAGTGCTTTTCTAACTAACCTTGTCATCACCATACTTAAAAGGGGTTACGCCTCCATCTTATCTAAACTACCCTCTTACATATTTACACTTCGGTTGCTTCCTAAGTAACCTTGAGAAGGTTCCTTCAAATGAAATTATCTATTACATTTTTAGTGGACATAATAGTATAGTTTCAAGTTCGAGAGAACCCATAACCCATAAAGGGGTTAAACACATTGAGTGTAGGTTTCACCAAGTTCAAGAGATTAAATGGAATGGGTGATAAGTTTATCACAAGGTTGTATTGGATACCATATGGTTAATCCTTCTGTTAATCCATAGCAAACTGCCATGTGGATGGGTTGGGAGTTAGATACATGGCTTTAAGACTAAGTGGGAGATTGTTGAAGTTTTATTCCTAAAACCATGTATAATAGTTACGTTTATGTAAACGTGTATTAATTCATTTTTAAAATTAGAATTATGTTTACGAGAATAACTTATATTTTGTTTAGATATATTATAGACATGTTGATCAATAAAGTTTAGTAGGAATTCTAGTGATGCGACTTTGGGTTGATCACAACGAGAATAGAATTATGGTTCTAGCATTATTGAAGTGTTCACAACCTAGATGGGTAGTTGACACCCTATCAAAATGGTTGTGATGTATTCCTAGTAGTTAATCTCAAGCTAAGGGAAGCTGTTTAATGGTTCGTGAACTTGTTTGATAGTTCGGTAGAGGATTATGATTGGTACATCCCAGGAATGTAGTGGATATGGCCACCCATGAGAGTTGATTCTAAAGGACGGCTTGATTGGACTCATACAATCTCACAATATTTGCAAAGGGTGCATAGATTCTTAGTTCCAAGAATTATGAAGATTGGAATGCTTTCGCAAATATCAGATAAGGTTATATATATAGGATATGGATATTAAGAGTACTGGTCACGTTAAGGTCATATTTGTAGGATTAACCTCCTCATAGACATTGATAGACCTGAGTTCCTATACATTGATAGGATCTTGCACATTGTATACCTTCAGGACATTTTTCTCGTTAAATATAGCGTGGAGATCTTCTTAATGCTTCCTCATGTAAGTGGTGGTTATCTTCCTCATACTCCACCTATATAGTTGTGTGATTCCATTTTATAACCTAAAATATAAGACGATTTAACTATTAAACAATGTAAGAGACATGATTTATAGGTTTATAAAACTAACTCAGGGCGCTAGTGATGATTTAAAGCCTCCAAATCGGGATTGAGATGACGAGTTTAAGTCTCTGATCCGGGAATCCTTTTTTGGTTAAATTCAATTAGCTAAACCAATTCGCAAAGGATGGATTTTGTATGTAAGAAATGAATAAGAATGGATTTATATGGGATTTGGATGACAAAAGCTTATTTTTACAGTTGATAGCTGAGATAAACCTCTTTAAAATGAGTATGTCGAGGCTCTATTTGGTATATAAGAAACAAATAATATGGCTTTATTATAGATCTAAACAATTGTGCCTACAATCGGCATCTACAACGTGAATGAACCCCTTTTATATATTTTGATGAACTTTAATTCGAGGTAATGTCCCCGAGACATAATCATCTTGCTCAGGATCAAGAGCCTGAAGTTAGAGAACCATCAAACTATATGAAAAGCTTTCCACAGTGCTCTATTACATTAGAATATAACATTTTTAGGGTTATTTGGTGATTTTTGAACTAGCATATTAATTTTAGTTCGAGAAAAATCAATCATTTGCCAATAAGCAAAATTTAACTCTAAATTTGTGGGTGTTATTAGGTGGTAAAAGGATCTTAGTATGGTCTTAGAGAATTATCTTAGCTTGGTGATATTATGGAGTAGAAACGTAGGTTCCCTAAGTACTCATTATTATACCATAAGTGAAAAACACCACGTGGAACCTTCGTAATACACCACATGACCTCTTTGAAGGCAAAAAAAGAGGTCATCCTCAGTATTAAATTGTGCTCGTCTAAGAAGAAATATGCTTAGTTAAGTTATGCGTGTGTTCGATGTGCTACTCCATCTCTTGTCCTGATAACTATTCACGATGGTAAGTAACTGCGATTTCTAACTCAGTCAATGCCATTTGTGTACTTGTCCATACACGTAGGAGAAGATCATTAGTCACGCTTATTGGTCTTATGCACGTGTAGTATTTAAGCACCTGCCCAACCTGCCCACTGTATATAAAATGTGCAACTTCCTCACCTATAAACTCGTCCCTTAATATTCTTCGATAACTACCTTTAAATATCATTTGATCCCGGGGGGATAAAGGATTGAAATGATCATCTCTTTAGGAACCCTAGAGAGAAAAAGTGTAACCCAGAGCTTGTACTCATTTTAATGCTCAGAAACTAATAATATGCCATCACTGCACTCGTGGATGTAGGTACTTCTTTTAAGACAAGCCATATACCTCCCATATTCTCTCTTTGTCTTTTACCTCCTTCTCTCTTTCCATTTATTACCTTGACAATTATTTGTTATTGTTTATTACTAACAAATCCTCAGCTAAGACATACAATCCTTGAACCAATTTTAAATGATAACAAATTGGAGGCGTCTATGGGAATTTGACAAGTTATTATTGTTTCATAGATTCTTATTCCCCCTCTCTTGAAATCAACGAATTGTTTAGAATGACAAAAAATCCCAAAAAGCAGTCGTATAGCGGAGGCCCTGACACCCTACACTCCAATGGGCATGGGTGATACACAAGGAATATTGATGACTCTAGTAAAGATCCAGGAAGTTATACAAGAGAGTGTCAAGCAACTGACACATACACTCTAGGGTGGCCAAAACAAGCCCACTATAGACCCTGCCACTCTAGCTAAAAAGGGGCATCGAAAGGAAGAGAAGGGATGTTGCCTCCAGTCTGTATATAAATAGGAGGCATGTATACAGGACACAAGCCCTTTAAACCATAGGAAATTAAACCTAGGGTAACATGACAATAGAAGCACATCTCGGAATTTTGGGTCACGTAATGATCGATCGTACCACCCAGGCTTCACCTCCTCCCTTCGATTGATGGGGTACGATGATGAGGAATCCTTTTTTGAAGAAAGACCCAGCGTGATGGAAAGGATAAATAGAGGGTGGGACTTTAATCGACCGAGCCCACGTCGAACGAGTATCCCAAAGAGAATAACGTGCGATATAGGAAGAATCAGCCTAATCAGTCACTAGGGGATCACACCGCTCGACCAAATCTAGGATGAGCACAAGAGTACCAGCCCAAGTAGAGCAGATTTTCCAGGAAAAGAGCTCATCTAAAACCGAGGCCAAACAATCAAATCTATTGTATTAAAAGCCGAATCGGAGGACCAACACTGGAAGGGGACCATCCAACGTTTATAAGCTCGATTGGGGGAGATGGACAGGTTTAAAAATCCTCTCCACGGGGTCTTCGTGAATGAATATCCCTTTTCTCCCCTCCATTGTGACTTATTTGACGCCTGCTAAGTTCAAACCCCAGTGATTACACTGAGAGACGATGGAAAAACTTATCTCAATCTATATGTAGAACAATCCCATGCCACTGCTGATATCTATTATATTCTAGATGAAATGCACTACCAAGCATTCTCTAATACTATCGCTGGCTCAGCTCAAATCTGGTATGTAAGGAAAAATTTCCAAGTAGTGTCAATTTTTATGTATTGACATTATACCGGACCAAAACCTCTTTGAGTTATATGATAGATTTTACTTATCATGATTAAGCCTATGATGTTGTGTTAAACATGTAGCATTCAAGCTTCAAAGATAGATCATGTTGTAGTTTTGTTGCACGTTTCACGTCTTTAATTATTTTTTCGAGATTCTCTCAGTTATGGATGCATATTGATTTATGGATACACAGTCAATATTTTCTAAGGATGTTAGTTTATTTAAATCAGATTTTAAAATGATTTTTTGGTTCAAACGACATCACTAGTTGTTCAAACGACATTGGAGAGTTATTCAAACGGGATGGCAATCCCATTCAAACGAGATGTTTTGCTCGTTCAAATGACATGACGATTTTGTTGGATAGATGCACCGAATCAAAGGTTTTATTTAAGGAGTCTTTTAATCAGAAAATCAGGTGTGCTAAACATACATAACTAAATAGAACCCATACATTTTTTGCATTTTTTTACCAAAGCTTTCCTAAGCTAAAACATCCTTTGTGTTTATAATATTCGAGTTTTACATAACCATGCATTTGCACAATTGTTTCATTCTTCATCATTCGAAGAACCTATTTCATGCGGTTGACTTTGTACTGACTGACTGACAGTTGCCGAGGTTGTATCGATGGATACTGAGGTATGCGTGGACTCGTGTGATGTGTACGTAGTGTAAGTGGACTTCTGTATTGCACTATGGAGGAGTAGTTAAAAAGAAGAAGATGCATTAAGACTTGTGGGGAGCGATTCATTGAGTAAGATTTTAATCTTCCTTTATAAAATCATATCATAGTAATTATCTGGCCTGAACCATCTGAGGTTTTTTCTCTTAGTGGGTTTTCCCAAAGTGGTTTCCTCGTACATTGGTGTGTTTTACGAGTATTCTTTACTTTATCTTGCTTAATCACAGTAGATGCATGTTTAGGGTTAAGAAGATAAAATTGGATTAATTAGTTTGGTTCACAAAATTGGTACTCAGTAAAATTAAAACAAGGTTTTTGAAAAGAAAAATCATTTTCACCTAAAGGACACACACATAGTGGGACTCCGTCGCGTTTACATGGTATAATAATTTGCCGCATGGGAAGTTCCCTAGTTTTTAACAATTGGTCGCCCTCTTTTTCAGTAACATCTATTTTGGGGCCAAGCCTATCAAAAGAGTTGCCCATTTTTTCAATGAACGATAGAAGGACAGCGAGACCACACGTGATTCATTACTCTCTTCAATAATGAGAAGCTTGAGGTAATGGATTACAATGAGAAAATTGCTATAACCGCACTGATAAGTGGGTTACAATCGAGAAAATTATTTTATCCACTGGCTAAGGAGCTACCCAAGACTATGATAGAACTCTTGTCCAAAGCAGACAATATCATGAATGCCGAGGAGGCCACGGTGGACAAGGAATTTAATTGTCCGAAAGCTATGTCCAACAAAGGTAATTAGAAGAAGGACCATAAAGATAAAAAATTTAAGAAGCCAAAAAAGTACGACGCGCACACCCTTTTGACCGCTAGTATTAACCACATCCTTTAGGAGATTAGAGGAAGAAAAGTTCTTAGGTAGCCTAGGAATCTCAAGGCAACCGCAAACCGGCATGATAAGATCAAGTATTCTGAATTTCATAAGGACCGTGGCCACAACATAGAAAGTTGCATTACCCTCGAGATTGAGATTCAAAGCCTCATCAAAAAGAGAAAATTGTTGAGGTGCATGGACAGAAATGGCCTAGCAGATATGATTGAGCGTAAAGACAGAATACGATCAGAATCCCCATATAGTAAAGGTGATGAGAAGGAAAGTAAATAGGATGAAGATTCAGAAGAAGACCCGAATCTTATAAAGAAATCAAATACGCCAGTCCACGACGTCAAAATGATATCCTTCAAATGTCATTTCATCACCAGAGGACATGTTAGAGGAGAAGATGAATTGATCTAAAGAAAGGCTTATCTGAACGAGGAAAGATCTTATGTTTATATCAGGTAGATCAACCTAAGAGGCAATGTGGATACTCGTCCCATAAAGGTAAGTAATGATCGTCTCATTGTTAGATTTTTAAACTTGATTTATCTGGAGTTTTTGTACCCTCATGACAACCCTTTAGTCGTCACCATGATGGTCCATGAAAGAAAAGTGTCCAGAATCCTCGTATATAATGGCAACTCTACAGATGTTACATTTTATAATTTTTTTCTAAAATTAAAGCTCCAAGATAGCAAATTAAGGCCCTACCATCGCCCATTGATAGGTTTCTTGGGCGAGAAGGTGTACCCCTTTGGAACTTTTGAGTTAGACGTCATAATAGGTGCCTGGCCGATGTGCCGAATAGAAATTATTGTCTTTTTTGTCCTAGACAAAAATATTTTTTCGTCTTATAACATTATCTTGGGTAGAGTTGGATTGAAAAAATTTAAGGCAGTTCCTTCCGCAGTTCACCAGTGCTTGAATTTCTCAACCCACTATGGTAGGCATGGTCAAGGGAAAACAAGCAGAGGCTCACGAGTGTTACAACACTTCAGCTGACCAAGAAGAACACAAAAGGCAGACTACCATTTAACATATAAAGACGATTGATCCACGAGATGAGGAGAAATTGGTCAAGGGACATGTGGTTAAAGAAATCAAAATTGTTGTACTCGACGAAGAACACCCCTGAAAGACTGTCTAAATCAGGTTATCCCTAGAATCGAAGATGAAGAAAAATTTGCAAGACTTTGTTCGACAATGTAAGAGCGTGTTTACATGGAACCGTGAAGACATGCTCAGTACTGACCTGGAATTCATATGCCTTGAGTTAGGTATAGTGGAAGATGAAAATGCGGTCACATAAAAAAGATGAGTTTTTTATGCCCATAAAAACATGGAAATCTAAGAGGCAATTCAGAAGTTGTGGAATGCCAACTTCATAGAGGATGTCAAATACTCGAAGTGTCTTTCCAATGTGGTAATAGTATGCAAAATGAACAATAAGTGGAGGATGTTTGTGGACTTCATTAACTTGAACAAGGCATATCCCAAGGATCACTATACCTCTCCTAGAATTGACTAGTTAATTGATTCCACCTCGGGTCATGAGCTGTCACCTTCATGGATGCTTATTTCAGATACATACAATCAGATCAAAATGAAGTCATCAGATAGAGAAAAAAATCCTTTATAACCAGTAGAAGCGCCTACTGCTACAACGTCACGCCCTTCGATTTAAAGAATGCTAAAGAAACTTATCAGAGGATGGTGAATAAGGTTTTTGATGATCATATTGGGAGGAATATGAAAGTATATGCCAATGAAATGATCATCAAGAGAAAAATGGTGGCCGACTATGCGAAGGATTTATAGAAAACCTTTGACCAGTTAGAGAAGCATCGGATAAAGATCAATCCAACCAAGTGCGTGTTCGGAGTGAAAGAAGGAATGTTCTTGGGCTTTATCATCAACCAAATAGGGATTGAGGCCAATCGCAAAAAGATCTAGTCCTTGATTAACATGTAGTTCGTGACGATGAAGAAGGAGGGGCTGAAATGCAATCCTCGATGATGAAGAAGGAGGTGCTGAAATTAACAGGACGTGTTATCGATCTCAACAGTTGCATCTCTAGAGACACTGAAAAATGTCTACCTTTCTTTAAAGTCTTAAGAAAAACTTTTGAATGGAACTATGAGTGTGAACCCGCATTCTTAGAATTAAAATTGTATTTGAGGTCTCCACCTCTTTTATCAGGACCAATCTTCGGAGAAAAACTCTATATATACATGGTCGTATTAGAATCTACTATTAGCTCGTCTTTGGTGAGACAGGAAGAAGGGATATATAGGCCCTTATATTATACTAACAAAGCATACCTAGGGGAAGATATGCAGTACCCTAGGCTAGAGAAATTAGCCTTTGTGCTAATCGAGGTTTCGAGAAGGATGAAGTCATACTTTTTGGCCCATACTATTATTGTCTATACAGATCTACCTTTATGGAAGATCCTTCGTAGACCTGAAAAGTTAGGACAAATGATGGCACAGGAAGTAGAACTAGGAGAATACGACATCCAGTATGAGCCCAAGACAACTATCAAAGGCCAAGTCACGATAGCCTTTATTACTGAATTCACACACGAAGATAAACCTCTTTAGCATATTCCTTTAGGAGAGAGCTCAGCACTTGTGGCAAAGAAGCCTCAGATGGAAAAGAGCTCAACCATGGATGAAACCAAGAAGAATTATTTGGAAGAGAGCTCACATGTCAGAAGGAACGAGCAGACCACCCCAGGAGGGAGCTCAACCGTGCTAATGTCAAATCCCCATAAGGTTGTTCTAAAATCATCAACTAGTCAAAAAGATTTTGTGCATGAACTTGAATAGCTAATAATGTTAATCAAACAAAGATAACTAATCGTATGAGAATTTGAGAAAGAAATACTAGGCTAAAAACTGTTCATGGATGTCTCATCTTGCACCACAGGCAGCGGAGTAGCTCTTATCATCACCACGCTGGATGAGATAGACGTGAAATTTATTCTACGAGTTCAATTCCAGGCCTCCAATAACAAAGTTGAGTATGAAGCACTCATACCAGGCTTCGAATTAGCCACAGCATTGGGAGCTGAGAAAATTTTAACACACATTGACCCTTAATTATTAGCCAACCAATTGCTCGAAGTGTACGAAGCCAGAGAAGAGTCCATGGTCAATTACTTAGCCAAGACAAAATAGTGGGTGATAAAATTTCTCAGGACTAAGATGCTGAGAATCCCTAGAATGAAAAATGCTCGGGTAGATGCGTTGGCACGTTTAGTATCAGCTACCCACACATAATTACATAGAATAGTCTTGGTGGAAATACTTACATATAGGAACATAGAAGAAGAAGCGACCAACATCATAGAAGTTAACCTTGTCCCATCATGGATGGACCCAATACGGGATTATATTGAGACCAGTACTCCACCGTCTGACCCGAAAGAAGAAAGAGAGTTACGCTACAACGAAACCAACTATATATTTTAAGCCGGATACTTATACTAGAGAGGATACATTATTTCACTAATGCAGTGCGTTCACCCAACAAAGTGAATAATCTGATTAAGGAAGTACATGAAAGGTGCTGCAAAGCAGAGTGGGTGGGAAAATCCTTAGTAAAGCATGTCGCTATGCAAGGCTATTACAGGCCGACCAAAAGGTGCGACTAATGTCAGAAGTATGCCATGGTCGATCACACTCCAGGATCAACTCTTATGTCGATCACATCCCCATGGCCTTTTGCAATTTATGGAATAGATATAGTCGACCATTTACCTAAAATGAGTGAAAGGTTCAAGTACTTGATGGTTGCTATAAATTATTTCCCTAAGTGGGTAGAGGTAGAACCCTTGGGAGAGATGCCATATGAGAGAGTCTTCTAATTCATTTAGGATAACATCATTTGTCATTACGATATGACCTATGCTTTCATCGCTGACCATGACACCTAATTCAACAATAAGTTTAGGACTAATGCATCTGCTCAAAGATTCAGAAGCTACATTTTGCTCCCGGACATTCCAGGTGCAATGGACAAATCGAGATAACCAATAAAACGTTATTAAATGTAGTCAAGAAAATATTGTGCAAATGCAAAACAATCACAAGGGTGGTTTCAATAAAAATTGCAATACCAAAATTATATTCGTAAGAGAATTTTAAATTGATTTTATTTTTTTAATCCTACGCATGCATCTATGGTGATAAAATAAATAAATCAAATACGTCAAGGTCAAGTTTTAGGAAAACATCCCCACATGGAAAAAACCTTTTATTCAACCAATAACTTGCAGATCACAACTTACAAGTGAAATACAATGATGAATTTCTACAGAAACCCACAAAGACCACAATCTTCAACTCAGCAATGATTCCCTCGAGAACCACAATGGACCGCAATCCTCTGTCAGTATCAACCTTCATCTTCAGCAGTGAATCCCTACAGATATCACAAGTTAGCAATGGGGATTCTCTCCATAAAAGTGTATGCAAATAAATAAAATTTTTAGGGTTCTAAACTAATTCACAAGAATAATATTCAAGGATGCTTTATTTGTGAATTAAAACAGTGTTTTTCAATACAAATATTGATTTTTTTTGTAACAGATATGCAATTACATTTTTGCAAAAGTCTTAAACATGTGAATAACGAAACATGTATATATACAAACTTGGAGTCGGCAATGTCGATTGATTGACAAAGGAATGCCGTTAGAACGACTTTCAATGTCATTTGAATGGCATTGAGATGTCGTTTGATATACTAAGAAATGACCTAAGAAATGACGTAAAAAAAGTATGAGGACGTTTGAAGCAAGTAAGAAACGACATTCAAATTTTTTGTAAAATAAAAAATTCTTTTTAAAAAATAAAAAAGCCCTGTTCGTTTTTGATTAAAATTAAACATCCCAAATATAATTTCATGAATTAATTCAAAACTCTAAATCGTTTTATACCATTTAGGATGTCGGGAAGTATTCAAATTTGGAGATGCTTGAGTTTGGTTCGTTTTCTCAGTGCATGATGATTTGTAACAAGACACACCAAACTAGCCTAAAGCTAAGCAATGAAAACTCCTAGAAAATAATTCTTACAAATTTTCCCCATTGTCTATTTCAGTACAAAATAAATAAAATGACCGAACAACAATTTAAAATTAAAATCTCCTATTACAAAGATACTAACACCCTTCCCAACCCTAGAACAGAACGACATAAGTCTCTTTGTTTTCAAACACTTCTTCTTCCCAAGCATTGTCTCCATTCGTGTGTTCTCAAATTACTCTTTAAGTACCTACACACATGAGATGACAAACATATACCCTCGTGATGCATTGAGTTTGAAACAAAATATAATTCGTACATAAACACTCCCCCATTAATCAAACTTATTAAAAACTCCATTTTAATTTCCTCTCCTCTTCGTTATTATCCGAAAGAGATAAATAGGCAAAGAAGTGGAGATAAAAACATGAAATATCGAGCATCACACAGAACATAAGATATCATCACATAAAGATATAAATCAATAACATGTAATGATTATCTCAAAGGTACAGACAACCAACTATTTTTGAAAATTTTCAATTTTTCTAAAAAAACGTAAAACTTACAAAAATATCATAAAATTCCATATACAATGTATGCGAAATATATTAAAGCAAATCCGACTCACATATATAGGTATAAACAACAAAAAAACAAGACACAAAACACATAAGCTTTACACACTAGCATAGTATCGATGTGTCCAAACATGTGGAATGGAATGAATGGGTGTCAACAAGTAATAAAAGCATTATAACCTAAACACTCAAATATGTTCAAGAAGTTCTAATTGACCGCAAAACTTTATCAAACTAAGCTTTAGGCTCAAGTGACCAATAAAGTTGAACTTGATGAACAAAACAAGAGCAATGCATACAAACTTAGAATATTAATGATTCTATAAATTGATAGCGTTATGACAAAATAAGCATAACTAGGATTCATTGTCACTACACCAAATCCTGTGAATAATCACCATTTGAGGGTCACGGACCAGATCCGTGACCACATCAAATGTAGGCATGACCAAGTCCATGACCTAGTGTGATCATGGATCCTTTTGATGGTGGTCACGAACTTGGGGCTGTGACCCCTATTGGCCACGAAGCACGGCCATGACACTTACGTGACCATTATGGTGCCAAATTTGTACCAAAGTTCCCTCCAAGTGTGGTCGCGAATGTGGTCACGGACTGAGGCCGTGACCACAATCAAAATACACATGACACTTCGTCACGGCTTATGGTCATTACTATACCAATTTAGGAGTCATGGCTTTGGGTCATGACCAACTTCTTGTTTCTAGACTGATGTGTTAAATTTTAAAGGGTTTACAGCATGATTTCATAGCTCAAGGTTGTGACTAGGGACTTTATACTAAAACCTTAGACCAGTCTTAATTTTCCCTCAAAATTTCCAAGCCCTTAAACACTTTCCCTCTCTCCTGCTATTTCGACAATTTCTTTCTCAATCTCAAGTTTTTCACTCATTCTCACTCTTAATATTAAAGGTAACATTTGTATATGTGTGTGTGTTTGAGAATTTGTGCATTTGTATATGTGTGTGTGTATGTCTGTATTTCTATGTATATGTGTGTATGTGTGTTTACATGTGTGTGTATGGGTGTGTGTATTATGTCTGTATGTGTGTTTGTATTGTGTATGTATGTGTGTATATTATGTACTATGTGTGTACTGTGTTTGTGTTTGTAAGAGACAATTTAAAAAAAATAGAAAAGTAGGTATATATAATTATTTGGGTAAAAATTAAAATAAGTACAAAAGTATTTATTCACACATTGTATATATATATATTGTGTGTGTGTGTACTGTGTGTGAGTGTGTCAGGAGCAATTCTTTTAAAAAAATATAAAAGTAGGTATATATAACTATTTGGTTTATTAGAATTTTATATGTGTGAGGTTTGATATGCTATTCTTTTTGGGGGATAATTATTAACATAATATTTGTACATATTGTGTGTGTGTGTGTGTGTATTGAGTGTTGTCATTTTGAAATATTAGCATGGAAACAAAGTAACTATAATCATCTCCAACCTATCCACAAAAGCATGGAACAAATCATACAGTTCAATTTTGTGTCTCATATGATGAGTTGTTGTTTGGATTTCCATAATATTGTCCAATATGCACAGTATTCACGCCAAATCCTTAATAACCAATAAATTAAAATTGCACTGAGTGAAGGGAAGGGTAGTGATTATTCAAAACTTAAATCAAAATAATCTAAATAGTTAATGATTCATTGAAATCATTACTTAAAGGAATCATATTCACGCCCTCGTTCATTTTTCTCAAGAAAAATAAGTCACGGTGATAATCAATGGAAACAATAGTATAAAAGCTTGCAATTGAACCGCACTCGTACCTCTTTCATTAATGAGCCTCATAAAGAGGGTGCTCCGATTTATTGGTATGGGAATAGGAAGATCGAACAATTTAACTACCTTATAAACCGTGGAGTTCTTGTTCAATCATATTCTATTTTACCTACTAGAATGCTGGGATGAAGCTGTAATATTATATTTCATGTACATAATATCGATAGAGCACTGACCTTGCTTAAGCTATTAGAAAAGGCTGAAAAAAATTCACCCATTATGGATGTAATTACGTACAAAGAGCATTGACGAAGACTATGATGTCTCATGACATATACACGTCAAACTCAATCTTTCCAACAGGCTGAAGAGGATGAGATTTTGAGTTCATTTCACTCATATCTATGCATCTATTATAGATACACTTCCTCCTAATTGACCACGTGCAAAAATCCATATGTTTCTAAAAACAAATCGCGACTGGATGGAGATCAGACACATTGAACTTTTACTAAAGTCTTACCATGGAAAGGTAGATTATAATATATGGTCAAATAATTTATTTTGTTAGTTATAATTTCTTAGTGCACTTAGAAATCATCCACTTATTATAAATACACATTGAACTTTTATTATTTTTTTAGATAATTTTGGGAGTTAATGGACACAACGCTCTAATCGATGAGAGGACACCACTCCAAGGAGAATTCTCATCACCAATTGGTGAGCAATACACAACTCCACTAATGGTTCACTGTAATCTAAGTTGTAGTAGGAAAGATACTCCCATTACTCCAATAGATAGGTCCAATGCTCCTGGAACCACCAGGTCAGTTGAGAAGAAGCCCATTGGGTTCTCTCTATTTGGAAATAACCCAACAAGGATAAAAATTGCCTTAAAAAGTTTAAATCCCAGTGTTTGTTTATGGCAAAAATGAATGTGGGAGTGGGAGGATATGACAATTAGAACCTTATAGATCAATTTGTTAAAGATGACATCTATAAGAAACTTAATAAACGGTTTTCATTTTTTGCAAACCCAAAAAATAGGGTTCCTTCTTGGGTTGATGAACAACTCCAAACATATCGGAGAAACCTTAGGGAGAGGAGTTTCCCTAAGGGTTCATCGAGCTTTGATATTTTGGTGCTGAAATACAAAGTCCCTTCAAATATTAAGATTCCATTCATTCAATGGAATGATTTTATGGAAAATGAGGCAAAGGACTCAAAAATGTTATAAAGGGAGAAAAATAAGTAGAATAGGGCCAAAAAATTTAATCTTCATTGGCTTGGCTTGAAGTATTATCAAGATTTGAAGAAATAGTAGTCAAGCAGGCTAAAAAGGCAGCCCAGATAAAGTAAAGATAATGAATTGGGAAAACTTTTATGTACATGCAAGATGTGACAAAGATAATAAATTCCCTCCTCACTTGGCTAAGACTCTAGAACCAATATAGTCTATAAGTAGTCAGTTAACTTCAACCATGTTCAACGACCTTGACAATGATGCCCTTGTACAGACCGTGGGAAAGGATACAAGAGGGAGGATGAGAGGTTTGGGGTTTCATATGCCAAAAATAAAATTCAAACATACCGCACCTCTCTTGGATGAGTTTTCTTTTGTTAATAAGCATTTCCCGTCCAATGATGAATGTCATTCTAGGACCGAATGGGATGTAACGGGATTTCAAAATGAATTGGGAGGCGCGAATGAGAAACTTGCACAAATTATGTCCCTTTTAACAGGTTGTACACCCTTGCAGCCCCTAATGTATCCCGATTTCCCTTTACCTCCTTAGAATTTTCCTTCTTCTCCATTCCCCTCACAGATGTCAGTTCCTCCTGTAATATTACCCTTTTTAGCACCTCACCATGTCACATGTCATGGATCATCGTCAATAACCCACGGTGACTTTGGTGAGAAATACTATATGAAATACCTAAGCGGTAAAAATATCGTTGGGGTTCGCACCCTCATCTCCATTTAAATAGGAACTTTGGTACATAGTCGGCCTTTGTAGGAGGGTGAGTGTCAGATCATAGTTGATAGAGTATATGAAGGTTTTGAAGATGTGCCTGTGCACGTCGACAGTGGAGAAGGGAATGGGTTGAAAAATTATTTAAACTCTTTTATCATTTGTCCACTTTATCGTTTGATGAAGATGTAGTAATATTTTTTTATGTTGTAATAATATCACTAGAAAAATTTATTTCATTTGAGTTTATGTGGTTGTGTAGTATTGTTGATTCGTGTGTTCTTGTATTTAAGTGATTGCATAGTTTAATTGATTGGTGCGTTGTTGACACTATATTAGTGCTTTATTTTGATTGATTTGTGCATTATTGAAACTATATTGATTTTATCATGTTAACACATGACTGCAATTTGAAGATTATTAAATGGATTTTCCATAATACAAAGAATGGATTGGGGAGACTGAACAAATAACTAATACATATGTTAAAGGCATTCAAGAATTTATTAGTTACGATTTTAAGAACCTTAAAAGTGAGAAGATTCCGTATCCGTGCACCCATTATAAGGACGAAAAATATAAACCTTTAAAAGATGTTGAGTTACATTTAATAAAGTGAGGAATTTGTCAAGATTATAACAAATGGACATGCCATCATGAAGAACATGTACCTTATGTTCCTGAAGAATTACTAGTAACCGATTGCGTAACAGAACTCAAATGAGTGGAAGTGGTAAATGATTCACCAACACATCGTCCATTGACCAACTTAATTGACGATGCTTACGGAGTCAATCACGACCAAAATCACCAACCTATGGATACAAATAATTCGCACAATGAATAATTTGATGCTAAACTACCAGAAGACCGAGAATATATATGGTTGAAAGCAAATGCGACTAGACCATTGTATAAATATTGCGATGAAGATCACTCAGCATTATATGCAATGATTGGTTTGCAAGTCAATTTTTTTTGTTTGGGAACAGCATAACACAAAATTCTTAAGTGGGTTAAAGAAATTCCCCCCAAAAGAGAACATGTTACCAGACAATTTTCCTAACATGAAGAAGATTTTGAAGGGTTTGGGATTAAATTACGAATCTATTCATGCATGAAACTTTGATTGCATATTGTACCGCAACATGCACGAAGAGAAGGATGAATGTCCAATATGCAGTGAGCCTAGATGTGTCGTCTATGAGAATGGAAAGGATAAAGGTGCAAAATATCAAAAGTGCTCGCAAGTCCCACAAAAAGTTTTAAAGTATTTTCCACTAGAGCCACAATTGAAATGGTTTTTATTGTACTGTGGATAGCGGAGGCCATGACATGGCACACTCGATGCGAGGTGGGTGGGAATCTGATGCGTCATCCGGTTGATTAACGCATCTGGAAAATTTTAAATGCACAACACCATGAAATTGCAAAGTAACTATGCAATGTTCATCTTGCAATCTCACCCGATGGGTTTAAACCTTTCAGTAATTTAAGTACTAGTCAGAGTTATTGGCCAGTTTTCACGGTGCCTTTAAGTCTCCCTTCGACGCTGTGCATGAGAAAAGTTCACATTGTTATCTTTGATGATACCCAAGAAGAAGCCTCCAAGCTATGATATTGATATATTCGTACCCCCATTAATCGAAGAACTTAAAGAGTTATGGGATAAAGTCATAACGGCATTTGAATCTCATAAGGGTGAAGAGTTCACACTTAAAGCATTAGTGATATGGGTAATCCACGATCTTCCTACTTATGGAACCTTATGTGGTTATAATGTTCATGGTTATTATGGATGTCCCATATGTGGGGAAGAAACTGAAGCTAGTTGGCTACAACATAGTGGTAAGATGAGTTACATGGGTCATCGTAGATTTCTGCCGACTAGTCACCCTTTCAGGAATGACAAGTCTAACTTTTATCCTATTGGTCATTAGCATCGGATGACACCTGATTGTCTTTCTGGTCAACATATCGAAGAGAAGGTGTTGGATTCGACTACGGGGAATAGGTACGTAGGAAAGCAGCCCAAGTTTGTAAACCTGAAGCATAAATTTATAGGGGATCCTAATGACCCTAGAAAAGCAAAGCCATGGTCCAGGCGATAAATATTTTTTGATTTTTCATATTGGAAAGATCATCGTATAAGGAATGTAATTGATGTGATGCACACGGAGAAGAATGTTGCAGAAAATTTGATAGGAACATGTCTAGGTGAATCTCATTCCAAAGATGGAGAGCGGGTCTGATAAGATCCGCAGGATATGAAAATAAAGAAGCTTTATGCGATGAAGCTTTATTATATGGTCTCGTTAGGTATCGTTGGATGTATTCTTTTGAGCACTTGATGAAAACCTTCAAATATTATGTAAAGAATACACGGTATATTGGAGGTTCAATTACTGAAGGATACGTAACTATGGAATTATCGTTCTACACTAGGGAACATATACCAGAACAAGAGGTAAGGAGGTTAAATCCTCGTGGAGGAGGAGTTATCGAGTAACCTGACGAGTTTGAGGAAGAATTACCAATTGGAAACCCCAAAGAGGTGAAACTTGTAAATATATAATACGAGCAAGCAACTCATTATGTCTTCGAATCGCAAGATGAAATTGAAGACTGAAGAGAGTGAGTATATACTGAATTCTTCCTCTTTGATTATATGTATTTTATAATTTTATGATCTAAATTCTACAATTTACCGATAGGAAGTACGAGAACGAAATTTCCCAAAATCAAAGGAAAAATTTCACGACAACTGATTTTAAGGTATGTGAAAAAGTGGTGATCGCTTAAATAAGCTCTGATACCAATTTGTAAAACTGTATAAATATTGTGTGTGATACCGATTTAAATTAATTCGCAAGTTTCCAACTAAACCTTATTTAATTAGAGTCTATTTTTAAACAAACTTAAATCAGCCCCAAACCATTCAACTACGTGTGTGCATGTGTCAATCCATAAATAAATAAAGCATGCGACACAAGTTTAAGGAAAAACCCCGAAGGGAAAAACCTTTTTATTTCTAGAACTCTGAAAAAGTTTACAAGACCATTGACTTATATACAATCTTGCTTTGACCCATAATATTAACACACAGTGTCTTCGAAAAACCTTCAAAGCAACGGCTAGAAACAAAACAACAATGGTTCACACGTAGCTATACAACAAGGACTGCAATCCTAGACACGCAGTCTTCTCGGTGTAGGTTATCCTCCCCACAAGAGTAAACAACAGCAAAGTGTGTTCTTCAAGCACCAAAATAATTCACTAAAGCATATGAGAGTTTTGTGAATTAAAAAAAAAAGGATTAAACCCTAAAAGAAGAAGTCAAAAAGGATTCTGCTTTCGCAGTTTTTCCGTTCTGTAAAACTCTAGGACTTCTTCAAGAAAATGATACCATTTAATGAGTATTTATAATAAAAATGCGCCACCTCAAAAAACGTGCTTGTTCGAACAAGATCAGCATGTCGCTCGAATGAAGGATAGCTTTCTCTCGAACGAGATCGCGCGACATGCTATCTCGCGCGAACGACGTTGCTATCTCGCGCGAAGGACCGTAGCTTCAAAAAAATAATTATTTTAATCTCCGCTCCAATACTTAGAAAAAATACTCATTCTCAAATTTTGACAAAAAGTCCTCTCTAACACTTAGAAAATATTTTGTGAAAATATCCCAAAAGCTCTAAGTGTAAAGTTCATAACCTTACTAAAGTAAACTTCGCGGAGTCTTTTTTGATGAAGAACTTGATTAATTTGGATCCGTCTTGATGTAGGTTGCTCTTGAATGCTTTTCAACGGTGTAGCGGTATATGACATAACAAATTGATAACGGACCTATAAAAATATGTCCTTACAAATCTCCCCCTATGTCTATGCCGGTACATACATAAAAAATACGAATTATCAAAAACCAAAATGCTTATACAAATCTACCCTCCCATGAATAAATTTGCAAGGTCTCAAACTGTTCTTAAAAGATCTTTGTCAAATCTTCTCAACGCTTTTCTCATCAGGGTGTGCAACATCATGATCTTCAATCTTTGTACCTACACACATGAGATAAAGCAAAAACTTCGTGACACATCGAGTTTGAAATGATATAAGAGTTAATCAATCAATATAATCAAATCTTCCTCATAATGCAAAAACTCCCCCATAATATGATAATTCTTTCTCCCCCTTTTTTATGATGTCCCCAAATAGACAGATAAGAAGAAAAAATCAAAACATGGAGTGTCACGTCAAAATGCATAGCAAACAGGGATCAAACTACGCGCATGCAAAGGTACATCACCAAAACTTTCACAAACTATTTTTGATATTTCAAAATTTCATACAAAAATAAGATACTAAAAATCACACCATGGATTTAAACTCAAACAACCAAGTCATGGAAATGGAATGTATGGGTGTGAACACATTCGATAGGTAAATAAACTCAATCAATCATATGTGCACGATGTATACGTGTACCCCTAACGAATGAACATAAAAAGTATCCTTAGGTGTAAAAATTGTTGGATTTAGATGACATCGTCTTATACAAATCAACAAATCAAAGTCAAAGTGATTTCCACACCAATAACGTCCAAAACTATTTAGCTCTTTTTCAAGACTTCAAGGACATGAAAACCCGTTTTAATTCTCCATCCAAACTCCCTCATATATATTTTCTTTTAGAGGTGTATAAACTAAATTCTCAAACTTTGGAGAATTGGTGAAAAAAAAACTTAATTGGCCCATAATTGGCATGAATTTCTTTTTATTGCCTATAAATTTTTCGAGCTCTTTTAAACCTCTTTGGACCTCGGATAATAAAATTCCTCAATTTTTTAGGTCCAATTTAAACGGCGACTTAATTGCAAAGGATAAAAAATAATCTTTTGTAGCCCTTCACCGTTTTCAAACAAAGCACACAACCTCACCAACGACTCTTACATGCGCAACTTTCTTATCAAGTTTTATCGCACTTGGTTCATTTTAAGGATAGGATTGAAGTGAAAACACCCCACCAACATACAATCTTACTTTCGCCCATAAGAGTAACGCACGGTGTCTTCGACAAACCTCCAAAGCAACGACTAGAAACAAAACAACAATGGTTCACACACAGCTATACCACAAGGACCGCAATCCTAGACACGCAGTCTTCTCAGTGTAGGTTATCCTCCCCACAAGAGTAAACAACAGCAAAGTGTGTTCTTCAAACACCAAAACAATTCACTAAAGCACATGGGAGTTTTGTGAATTGAAAACAAAAAGGGATTAAACCCTAAAAGAAGAAGTCAAAAAGGATTCTGCTTTCGCAGTTTTTCTGTTCTGTAAAACGATGGGACTTCTTCAAGAAAATGATACCATTTAATGAGTATTTATAATAAAAATGCGTCGCCTCAAAAACCGTGCTCATTGAAACGAGATTAGCATGTCTCTCGAACGAAGGACAACTATCGCTCGAACGAGATCGCACGACATGCTATCTCGCGCGAACGACTATAGCGTCAAAAAAATTATTATTTTAATCTCCGCTCCGATAATTAGAAATAATACTCATTCTCAAATTTTGAAGATAAATTCTGCTCCAACACTTAGAAAGTATTTTGTAAAAATATCCCAAAAGATCTAAGTGTAAAGTTAAGGTATTTAAAACATAAACTTACCATAGTAAACTTCGCGGAGCCCTTTTTGATAAAGAACTTGATTAATTGGGATCCATCTTGATATAGGATGCTCTTAAAAGCTTTTCGATGCTGTAGCGGTATACGACATAACAAGTTGATAACAGACCTATAAAAATATGTCCTTACAGTATGGGTATCTGATCGAGTCGAAGTACCGAATGTCCGTGTAATACGCTAGTCATTGTTATCGGCTTCCAACCTCAATACAAAAAACCTAAACTTGTAACTACACTCTTAAGGAGTATAGTGGTGAGTCTGAGTATCGAATCCACATGTAATGTTTGATAGAATTTAATTGATTTATTACTTCTAAAACAAAAGTGAAAAAGATGATGATGGTTGAAAAGGGAAAAAATAAAAAAGTTAACTATGCATGCATGAGCAAACTAATTAAGATGAATGAGAAGGGAAAGTAGGTTGGAATATAATCCCCTAACCCTAGTAATTTACCGTGTAGAATACTAGAATTATAAATTATAAATTTGAATGAATCCAGCCTTTATAGATCCTAAGCATTACATATATGAGGTTCAAGCCCGCACTATATGAAGTCAAAGGTAAATATAAAAAGTGCCAAATAATTATACGCACATCATATTCTTAACCATCCCAAGTACCTAGGGCAAGAGAGATTAAAAGATCTACAATGGTTGTAAAATTGTCTCGCATGACTCTTTCAAAATTTTAATTTAAATTCTATTTTCAACATACGTAATTTACATTGGGACGGGTTCATGCATCCAAACCCTTGAAAATTTATCTATACATGGTTTTTTTAGATGAAAACAGAACTATAACCATGCATGGAATCACATATCTAAGAAACATAGCTTCAAAAGAGAATTGCAAAATAATTGAGAATCAAATTGAAATTAAAATAGAGAAACAAATAAGAGAATTGAAATTGATACTTGGATTGAAGATTGAAATTTGTAACCACAACTTGGAAAGAGAATTGAACTTGAATCTTGAATACTCCTTTTCTTCAATCTTATAAACTAGGATTTTTAAAATATGAAATTGTCTGTCCAAAAAGAACTCTCTCTCTTCCTCTATATTATTACTCTAGGGCTTGGCTTTTTATATACCCAAATATAACTTTTCCCATGCCTCTCCACGTTTTATAACTAATAAAAACGAATTATACAAGAAATGTCAAGAGTTGAAACTCTTCAGCTTCCAGAATTAATTTCAACTTTGGCTTTCTTCTCCAACTTCAAATGGGCATAACTTCTTCACCGTAGCTCGGACTGGGGTGCCATTTTTTCCAATGTTCTTGTAATTTAGATCTCTTCAACTTTCTAGTCTTCCCCACCACCGGAATATAGATGTAAAATTACAAAAATTCCCTTGAACTCCCCATTTCTTGCTTTCTTTCACTATTTTGCATTCTCTTTCGCACTAATTTGCATGGAATACCTGTAAAACACATAAGAGATACACAAAATACGAAATACTTGTAAAAAAGGGTTAGTAGCATAAATATAAGACAAATCCAAGATATTTACAATGCACGGGATCATAAAAATACCGAAATTAAG
The DNA here is from genome assembly GCA_949130495.1 of Sambucus nigra. Lineage (NCBI taxonomy): Eukaryota > Viridiplantae > Streptophyta > Magnoliopsida > Dipsacales > Adoxaceae > Sambucus > Sambucus nigra. The sequence continues at coordinate 571,358,712 of OX422212.1, forward strand.
GGGATAAATGTGAAGAATTTATGCCTAATTAAATCCCCCTAACTTAGAACTTTGCACGTCCCGAGCTGTGTAAGAGAAATGAGTTAACTTTTGAAATTCCTTTTATTAAATTAAAATTCCACTTTCGCAGGCAAGCGATTGCATTGAGCATATGCAATAAGCCTTTAAACCCCTAGGTTACCCTAGTAGGACGAGTTTTGTCTCGTGAGGGTTTGCAGTGAATACACCCACAAAATTCTTTATTGACTCAAATAAATATCAAAATACTTAAAAATTATACAATTTAAACTTTTTGAAAAATAATCAACCATAAATTCATATTCAAATGTCTCAAACCATAGTGTGTGTGTGCAAAGCCAGAGATTAAACCTCAAATTTCCATCGATTGAGCATTTTGTTACTTTCCGAAAATTCATTTTGATTCGAATTCTTACGGATGCACTCACAAACGAATCGCTCGGATTGTGGTTATTTTCTCTCGGTATGCATGATATAAAGAGTAAATATAATGGACACAAATTCACGCATACAAAATTGAAAGGAATGAAATATATGGTGAAAAGATCTCATCATCGGAATACAGTTATTAGGAAACGGGAAACATCATCTCTTAATCACACCATTTTAAATTCTTTTATTATCTTTTCATGTCTTAGCTCTCCATGCTGTAATTAATTTTCGTCATTCGGACTCGGTTCAGACTTTTCGGGTTAAAAAGTGTAAAGGGTAAAAATGGGAACAAACGAAATGTTCGAAATTGGAAAATGTCGTTATGACGTCCATTAGTTCTTTTTCAGGCATTTGCTCATTTTTCTCTTTCTTTTTCTATTTTCATTTTTTTCTTTTCTTTTTTTTTCTTGCTATTTTTCTTTTCTTTTTTTTTCTTGCTATTTTTCTTTTATTGCCCTTTTTTTATTACATACTTTGGACTTACTTGATGAATTTCCAATTTTTCACAATTCCGGGCTATTTGGGTTTTTCGGGTTATCAAACGAAAAGTAAATATTTTATTAGGCTCAAAGTGGGTTGCAAAGGGATAATTTTTTCACAACTTTATAATGGCTAATATTTTTGGGTTAAAGAAAAGAGGGCCTACTTCATTGTCCAAATTGCTACTCACATTACAATATACATCTCGATATTAATTAAGTTTAGAGATATATTTAGCACAAATTTCGAGACAACATTTCACACATTTTCCATAATCGATCAAAACAAAGGATTGAGATCATCAACGACTTAATAAAACGATGAAAATAACTTTGAGTTAATCATAAACTCGGATTGATTTAAAAACTCATAAAAAATTGAAAGGCTCAAAATCTCACCGGGTTTGATCAATCTCCACACTTATTCGTTAAGTCATCAATTTTGTTTCAATTTTCATCTTCGGTCAATTTTGGCTTAGTGCATTTTGATTGTTAACAATTTGAGACTTTAAATAGAATAAATGTGATATTTTTGAAGATTTTAAATTCCAATTTTTATTTATTTTGAAGAAAAATATTTTTGGCTCTTTAAAAAAAAAATCAATTTTTTTGAAATTTTTGGAAAAAAACACACACTTGGAAAGAACATGTGATCTAATCAATGAATCTAAATAATAAACGGGAAGAATATCCCACCCCCAACTTAAATGTTGCATTGTCCTCAATGAAAATCAAGAACACAACATGAAGAGAGGAAAAGAAAGATATTGCCCAAATGGAGCGATCCCTGATGAGTGCGAGTCCATTGAATCTACAAAACATGTTAGAATCAAGCATAACAAAAAGAATAAAAAAAATTAACTAATTACTCTAAACTATAAAAAAAGGAAAAAGAAAAAGATAATTATGTACAACCTACGATTTGAACTTCTAATAAGTTATACGCTAGAAGTCGAAAAATTTGAGGGCCCACCCAAAATACAATTTCACTTTGAGGGGTAATCAGTGTACCCTCATTAGGATGCATGCCTCTCGAAAAATAAGAATTTCGTTTGAACAACGAAAGGCATGTGTAAGGCGAAAATAATGAACCATCATATATTAAAAAATTTAGGGGGATAATGAAGGATTTGTGATTAGGCATAAATTCTTCACATTTATCCCCTTAATTTCGATATTTTTATGATTTCGTGCGGTGTAAATCGATTGGATTTGGCTTATATTTATGCTACTAACCCTTTTTGGCAAGTATTCCGTATTTTGTGTATCTCTTATGTGTTTTACAGGTATTTCATGCAAGGTAGTGCCAAAGAGAACTCAAAACAGTGAAAGAAAACCAAGAAACGGGGAGTAAAGGGCATTTTCGTAATTTTGCAGCCTTATTCCGGAGGTGCGGCCAACTTGAAAGTTAAAGATCTTTCAACTACAAGAACACTGGAAAAAACGGCACCTCAATCGGAGTCCGGGTGTGAAAGTTATGAGCAGTCAAAGATAGAAGAAAAAGTCAAATAAAGAGGGGACCGGTCCGCCCAGAAAGTAAAAGAACCGGTCCGCCCTGGGACCGGTCCGCCCAGAAATTAAAAGAACCGGTCCGCTGTGCAAACTCCAGTAGGCCTCGGATCGAAAGCAAACCGAAGAAGGAAGAAATTAAAAGAATCGGTCTGCCCCAGAAATAAAAGAACCGGTCCGCATTCAAGGCAAACCGGTCCGGGGGAGGATAGGACCGGTCTGGATCAAGGCAAACCGGTCCGGGGGAGGAGGGGACCGGTCCGGCTGTCGCAGTTTTAATTTGCTATTTTTACTCTAATGGAAAGTCCTAGTGCAGCTAAAACTCTTGGAGTCTTGTAGGGTATATAAACCCATTTTATTATCATTATTTGCACGGGGAATTAATATAATTTTCCATTTTTTCTGTAAAACCCTAGTTTTGAAGGTAGATTACAATTTTAATTCCAAGAGTGAAGATTATTCAGATTTCTGTGATTACAACTGTTCTTAATTGCTGCTTTTACTACTTGGGTAAGATTAAGAACTAATTTTCTTCAATCCAATTTCCTTTCTACATCACTTTACAAATTTTCTTTAGTTTAATCATGATTTCCTGCAATCTAACAATTGTTTTCATTACTTTGAGCATGTTAGGCTAGGTTTTTAAAGGTTGGGATGCATGAACCCAACCTGATGTGTTAGTGCAAGTGTATAACGTTAATGATGAATTTAATGATTAATTTTGATCGTATCGCGTAATTTCATAAGAATTGTAGATCTTTATATCTCGTTTTCCCCTGGGTACTCGTGATGATTTAGAGTACAATTTGAGTGTAATTACCGCGATACCGATTTACTCATCCTCAGATTAGGTATGACGCGGGCTTGAACCTCGTATACATAATGCTTGGGAGTACTAAATTCCGGGTTTGAATTAATCGAATAAATTTATGATTGACGTTGTCACTGCATTACACTAGGGTTGGGGGATTGTATTCCCATCCTATTTTCTCATCATTTAGTTAAAAAGTTTGATTCCATTCTTCATTCATAATTTAGGTAATTTAGTTAGCTGCATTTTTCATCATAATTTCATAATTGCATTTAGTTAATCAATCTCAAAAACCAAAACCAAATCTTTTCCTTCCTTTTTTAGAGTCATCGTTAGGATTCCTTCGTCTGATTCCATCGTCACAACTCTCGTTGTCCTTTTTCCCTGAGGATCGATACCCGACTTGTCGGATTATTACTTGAATGACAGGCTTGCACTTGAGCCTAGAGAGTACACACTTTAGAGACACATTCTGAGTCGTGTCAATTTGGGTGCATAGGGGGACAAGTACCATTGGGATCCAAGAAAAATAGAATCACCTCCCATAAATTTTTCAAGTAGTATGGGAAGAGGATCACACAAACAGAAAGATTCCATATTGGAAAACAATTCAAGCATTGAGTCCTTTCCTCAAAATCTTCTCCCCAAAAATTTTCAGTTGGATCTGGTGGAGTGACACGACTAAGTGTATGGCCCGTAAGAATTGGGTCAACATAATTAAGACTTTCATTCGACTCTTGTGATAACTCTAATTGTTCGATAATAGTGAATGAGAATGGTGAGTTCATAAATTCAATCTCAAGTGATTCGTCATTGGATTCCTCATTTGGTTGAAAACATTCTTTAGTCTCAAAGATATCGAAAGAAAAATCGTTATTGGATTCGAATAATGCATCCAACTCTTGCTCCCAAAAATGATTTTTCCCCCTATGTTCTTTTTCACGCCTTTCTTCTTCAAGACTTTCATTTTTCATAAATTTGGATGGCCTTAGCACTAGGCTTGTATTTATGAGACTCATCTTTAGTGATATTGATCCAATATTCATAAATTGTGAGTTCATTCTCCTCCTCACTATTAGCATAACAATTAAAGCCACCAAAAGAGTTAAAATAAGACATTTCAAAGTGGCCAATTAAAAAACGTGACACACACACACACACACATCATTTCCTTTGACTACTTTTTTTTCGAAATAGTAAGTCAATTATAACCTATAACAAATAGTCCCCAACAACGGTGCCATTTCGATCGAGTCAGAGTACCGAGCGTTCTTGTAATACGCTAGTAATTGTTATCGACTTCCAACCTCAATACAAAAAACCTAAACTTGTAACTACACTCTTAAGGAGTATAGTGGTGAGTCTGAGTATCGAATCCACACGGAATGTTTGATAGAATTTAATTGATTTTGTAGAGGGGGCCTGAAGGTAATCCTGGGATTAGGGATAATCCACCAATTAGCAACAGTGTTCTGAGGATAAGATCAGTGTGGCAACTCAAGCGTGGCAGCTTGGCGTGGCAACTCGTACTTTAGCTTATTGTTACTTTGCCATATTATAGCTTTGTTTATATTGACTACGAGTTATAACGACTGTAATGTTGTAACGAGAATAATGAATGGGTGTGAGGTCGAACGGTACTCGCGAGAGACCAGGCTTGGCAGGGCCTGGGAGAGCTTTCATGCTCTATCGAACAACCTCACCGTGGGAACTTTAGAGGGACTTGGTTTGGAGGATTGAGAAGTGGGGCACCGTTGGGGCTTGTCCTGAACATCTTAAATACACCTGGTAAAACACCGAAGGACCCTGACCGTGGAACCTCAAGCGGAGCAGCTTGGAGTTCCATCGGGCATTGAGTTATGGACCAAACAACCTTCTACTTAAATGTCACATCTACTGTGGGTGATGTCACTAGCCTTCTAAACAATGTCAGACATGCACTTGAGTAAACCACCGTGGTATTTGGGGCTGTCAGACAGTTGGTGAGCCACCTCTGCGACAACAACCCCCTGACACACAGTGGTTAGGCAAAAGGCATGTCTTGGCATTTAATGTTTATGACGTAGGAGACAACTAGTGCATCAGGCATTTAATGTTGTGACATAAAGTATGAGGGATGTCTTTCATAGTCTTTAATGACTGAGTTGCCTCGGGGGTGGTGTGGGGGGCTATTTAAGGACCCCAACCACCTTTGAGGAAAGGATGATCTTTTGAGAGTTCAAAAGTTATTACTAGAGATACACATCAGAGAGAGAGAATTATTGCAAACTAGAGGGTTTATCCACCCACCATTGTCATTTATTACGAAGCTTTTAATACATAACAGAGATCCTTGAGAGTTTTTAGTATGTTTGCCTGCCTACCAAGGTGTATCTAGGGTGCTTACTTCTCTCTCCCTCTAGCAAAGTTATTTTTGAAGTTCTTTATTATATTGTGAGTTATACACGAGAGATTTGTGAGTATAAGATGGGTTCCATACATTCCAAACTCCTCTTTGTGTCTTGTGGCTAAATCACTAGTGTTTTCTAACTAACCTTGTCATCACCATACTCAAAAAGGGTTACGCCTCCATCTTATCTAAACTACCCTCTTACATTTGGCGACTCCGCTGGGGAGGCATTCTTCTAAGGAAGGAGTATGGCGCAAGATAACGTTAATCGAAGGCTCAACTTTGATGATATCCAACACAGTGAAGAGCAAGCAGCGGTAGAATTGGAGGCTTTAAGGAGCGGAGCTCCTCGAATAGAAGTGCCCCCAGTTCAGACAATAACGGGCGCTCAAGGAGTGACGCAAGCTTCCACGAGCGCTGGGCTGGGACCTGCCCAGATGACCCTCCTTATGAGCAAGTTCTATGAGTTTTTGCAAACTCCTGCTGCTTCAACGGTGCTGGGAGGACTTGAAGCCAATTCCTTCGTAACGCCAGGGGTAGCTCCAACGGTTCCACTGGGCGTAGGTACAACGGGAGCAGCCCCGGCAAGCATACCCTCCGTCGTGAATCCGGTAATGGGAATCTCCGGAGTATCAACGGCGCCAGCTATAACGATGGCTCCAACTATAACGGTCATTCAGCCAACACCCCCATTGGTCGTTGCCCCATCGCCCATGGAGGAAATGAGGAGAGAAATGCAAAAGAAGATGTTAAAATTTGTGCAGGCTTCCTCACAGTCTATAGGCGAGGTAGCTTCAGTCTATGACGACTTTAGGACACCTTATCCTCAGGAATACAACGATGAGCCTTACCCGAGGGATTATATTCCCCCCATCTTTGAAAAATACACAGGGAAGGGTGGGAATCCGAAAGAGCACATTAAACGTTTTATTGAGCACCTAGGGGCGCATTGCAACAACAAGAAACTCAGGTTGAGAGAGTTTTCCAAATCCCTAACCGATAAAGCATACACGTGGTATTCTCATTTGGCCCCTAAAAGTGTTTCCACGTGGGAAGAGATGCATGTGCTGTTTGTCCAAAAGTTCTTTCTAGCAGAGGATGAATTCACTCTGACCCAACTAGGGAGAGAGAGGCAACGACCAGGAGAAGACGTGGTGGCGTACGTTCGGAGGTTCAGGGAAAGGTCTCTGGACGTGAGAGAGGAGGCCAAGGAATCCAAACTATTACAAATCTGTGCCGAAGGACTACTCCCGGAGTACATCTGCCATCTTATCAATGAGACGCGCGAGGGAACTTTTTCGGCGTTCTTAAAATCTGCAAGGAACATCTCATTGGTCGTACGACCAAACCCGATGGCGGTGCCTATGATATTCAGACAGCCGATACAACCTGGGGGAGGAAGGCCTCAACCCCCACGGGTGGGATACACCGAAGGAACAGATGGGGGTAAGGCGGCGAAGAAGGACAACAAAAGGAAGTTCGGAAGGGATAGAGAAGACCCACCACCGTTACCACACACGATAGAAGAGGCGGTGAGTTGTTATAACGCCATGGTCCAAGGTGGAACGGTCTACCTGCCAAAAGGCGTTCCTTCGGAGGAACCCGATGACGCAACGAAGGCGAATCCTAGGTATTTTCAGGTTCATCGAAAGATCCAGCACCCGACAGAGAGCTGCTTCACACTAAGAAGAATCATTGACAAGTACATGAAGGCAGGGACGCTGCAGATCCCCCCACAGAACGTTAACAACAACCCGCTTCCAGCGCATGGGGCCAACTTGGTGACGGCCTACGACGATGAGGCGGAAAGAGGAGAAGGAAGGTCAACAATGAGGCAAAGGGAATTCGAAGAAACTCTGGAATATTGCACCACAGGAATGGCTAACGTAGTTTTAGCCTACGATGAAGCAAGCGCTAAAGACGTGGAAGACGTATACAGCGTTGAGGGCGAGGAAATGGAGGCAGTCATTGAGTACAACGCAGTTTCAAAATCCCCAAAATTCGCTTGGTTCTTCGATCAAGTGGGGATACCAAAGGAGAGCAGACTGGAAATAACTCAGGCGATCCTAGACATCGCGAGGAAGGACGCGGTTCCCTCGTTGAAATGGAGGGGACCCATGGCGAGGCTGGTGAAAAAGTTCCTATCAGAGGTGACCTTCAGCGATGCAGATAGAGCTGTAAGGTTCCCTCATAACAGGCCCTTGTATGTGATGGCCAGTATCAATGGGGTTAGTTTTACAAGAACGCTTATGGATGGGGGCGCTTCCATCAACATTATGCCGATCAACTCCTTCCGCGCGGCTGATATCCCAGAAGAAAGGTTGGTGCCCATGCCTCTGGTAATTTCAGGGTATGACAACCAATCTTCCAAATCCATTGGGTATGTGAATGTGGGAATTGTAATGGGAAATCTGAGTTCCCACATCAAGTTCCATGTAATAGAAAGTGCAACTTCCTATCATTTACTAATAGCAAGAGTGTGGATGCACAATCAAGGTTTAGTTCCTTCAACATATCATCAATGCGCCAAGGCGAATGTCAAAGGAACAGAGGTGACCATTAGGGCTACAAAAAGGCCTTTTGCTATCGAGGAAGCTCACTTTGTAGATGCGGCCTTTTATACGGAGTTGGAAGAGGATGCTCGAGTCCTAACGAGAAGAATGGAGGGGGCATGGGTTCCCTCGATCAAAGATAGAATGGGGCCTCTGAACGAGCAAAGTAAAGAAGCCACGAGTAACGAAGGGGTAAGGACCGAAGAAACCCATCAGGTGATCCCTCGACCTCAAAGTACCACAAGACAGCTCAAAAACAAAGTAAGGCTTAGAGTGGATCCTATGGAGCATGAGGCCCAACGACAAAGCATGCTGAGTCGCTTTTCAGGGGGAAGGATCGCTGAGGCTTCGAGAGAAAGGAAGAGGAAGGCCGTGGCAACAGCTACCAACAGGCAATGCAAGAAGGTGGTCACTGAAGAGGGGAAGGTGGTATACCATTTATAACGATGTGAGCGGGCGGCCGAAGAGACCGAGGATGGGGCTGACCCGTTATATGAGTGTTTTTTGGTGGATCAGCAGGGACAGTGTATGGTGATAGACAACTCCAACATACAGGAGTTCGTGGAGGAGGTCACCGAAGAACCATACTACATGGCAAATCAACCAAGGCCCCAGGCACAAGAGTTGGAGCAGTTGAACTTAGCAGGAGAAGGGGAAGACCTAAGGCCCATCTTCATCGCGAAGGATCTCGGTAAGGAGAAGCGAGAAGCCCTGGTTGGGCTAATCCGGGAGTTCATAGATGTCTTTGCATGGAAGTATACCGAAATGGAAGGGCTAGATGAGGAAGTGAGCTGCCACAAGCTAAACGTGGCACCTTCAGCCATCTCGGTGAAACAGGCAACAAGGACTTATAAACCTGAGTTGGACTTGAAGATCAAGGAAGAGGTTCAGCGTTTGTTGGCAGCAGGATTCATCAAACCAATACAGCATCCCCTGTGGCTATCTAGCATTGTGCCAGTAGGGAAGAAGGACAAGAGCTAAATAAGGATCTGTGTGGATTTTAGAGATCTGAATAGGGCTTGCCCCAAAGATGAGTTCCGTCTACCCTCCATTGATAGCCTGATAGATGCCACGGCTGGGCATGAGATGTATAGCTTCATGGATGGGTACGTAGGGTACAACCAAATCAAGATGGACCCCGCGGACGAAGAGAAAACGGCATTCAGAACCCCGTTGGGCAATTTCATGTACAAAGTAATGCCGTTTGGACTTAAGAACGCGGGAGCTACTTATCAAAGAACAATGATGGACACTTTTCACGATTTCTTCCACAAATTTGTAGAATTCTATGTGGACGATTTGGTCATCAAATCGAAGAAGGAGGAGTCCCACCTAAACGACTTAAAGAAGGTGTTTACTCGATGTAGGAAGTATAAATTAAGGATGAACCCATTGAAGTGCATCTTTGGAGTAACATGCGGGAAGTTTCTAGGCTTTGTGGTTGATCGACAAGGGGTGCAGATGGACCAGGATAAACAACGCGCGATCTTAGAAATGCCGTGCCCAAGAACGGCGAAGGAGCTAAAAAGTTTCCTCGATAAAGTCTCCTACCTCAGAAGATTTGTACCAGGATTGGCCGAGGTAACACACCCGTTGATGCAGCTGCTGCGAAAAAACACGAAGTTCAGATGGGAAAAGGACCACCAGAAGTCTCTCGATGAGTTGAAGAAGCTGCTCGTTTCACCACAAATCATGGTTCCTCCACAGGCAGGAGTACCGTTGCAGCTGTACCTCACCTCAACTATAAGGTCCGTTGGAGCTTTACTGGCACAAGAGATTGACGGGCAAGAACGACCGGTGTATTACCTCAGCAGGATCATACATGGGCCAGAGATTAGATATAGCAGCCTGGAAAGGCATTGTTTGGCCTTAGTCTTTGTAGCACAAAAACTTAGACATTATATGCTGTCTTTTACAATTCATATTGTAACTAGATGTGATCCTATTAAGTATTTGTTGGCTAGAACTATCTTGATTGGCAGGGCAGCTAGGTGGTTCCTTATTCTCTCCGAATATGATTTAATGTGTGTGGTTCCTAGTGCCATCAAGAGCCAAGCGTATGCTGATCTGTTGGCAATCTTTCCATCAGGAACGTTTGAACCACCTAAAGAAGACATTCCGGGAGACGACTTGCAAGCCAACTATCTGGATGCAACCGATGAGGAATGGACGATGCAGTTTGATGGGTCTTCGGCAGAGAAAAAAGGAGGGGCATGGGTCATCCTTTCAAAAGGAACGGAGGAGATTTGCCTTTCCTACAAACTATATTTCCCTTGCTCCAATAACGAAGCAGAATACGAAGCGTTGGTGCTAGGGTTGCTGGAGGCTCTTCGAAGGGGAATTCGTTCTCTCTGCATCAAGGGTGACTCGAACTTAGTAATTCAGCAATTTAACGGAGAATATGCATTGAAGCACATGAGTTTGGCACCGTACAGAACGATCATTCAAAGGCTCCTCAGCCAGTTCCACCGGACCAAAATCAGAAGACATCCCGGAATGATGAACCGTCATCCAGACGCTTATGCCACTATTGCTCAAAAGATGGTCATGAGGAGCGATACGACTATCGTTACGATCCAACGAAGAACAGCTCCTTCGGTGGTGCAGTCAATACTACCGATGGAGGGAGACGCGGATTGGAGAGGAGAGATCAGGAAGCAACTGGAATCTGGAGAAGGAGCTATGGGACTAAGAGAGTTAGCCCAATACTTTACAAACCAGGGAAATCTTTACTTCAGAAATGCAAGGGGATGGTTATCGAGATGCATTGGGACAGAGGAAGCAGAGCGGAGGTTGAAGAAAACACATGAGGAGCACTGCGAAACAACTGAGATACCTCTCTATAGAAGAATTCAAAGAGGGGGATATTTTTGGCCTAGAATGAAACAGGATGCGGCAGAACTACAACGGAATTGTGATAAGTGTCAGCTATTTTTCGAAGCAGCTGAGTGCCATTTCATAGAAGCCCAAACAGACGGGAGGCAGCCCTATATCGACTTTATTCAAGATGGAACTGTCCCAACGGAGAAAGTGGATGCGATGGGACTGAAGCGAAGGGCCTCGAGGTTATATATCCAAGAGGGGCAGCTTTATCGAAGGGGGTACTTCAACAAGCCATTGCGTTGCATCACGAAAGAAGAGGCAACTGAGGTCCTCAAACAAGCCCATGACCCAGCTCACATAGGAGGGGCCAAGTTATATGATCAGCTGATGACGTTGGGATATTATTGGCCAACGATGGAGAAAGACTCTGCCGAATTTGTTCGAAAATGCAAATCTTGCCAACTTCATTGAAATATGATCCATGCCCCATCGGTGGACTTACATTCTCTGGCAACGCCTTATCCTTTACACACTTGGGCGTTCGACCTCATGGGGGCGATACACCCTTCGTCGAGGGGCAAGATATGGATACTGGTAGCAACGGAGTGCTTTACAAAATGGGCTGAAGCAATACCACTCCGAAGGGCAACGGCTGGGGTAGTGAGTAACTTCATCAAAGAGTATATCATTTGCCGTTTTGGGATCCCAAAGGTTATTCTCTCAGATAATGGGACTCCCTTCGTCAACTCAGAAGTAACGATGCTTACAGACAAGTACTCCATCGTTCATCACACTTCAACGGTGGCATACCCGAAGGGGAACGGTCAGGCCGAAGCAACTAACAAAACTCTGGTTAATATCCTGGCTAAAACGATGGAGGACTTTCCAGGATCGTGGGATGACAAGATACCAGCGGCATTGTGGGCCTATCGAACGACGAAGAGGAAGCCCACAGGGTACACTCCGTTCTCCCTAATCTACGGGGCTGAGGCAATCCTTCCAGTGGAGTTGGAAGTTCCCTCTACTCGATACACCTTGCGAAGTAGCATGCTTCCTCAGAACAGGCATGTGCAGCTGGAGGCATTGGATGAACACAGAGACAACGCAATGCAACATTTTCAAATGTATACAAGGCAGCTCTCTAGGGCATATGACAACCTGGTAAGACCAAGGAGGTTCGTAGAGGGAGATCTCGTTTTGAAAGCAGCGGAGAAACACATTAGGGGACTTCCTCTGCCAAAATTCGCAACCAATTGGGAGGGACCTTTCGTCGTGAAGGAAGCTCATGATTCAGGTTATTGCTTAATTTCTAAGTTGGAGGAAGATAAACCGTTCAAAATTAATAATAAATGGTTGAAAGTCTATCATGTGTAAACAATTAAGTTTGTACCATCGATGTATCTAGTCTTTGATTATGAATATACAAGTTTTATTGATGACGTGAAGTATAGACATTGATATGAAAGCAGTCATAACTCAAAGATAAAACTGGAAAATATACATTCTTTCATTCAATAAACAAGAGAGCATTACAAAAAATTGGGAACTATTGCCCAAGAATTACATAAATGGACGAAGAAGGAAAATATATACAGGAGTTTGCTACCCTAAGAGGAACCATAGGTCCGGGGAAGAGAAAAAATCCCCAGGAAGGCCCGAAGAAGCTGACGCAAAGGAGCTTTGAGCGTTGACAGCAACCTCTAGCCTGGTTTGCACCTGTGCGCGTTCAATAAGAAGTCTCTCCCATTTTATCTTGGCCAAATGCAGAGCCTCTTCGGCATTCTTTATTTCTTCATCCGCCGATTCCAAAAGAGGTGCCAGCTCAGCTAACTTAACCTCCTCAGCTCGTTGATCCTCCTGGTGCTTTCTCAGCAGTTCCCTCTGGCCGATCAGCTGCTGACTCTTCAAATTTTTCAAATGCGCTATAAGCCAGTCGAAACGGAAACCGTCACGACCCAATTCCTTTAGAAAACCCAGAAACTGATTAATGAGGGCTCAGGTAACACTGGAAGTAGGAGTATTGGCAATCTCAGCAACAACGATCGCCATGCCTTGCAGTCGATGACTCATCACGGGAATATTGGACCGTAGGCAGTCCACGGTGAAGGTCTCGGGGTGATGGTCCACCAACTGCTCAATCACCAAGCGATGGCTCACAGGCATTTGGGGAGAATTGTGAAGAACCATTAGGCAAAAGGCAGGAGGAGTTAAGTCAGGGAGAGGCAATTCGCACCCAGATTCACTTTTTGCCTCAACACCAGTCGTGGAACCTTGGTCAGCATGGTCAGATTCTTCCGAAACAGCAGGTTCCTGACGTGGTGTGCCCATAAGTGAAAGAGCTGGTGAGGAATCCTCCCGAGCAACCTGAGAAGAGATATAAGAAACAGTGAGATTATAGTGTTTTCATTGTTAAGTCACCGTTATAAGGTGAAGATTATATAAAAATCTTAACAAGTGTTTTCATTGTTAAGTCACCGTTATAAGGTGGAGATTATATAAAAATCTTAACAAGTGTTTTCATTGTTAAGTCACCGTTATAAGGTGGAGATTATATAAAAATCTTAACAAGTGTTTTCATTGTTAAGTCATCGTTATAAGGTGGAGATTATTTAAAAATCTTAACAAGTGTTTTCGTTGTTAAGTCACCGTTATAAGGTGGAGATTATATAAAAATCTTAACAAGTGTTTTCATTGTTAAGTCACCGTTATAAGGTGGAGGTTATATAAAAATCTTAACAAGTGTTTTCATTGTTAAGTCACCGTTATAAGGTGGAGATTATATAAAAATCTTAACAAGTGTTTTCATTGTTAAGTCACCGTTATAAGGTGGAGATTATATAAAAATCTTAACAAGCATTTTCGTTGTTAAGTCACCGTTATAAGAAGGAGTTTATGCAGAGAATTAAGAAAGTACCTGAATCACAACAGGGGCAGGAATGGGAGTCATCACGGAGGTTAAAGCGGCAGGAACTGTTGGGAGGGGACTTGTTACCTCATCAGCCTCAACGGGGTCTCTGGCCGCAGAAACCTCAACCATCGGCATAGTTCCCTCGCCCACATAAGGTACCAAGGCAAGCGCAAGGGGTTCATTGGGAATAGATGAGGGTGGTGAAAGATCAGGGGAAAGATGCAATATAAAAGTCAATGTTAGTAAGGAGGAACAAGTACAGAAAAAGGGCGAAATGTATCCAAGAATAACTTACCTCAGTCAGAACGTTGAAAAGGGGCACTGTGGTCAGAGGTCTCGCCAGCACCGTTGGACGAAGAATGTTTGCTAGCAGCGAGGATACTTCGACCTAGGGCAACCAACATCCTAAATTCAGCATAAAAACGGGATGAAAGAGAAGGAATGGCAGATCAGACAAATTAAAGTATGAAATAATTACCTCAGGATCACCTGCAGCAACCAGAACAATGGGGAGGACAACCTCAGAGGAAGCCAGTGAGCCAGAGGGGACTGAGGTAGTCGTCTCAGATTGTTTTGTCTCTAGTGGCGAAGAGACATCCATGGGCTCTATAACCTCACCCTCCACAATTGCCTCCCTCGCCCGTCGTAAGATTAAACGACGGGCGTAAGTAAGCCCGATCATTGGCGAACGGGGTGGGGTAGTATCGGATGAGATGGCCCCACAGCGACCGCCCACGAAACGGCTTATGGGGGTCTTGGGGGGGCTAGGAGAACGAGGCCCCGTTTCTTTAAGTCCCTGCACCAAAGTAGTTAAGAACAATATATATAAGCAAATGCAGCTTGCTCTAAATAAAAAGGAAAAGAGAACAAGGTAAGTGTACATACCTCAGATTGGGAAGAAGAATGAGAAGCTTGCACCGTGGGAGCTTGCTTCCGCTGGGACTTGGTGCCTAAAGTCTTCCTCCTTGACCCTGTCACATCACTGCCAATGGCTTGAGGAACCTTCGAACTTTTCCTCCTCCTTGCAGCTGGCTCAGTGGGATCGACGACGATCGTGGGAAAGGCAACCGAAGGAGGAACGATGACAGCGCGCCGTTGAAACTCTGCATTTACCCGATCTACCTCAGCCTGCGCCTCCCTCCTCAACCTGTCGGCCCTTTCAGGAGACATGGGAGGAGGAACGGAGGCTATGGGAAGGGCTGCCACAGGAGTCTGGGATTTGGACTTTGTTTTTTTCGTGGAGGCCACCCCACTCTTGGCCTTATTGGTCGATGGCTGCGAAGACCCTTCATCAGCAGTAGCTCTAGTCGAAGGAGCAGTCTTCCTGGATACCCCAGCACTTTTCGCTTTGGGTATGGCAGAAGGAGTCATGGGGCATAACGGAGGAATCTCTTCGGAAGGCCTCTTAGGGGTTTTGCTTAGAGGGAACTCAATCCCCAGAACGGAATTGCCTTTAAGTCCCAGCTCCAACGCAGAAAACGAAAGAACTGGAGGGTACACAGGCTCGCCATCTATGAATTCAGCAATGTTAGCCAGTTGTTTCGGCCAGAACTTCGTGGCAAAAAGACTGGTCACATTCCCTTGCCTCTTGTTGGAGGGAATGGTGACTCGCCCAGCCATTGATTCACTTATCCCCCACGCACCAGCGGAGGAAAATAAGGAACATGCCTCGCTAAAGCTAACCTTTGGGTTTGAGGATTGGAAAACTGAGCGAGGAGCCCCCTGATCAAACCCAAATTGACGACTACACCGATTGGGGTTATAATGTTCGCTGGAATATCCCCACTCGGTGTAGGAAGGCAGATACCCCGGAGAAAGGAGAAGCACCACGGCTAACTGAGGATCTTCAATGTCTACCCCCACCTGAACCACCCTGGATTCGTGCTGGAAGAAATCATAAGTATGAACAAAGGCGTCCTCTCCGTAAGGCCTCATAACAAAGTCCTCAAAACGGTCAATTGAGGCGACCAGCTCTTTTCGGCTCTGCCTCTTGTGATAAATATAAGAGCGTGGGGGCAGAATGGTTTCCCCAGAAGGAGGTCGGTTGGCCTTGGCCGCTACAACAGGAAAGCGCACGTAAAGAAAGCTGGTTAGAAGGACGCTGTTAGCAAAATTGGCCAGGTTATCACGGCCAAGTGATCGTTCCATGTCGAGCAATGTTCTGTCGAGCCAGGTGTAGAGGGACCCTAAGGCAATTGCAGCCAAAGGAAGTTTGATGCCCCGGGCAAAACGAAGGGATATGTTGATAAGGTCCCTTCGGGGCTGATAGTTTGGTTTTCCCGTCAAAAGAAAACGGGAAAGAATCACAAGGTTGTAAGTAGGGAGCTCTAACGAAGTACCTTGGCCAGGGGAATCCGTTGAAGTTGAAGAACTACCTTCACTAGAACCTTTGAAGAAATAGTTAATCAGCGGAGTGAAGGTGGCTTTGTTTGAAGAACCGATGCAACTTCGGCATATTCGGTCCAACGCCAAACGGTCAGCAGTCTCTTGGGCGTCGAGAGGCTCATCGGTATAAGGCTCATGGCCTGTTGCTTCGAGCCCCAGAAGCTCGCAGACATCTTCTAGGGTTATCGTAAACTCGCCCCACGCAGCAATGAATGTGTGAGTCGTAATGTTCCAACGAGAAACAAGAATGGGGAGAGCAGCATTATTTTTGGAGAGAGTAAACTCACCAAACCATTTGGCCCGTTGAAGGCCAATCTTACTCAAAATATCACCATGGGAACTCACCATGTGAGAGTTCCAAGCAGCAAAATGGGCAGGAGAACCCCCTGGTGCTTCGAAATCAATGTGGGACCATTGGAAGTCCCCTCGCTCCAGACGAAACCGGAGAGTCCCCTCTAGAGGAAGAAAGCCCTACTTCGAGGGTTCTTCGTCCTCGTCACCCAGCACTAAGGTCTCAAACTTGCATTCAAAGTTGACAGTCGTGCAGGCAGCAGCAAAGCTATCACCCTCGCCAAAAATGGGAGAGCGATGATAAAACCTTAACTGTTCACGACGGACAGCATCCAAAGCAGAAGCAGCAGTAGTGGTAGCAACAGCAGTAGCAGGCGGCGCACTGGTTGAAGAGAGGGTGGGGTAACTTGGAGACGCCATGACAGAGTGTTAGAGCAAACAAAAAACAACCTTGAGTAAGAGGAGCCTGAGCACGACAATGGCGGAGAGCAACCACAGGAGGTGGCGTAGAAGATGAGAGCAAGAAAAGGAAGGCACAAGCTTGAACAGCAATGGAGGTTTCAGATGCTCAACAATGGAAGCTCTCTCTCTCTCTCTCTCTCTCTCTCTCTCTAAAAGAGAAGGAAATTTGAAGAAGTTAGTGGCAAAGTAAGAGAAAGAAAGGTTTTAAGTGTTTGGGAGATTTGGCCGTTTAATTTTTTAAGTTCGTCGTTTAAGTTTCCCACCATTGCACGTGTGTGGTCGCCTGCAATCATTTCAAATGTACACGTGGCACTTCGGGAAGTGTTCTGACATGGAAAAGACAACGCTACGTCATTTAATGAAGTAACACCTGGGGAACTGCCATCAATTAATGAAGTGACACCTAGGGAACAGCCACCGATACCTTCCTAAGCAAGATTGAGTTTTGGGCGCCAAGATTTTCTCTGACATATCCAATAAACCCCCCAACAAAGAAGGTGTCCCAACGGTTCAAAAAAGCCACGATGTCCCCTCGATAGAAGCTCTAACGTTGTTTAGTTATGACTCAGTTACATCGGGGAGAATTTTTCGCTTTTTCGAACATTACTGGGAGAATATTAGCAGGTCCTTCGAGAGAATTTCAGATATTCAAGCTGGAACGGTTGAGGCTCAGCATTAGGAAAAAGCAGCAGTCCAGACAGAGAAGGTTCATCGGATTAAGAAGTTTTCGTGGAGGCACTTCTTGTTCCCACAACAAATCCCTCCACGAAGGGGCAAATGTAGAGGGGGCCTGAAGGTAATCCTGGGATTAGGGATAATCCACCAATTAGCAACAGTGTTCTGAGGATAAGATCAGCGTGGCAACTCAAGCGTGGCAGCTTGGCGTGGCAACTCATACTTTAGCTTATTGTTACTTTGCCATATTATAGCTTTGTTTATATTGACTACGAGTTATAACGACGGTAATGTTGTAACGAGAATAATGAATGGGTGTGAGGTCGAACGGTACTCGCGAGAGACCAGGCTTGGCAGGGCCTGGGAGAGCTTTCATGCTCTATCGAACAACCTCACCGTGGGAACTTTAGAGGGACTTGGTTTGGAGGATTGAGAAGTGGGGCACCGTTGGGGCTTGTCCTGACCATCTTAGATACACCTGGTAAAACACCGAAGGACCCTGACCGTGGAACCTCAAGCGGAGTAGCTTGGAGTTCCATCGGGCATTGAGTTATGGACCAAACAACCCTCTACTTAAATGTCACATCTACTGTGGGTGATGTCACTAGCCTTCTAAACAATGTCAGACATGTACTTGAGTAAACCACCGTGGTATTTGGGGCTGTCAGACAGTTGGTGAGCCACCTCTGCGACAACAACCCCCTGACACACAGTGGTTAGGCAAAAGGCATGTCTTGGCATTTAATGTTTATGACGTAGGAGACAACTAGTGCATCAGGAATTTAATGTTGTGACATAAAGTATGAGGGATGTCTTTCATAGTCTTTAATGACTGAATTGCCTCGGGGGTGGTGTGGGGGGCTATTTAAGGACCCCAACCACCTTTGAGGAAAGGATGATCTTTTGAGAGTTCAAAAGTTATTACTAGAGATACACATCAAAGAGAGAGAATTATTGCAAACTAGAGGGTTTATCCACCCACCATTGTCATTTATTACGAAGCTTTTAATACATAACAGAGATCCTTGAGAGTTTTTAGTATGTTTGCCTGCCTACCAAGGTGTATCTAGGGTGCTTACTTCTCTCTCCCTCTAGCTAAGTTATTTCTGAAGTTCTTTATTATATTGTGAGTTATACATGAGAGATTTGTGGGTATAAGATGGGTTCCATACATTCCAAACTGCTCTTTGTGTCTTGTGGCTAAATCACTAGTGTTTTCTAACTAACCTTGTCATCACCATACTCAAAAGGGGTTACGCCTCCATCTTATCTAAACTACCCTCTTACAGATTTATTACTTCTAAAATAAAAGTGAAAAAGATGATGATGGTTGAAAAGGGAAAAAATAAAAAAGTTAACAATGCATGCATGAGCAAACTAATTAAGATGAATGAGAAAGGAAAGTGGGTTGGAATGCAATCCCCTAACCCTAGTAATTTAACGTGTAGAATACAAGAATTGTAAACTATAAATTTTAATGAATTCAGCCTTTATAGATCCTAAGCATTACATATATGAGGTTCAAGCCCGCACCATACGAAATCAAAGGTAAATATAAAGCGGTGCTAAATAATTATAAGCACATCGTATTCTTAAACAACCCAAGTACCTAGGGCAAGAGAGATTAAAAGATCTACAATGGTTGTAAACTTGTCTCGCACGACTCTTTTAAAATTTTAATTTAAATTCTATTTTCTACATACGTAATTTACATTGGGATGGGGTCATGCATCCCAACCCTTGAAAATTTAGTTAGACATGGTTTTGTTAGATGAAAACAGAACTATAACTATGCATGGAATCATAGATCTAAGAAACATAGCTTCAAAAGAGAATTGCAAAACAATTGAGAATCGAATTGAAAATAAAATAGAGAAAAAAATAAGAGAATTGAAATTGATACTTGGATTGAAGATTGAAATTTTTAACCACAACTTGGAAAGAGAATTGAACTTGAATATTGAATACTCCTTTTCTTCAAACTTACAAACTACGGTTTCTAAAATATGAAATTATTTGTCCAAAAAGAACACTCTCTCTTCCTCTCTTTTATTACTCTACGGCTTGGCTTTTTATATACCCAAATATGAATTTTCCCATGACTCTACACATTTTACAACTAATAAAAACGAATTATACAAGAAATTTCAAGAGTTGAAACTCTTCAGCTTCGTGAATTAATTTCAACTTTGGCTTTCTCTCTCCAACTTCAAATGGGCATAACTTCTTCACCGTAGCTCGGATTGCGGTGCCATTTTTTACAACATTCTTGTAATTTAGATATATTCAAATTTCTAGTCTTCCCCACCTCCGAAATATGGTTGTAAATTTACAAAAATGCCCTTGAACTCCCCATTTCTTGCTTTCTTTCACTATTTTGCATTCTCTTTCGCACTAATTTGCATAAAATACCTATAAAACACACAAGAGATATACAAAATACGAAATACTTGCCAAAAAGGGTTCGTATCATAAATATAAGACAAATCCAAGCTATTTACAATGCAAGGAATCATAAAAATACCGAAATTAAGGGGATAAATGTAAAGAATTTATGCCTAATCAGTATCAAAAGAGATAGTTTTCACATTGTATGTTTGTCGTTATTTATTTGTGTAGGATAAAAACATGCCCTAATACAAATTCATTAATAAATACAGCTTCTGAAAATAGATGATGTCTCTTCTAGGCTTGAACGCTTAGAAAAAGGCCTTAGTTTTCCTGCAGAAGAGTTTAAGAAATTCCGCACCAACGATTGTGATTTAATTTCACATCCATATGAGGAAAACCTTTGGGCCTAAAATAGTTGAATATCAATTTATGCCTTGACCACCTGTATCGCTAGAAAAGGAGATAAAAATCCAAAGAATTCGGTGCTAACCTATTAAGGGATAATCCAATAAATCCTAAAACTTGATTACTTAGATTTCACAAAAATCGTATTCTATTATGATAGGGTAAAGTTGAAGGATACTACGAATTCTTTCAAAGTTGATCTTCAGTCCAAACTTATTATGGTAGATTTATCAAAGCTGAAGAGTGAAGATCGCATGGTCAACGAGCCTTTTATTTGTGCCTTCAGAACGTAAAGAATGCATAATACTCAAAGTGCATAAACGATGGTAATTGGTCTATTTTTCTACATGTACCAACGGGTATGACTACTCAAGGGGATGAATTAAAGGCTACAAACTAGTTCCAGTCAGCTCTTGATGACAACCCTAATTTGAAGGATCTTTTGCTGATTTAGATGGAGATTGAGTATCAAAATATTATTTTATCCTTGTCGATCTTATTTGTATCCTATTATGATTTTGACATTGTATTAGCGATTTACTTTGATGTATGAATGTTTATTTACTTTTACGAATGTTTAATACGATTTAAGCAAGTTAACTTTCGATAATATGTTATGTTCAGTCGAATTTTTAGCTACTTTCACAAGACGCTCAGTTTCGGCATAGAGTTATTTGAGTTTGTGATTGGATCAAATTGACCCAGCTCAATTTCCACGTGTTCCTATAAATATACATTTATTGATCAATTTCATTGATGCAGTCTTGATAAAATGAAGTTGAATTACCTTCATTTTATGAAGATTGTATTAAAGAATCTAATCAACAAACGTACATGTAAAATAATACGATGGGGCTCCGGGATCAATTTGGTCTAATCACACATTCAAAAGACTCTATTTAATGGCCTTCTTGGATCGCAGACACATGGTACTCTTTACTTTAACTGAAGTAGTTATATAATTGATATGCCCTATCTTTTAAATCTTTTAGATGATAAAAGGAGTACATGATAATTATTGGTTTTGTTTTGTTTGGTTGTTGGATAATTATTGGTTGTTGGCTTGTTGTTAAATAGAATGTTAGAAGGTGTACATGATAATTATTAGTTGTTGGCTTGTTGTTCGTTTTGGCTGTTGGATAATCATAGGACCCACGATTTGAGAACACGACGTTAATTTTAAAATAACTATACTTAGGCTTAACAACATGCCGTTAGGGCGCAAAACCCCAAAATAACCCCCAAACGACCCCGTAAGAGGCACCAATACCTCACACGAGATCAATGTAACTAGTAGGAATTGATCATGTGGTCATGAGACCCTAGATTTGAGAACATGGAAATAATTTAATAACATCTAGACATAGGACATACCATGGTGAAGAAAATATACCTTATGTTTGAGAACACGATAATAATTTTCTGTTCAGACACGTGAGAGGCCCCAACATCTCGCCAGGGATATTTTCCCACTTGTATTGTAAACTAAACTGAAAATCCCTTAATAAGTAATTTAATCAAAAGTTAAAATAATTATGAAGGGTCCGAAATGTTTTCTTGGGGAAACTCTTTTAATAACACCAATTAAAACACAAGATGTGTTATGAAAATGTTTTTGGAACGAGATCTTTCAGTTACTTAGAAACTTAAATGTTTAAAATAGTTTTAAACATTAATAACAGTAATTTGGAAGTATAAAAACAGTAAGGAAAGAACAAGGGCAAGGGACAAAAACATTCACACGAAACAATAATTTTTTACATGGTAAAACCCCTATCAAACAAGGGAAATATCCACGATTCCCTCTACGGAGTAAAAACAAAAATCCACTAGAATAAGTTTTTAAAATACAAGCAAGCAACGTATTATCCAACCAAATTATACCTAAACCTAAGTCAATAAATTATACCAGCACTCCTAGCTTTTTCTTCGACTTCTCTGCGTTCTGACTGTTGTCTTTAACATTGGCCATGCTTTACTCCTTAGCTCCTTCTTTACGTCGACTCAGATAGTAAAAATCTCTTTACCAACACAACTTTAGTGTTGTTGTGTAAAAGTGTAGTGATGTGACTAACACATACATGAAACTCACTCACACTTATATAGACAGTTTCTTACGAATTACAAATTAATTATAAAATGGCACGCAAATTCTGAATCAAGTGAATGTCCATAAACATCACAATAGGAGTAATAAAGGTCATTTGTAGATTTCCTAACATCTCTAAGTCCTTTGAAATGAGTTTACGTAAGTGGGGAACTTTAGTATTAGGTTTCTTAGAGATAGATTGAAACGAGGTCTCTCCTTGTCGTATGGGAGGGAAGACGTATTTAGTCTTAGATTCAACATTAGCTTTAGACTCACCACTTACCAAAATGTCTTTCCCCTTTTGTTTTTTTTTTATCAAAATCATCCTTTATAGCTTGAAAGTCTGGACAAGTTTCCATAGGTCTTTTTGCTCTTGACATAAACTTTCTGGTTTGTAAATTTTTATTTTGTGTGTCAGTGTTAAATCCAATTCCACTTCTATCATCAGAATAGGTCCTAATAGCTGCTACAAAGTCTTCAAAGTAATTAGAGTAATTTTCAAATTTTGCAAACTTTTTGAAGACTATTGAAGCCTTTTCTTTTGCTTGTTCTAATTCCAACAATGTGGCCTTGTATTTCTTTTTCAGAATTTTATTAGATTCAGAAAGATTTTTGATTTTTTCAGAAAAAGTCTTAGTTTAGGTTTCATAGCAACATTGATTAATGTAGTCTTCAACATTTTGTTTAACCACAAGACTAACGGATTCCATATTTTTAGTCAACTCCGGGATGATTCTTTCTAATCTAGTGCTCTTTTTAAGCGTTTTGGTGTACAGTGTGTGGATGTATGTGAGGTCTTCATTATCGGACTCACTAAGTGTGGTGTGAGTTTTTTCCCTTAACGATTCATTTTTTGAACTCACACACACTTTCAGTTCATCATTAAAACATTCCCTTTGACTCACACACAATGAGATAGAGCTACTAATATCAGTATAATAATTCTCAGGGCATAAAGCAGATAAAACATTAATAGGCATGGTTACAACATTACTAGGCAAAACATCATCAGCATTATAATCAGAATAAATAATATTTGCAAAGAAAGACATGAAGGGGTCAAGTATGTTAGATAATTTAGGCTCATCATTGTCTAATTCACTTGAATCATTCCAAATCTTGCACAAATTGGCCCTATTTTGTTTATTTTTCAGGTTGACCCTAGAGTTAGTAGCTATATGTCCTATTTTTCCACATCTAAAGCATTCAGATTTGCTATGCTTTTTGTCAGGTCTCGTGTTGTTCTGGTGTTTATCTAATCTCCTCTCATGAGGTTTGCTATTTGATTGATTTGAAAAAGGATCCTTTCTTTGTTTTGTAGCCACATTTTTTCTAAACTTAATTTTTTTGTTGAAATGTTTAGACATTGAGGCTATTTGGTTATCCAAATCATCCAAATCACGGTCATCATCAGATTGGATCTCAAGAGTAAGAATTACTTTAGATTGAAACATAACATTAGGAATATTTTTCTTCTTGTGACTTCCAAGAAGTTGTCTCTTGTAATCCAGTTCCATTTCCACAGTTTTTACTTTACTACTGAGGAGTTCAGGTGTAAGATTTGAATCTTCCTTTTCCTCAATTGCATATTTTTTACTATCAAATTTTTGTGGAAGGGATCTAAGGATTTTAGAGACAATCTCTCTTATGTATTAAACTATGCCATTAGCATGAAAAAGTGTTATGACATCAGTTAATTTGATATCGAAATCATCAAAAGTCTCGATCTCAGTCATGACTAGGTGTTGAATGAGCATTTGAGTCTTGGCAGCCTTAACACGTGTGTCACCTTCATGGACTGTGACCAACGTGTCCCAGGATTCCTTGGAAGTGGTACATATAGAAATTATTTTGAAGTCATGCTTATTTACAAATATAAAATGGCACTTTTGTCTTTATTATTGCAGAGGGAGGCTTGTTTCTCCTTTTTGGTAAACTCAATCAGAAGTTTTTTTACTCTTGTCTCACTCCCTTCTGCTATTGGTTTTGTTGGATGAGTATATAAGTTCAATTGCATTCCAGAAATCATTTCCAAGAGACCCTTGGATGAGCTCAATCATCCTTACCTTCTAGTAAGAAAAATTTATTCCGTCGAAGAGGGGAGGTCTGGTTAAGTTTCCTAGTCTCTCAAATTTCTCGTCCATGAGATGTTTTTTAAAAATGCTTAAAAAATATGGGATTCTATATAGTTGTTTTTGAAAAACAAGAACCCGCCCTGATACCAATTGAAAACCCCTTACTAAGTTGAATAATCAAAAGTTAAAACAGTTAAGAAGGGTTCAAAATGTTTTCTTGGGGAAACTCTGTTAATAACACCAATTAAAACACAAGATCTGTAATGAAAATGTTATTGTAACGAGATGTTTTAGTTACTTAGAAACTTAAATGTTTAAAAAACATTAAACATCAATAGAAGTAATTTGGAAGCACAAAAGCAGTAACGCAAGAACAAGTGCAAGAGAGAAAAGCATTCACATGAGACAATAATTTTTTACGTGGTAAAACCCTATCAAACAGCGGAAACATCCACGACTCCCTCTATGGAGTAAAAACAAATATCCATTGGAATGAGTTTTTAGAGTACAAGCAAGCAACGTATTATCCAACCAAATCAGACCTAAACCTAAGTTAAGAAATTATACCTGCCCTCCTATCTTTTTCTTCGATTTCTTTATCTTTTGACTATTGTCTTTAACGTCCTCCAATCTTTACTACTTATCTCCTTTACGTCGACTCAGATTGTAAAAACCTCTTTACCAACACAACTTTAGTGTTGTTGTGTGAAACTGTAGTGATGTGATATGCCTAACACAAGCATGAAACTTGCTCTCACTTATACAGACAGTTTCCTATGAATTACAAATTAATTCTAAAATGGCATGCAAATGTCTAAATCAATTTTTCTTGAAGTTAGACTTCCTTTTTTATCAAGTACATCAGAAGACAATCTTGCTATATAAAACAGCCTAGATCATATATGTCTCTCTTATTTATTTACAAATTAATTTCACAAAATATGAAATACGAACTTTGAAGACTTAAACGTCTTTAGATCTGAAGTTTTTGAAATCTTATTTTTCAAGAAAACTTGAAAATGAAAAAGTGGGATTTGTTGGAAATTTTTTTGATAAAAATGTTTTCAAACTGAAAACCCAAATAAGAGAGTTGATTTCTAAAATAGAAATCAGTTCTAACAAAATATCGCGACTGTATCACTTAGTCAGATTTCAAATCTCAAATATGTGAGACAAGATCAAACTTGGTTACAATGTTTGGACAAGAGATATGAACCAGAGAGGAATTGATTCACGAATAACACTCTCACCAGAGAGGAATTGATTCACGAACCAAAGAGGAATTGATTCACAAATCAGGTCCTTTATTAGCCAACACGTGTAAGAACTCAGGAAATGCGTATTTTTTAACTTTAAAAAATTATATTTTCTACCCCAAATGTCTCTAACGCTTTCAGATTCTACCCAAGGCATATTTTAGGCAGTTTAGGATATTACAAAATAGACCCAAACAATTTAAAAACCGAATTTTAAATGTTTCAAAAATAGATTTTAATTGCTTAAAAATTCCAAAAAATTCTTTAAAGATATTTAAAAAACGTTTTTAAGCCAATGTGAACACACACACACCTCATTCACATAATATGCTCAATAAATGCAATCCTAGGTTTTGTGAGTTGTGTTGGTTACTACCTTTTCCAGCCTTGTACAATCTTTGATGAAAATTATGGCGAGGCATGACGCTTAGGGTTAATCAAGGGTTTGACACAATTTTATCTCTTTTTCCAAACTAGACAAGCTCATATATTCTAGACTAAAGTGAGTCATTTATATACTATGCTTCAAAAATGCCCCTTTTCTTGGGCTTTTCCCTTTCATAAGTATTTTCTATTTAACTTAGAAAATATGTCCTATTTGGCAAGAAAAAATACGTTTTCTGGCCTTACCAAATGCAGGGCCATTTAGAGCTCATTGAAATTGTTCTGGAAAGGAGTCTTGAATAATATTATGCATTTCTTCATTTGGAGTTTTAATAGAGTATTCAAAATACGACCCCCTCATTATGGGGAGTGCGATCTTCATCAAGAACCACCAATCTAGTAAACTCCAACTGTATTTCCCCCCATTCTTTATGTTTCTGATTTGCACCACTCATTTTCCTTTTCTTTGAGTGTTCCTTCACCGTGATTTTCTCTCCGTCAAGCTTCTATTAAAAATGGAATTATGCTTTCCAATTTTTATCAAAAAAATGGAAATTTGGGAATACCGAATTCATAACCTCAACAATCCTGAGAAATTTGGAAATGAAAATATAGATCTTAAGCTTCTCCAAGAGAATAGTTATGGGAGTAAAGAAGTTGTACAGTGACGAAGGCGTATTTATGGCAGAAAGACCAAAGTGTCCTAGGAGTAAGCTATAATTTATTTGAAATGCCTGTTGGAGAGAAAATCAGGGTGAAGGAACACTAAAAGAAAGGGAAAATGAGTGTTGTAAATGAGAAAGAGCAAGAATGGGGGAAATACTATTGTAATGTCTTGGATTGGTGGTTCTTGATGAAGGACACACTCCCCGTAATGAGAGGAGTCATATTTGGAACTCTATCAAAACTCCAAATGGGAAAATGCATCATATTATTCGGGACTCCTTTCCAGAATAATTTCTATGATCTCTACAACAAGCTACATTTGGTAAGGCCAGAAAAGGCATGTTTTCATGCCAACCAGAACCTATTTTCCAAGTCAAAGAGAAAATATTTCAAAAAAGAAAAAGCCTAAGAAAATGAGGATTCGGTTTGTAGTACAAGTGGGAAAATATACCTTATCTCAAACGGGGAAAACATAAAACAACCATAAAACGGCACCGTGAGAGGCACGAACACCTCGCACAAGACAAATGTAACTCACGGGGCTCCCGGTTTGAGAGCACGACAAAAATTTACAAAGTGTTAGAATTAGGCATAAAAATATATCGTCAAAGGGTGAAAACATAAAACATCGACAAAACGGCCTCGTGAGAGGCACGAAGGCCTAGCACGAGACCAATGTAACATGAGAAAATCGACTGCATACTCACGGGGCATCCGATTTGAGACCATGACTAAAATTTGCAAACTACTAGACTTAGGCTTAAAAACATATCGTCAAAAGGTGAAAACATAAAATAGCTACAAAAATCCCCATGAGAGAAAGTTGAAAATTTTATCTCTTTGAGAGAAAGATGAAAATTAAAAAACTGTTAGACTTAAGCTAAAAATCATGTCGTCAAAGGATGAAAATGTACAATAGCCACAAAAGGACACCGTGAGAGGCACGAACACCTCGAAAGGGACCAATGTAACCCAAAAGAACCGATCGCACACTCACAGGCTCCCGACTTGAGAGCATGATGAAAATTTGAAAACTGTTAGACTTAGGCTTAAAACCATGATGTTAAAAAGGTGAAAACGTAAAACAATAACAAAACGGCCCCGTGAGAGGCATGAACATCTCGCATGGGACTAATATAACCCCAAAGAATAAATCGCGTACTCACGGGGCTCTCGATTTGAGGGAACAATAAAAATTTACAAAGAATTAGAATTTGGCTTAGAAACATGTCGTCGAAGGGTGAAACGTAAAATAGTAACAAAATAATCCCATGAGAGGCATGAACACCTCGAAAGGGACCAATGTAACTCATAGGAACTGATCGTGTACTCACAGGACTCCCGGTTTGAGAGCACTACGAAAATGTGTAAACTGTTAGACCTAGGCTTAAAAGAAAGTCATCAAAGGGTGAAAATATACAACAGTCAGAAAATGGCCCCATAATAGGTGAGAGCTCCTCGTACGAGAATAATGTAACCCATAAGAACCAACTGCATACTCACGGGGCCCCCGATTTGAGATGACGATGAAAATTTGCAAACTGTTAGAATTAAGCTTAAAAATATGTCGTTAATGGGAGAAAATGCAACACAATCATAGAATGCCCCCATGAGAGGCATGGACACCTCAAAAGGGACCATTGTTACCAGCATGAACCGACCGCGTACTAACCGGGATCCTGATTTGAGAACATGATGAAAATATACAAACTGTTAGACTTAGGCTTAAAAACATACCGACAAAGGCTAAAAATGTAAATCAGCTATAAAATGGCCCCGTGAGAGGCACAGGCACCTCACATGGGACAAATGTAACCCGTAAGAATCGACCATGTACTCACGGTGATCTCAATTTGAGCGCACGATGAAAAGTTGCAAACTATTAGACTTAGGCTTAAAAGCATGTCTTCAAAGGGTGAAAACTTACAACAACCACAAAACGGCCCAGTGAGAGGCACGAACACCTCGAAGGGACCAATGCAACCGGTGGGAACCTATCGATTACTCATGGGGCTCCCGATTCGACAGCACGATGAAAATTTTCAAACTATTAGACATAGGCGTAAAAATATGCCGTCAAAGGATAAAAACATAAAAAACCATAAAATGGCCCCGTGAGAGGCACGAACATCTCACATAGGACTCATGTAACCCACAAGAATTGACCGCGTACTCACGGGGATCCTGATTTGAAAGAACAAAAAAAAATTGCAAACTATTGGACTTAGGCTGAAAAACATGTCGTCAAAGGGTGAAAACGTAAAACTTCCCCAAAATGACCCCGAAAGGTGCACGAACACCTCGAAAGGTACGAATGTAACCCGCAAGAACCGATCGCATACTCACGGGGCTCCCGATTTGAGGGCACGATGAAAATTTGCAAATTATTAGACTTAGGCTTAAAAGCATGTCTTCACAGGGTGAAAACGTACAATAGCCACAAAATAGTGTCATCAGAGGCACGAACACCTCGTACAAGACCAATGTAACCCGCAGGAACCGACCACGTACTCACAGGGCTCTCGATTTGATAGCACAATGAAATTTGCAAACTGGTAGAGTTGGGCTTAAAAACATGACGTTAAAGGGTGAAAACATAAAGCTGCCACAAAATGGCCCCGTGAGAGGCACAAAAATATCGCAGGGGACTAATGTAATCCACAAGGACAAACCGCGCAGTCACGGGGCTCCCGGTTTGAGAGCACAACAAAAATTTGTAAACTTTTAGACTTAGGTTTAAAAATATGCCGTCAAAGGGTGAAAATGCAAAATAGCCACAAAACGGTCTTGTGAGAGGTATGAACACCTCGCACGGGACCAATGTAATCCGCAAGAACCGACTGCATACTCACGGGGCTTTCGATTTGGGAGCACATTAAACATTTGCTAAATGTTAGACTTGGGCTTAAAAATATGTCGTTAGAGGATGAAAACGTAAAACAACCTCAAAATGGCCCCATGAGAGGCACAAACATCTTGCATGGGACTAATGTAACCCAAACGAATCGATGGCATACTGGCATGGCTCTCGATTTGAGAGCACGATGGAAATTTGTAAATTGGAAGACTTAGGCTTAAAAACGTGTCGTCCAAGGGTGAAAACGTAAAGAAGCCACAAAACGGGCTCGAGAGAGGATCAAACACCTCAAAAGGGACCAATGTAACCCGCATTAACCGACCGTGTAATAACAAGGCTCTCGATTTGAGAACACGATGAAAATTTACAAACTATTAGACTTAGGCTTAAAAATAAGCTGTCAAATGGTGAAAACATAAAATAACCACAAAATGGCCCTGTGAGAGGCACGGACACTTCGCACGAGAGCAATGTAATTCGCAAGAATCAATCACATACTCACAGGGCTCCCAGTTTGAGAGCATGATGGAAATTTGCAAAATGTTAGACTTTTGTTTAAAAATATCCCGTCAAAGGGTTAAAATGAAAAATAGCCACAAAATGGTTGTGAGAGGCATGAACACCTCACCCGAGATCAATGTAATCCGCAAGAACCTCCTGCATACTCACGAGGCTTTCGATTTGGGAGCACGATGAAAATTTGTTAATTGTTAGACATAGGCTTAAAAACATGCCGTCAAAGGGTGAAAATATAAAACAGTCACAAAACGGACCTTTGAGGGGAATGAACACCTCGCACGGGACCAATGTAACCCGCAGAAACCGACCACGTACTCATGGGCTCCCGATTTGAGAGAATGATGAAAATTTGCAAACTATTAGACTTAGTCTTAGAAACATATTTTGAAACAATAAAAGCATACAACAGTCACAAAATGGCCCCGTGAGAGGCACGAACACCTCAAAAGGGACCAATGTAAACCGTAGGAACCGATCGCGTACTCAGGGGGATCCCGATTTGAGTGCACGATGAAAATTTGAAAACTGTTAGACTTAGGCTTAAAACCAACACGTCAAAGGGTGAAAACATAAAACAGCCACAAAATGTCCCCGTGAGAGGCATGGATATCTCTCATGGGACTAATGTAACCCCCAAGAATCGACCGTGTACTCAGGGGGATCCCTATTTAAGAGCACGACAAATACTTACAAACTTTTAAACTTGGGCTTAAAAACATGTCGTAGGGTGAAAATGTAAAACACCCAGAAAACGGCCTAGTGAGAGGAACGAACACCTCGAAAGGGACCAATGTAACTCGCAGGAATCTATCATGTACTCATAGGACTCCCGATTCGAGGGCACAATGAAAAATTGCCAACTGTTACACTTAGGCTAAAAAAATATGTCATTAAAGGGTGAAAATGTACAACAATCAGAAAATGGCCCCGTCAGAGGCGCGAACTCCTCGTACGGGACCAATGTAACCCACAAGAACAGACCGGGCACTCACGGGGCTCTCAATTTGAGAGCACGATGAGAATTTGGAAATAGTTCGACTTAGGCTTAAAAACATGTCGTCAAATGGTGAAGACGTAACACAATAACAAAACGACCCCATGAGAGGCATGAATACCTCAAAAGGGACCATTGTTACCTACATGAACCGACTGTGTACTAACTGGGCTCCCGAGTTGAGAATATGATGAAAATTTTCAAACTTTTACATTGAGTCTTAAAAATATGCCGTCAAAAGGTAAAAACATATAATAGCCACAAAATAGCCCCGTGAGAGGCATGAATATCATGCACGGAACTAATGTAATCCACAATAATCGACCACGTACTCACGGGGCTCCTGGTTTGAAATCACGATGAAAATTTACAAACTGCTAGACTTAGGCTTAAAAACGTGCCGTCAAAATGAGAAAACGTGAAACTGCCACAAAACGGCCTCGTGAGAGGTACGCACACCTCGTACGGTACTAGAGTAACTCGTAGGAACCAACCGTGGGCTCATGGGGATCCCGGTTTGAGAGCGTGACAAAAATTTTTAAATGATTAGAATTAGGCTTAAAAATATGTCGTTAAAGGATAAAAATGTAAAATATCCACAAAACGGCCTAGTGGGAGGCCCGCACACCTCGTATGGGACTAATGTAACCTATAGGAACCGATCGTGTACTCACGGAACTTTTGATTTCAGAGCACAATGAAAATTTGCAAAGTGTTAGACTGAGGCTTTATAACATGCGGTGAAAGGGTGAAGATGTAAAAATAGCCAAAAAAGAGCAATGTGAGCTATGAACACCTTGCACGGGACCAATATAACTCGTAGAAACCCACCGCATACTCACGGGGCCCCCGATTTGAGAGCACGACAAAATTTTCAAAATGTTAGACTAAGCTTTAAAAATATGTCATTAAACGCTGAAAATATAAAATAGCCACAAAACGGCCTTGTGAAACGCACGCACACCTCGCACTGGACCAATGTAACCGCGTACTAATTGGGCTCTCGATTTCAGAACATGATGAAAAATTGCAATTTGTTAGACTTACGCTTAAAAACATATCGTCAAAGTGTGAAAATGTAAACTTACCATAAAAGGGCCCGGTGAGAGGCATGAACATCACTCACGTTTAATGTTGTGGAGGGGGATTGAAGGTAATCCTGAGATTAGAGATAATCCCCCCATTAACAACCGTGTTCATGATTAAGGTAGCCAGGCAACTCAGCATGGCAGCTTAGTGTTTGGAATTAAGGCAGCGAGGCAGCTCAGTGTTTGGATTAAGGCAGCGAGGTAGCTCAGCGTGGTAGCGAGGCGTGGCAGCTCATACTTTAGCTTGTTGTGTTACTTAGTCACATTGTATCTTTGTTTATATTGACTGTGGGCTATAACGATTGTAATGATGTAACGAGTATAATGATTTTTAGTGTGAGGTCGAACGGTACTTGCGAGAGACCATGCTCGGCAGGGCCTGGGATAGCTTTCATGCTCTATCAAATGACCTCACCATGGGAATCGTTGGGTCTTGTTTTGACCATCTTAGATACACCTGGTAAAACACTAAAAGACCCTTTCCTTGGAACCTCGAGCGGAGCAGCCTTGAGTTCCATTGGGCATTGAGTTGTGGGCCAAACAACCCTCTACTTAATGTTACATCTACTGTAGGTGATGTCACTAGCCAACTAGACAATGTCAAATCTGCACTTGAGTAAACTACCGTGGTATTTGGGGTTGTCAGACAGTTGGTTAGCCACCTCTGTGACGACGGCCACCTGACACACAGTGGTTAGGAAAAAGGCATTCCTAGGTATTTAATGTTTATAACGTGGAGCTAACTAATGCATCGGGAATTTATTGCTTGTCACATAAAGAATGAAGGATGTCTTTCACATGTATTAATGACTGAGTTGCCTCAGGATGGGTGTGGGGGGATATTTAAGGACCCCAACCACCTCTGGGTAGAGGATGTTCTTTTCGAGAATTCTGAAGTTATTGCTAGAGAGAATATATATCAAAGAGAGATTTATTGCAAACCGTAGGGTTTACTCACCCACCATTGCCATTTATCATGAAGCTTTAATACCTGATAGAGATCATTGAGGGTGGTTAGGGCGTTTGGATGCGTGCCAAGGTGTATTTAGGGTGCTCATTTTCTCTTTCCCTCTAAGCAAAGTTGCTTCTAAGTTAATTATTACCTTTTGAGTTATACACGAGAGATTTGTGAGTTCAACCTGAGTCTATCTTTTCTAATTTGTGTTTGCATGTATTGTAGTTAAGCGATGGCGTGATTAGTTAACTTATCATTACTATACTCAAAAGGGGTTACGCCTCCATCTAATCTAAACTATCCTCTTACATTTGGTAACTCCGCTGGGGAGGCATTCTTCTAAGCAAGGAATATGGCACAAGATAATGTTAACCAAATACTTAACTTTCATGACATTCAACATAATGAAGAACGGGTGGCAAGAGAGCTGGAGGCATCAAGGGACGGAGCCCCTCGACTAGAGGTACCTCCAGTTCAAACGACGACAGGTGTCTTGGGGGTGATAGAAGCTTCTACGAGCACTAGGTTGGGATCAGCCTATGTGGCACTCCTCATGAATAAATTTTATGAGATTTTGTAAACTCCCGTAGCTTCAACGGTGTTGGGAGGATTTGAAGCCAACTATTTTGTAACACCAGGGGCAGCCCAAATGGCCCCAGCAAGTGAATTTCTAATAGGAACGGTCCCAGCAAGTATACCCTCTGTTGTAAATCCAGCAGTGGGAAATCCAAGAGTATCAATGGCTCCAACTTCTATGATTTCTCCAACTACAACGAGCACTCCGCCTTTCGTCCCTCTGGTCGTTCCTTCAACGGCATCAACTATGGAGGAGATGAGGAAAGAGATGCAGAAAGAGATGCTAAAATTCATGCAAGCTTCCTCGCAATCATCCGGTGAGGTATCTTCCGCTTATGACAATTTTCTTACGCCTTACCCTCAGGAGTACACTGATGAGCCCTACCTAAAAGATTATATTCCTCCCATCTTTGAAAAATAAAGAAGAAAGGGTGGGAACCCGGAAGAGCACATTAAATGCTTCGTTGAACACTTAGGGGAGCATTGCAATAACAAGAAACTAAGGTTGAGGTAATTTAATAGATCCTTAACCGATAAAGCATATACTTGGTATTCTCACCTAGACCCCAAGAGTGTTTCCACATGGGAGGAGATGCACGTTTTGTTCGTATTGAAGTTCTTTCTGGAGGAAGATGAGTTCACCTTGACCCAACTGGGGAGAGAGAAGCAGCGACCCGGGGAAGATGTAGTGGTTTACTTTCAAAGATTCAGGGAAAGGTCTCTCGATGTGAGGAAGGAGGCCAAAGAGTCCAAGCTACTGCAGATCTGTGCGGAGGGACTTCTTCCTGAGTACATCTGCTTTCTTATTAATGTAACGTGCGAGGGGACTTTTGTGGTGTTTCTAAAAGCAACAAGGAATATCTCATTGGTTGTACGACCAAATCCAATAGTGGTTCCCATAATGTTTAGGCAGTCGATACAACTCGTGGGAGGGATGTCTCAACCCCCACGGGTAGGATATATCAAAGGAGAAGATGGGGGTGAGGTAGCGAAGAGGGACAACAAGAGGAAGATTGAAAGAGACATAGAAGACCCACCATCGTTACCTTGTATAGTAGAAGACGTTGTCAGCTGTTATAACACAATGGTTGAAGGAGGAACGGTGTACGAACCAAATGGCATCCCCGTTGGGGAACCAGATGCTGCGACTAGGGAGGATTCCAAATATTTCTAGATTCATCGAAAGATCCAACATCCAACGGAGAGCTGTTTCACGCTAAGAAGAATCATCGACAAGTATATGAAGGCAGGAACATTACAAATCCCTCCGCAGAACGTTAACAATAACCCACTCCCAGTGCATGGGGCCAATCTGGTGATGACCTACGATATGGAGGCAGAGAGAGAAAAAAGGGAGCTAATGACAAAGCAGGAGGAGTTTGAAGAATCTTTGGAAGATTGTACTAGGGGAATGGCTAACGTAGTTGTGTCCATCCTCTTTCCGATACTCGCGGCGGTAGGACGCGAAGAAGAAGGGGGTCTCCTCTTCATCTCGGGAGGATATTGGTCCCACTCATCCCTCTCGGGAGTTCTTCAGCCGGTGTCGGTGATGAGGTGAAACTTTAGAGAGATAGATTCGCCAGTCTATTTTACTCAAAACAGACAAAAGAAAAAAGGGGATCCATCCCGAAGGACAGCATCCAAAGACATACTAATACATACGAAACGAAAATGATTTGAAAAGAGTCCGACGGCTAAGTTACGAAATGGGAAGGTGTTAGGCACCCATTCCGCCCTTACGGTCTCTCATGGGTTATTGATATTTTCCTTTATTTCCCCGTGATATGTGTGCATGTGTATATGTAATGGAGATAAGAATCATCGACTTGTATCATGGAAGAGATAAAGTGAGCCATCCATAGGTATGTTCTTAAAAGTAATATTAGAAAATAGGATTTATGCGATTATCCTAGCGTCGATCATTATAAGGGAATGATAAGACATACGAAATAATACGCCACTAAGCACAAATATATGTATATGTAAATACATAAAATCTAAGAGAGTTCAGTTTATAGAAAAAATAGGAAAAATTAGGAAAAGGACTCGAGTCTCGGGTTTTACCCCGAAACGCCTACGTAGCTTATAGAAGCGTCAAAGTCCACATAGTTCGTACGCAAAATGAAGGGTGGGATTTATCCCATAAATCCAATCGGGGACTTCTCTTGTATGTGTGTGTGTGTAAAAAAGTGTTTTAGTTGTGAGAAAAGTGTGAGAATTCCCGTTTGGAATTTATGAGCAAATCCTCTTTTTGTTTTTTTTTTTGGGTTTTATTTATATGAAAATAAGAGATGTTAAATAATACTAAATAAAAAGCATATTAGGATGTGAGATGTGAGAATAAAAGTGCGAAGTAATAAAAAAAATAATGCAAATTTAGGAGAATTTAAGGAGAGAGTGGATAGAGTTGGACCTTCTTGAAGAACTTGAGCTTGATCTTGGATGTTGTAGAGCATCCCTTGCACTTGGATGATGATGGAGGGTACTTAATTCACCAAGTTTGATGAAAAAGGTGATGAAAGGTGAAGGTTGGAAAGGGATTTGGATGTGGAAATCACGCTGACTTTGAGAGGGGTTTTCTGAGCTTTCTCAGAGTGATGGATCTCTGATCTTCCTCCTCTTGAAATGAGGCTAGGCCCTCCTTTTCATAGCCTTAGGGCACTGCCGATCAACATAGCCATAATCCTGCCAATCAGCAGGTGTGTTTAGGCACACTGTCAACAGGAAGGGTTTAGAAACTGTTGTTTGACAGTCTCTTTCATATTCCTTCGGATAATTGGTCGTAGAGTGCAAACTGTTGATCCGAATTGTGCACGGGGTAAATCGTTGGAAAGTTAATTTAGAGACCTTCGAAAGTATTTGGACTTCTCCCGGGTTCGGGAGTTGACGTTTGGTCAAATGTGGCTCCGAAGCATTCGTCGATCCTTTGGACGGGGGATCGTCGGATGCAAACGGATCGTTCGTTCGCATGGTAAGTCAGAATCACACACGGAGTGGACCGTTGGAAATAGTAAGAGATGTACTTCAACATTCCAAAGAGCTTGACTCGGTTTGGGGAGTTAACTTTGGTCAAGTGAGGCCTGGAAGCGCTCGGTGCCTTTCGGAGTAAAACAGATCGTTCATCCGTACTGTAAGTCTGAATCGCGCACGGGGTGGACTGTTGGAAAGGGGTTTCAATTTCCTTAGAATATTCATTGAGTTTCGGTCAAGCTGAAGAGTTGACTTTGGTCAAACGGAGCCTGGTAACGTCCGGTGACCTCCTAATTGAGTTTCGGGGGGAAACGGGTCGTTCGTCCGCATGGTAAGTCAAAATCGTGCATGGGATGGACCGTTGGAAAGGGGTTTCAGTTCCCTTTGAAGATTCATTTAGTCTCATTTGACCTGAAAAGTTTGACTTTTGGTCAACCGGATCCTAGGAGAACCCGATGGCCTTTAGGTCAGTACCCGGGGTATGACTTAGGTTTGAAATGATGAAGGGAGGTGCTAGGGATCTTACGAGAAGTTTAGGGGGCATTAGAATGGGGTGTCTATAGAGCCCCTCGACCGGTGAGTTTGGAATAAACGATAGCCTTCGAATAAACACCACATGATGCCTTTGAAAGAAGATGACCAATTCAGAGGGTTGAGGCCGATTCCGAGGACCTGGGGATGAGGATGACCGATTATGCTGGTCGAAGCCAATTCTGAGGGATTAGGGATGGGGGTGACAGATTCTGCAGGTCGAAGCCAATTCTGAGGGCTTGAAGAAAAAGGTGACCAATTTTGCGGATCGAAGCCAATTCTGAGGGCTTTAATATGAGGGTGACCGATTCTGCGGGTCAAAGCCATTTCTGAGGGCTTAGGGATGAGGGTGATCGATTCTGTGGGTCGAAGCCAATTCGGAGCACTACACCAAAATGGGTAAATTGGCACCCTTCCATCGGCTAGCCTTGTCACGGTCAATGACCGTGACACGTTATAGTGGATCGATGTTGTGTTGGTTAGTTTTAAAAGTGGCATAACCACTAGATTATTGTCCATATGGGGGTGGGATTTTTCAACTTTTTTGAAAATTACTTTATATATCGAACAATATATATATATATATATATAGTATGATAATTAAATGAAACATACTTGAAATTACATATGTGCGTGTGTGTATGTGTGTGTGTGCATGTGTGTGGTGGGGTAGGGTAGGGTGGGGGTGGGGTTGTTGTTGTTGTTGTGTGTGTGTGTGTGTGTGTGTGTAGTGTTGTGTGTGCATGTGTGTGTGTGGTGGGGGTAGGGGGTGGGACAGAGTTGGGGGGAGGGGCAGGGATGGGTGGTGGGGTGGGGTGGGGGGGCTGCGTGTGTGTGTGTGTGTGAATGTGCATGGGTGTGTGTGTGTATGTG
The DNA here is from genome assembly GCA_949130495.1 of Sambucus nigra. Lineage (NCBI taxonomy): Eukaryota > Viridiplantae > Streptophyta > Magnoliopsida > Dipsacales > Adoxaceae > Sambucus > Sambucus nigra. The sequence continues at coordinate 571,397,075 of OX422212.1, forward strand.
CGCGTGTGTGTATATGTGTGTGTAGTGTGCGTGTTGGTGCGTAATGTCCCTTGTAAACGAATGATTGGTTATTAATTTTTTTAGTAAATTAATATAAAATTGCCCCTCATTGTAAATTAGTAAATTAATATATAATTAATGATGAAAGTAGGATTATCCCTCATTGTAAATTAGTAAATTAATAATTGTATATTTTAATTGTTAATTTAATTGGTGTAAATAATTAATTGAGTAAATGAATTTGAAGGAGCACAGGATACACATTTGTTGTTGACATTGTTGTTAGATTATAGTGGATCGATGTTGGGTTGGTTAGTTTAAAAAGGGACATGACCACTGGATTATTGTCCATATGGAGGTAGGATTTTTCAACTTTTTTTGAAAATTACCTTATATATCGAACAATATATATATATAGTATGATAATTAAATAAAACATACTTGAAATTACATATGTGCGTGTGTGTGTGTATGTTTGTGTGTGCGCGTGTGTGGTGGGTGTGGAGGGGGTGGGGCAGGGTGGGGGGTATGGGGGGCTATTTGTGTGTGTGTGCATGTGTGTGGTGGGTGGTGGGTGGAAAAGGGGAGGGGCAGGGTGGGGGAAGGTGGTGGTGCAGAGTGAGGGGGGAGGGGGCCGGGATGGGGGGGCTTTTTGTGTGTGTGTGGTGTGTGTGCATGTGTGTAGTGGTGTGTGCATGTGTGTGGGGGGGGGGGGGAAGGGGGGCAGGGATGGATGGGGGAGGGGGCAGGGATGGGTGGGTGGGTGGTGGGGTAGGGGTGGGGGGCTGCGTGTGTGTGTGTGAATGTGCGCAGGTGTGTGTGTGTGGTGTTTGACAGTAACAATTAATTTTTATTTGTAGTAATTGTACATATTTGCATGTCGTCTTTTAATTCATTTTGATATGTACTAATAATATTTTTTTACAGCAAATGTATCCTTCAGGTATTAAGGCGAGGATGATGATGCTTGTTATGATGATGTCGTCTGGACTCGGTGGTAGCGGAGGCGACGAGGTCTCCTCGGCCCCTAGGCTCCCCAAATAGGGAAAATTGGGGATGGACATCGAGAACAAGTAGGGGCTATTAGCGAGATCCCTCGAGCTGGTAAAGACGATCATCGACCCGGGATACATTAGTTGGAAGGAGGTGTCATATGAGCTCAAGTTAGCTGTTTGGGTGGCACTACAGGTAATGTATTTATATTCATATGAATATTTCAATTTCAATTTCAATTTCAATTTCAATTTCAATTTCATTTTCAATTTCAATTTCATTTTTCATTTATATTTATATTTATTTTCAACTAACATTGTATTTGATGGACAGGAACAATTCAGCCTGGATCCAAATCTAGGCGATTCCGTCTTGGAGCAGTTGAGGGAGCAACACAAGACGTGGAAGAAAAATATGCGGACCCGGTACTTTGGGAAGACACGAGGGTCCATTATCCAAAGGCTTGAATCCGTCCCGCCGAAGGAGCCGATCTCATTGGCACAATGAAAAAAGTTGATTGACAATGAGATCGGGGAGCGACAATTGGCATCTCGCCAATCAGGGAGGGAAAACCGGGCAAACAAGACGGACGTGCACTACTCTGGCCGGACGTCTTACGCTGAGGTGGAGCATAGGATGATGGTAAGATTTATTTTTCTATAACTACAGAAATGTATTATTTCGCATTATTTTACTTTCTGGGGCCGATACTAATTTTACTTTATTTTATTTTAGGGGACAGGGAGTGGCCCTGGGGGTAGGCCACATAGGCTCGATACTTATGTGGCTCTTCGAAAGAAGAAGGGGAAGGACAAGGAGGTATCCTCGAGCGTCACGACCAAGATTGTAAGTAATCCGACAGTTTACTTTTTGTTAATTACGTTATAATTTTTTAATTTACTTATTTTACTAATCATGTTCTTTTTGTCGTTTCAGGCAAAGCTTAAGGAAGTGCATGAGTCGCAGTCTGATGACGACAAGGCCTCTTTGTCCACAGACGCACTCAGCCAAGTGCTTGGCCCTGATCTTAAGGGGAGGACAAGGGGTGAGCTTATGGGTGGCCAAATCTAGGATCATCGGATTGGAGATGAACGACACCGGGTTGACTTGAACGGTGGACTTGCATGACGCAAAGTTGTCCCGTTTGGAGGCGACGGTCCAAGATATGTTCTCATTCATGAAGCGTTCGTTGGGAGGAGGAAAATACAAGGGGAAAGGGAAGGAGAAGGTGGGGGGTAGGAGGTTTGGGAGGAAGAGGTGCAGGATGATGAGGATGTGGACCTCGATGCTTCTTCGCCGACACGTGCAAACTTTGATGATCCACTTCCCTATTTGGCTCCCTTCGATCGACCGATGTCGACACTTGGTTGGCCGAGCATATTTATACTGGACATATTTGATGGACAGCGGATAGGACGGGGGTTAAGGGACCCTAATATCGTCCAGGGTGGACTAGTTCATGGACGTGAGCTTCAAGAAATCGAGTCCAAGGTGCTCATCACGCATGTGATACCCGGGAAGGAGAACTCCCCATTGTGGTTGCACGAACAATGCGGCACGATGTATATCAGTGGGTGTGTCAATTCATATATCGTGTGGCCTACTAACCTCCTCAGATTTAACCTTACCCAAGACATGTAGTGACATTATTTGAATTGAATTGTATTATTTTTAAGTTGGTACATTTGAATTGTTTTTAAGTTGGTGCATTTGAATTATATTTGGATTATATCGTGATGCATATTGTCTCTATTTCGAACGTATATTTGCATTATCTCTATTTTATTTGGATACATAATGTTTGAACAGGTACAACATTGCTATAACAGGTACATATATACTGCTGGCAGTGGTAGTGGCAGTGGCAGTGGCCATACTGCCCAGCAGATTTTTTTTTTCAATTCTGCCTAGAATTATCACGGTCATTGACTATGACAAGTCCTTGACAACTAAAGTTGTCACAAAATTGTCACGGTCAATGACCGTGACAAATTTTTATTAAATTTAGTGGGTTTGTCACGGCCCATAACCGTGACAAATCTTGTCACAGTCAAGGACTGTGACATGACCGTGACAATTCTAACGAACCTATCACGGTCAATGATCGTGACAAGTCCGTGACAAAAAAATTGTCACCCCCATAATTCTCACGGTCATTGACCTTGCCAAGTCCAACTTGTCATGTTCAATAACCATGAAAATTCCGCAAATTTGGTGTAGTGGAGGGCCTGAAGATGAGGGTGACCGATTCTGCGAGTCGAAGCTAATTCTTGGGGATTGAACATGAGGGTGACCGATTCTATGGGTCGAAGCCAATTCTGAGGGCTTGAAGATGAGGGTGACTGATTCTGTGGGTCGAAGCCAATTCTGAGGGCTTAAATTGAGATGACCAATTCTACGGGTCGAAGCCAATTCTGTGGGCTTAAATTGAGATGACCAATTTTATGGGTCGAAGCCAATTTTGAGGGCTTAAATTGAGATGACCAATTATGCGGGATTAAGTTGAGATGACCAATTCTACGGGTCGAAGCCAATTCTGAGGGCTTAAGTTGTGATGACCAATTCTGCGGGTCGAAGACAATTCTGCGGGCTTAAATTGTGATGACCAATTGTCCAGGTCGAAGCCAATTATGAGGGATTAGATTGAGATGACCAATTCTGTAGGTCGAAGCCAATTCTGAGGGCTTAAATTGAGATGACCAATTCTGCAGGTCGAAGCCAATTCTATGGGCTTAAGTTGAGATTACCAATTCTGTGGGTCGAAGCCAATTCTGAGGGCTTAAATTGTGATGACCAATTCTACGGTTCGAGGCTAATTTTGCGGGCTTAAGTTGAGATGACCAATTCTGTGGCTCGAAGCCAATTCTACAGGCTTAAGTTGAGGTGTTCTCAGGGAACTTTGCTGGGGAAATTACCTCGTGATTTTGATTTGAGCTAGGGAGCTAATTTCTAGGGAAATTTTGTATCTTCTGAAGATTTTTCCATGTAATAGCTAATTTGATGTTGTAAATTCCACTAGGGAAGCGATTAGGTGGTCCATGCCTTGCTCGGGGAGACCTGAGACCTTTGTGGAATTTTGGGATGCTTTAGAGGTCTTCTGGGGACGTTGCCGGGAGGAGATTCACTTGGATTTTGATAGTTACACTAGGGAAATAGGCGTTCTACTTGAGGGAGTGCAAAAATTTCTTGGTGAAAATGTTCTAAATCCTTTCCAGGATTTCTAAGAATTTTCTGGGGATTTTTCAGGGTTTTTTGGTATTTTCTGGGAATTTTTGTACAAAAATTAAGGGGGGGTGCCAGTCGGCGTGGTGTAGAGGGTGCCATTCGACAGTGGCATGGACTTTTGAACCGCCTCGAGAAGGTAAAGGGTCAGTACCGATCCGTCTGTGAATCACTCTAACATTTCGTAGTCTAAAAAGTGGTCGCTTTTGTGAGCACTGCAGTACACTGGTAGTGGCTGGCTATTAACGACTGGGCAAACGTGGAATGGAGGGCAAGGGCGCCTCTTGCTTTGGGGAGAGAGAACTATTTTGACTCATTCGAGTCGGTTATGGATGAGTGGACCTTGCTGCAGGAGTCGTCGCGTCATCGCTCTTCGAGGGTGATGAACCCCGGCAGTTATGTAAGTAAAATGACTTTTGGCATTCTTTCTTGGTGATTTTCCTTTTTTTCTTGGATTTTGACAAGGATTTTTTTTCTTTTTGACAGTTCGATGTTTCTTTGTCAACTATGCGTGCCCGTGGGATGATGGGGCTTAAGGATGTCTGGGAGCATCTTCCACCAGTGATGCGTTGGGTGGTATCATCAACAGGCTTTAGAAGGGTTGCATCTGTACTGGATGAGACGCCTCGTTCGACGGCGGTCTTATATGCTCTGGGGGAGAGGTGGTGGGACACTACCCACACCTTTCATTTTGGTTTTGGGGAGATGACTGTGACTCCCATAGATGTGCAGCAGCTGCTGGGGATGGATTGCAATAGGGAGCAGATAGAGGTGGATCGCTCCTAGCGGGTGAGGCCGGAGGTGGTGTGCGCGGCGCTTGGTGATGTGGGTAGGATAGTGTTTGGGGACTCCATCCGTCTATCGCTTTTGAAGGATGTTTTATTGGGCAGGGTGATCGATGTGGAGGACGGGCTGCAGGTGAGACCGATGGCCCAGTTATTCATTTTTCTATTGTTGGGGGGATTTTTGGTGGCGTCGAGCGGCGACGTTGTCCACTTATGGTTTTTACCATATTTGAGGATGTTTTCAAACATCCCCCTTTATGATTGGGGGAGCCTGACTTTGGCGACCCTTTATTTTTCTCTGGATGCATTCAGCCGGTGCTGTCGGAAGACTTTCACTAGAGCCACGTATCTTCTTGAGGTATTCTTTTAATTTGCACATTTTCCTTTAATGCATTCGCATTTTCCTTATGCATCTCTTTTTAATCGCGAAATTCTTTTCTTTGGCAGACATGGTTCTATGAGGTGATCGGGTGTAATACCCAGCTGATTGCTTTGAAGGACGAGACCGTTGGGGATTCTTATCGGTTATATCGGTACTGGAAGGCCAATCGAAAGTCGAGGAGGTCTCTCCCTCTGGAGGCGATGAGTTAGGTTTTGAATGGCCTGACTTGTGATAGGGTAAGACTTTTTTCTTCTTTAGTCTTGGTCTTTATGTGCTCTGACTCTTTATTTCCATATATTTTTCTAGGGATTTTTCAAGTGACCTTTTACCCTTGGGGGACGACCGTGAATGTGCAGATGAGGCATTTGCTGGTGCAAGAGTTCGGACACTCTTGGTATCTTGGGGGGAGGGTGGTCAGTCAAATTGCTGAGGAGGAGGTGGTGGTGCCACCTGCGAGGCCCCCTATGTCTATGAGGTGGGAGCGACTGTTGCGAAAGGATGCGAGGATCACGGCGATAATTGGAGAGTCCTACCTGCTATACATCGATATGATTGTGCCGTATGATTATATGGACTTTGTGATGAGCTGGATAATAGCGCACAGTATATGTGATGCACTGCCCTTCCCTCTTGCGAGTTCGAGTCGGCCAGTGGGGTCCTCCCACAACAGTGGCGGTCCGTCGACATCTACGGCAGCGGCAACTTCGAAGGCCCCCTTTGTGCAGTTGCATACTACTTCATACAACATCCGGCGGGCTGATGGAGGGATGGTGCATGTGCTACATCGTCCTCATGCAATGGACCCGGAGGATTTGGGCTTGAAAAAGGATGTTCTTCGTCTTGAGGTATATCCTTTATGTTCTTCTCCTTTGGTTTCTTTTGATCTTTTCTGCTTGATACTGATTTTGCCTTTTCTTGCAGCACATTCGGGTGTCCACCACTTGGCTGAGGGATACTAGGGGCTGGATATCTTCGGCGATTTCCCATATTCGGGACGCGGTTCCTGTTCCTTCTTGCCTGGTGCCATCTACCTCATCTGGGAGGAGTCTGGTTCGGGTCGCGGTGGCACGTCATCTCGTCGAGGGGAAAGAGAGCACGTCGTAGGGGTGGAAGCTCTTAGGAGAGAGAGGTGAAGATTAGGTGAGAGAGAGAGAGGGAGAATGTGGGTTCGGGTTGAGTCCCGTTGTTTTTTTATTTTCTTTATTTTCCTGCAAAAATGATGTAACACAGAAACATATCTATGCAATGCAATGAAGTTTTTTTTTTATTATCTTTTGTTAATGATGAATGAATGCATGCACATGCGCTTTTTACTTTGCTGACGAGATCGTAAAATATTTTTGGAAGTTTGAAAGAAAGTTTTATTCATAATGAGGATTTATATAAATATGAAAAGGGAATTTTTGAAATTCTGTTTGAGAATATCAATTTATTTTGAGTTTTCTGAATTTTGACAAAAGAGGATAAAGGAAAATTTCCAAAAGTAGGGGTTTGCCGATCGGCAAGCACCTTTTCCTGCCTATCGGCAGGTCAGTCCAGTACCATCAATTCAAAGCTTTGATTGGTACCCTCTTCAGCCTTTAGTACCTTGTGGGGCAAGATTTCCTCCGATTTCTGCAGGGGTTATGTCTTTTGTGGGAGTTTTTAAGTACAAAAGAGGGGTAAGAGTTGAGTGTTTTCCTCACACCTTCACATTCCTACTTTCTTGTTTTATCAGATGGCTCTCCTTGGAAGTGTTTAGTTTGCCAACTGCCTCGAGACTTTGGAGGCGATGTGCTCCTATAACGTCAACTACGATGATTACAACATACATCGAGTTTCTTTATAGCGTAATCGACCCATAAAGTGGAACATGCTGATGGCGGCGGCATAATTCTGGTACCTTGAAGACCATGTATTCTTCTTTGGCTTGAAAGAAGTCTTTCCTACCTACGAGGAATTTTCTACCATCTTGGGGATAAATCTCGGCGTTACTGTAGCTCTTCCTGAGTTTTCCCATTCTCCCCGGTACTTATTGGCCGGGATTCTTTGTGTTTCGTCCTCAGCGGCCAGATCAGTGGTGGCTGGAGGTATGATTTCTCTTCCAGTGGTATTGCGGTCCGTGCATTTGCAGGAGGTTAGTGATGCTATATATGCTGGATCTGTCATTCTGGGCTTGGTTTCAAAATTGCTATTGGTGGTCGGGGAGCTGCTGGAGGACTCATAACTTGCAGCTATTACTTCATGGATGTCCTACCGTCTTAATCATGTGGTGGTGATGCTAGCAAAGACTTTGGTGATACTAGCAAAGACTTTGAAGGGCTTAGATGCCTAGCGAGAAGATCGTTCTGACTTTCTGAGGGGTAGGCTTGTGATGTTGTTCATGTAGTTGTCTGAAAGATTCTGCCTGGTGACTCCTCTGGAATACCCTTTGTCGGCTCTACCCAATTTATTTTTGTGCCATTTCATCAGTGTTGGCCTGGATATTGAGAGCTGGGAGAAATGGTTCGTGGAGCATGGGGCTCTAAATCTGTACTGGTCAGTGCCTTGGTGGGGATAACTGCTGCCTATGTTGGAACTGGGAGAATACCCGTATGTACGGCTTATTGGTCTCAGACATACCTCTTTTTATTTCCCTTGGTGGATTCTGCACCAATTTGGCTGGGAGTAGATCGTTCCAAGTCGAACATTAGACTTCTTTTCGGTAGAAGATTTGATAGAGTGTCTGCACATACAGCTTGGCTCTTTGTGGGAGAGTCGACGTCCGTCGACCTGTCCCTATCAGTCCGCTGGGAGATTTTGGCATATTCCTGGGGATTATATGAAGTGGTTGTGGAGAAGCGTAGTTAGCAAGATATTTGTAGTGGATACTGGACAAAGATGTCTTGTTTTATCTGATACCATGGAGGGAGGTGTGGTAGTTTTTTCGAGGTTGGTTCGAGCTTATCGGTCCATGGAGCGTCTGTGGCACTCCATTCAAGCAGGGGAAGCTTGGGGTCCCCAGGATGTAGATGATGACAATGAAGCGGGTTCCTCTGGTAGTTGTGGGTAGGGCTCATGGGAGGAGTTTATTTTCTACTCGGAAAAAAGTTTGGGAATTTATTTGGATTTTTAGGAAGGGAGTCATCCGTTCCTTTATGTAATTGCACTGTAATTTCTTATTAATGGAATAAACATGTTTTTGATCATCTAGCTATGCCTTTTAATGAATTTTTTATTTTCAATTATCTATACCAATCGCTAAGGCAATCATACTCCTTTTGTTTAAATATATGTTAGAACGGACTCTCCTTCTGGGAGATAAGAAAAGTTAGTTTTTTTTGTGAAAAAGAAAGGGTCGTGCTCATGTAAGATATATGAGCTTCCAACTTACCACTGGGGGTTTTTGAAAATTTTCAATTTTTCTGGGAATGATTTTTGCATAGGATCAGGCCCACGTAGTTCTAGGTATAAGGAAATGAAGAGAGATTTTTTATTTTTTATATTTTTAGAATAGAAGGGAGATGAGAAGAGTCGTAGCGCACCGAGATTTCGAACTAGGGATAAAATTTCTTGAGACGATCCAGGTTGACTGGACGAGCCATCTCTTCTCCATCTAAGTCGGTGAGCATGGAGGCAGCGCCGGACAAGATCTTTTTGACAATGTATGGGTCGCTCCAATTGGGCTTGAATTTCCCTCTGGGTCCCAGATGGGCTCTACTATTTCTTTGAGGGCTAAATCCCCTTCTTGGACATTGCGATCCTTGACTCTCTTATTGAATGAACGTGCTAGGCGGTGATGGTACCCTTGTATGTGATACAACGCCTTCAGTCTCCTTTCGTCCAAGAGTGACAGCTCGTCGAGGCGGCTTTGATGCCATTCCTCCTCACTGGCCCTACTTTCAAGCATGCCGCATAACGAGGGTATTTCTAGCTCCACGGGTAGGACTGCTTCCATGCCATAGACTAGAGAATAAGGGGTAGCCCCAGTAGTGGTTCAGATTGAGGTTCGGTATCCCCAGAGGGCGTAAGGGATTCAATCGGCCCAATCTCGACATCTTTCGATCATCTTACTAATGATGGCTTTTTTAGCGGATTCGACTGCACCGTTGGTCTGAGGTCGGTAGGGAGAAGATTTGTGTCTCTAGATCCTATACTCGTTTACCACTTCTATGACTTTTGCCTTGAAATGCAACCCGTTATCTGACACTAGCTCGTGCGGGACCCCATATCAGTAGATGATGTTTTTCTTGATGAACTTGGCCACTTTCTTGGCGTTCAAGACTGCGTATGACTTAGCTTTCACCCATTTGGTGAAGTAATCAATGGAAACTAGGATGAACTCATGCCCATTGGAAGCCTTGGGTGTAACCTTCCCTATAATATCGATGCCCCAGGTGAGAATAGCTAGGGAGAAGTCATGTTATGCAATTCACGCGGAGGCAGGAGTTGAAGGTTGGAGAACTGTTGGCATTTGAGGCATCTCCAAACGTAGACAGTGCAATCCTGGATCATGGTGGTCCAGTAGTAGCCTTATCAGATGATATTCTTAAGCAAGCATGTGATCGTTCATGTGGGGTCCGCATTCCCCATTGTGGATTCTCTGTATTACCTCTTCAATGTCAGCCCCTGCGATGTAGTGTAGACTGGTTCCATCGAAGTTTCTCTTAAACAGTGCTTTGTGATAGATGATGTACTGGGCGGCCAGTCTTCGAAGGGTTTCCCGGCCTTTCTTGTTAGATCCCTTGGGATACTTACCATGCTTGAGAAGTTGCCAGATATCATAATACCAATAATTATCTAGCTCGAGATCTTCTTTAGTGATGAGCTCAATATGGTATCAGTGGGTTGGTTTATCTTGATTTTGGACCAGGAAGGGTGGCATTGTTATTCCTTCTGGCATGTCATTCATGGAAGCTAGGGTAGCAAGGGCATCGACTAGGTTATTTTTTACTCGAGGTAGGTAGTGGAAGGTGATGTCTTAGAATTGAGAGGCTAATTCTTCTAAGTGGGCATGGAAGGATTGGAGTTTCTCGTCCCAAAATTTCCATTTTATGAGCACTTAACCAATGATGAGGAAAGAATCCTCGTAGACATCTAGGCATTGAATTCCTTTCTTGATATCAACATTGAGGCCTACCGTACATGCCTCGTATTCATTAATGTTACTGGTGCAGGGGAAATATAACTCGATGGCGATGATAGTGTGGGAGTCATCTGGGGCGATCATAAGTATCCCAATGCCATATCCCTTTTTATTGGCCGCACCATCAAAGAACATTTTCCATCGAAGGTCATCCTGAGCAGTATAGAAGATGTTTTCATCTGGGAATTCATAGATCCAGTCATCAACCTCTTCTATGGAGTAGTCAGAGAGGTAGTTAGAGATGTATCTTCCTTTCATGGCTTTCTGTGTGACGTATACGATATCAAACTCGGCTAAGAGCATCAACCATCGAGACATTCGGTTAGATAAGGCGAGTTTCTCAAGAAGGTACTTGATGGGGTCCATTCGGGACACAAGATTAATGGTGAAGGCGAGCATGTAATGTCGTAACTTTTGAGTAATCCAAATAAGCGCGACGCATGCTTTTTCTAAAGTAATGTAGTTGACTTCGTACCCGGACAGTTTGTGACTGGCGTAATAGATGGATCTTTATTTACAGGAATCCTGAAGGTATTGGGATAGTAAAACCCCAGCTGTAATGTCGGTTATGGTTATGTATAGGAGCAAGGGGAGACTAGGCTATGGTGGCATGAGTACCGGAGGTTGAGTCAAGTATTGTTTGATTTGGTAAAAAGTTTCTTAGCATGCCTCATTCCAAACTTTGGTTGAATCCTTTCGGAGGAGTTTGAAAATTGGTTCACAGATAGAGGTGAGCTGGCTGATGAACCGACTGATCTACTACAATTTCCTAAGGAAACCACGAACTTCTTTTTTCATTCGGGGAGGTGGAATCTCAAGTATGGCTTTTAGCTTGGCAGGATCTGCTTTTATCCCTTTTTCACTGACCATAAATCCCAAGAGTTTTCCTTTTGTAACGCCAAAGATGCATTTCTGTGGATTGAGTCTCATCTAATATCGTCGGAGTCATTTAAAGAACTTTCGGAGAGAAGGAACATGACCTTCTCTAGTTTTGGATTTGATAATCATATCATCCACATAGACCTTGAATTCTGTTAATCAGATCGTGAAGGGTGGTTGTGGCATCCCTCTGGTAGGTAGCCCCAGCATTCTTGAGACCAAATGGAATAACAGTGTAGCAAACGGTTCCCCATGGGGTGATGAATGCAGTTTTTTCTTGATAATTTGGGTGCATTTTGATTTGATTGTATCTGGGAAACTCATCGACGAATGACTTGAGAGCATGACTGGATATGTTGTCCACGATCATGACGATATTGGGTAGCAGGTAATCATCCTTTGGAGAGGCTTTGTTCAAGTCTCGGTACTCTACACACATCCTAACTTTCCCTTCTGATTTCGGTAGAGGCACTATATTGGCTAGCCATGTGGGATATTCGATCACAAGAATGAAGCCCACGTTCAGTTATTTGACCACCTCTTCTTTAACATTGAGCGACCATTCGGTGCGGAGTTTTCTCATTTTTTTTTAACCGACTTGTAATCTGGAAGAGTAGGTATCTCATGCTAAGAAATTTGAGGATCAATGTCGGGTATATCGTCATAGGACCATGTGAAGACATCCACGAATTCCTTCAATAATTCTTCGAGTTGTGCACGCTCATGCTCGTCAAGGGTAGTCCCTATCCTAATCTCGCGCAGTTGTTTACTAGAACCGAGGTTAACAATAACAGTCTCTTCTTCATTAACTTGAACGCGGTAACCTTATTTAGATCAGTTAATAATTGTTCATTTGCAAAATCATCATCATCAAAAGTTTGATTAGAATATAAACAATTAATTTAAGGCACAGCAAGATACTCAAAATATTTGTTTATTTCATTGATAGGAAAAATAACATTGAAAACCTCATCAAAGGAGGTATCGATTACATTTGAGCAAGGATAGACAACAGAAGAAGAAATGGGGTAAACATTAGGGTTAGGTGGGATTTCAACAGGTAGAACCGACGTAGCATGCCAGTTGAGGAGAGGTGTATCAGCGACTTTAATCAAGTGGAATGGATCCAGTGATGTAGCGCTTGAATGAACCATGCAGAGTGTCAGCCCTAGTGCCTGCAAGTTAAACGAGTCCTCGGAGTCACTTTCCTTAGTCTCTTTGGCATCTTTGATGCGCAGTTGTACCTGATGTTGGGAACTTTCGGCCCATGGGTAGCAGTTTTGGAAAAAGATCTCCATTCCAGGCTTCATCTTCTTGTTTTTATGGTCATACCATAGTTTCAAAAAGCCACAAAAGGGGAAGTATTCACCCTATTTGATGAATCATCCATTCGAGGAGTCATCTAGGATAGTCTGGATGCAGTCTAGTCTTCACTTTGGTCTAGACTGTCAGATCATTCTGAGCTCTTGTTCTGATGGCCGATACCGCAAACCACAAGGAGGAAAAGCTTTCTTTAGTTTAATGGGTTCAAGTATCCCTTATTGTCTTTGTTCTAGCCCCAGTCCGGGCATGAAGTTCATGTTTCTGAACATCTGAATCACATTGATATTTCGATGAGGGTCATATTCGAGACAAATCCTTTCTTTGAAATCGTCCCCTACTGGGAGTAGAAGTGGTTCAACTCAGAATCCTGATAGGAGCATATCATTTTACCCGTGCTGTATCTCAAGGATTGGACTTTTGGTAGTTGCACCCTCGGTATTATCATCGTCGCCCAAAATGGTGATGACTCGTTCATCGGTGAAGAACTTTAATTTCTGATGGAGTGAGGAAGACACACACTTGATACTGTGGGGCCAAGGTCATCTGAGCAACAGGTTAAAATAAACTGGGATGTCAATAACTAGGAATTCAACGACAGGGTTTATAGGTTCATCCACTATTACAAGTTTTATGGATCCCATCACCTCCCAACGGGTATTATCGTAGGCATGTACAGTAGCGGAGGTTAGAGCGGGGTCACTTTTCTTCAGTCCCAAGCATTTGAAAGTTCTTAATGGACAGACATTCAAGGCGGATCCATTATCGACAAGAGGGAGTGGTACGATCTTCTACATAACTTCGACGAAGATGTTGAGTGCATGATTGTGGTTTGGCCCAATTCTGGGGATTTATTCTTTGAAAAATGATAGCATTCGGGTAGAGGTCAAGGATTCTACTAAATTTACCACCTCTTCTGGTGTGGTAGAAGGAGGAACTGTGGTTCTAGTGAATAATTTGATCAAAGCATTTTTGTTTAGCTGGGAAGACATGAAAATTCCCCATAGAATGATGCTAGCTTGATTTTTCTTTAGTTGATCGAGGATCTTGCTCTCTTTGAGAGTCATTTCTGGCATATGAAGGTTTTCAATGCCCGTCCCTTTGTCATTGGCTGATAGTGATCTTGGGATCTGGTAATGCCTCCCTGATCTAGTCATGTGAATTACTAAAAAAGGGAAGAACATGAACCCTGTTTCTTTGTCAATCTCGGGTTGTTCTGCCATCTTGTTTATTTCTCTGAGGATTTTCTCAAATGATATCATCCCACACTTTTCGGCTACCAGGCCAATTTTCTCGAAAGCTTGTTCTTCATTCGAATCTTCAAATTCTTCCCCCCATCTGTTGGCAACAATTATGTCTTTCTATGTAAAGTTAATGCATTCCACAACTTCAATGGCTTCTTCATACAGGTCTTCCCATTCTGTGGGGATATGTAAGGGTGAAGGGACTAGGAGCCCTTGCAATTTCAGAGTATCAAGTAACTCAATCATACTGCAAATGTCATTAGTTTGCCTGAATATTTCTGCCATGATCTGGAAGACATCATCCCGGTTGACTTCATCGGTTCGTAGCACCCAGCTGTCTGACTTTCGGGCCCATTTTCGTGCTTCTAAGAATAGCGTACTGAACCTCTGGTAATCAATGATCATTTTTAGGGTAATTTCAGCCTGAACTCTAGGAGTAGGTTTAACACTTCTGATAATTCCATAGCTCCATTTTCAGAACGGGTACGGACAGTGATGCATGCTCTGGTAAGGAGTAACAGTGCCTGATCAGTGAGGCTAACAGGGTGCAAGATAAAATAAGGACAAGTTTGGAGAGGTTTGGGAGAGTGTATGGGTGCAATTTGAGTTGAGAGATCAAATTCTAAGTTCATTTCTAGGAAGATAGCATTGGTATGATTTGGGAGAGGGTTGTTATTAGTGTTTAGCTTAGGATTGGCTGGTGGGGCAATGGTACCCCGATCAATTAGACCTTGGATTATGTTTCGTAGGTGAAAGCATTGGTCGGTGGTATGACCAGAGATTTGGTGAGAGGCACAATGGGCATCCGACTTGAAGTTTCTTGGAAGTGTATTGGGTAATGGCCGGGGATCCAAGGATTTGATGAGGTTTCGGCTTAACAGGGTTTGATAAACTTTGGAGAGGGAGCATGGATCTCGGTGTATTCCTTTCAGACTAGGACAGGATGACTTTATGGTGCCCACGAAGTGATTGGTTGAGAGATGTTGTTGATGGTTGAGATTACAGCACTGACAGGTTTGTCATATTTTCTGGGGGTGAACTGTCCGGATACTTTCTTTGGTTCAACCTCTGTTTTAGCAAGACCTTCCTCATTTTTTACTACTGCTTCTCTGAGAGCTCGGAATTAGGGATAGTATTGTCCACCCATGGTTGCTTAGACATGGGGCAAGAAGTTATTCTTCACTACGTTGACTTGTTCTTCCTCGAATGGCCGATTGGTCATAGTGGCTGCCTTTTCCCTCCATCGAGCTTTGAAGTTACTGACTGATTCCCCAGAGTTCTATTTGAGCAGCTCTAAATCATGGCGGGTGACCTCAAGCTCTTTGTTGTATTTCTACTATGACATGAGTTCATGGGCTACATCCTCCCAGCTACGGATTATGGACTCCTCGAGAGATAAAAACCATCGGAGGGCGCTATCATTCAAAGTTTGCTGAAACAATTGGTCCATCACTTCTTCAGAATCCCTTAAGAGAGTCATGGAACGGTGATAACTACAAAGATGAACAATCGGGGGCCCACTTCCTCTGAATTTCTTGATATTTGGCATCTTGAACTTCTCGGGTAACCTTGCCTTTGGATAAGGAGACATGTGTGTGTAGTCCATGTAATTTTTGGAGATTCTAACTTGGTCAAACTTCTTAGTTAGCATCTTGAGATATTCTTTATCCTTGTTTAACTCTTCCCCTTTTGGATCAATGATCATAGGAAAGTTAGCCCCAGGCTGGGAAAGGTTTGGCATAGGAAGCTGGGCAAGCGGCGACCCATTGACAGGAGGGGCACATGGAGCATGCTGATACTCTTTGGGAACCTAGATAGGCTTGGGTGGACTCATAGAGCGAGGGAATAAGGCCTCGGGATCTAGAAGAATAGGAACCTAGTTTCGTTGCAACTCTCGGACCTCAGTTTAAAGGTTGTCAATCTTGGACATGAGCTGAGCTAAAACTGCCATCAGATCTGGCTACACAACTAGTACTTGATCTGTGTGCTCCATGGAATGTGGATGGATACCGGACTTGGAAGAAGTAGCAGGGGAACGAACAGAACTCCGGGATGATTTGACTGAAGACCTAAGCCAATAAGGAGCCAGGCCAAGGGTGTGCGATCGACCTGAGAAGGCATAAAATGGGATTTCTTTTTTACAAAAAGGATGAAAATATTTTTGACATTTTTTTAGATTAAAGACAAAATATTTTTAGATTTTTGATAAAGAAAGGATAAATGTTTTGGGAGATGGGTCTCAGCATGATTATTATTCTTTTGTTCTCACTTGTATTAAATTATCCTAAATGCAAAATGAAATGCCGGATGGGACCCGAGCCTGAAAAAGTTGGGTTTGTAACATATGCAAAGTTATGGCTTGACTTGTAACCAGGCTCATGGGCAGGGTACCATTTTCAAAATGCGCAAAAATTTGGGCAGCAGGCCGACCCAAAATTTCGACATAGTTTCGGGTTGAAACCGACAATCTAATATGTGTGTCCTAGATTGACACCTATATGCGGGTATGCAGCTTGGTTGGGTGAATTGGAAAGGGTTCCCCCATTTAGCGTGGCTTTTACGATATACGTCTTGCTTTTGAGGGCAATCGGTATGTGTGGACAAGCCATTTGATATACCTCACTATAGGTACGTGTGAGAGTGAATTCGATATACTCGGCGTACGTGAAAGAGTTCCCTACGATATACCTCCCGTCATGACTTCGGTCAAGCGGTACGATGCAGGGGAACCGTTCGATATGCATCGAAGGTACTTATCCAATTGAAGGTGAGAGTCATACTGCTTAGGCTAATCGTGCCCTGTCGGAGCAGCGCCCATCACGATATGACCCTCTAGTTACTGGAAAAAATTTGGTCAGTCACAATGCTCTTTGGTGATATCGTGTGAATCATGCATGATTCTCTTATTAGTATCTTATGAGAGTATCTTTCTTGATCATGCCCAACAGGGAGCAAAGTATGAGTACCAATGGTATACCAAGTATGGGTGGGTGATGGGTGCAACATGGGGATACATGTGATCTTAGGTGCACGTGGTGTGAAGTGTACATGGTGAATTTTTCTACAAGTGTGTGAATGGAAGAATAAGCATTAGGAACACATTAATAGTAAATGGGGTCTTGAAACTAGGGGGATATATAAGAAAATAAAACACCCATCAAAATAGAGTCTAGCCCTCAAAATACAGATCCCTAGCAGAGCCGCCACTGTGACCATCCCCTTTTTGATCCTCGCGGCGGGAGGCAGCGAAGAAGAAGGGGGGTCTCCTCTTCGTCTTGGGAGGATCTTGGTCCCGCGCATCCCTCTCGGTAGATCTTCGATCGGCGTCGGAGATGAGGTGAAAATGTAGAGAGATAGAGTCGCCAGTCTATTTTACTCAAAACAGACAAAAGAAAAAAGGGGATCCATCCCGAAGGACATCATCCAAAGACATACTGATACATATGAAAGCAAAATGATTCGAAAAGGGTCCGGAGGCTAAGTTACGAAATGGGAAGGTGTTAGGCACCCATTTCGCCCTTACGGTCTCTCATGGGTTACTAATATTTTCCTTTATTTCCCCGTGATATGTGTGCATGTGTATATTTAGTAGAGATAGGAATCATCGACTTCTATCATGGAAGAGATAAATCGAGTCATCCATAGTGTAAGGACAAATTTCCAATCGAGTCATTTGTTATATTGGCTACATTCCATTAGACAAAAAAAATTTGGGTCATTCCTCATCAAGCATTATTCAACCGTAAAGATTCGAGCATTGCATCCAAAGTTCACGCGACATCAATATGCACGCCATGTTCGCACTTCTAAAAGGTATATGACCAAAATAAATTTTATTTGTTGGAGTATTTTTTATACTCAACTCAACTCAACAAAGCCTTTTCCCAATTATTTGGGGTCGGCTACATGAATCCTATTTTTCCATTCCATTCTGTCCAGTGCAATATCTTCGGTTACACCACATGATATCATGTCCTTTTTTATAATATCCCACCAAGTTAATTTAGTCCTACCTCTACCCCTTGGGTTACCATCAATACTAACTAAATCACTCTTTCTTACAGGAGCATCCATTGGTCTACGCTTGACGTGTCCAAACCATCGAAGTCGATTTTCTCTCAATTTATCTTCTATAGGAGCTACTTTCACCGTTTTACGAATTTGTTCATTTTTAATTTTATCCTTTCGAGTTTTACCACAAATCCATCTTAGCATTCGCATCTCCGCCACACTCATTTTCTGCACATTTTGTTTCTTGGTTGCCCAACACTCTGTCCCATATAACATGGCGGGTCTAATGGCCGTCCTATAAAATTTTCCTTTTAACTTCAAAGGTATACGCCTATCACACAGAACGCCGGTCGCACTTCTCCACTTAACCCAGCCTGCTCTAATCCTATGCGTAACATCATCACTAATATCTCCATCTTTTTGTATAATCGATCCTAAATAACGAAAATGATCATTTCTAGGTATTTCTTGACCCTCCAATTTCACCACATCTCCATTTGTCCTCCTATTACTACTAAAATTACACTCCACATATTCTGTTTTAGTTCTGCTTATTTTAAATCCTCTTGTTTCTAAAGTTTCTCTCCACAATTCCAACCTAGCGTTTATCCCCATCTTAGTCTCATCGACTAAAACAATATCATCTGCAAATAGCATACACCATGGCACCTCATCTTGTATTTGTCCAGTCAACTCATCCATAACAAGAGCAAAGAGATAAGGACTTAATGCTGAACCTTGGTGTAGCCCTACCGTAATTGAAAATTCACTACTTTCTCCAGCTGATGTTCTTACTTTAGTCATCGCACCATCATACATATCCTTGATCACGTCAATATATCTGCGAGTCACTCCTCTTTTATGTAGAACCCACCATATTATATCTCTGGGTATCCTATCATACGCCTTCTCCAAATCTATAAAAATCATATGAAGATCCTTCTTTTTCTCTCTATACCTCTCCATTAATCTCCTCAATAAATAGATTGCTTCCATTGTTGACCTCCCAGGCATAAACCCAAATTGATTCTCAGATACTGTTGTCTTCAATCTCAATCTATATTCAATCACTCTCTCCCAAAGTTTCATTGTATGACTCATTAACTTAATACCACGATAATTTGAACAACTTTGTATGTCCCCTTTATTTTTATAAATAGGTACTAAAATACTTTTTCTCCATTCATCGGGCATCCTATTAGTCATTAAAATTCTATTAAATAATTTGGTAAGCCATGATACTCCATCCTCCCCTAAGCACTTCCAAACCTCAATAGGGATACCATCTAGTCCTAAAGCCTTCCCTGTTTTCATCTTTTTTAGAGCAATCCTGACCTCTGTTGTCCTAATTCTACGAAAAAATATATCTTCTCGAGTCTCCCTAAGTTCCTCTATATCTAATCTACTCCCATTATCTTCATTTAATAACCTCTCAAAGTAGTTTTTCCATCTTTCCATAATTTCATCATCTTTGACTAGGACTCTCGAATCATCACTTTTGATGCACTTAACGTTATTGAAATCTTTTGTTTTCCTATCCCTAAGTTTAGCAAGCTTATAAATACTTTTTTCCCCTTCTTGTGTTCCTAATTTTGTATAAAGATCATCATACGCTTTTAACTTAGCATCTCTTACCACTTTCTTAACTTCCTTTTTAGCCCATTTATATTTCTCAAAATTCTCTTCATTTCTATTTGTTTGCCATGTTTTAAAGCACTCCCTTTTAATTTTTACTATATTCTGTACTTCTTCATTCCACCACCAAGTTTCTTTAGACTGTGGCCCTTTGCCTTTTGATTCTCCAAGAATTTCTTTTGATATTTTCCTAATGCATGTGGCCATCTTATTCCACATTATGTTAGTTTCTTCTTCACAATTCCATGTTGCTTCATTTAATACTTTATCTTTAAATAGTTCTAATTTCTCTCCTTTTAAATTCCACCACCTATTTCGTGGGTTAATCTTCACTTTTCGCATTCGTGATTGATTTTTAATATTTATATCCAACACCATTATCCTATGTTGTGAGGTTAAGCTCTCTCCCGGAATAACCTTACAATCTTTACACGTTAATCGGTCTCCTTTCCTAGTAATGAAAAAATCTATTTGGCTCTTATGTGTTCCACTTTTATAAGTTATTAAGTGTTCAAGCCTCTTTTTAAAACATGTATTTACTAGTACAAAATCATAAGCCATCGCAAAATCTAAGATAGACTCTCCCTCGTCGTTCCTATCTCCAAAACCATGTCCGCCATGCACTATCTCATATCCTACACGATCTTCTCCTACATGGCCATTAAAATCTCCACCTATATAGATTTTCTCACCTAGGGGTATTTCTTGAATTAGTTCATCCATTTGTTCCCAAAATTGTACTTTAGTGTGCTCATCTAATCCTACTTGAGGTGCATAAGCACTAACAATATTAATTATGTTTTCACCTAATACCAATTTTACAAGTATAAGTCTATCACCTTTCCTAATAACGGTTACGATATCGTCCTTAAAGTTTTTATCTACTATTATTCCAACTCCGTTCTTATTTCTATGTTTTCCTGTATAATATAATTTAAATCCTGTATTTTCTATTTCTCTAGCTTTCTCACCGACCCATTTAGTTTCTTGTAAACAAGCTATGTGAACTTTTCTTCTTATCATGGTATCTACTAACTCCATCCCTTTTCCTGTCATAGTCCCTATGTTCCAAGTCGCTAACCTAAGTCTAGTATCCTGGACTAGCTTCTTTACCCGCACACGTCCAGCTTGTTGCAGGAACCCTTGCGTATTTATCGTCGCATCCGGGCGCCGATGCGACGCCCCTTGCCTATTTTTCGAGACACCCGGTGGCAGGCGCAACGCCCCTTGCCTATTTTTCGAGACACCCGGTGGCAGGCGTAACGCATCGCTTAAGGGGAATGCCCTAGCATTAGCACGTATATTCATAGGATTCATGTTCATAAGGATCTGACAAAGTTTTACCCTGGCTGTCAGCTACCTAACGCAACCCTCCTCCTTTTTCCGGGCTTGGGACCGGCAGTGTCAAAAAAAATATAAGAAGTTAAGCACGACACAGGCGGAGTTGTTGGAGTATTTTTTTTTTTTTTTTTTTTTGTATTTTTTATAATCGAGAAATTTTCATATAGAGTAATGTTCGTAAATATTTAATTTTCATAAAGAACTATCTTTGAAATTAATTTGAACAGTTTATTGAAAAAATTAAAAATCTCGTTCGAAGTTTTCTCCAGGTCGTGCGAACGACCTGGATGTAACGACACTCCCCAGGCTATACTGGAAACTCGTTAGAAGTTTGTTAGAAATGTCGTTCGAATGACCTCATTCGAACGATATTTCTAACGACCTATCTAATTCGACACTGGAATTCTGTTAGATTACTTGTTCAAATGACAAGTCGTTCGAACGAGTTCTGTCAGATGTGAAATTTTTAACTTATTTTTTAGCAATTATTTTCCAACA
This sequence comes from Sambucus nigra, assembly GCA_949130495.1. Lineage (NCBI taxonomy): Eukaryota > Viridiplantae > Streptophyta > Magnoliopsida > Dipsacales > Adoxaceae > Sambucus > Sambucus nigra. The sequence goes on from OX422212.1 coordinate 571,418,489, forward strand.
ACTGTTTTGGTCCACTACTTTTTCAGTTATATCATATGGACGAAAATGAGTTTCTCATCCTAAGGAAGTTCTATATTCTCTTTAGAGCATTTTTCCTAACTTCCCTCTTTTGGGCAAAATTAATCTCCAACACCATTTTCAACTTTTGAAACAAAACCCCTTCAATCAACTTCACATTCAACAAGCAAGTTTGCGGTGGATCTTTGCATTTAAGCTTAGTGGAGATGGTGGTTTTGGGCTTCAGTGAATACCACGACACGAGGAGTGTCGAGCAACGCGTACTACAAATTCGGAGGTCGAGGACGGCATAAGAATGTCTTGAGTGAGTCAATGTCTGTAAGTCTTTTGAGCCTCTTGTAAAACCTATTTTGTAGTGGATTTTGTCTAGGCCCAGCCGTTCGAGGTTTTTCCCATTTGGGTTTTCCTCATACATTGGCGCGTTGTGGTTGTGATTTTCGCAATTTACTTTATTAAATCACCTAGATGTATGCTTAGGATAAAATGAATAAAATTAGAACAATTTTATTTAATTAACCAAGTTATTAATCTCATTGCATTAATTGAAATTTGTTCTTGCAAACTTGTTAATCTGCTATATAAATTAACATTGGAGAATGTCTCTTCTTAGCTAATTTTAAATTGGATTTCGTGTGTGTATTCCAAGAATTAAACTAAGAACATATAACCTTGCAACTTCAAATTGGTATCAGAGCTAGTCTCTAAAAGTAATTTAGATGAATCCTGGAGGTTATATGGATAGTTTTTCGTCGAATAGACTACCTTTGTTTGATGGAACTAATTACACCTATTGGAAAGCACGTATGAAATCTGCCCTTAAATCTATTGATGAACGTGTTTGGATTACTATTGAAAGAGGATGGTCCCCTCCTACTATGGTTGTTAATGATGAAATTATTTTGACTCCTGTTGAACAGTGGTGTGAGGGAGAACTAAAATGGTGTAACTTTAACTATAAAGGTTTAAATGCCTTATTTGGTGTCGTGTCCCCCAATGAATTCCGTCGTATAATGACGTGCGAAACGTAAAAGGAATCTTGGAATATTCTCCAAGTTACTCATGAGGGAACTTATATTGTTAAAGCTTCAAAACTTCAAAACTTAACAACTCAATTTGAAACGATCACCATGAAAGAAACTGAAACATTTGATGAGTTTTATGCTCGTATATCAGATATTGTTAACTCTTGCTTTAACTTAGGTGAAAAAATACCTGAAAATCGTGTTGTTAAGAAAATTCTTAGATGTCTTCCTAAGCGGTTCATTCCTAAAGTCATTGTTTTTAATTCATTAGGAAATCTAAATACTTTAAAACTTGAAGAACTTGTTGGTGATCTTCAAACTTATGAACTAGATATGTTTCTTAAAGATAACAAAAGCAAAGAAAAAGGAGTTGCCTTAAAAGTTAAGAAAGTAGATGTGTCTGATTCTAATGAGTTTGATATAGATCCTGATGATATAGCTTTATTTGCTAAAAAATTTAAAAAATTTCTCAAATTCAAAAAGTAAAACTCTAAATTTGAAAAACCAAAATTTGAGAACAAAAACAAAGGAAATAGAAAATTCAATAATCAGGATCCGAAGAAGTTCAACAAAGACTTTAAAATGGATGATTCGGAGAGATGCTTTGAGTGTGAGGGATGTGGTCATAGATCATTCGAGTGCCCTACAAAACTTAAAAGACAAGGCAAATAAAGAGAAGTTTGTAATGCCACTCTAAGAGACAGTGATAATGAGTCTGAAGACTCTGATGACTCTAACCCATCTAGAAATAACTTCACTGCCTTTATGGCAAGCCATGCTAGTAATTCAAGTGTGTCATACCTTAATGTTGACAATTCCGAGAAAAATCTTGAGGTTGTTTCCACTCATTCTACTAGTAGTGATGAAAAAGGGAGTGATAGTGAAATAGATGAGAGTGAACTACAATCCGCTTATTCTGAACATTACACTAAATCTCTTCGTATTCAGAAAGTTAACAAAATATTAACCTTTAAAGTCTTCACTTTAGAAAAAGAGTTGAAAGGCCTAAAGGAGAAGGAGGCTTTAGTTAGTTAACTCAAGGCAATTAAGATATCTCTCTCTCAGAAGCTTATCTTGATAGGTAAAGAAAAATGTGACTTAATTATCTCCTTAGAAGGTGTCAACAAAGATCTTAATGAGTCCTTAGAGATTAGAAAATCTCTCGAAGCGAAAATTTCCCAACTTGAAAAAGATCTCGAGTCCTCTCGTGAAGTTAAAGTCACACTCGAGGATAATTCAGGAAGAATGGGAAAATTATTTCTAGGTCCTGTTTTAGGATATAAGGAGAAAGGTTATCAAGAGAGAAAAGGTATAGGATATGAAGAAGGAGATTTATTAAAAGTCAAATCCGAACCCGTAGCCAAGTTTGCTACCAAATCTAATGTTTCTAAAGTAAGTCATACTATGCAATCTTCAAAATCTAGTCCAAAATAACCCTATATATGCACTTATTATCACAAACGGGGTCATCTTAAAGATTTTTGCTACAAGCTTGGAAAGAACTCTCATTTCACTTCTTCTAAACAACACTATAGCTCCTTAGCTAGTCTTAAGAGCCAAGTTGAGTATCTAGTCAATACTTCTAAGGGTCTAATGGAAGAGTTTCTTAGGTTTTCTAAAGTCCAAGCAAATAATTCTAATTATAACACTAGAGCCAACAAAGGAAAGAAAACTACTTAAACTTGGGTTAAGAAAAATCACACCAATAAAGATTTGTTGCTCATGTTTCTCTTAAGGCTCAAAATACCTCACAATGGTACTTTGATAGTGGTTGTTCGAGACATATGACTGGTGATAAATCTCTATTTACCATTCTTGAAAACTATAAACATGGTAAAGTCACCTTTGGGGATGGTAGAAAATCTCGAATCATGGGTAGAGGATCTATTGAAATATCTGGGTTTCCTAAACTTGAAAATGTCCTTTATGTTGATGGTCTTAAGGCTAATTTGATAAGTAATATCTAATTATGTGATGAAAATCTTGATGTTAAATTTAGTCAATCGGAGTGCACAGTATATGATCAATCGGGTGAATCTATTTTGCAAGGTGTTAGAACTAGTGACAATTGTTATGGAATTATTCCTAAATCATCTTTAGTTTGCAATAGTGCAAAAGCCTCATCTTCCGATCTTTGGCATCAAAGATTAGGTCATGTAAACATTAGAGATCTTGATAGATTAGTGAGAAAAGAGATAGTTCGAGGCTTACCACCACTAAGAAAGCCAACTTCCACCATTTGCGGGCCGTGTCAATTAGGAAAAGAAATTAAGAGTCCTCATAAGAAGTTAAACTCTATAACAACCTCTCATGTCTTAGAATTGATACACATGGACCTTATGGGTCCCACTCGTACCGAGAGCATAGGAGGAAAAAGATATATCTTAGTAATGGTGGATGACTTTTCTAGGTACTCTATTGTAGGCTTTCTAAGAGAAAAATTTGAGACAGTTGATTTTCTTACTATTAAGTGTAGAACTCTTCAAAATCAACACGGTGTTACCATAAACTCCTTTAGGAGTGATAATGGAACCGAATTCAAGAAATCCGGCGTGAATGCCTTTTGTGATAAAATAGGAATTAAACATGAATTATCGATCGTTCGAACTCCACAACAAAATGGTACAATTGAAAAAAAAATTGAACGATCCAAGAAATGGCAAGATCTATGCTCCTAGGAAGAAATGTACCCCGTAGGTTTTGGGCCGAAGCGGTTAACATCGCATGTCACAATGTAAATAGGGTTTATTTGTGTCCTAACACTAACAAAACACCATATGAATTGTGGATGGGTAAGAAACCAAATTTGTCCTATTTTAGAGTGTTTGGTAGTCCATGCTATAGTCTTCGAGATAGAGAACTTCTAGGCAAATTTGACTCAAGGAGTGATGAAGGTATATTCCTAGGGTATTCTCAAAATAGTAGAGCCTTTAGATTATTTAACTTAAGTAGCTCTAAAGTTATGGAATCAATTAATGTTGTCATAAAAGACGATGCTCCGGCCACATCAATTGATAATGAGGAAGATTTGACAAGTGAGTGTGATGTTGTGTCAAATGTTGAAAGTATTGAATCTCAAAATGATTTGGTTCTTCCAACTACTAAGAAAAAGGATCCTACTCCTTGGGTACGTAAAAGTCATGACACTTCAAAAATTATAGGAGATCCCGAGGTAGGTGTCAAGACTAGGGCGCAATTAGAAAATGAAGTTACCTATTTATGATATACTTCTAAAATTGAACCTAAAAACTTTAAAGAAGCATTAAAATATGAACATTGGATTAATGCTATGCAAGAAGAACTGTTTCAATTTGAAGAAAAATGATGTTTGGGAATTAGTCCGTAGGCCTTCTAATACCAATATCATTGGCACTAAATGGATTTTCAAAAATAAAATGGATGAAAATGGTGTCATTGTTAGAAATAAAGCTAGATTAGTTGCTCAAGGATATACCCAAATAGAAGGTGTTGACTTTAAAGAAATTTTTGCTCCTGTTGCTAGGTTAGAATCGATTCGCCTTTTACTCGTCATAGCATGTCACCTCCAATTTAAATTATATCAAATGGATGTAAAAAGTGCCTTTTTAAATGGTATTATTCAAGAAGATGTCTGTGTTGAGCAACCAAAAGGGTTTGAAGACCCAAAGCATCCTAATCATGTCTTCTTCCTAAGGAAAGCGCTATATGGCTTGAAACAAGCACCCCGTGCTTGGTATGAAAGACTCACTTCTTATCTCCTTTCTCGTGGCTTTTGAGGGGGAGTAGATATGGCACTTTTAGTTCATCGTGATGAAAAATCTATCCTAGTTGCTCAAGTATATGTTGACGACATAGTGTTTAGGTCTACGTGTGACAAACATGCTCAAATTTTTTTAAAAGAAATGCACAATGAATTTGAGATGAGTATGGTAGGTGAACTTACTTTCTTTCTAGGTCTTCAAGTTCGTCAACTCAAAAGTGGGATATTTTTGTCCCAAACTAAGTATGCTAAAGACCTTGTTAAGAAATTTAAACTTGAATCTGCTAAACATGCACGCACTCCTATGAGTTCATCGATTAAACTTAGTAAGGATACCGAAGGAAAGGATGTAGAGCACACACTTTTTAGAAGTATGATAGGTAGTTTACTTTACCTAACCGCTAGCCATCCTGATATTTCCTTTAGTGTAGGAGTTTGTGCCCGTTATCAAGCCGCCCCAAAAGAGTCTCATTTACTTGCTATTAAACGTATTATCAAATATGTTAGTGGGACCCTGTCTTTTGGAATTTGGTATTCTTTCGACACAAATGATTGTCTAACGGCATATTCAGACGCCGATTGGGCAGGAGATGTTGATGGACGCAAAAGTACCTCTGGTGGTTGTTTCTACTTTGGAAGTGCACTCGTCTCATGGATGAACAAGAAATAAAATTCTATTTCTTTGTCCACGGTGAAGGCTGAATACATAGCCGCCGGGAGGTATTTCACTCAACTCATTTGGATGAAACAAATGTTGGAAGATTACGATATCTCTTAAGGCATTATGACTATGTATTGTGATAATACTAGTGCCATTTACATTTCCCGTAATCCCGTTCAACACTCTAGAACCAAGCATATTAGGATCCGTGAGCATTTTATTCGCGACTTGGTTGAAGAGAAAATAGTTTCTCTAAGCTTCGTTTCTACCGATCAGCAATTGGCCGACATCTTTACTAAACCTCTAGATGCCCTTAGGTTTGAAAACCTTAGAAAATCAATTGGTGTTTTCTCAATTGATTGAGATCGAAGCCGTTTATCTAGCATTAGGTTGTTTCTCGTGTATATTTTATTCCTATGAACTAGATTACTTTTGTATATATTTTATTCAAAATCTAAAAAATATTTTTCTCTTATTTTCAAGGAAAAATAGGAATGGTTAGAAAATCTTTCAAAATTTTTGTCCATATGGCTTTGTGGTCGATGTATTCGGATCACTATCTTTTTCCATGTCCACGTGGCCTTCTATGAGTAGTTAATCTAGACCTTGTTTATCTTGTTCACAAAAATGCTCTTTTATGATATATATTTTCGTGATTTCCTCACACCTTTTGCCTTTTTGCACACACCGTTCACGAAATATTACGGATATCTTGTTCACATTGTACTTGAAAAGTGAGATTTGGTGTTGTCTTCTCAATCCTGTCACATATATTATAAGCAATTGAAATTGTGCATGATCATTCATTGCCCGGATTGAAACAAAAATGATTATATTCTTTCGATTAGTTTCCGTTTCAAGCAATGGACTCGAGCTGTGAAAAACATAAAGGTTTTACGTGAAAAGCCTCCGTTGGCATTCTCGATTGTGTGCCTAAAATAAAGGCATTGAAAATGATATATAATTCCAAGTCCAAAATAATTAGCTTGATTGATTCTTCAAAAATAATAGTCTCAATCTATTGTTGCTCATGGGAGATATAAGTTGAAGATCAATGGGCATGCACATTTATTCAATTCATTGCTTTCTCATTGTGACATTATTGGCGAGAGAATCATCTATTTTGTATGCTTGTTGCATTCGTGTTGAAGTGTTCAATAATATTTCCTTTTGACACAAGGCTAATGTGAGTGAATATTGCGCTTATATATTGTTTGGCATTCCGCACTTGTACATTGTTTTGGCTAAAAACTCTCACTCGTATTTTTCACACCCCTACATTCTCACTCCCACTATTTGGATATGTTGACACAAGCTAGGACTATTAAAATCCTTATTTTGTCATCTTTATGGGCTTCCCAATTCCTGCTATTATGCTATTTTTAACACTATTTTATTTTTATTTTTTATTTAAAAATATTGATTTTCGTCACAAATTCTCGTTCGAACGAGATTTCTAACGAAATTTCTCACCCCATTCTGGAACTTCGTTTGTAATGTCATTTGAATGAAAAGTTCATTCGAACTAACTTCTAACGAGATATCTAACGAAATTCCCAATCCTCTTCTGGAACTTTGTTCGAAATACATCGTTCGAACGACATCACTCGTTCGAACGACCTGGGTTTAAAAAATTCGATTTCTCTTCCCCAAAAACTTCCGCCTCAACCTCTTTTTCTCTCTCCTCCTGCCCACGTTTCCCCATGTCCTCATTTCCCAGATTTTTTCTCCCACTCTCTCTTCCATTTTCTCACTCTCTCTTCCTTTATCCCTTATTTGTTTCCCCTCCCATTATTCCTCTCTCCCACTCTCTCTTCCACTTCCACCATTACCCATTTTCCCCACGATTTCACCTCCTCCTTTACCCTTCATTTAGTCCTCCTATTTGCTCTATAGATCGCCGAGCTTCATTTTTCCTCTTCCATTCAAGGTATTTTTTTTCTCTCTTTTCACTATATATATATATACTTCTGTCTATATATATATATATATATATATATATATTTGCATATACTCATATAGATATATGCGTTTGGGATTTTTTTGTTAAACCTTTTATTTATTTGTCTCCCAAATTCCATATATGCATATGTGTATATCTCTCTAGGTATTTAAGGCCAATCTATTTAGTCCTATTAAGCTAGATTCCATGAGCATTTAAAATTTATTTCCCTTACATAAAAATTATTTCTATTTCACAAAATATCAATTTTCCTCTAATACATTTTTTCTCTCTTCATGTAATATATCTTAATTATTTTTTAGCGGATGGGCTTATTACTCATTGGTTTGCTGGATTGTTGGTGTGTTGGGTGGTTTGGTTGGAATTTTGTTCGGGTAAGTTCTAGTCTCATTCTAGTTTAACATGTCCCGTAACCGTCGCCCACGTTGCATTCGTCACTCTCCCGAATAATGCTCCTCTTCCTCTGATGAGGAGTCCAATGCCAATGCAACTATCCCTGACCTTAGACTGCGTTGGGGATCCCTCTCCGCACACACCCAGTATCATACACAAGGTTTCTCTACACGCTCTATTATTCGGGAGAAACTTGTTAATCTCCAATCCCTCCACGGCACCAGTATGCATTCGTGGATTTCTGATTTAGGGTGGGACCCTCTATTCTCACTCACAGACCCTATATTTCCTGATCTCATTCGGGAATTTTATATTGGAATGCATGATAAGGAGAATCATATTTATTCTCATGTGTGCGGTAGGGTGATTATTGTCTCTCCCGAATCCATTGCTCAACTCATCCCTTTACCTTGGGTCAATAATCCCTCCTTCCCATGGACATTCGATACTCGTCCTGACCCTTCCCTCATTATAAGAACCGTTTTTACGCTCCTCCCTCCCGGCACTATCACAATCTTTCACAAACATTTACATCCTAATTTTATAGTCCTTAATTGGATTGTGTGTGCCTGTCTTATTCCCCGTGCGAACACAACCCAAATAACCAAAATTCACGTGGACCTTATGTTTTCCATTAGCATTAGGGATGACATACACCTCCCCGCCTTCATCTTTAGTGTCATTCGAACGGTTAGGATCCTACCTTCCAGTCCTGCTCGCTAAGCCCTCCCATTTGCGGCTATTATTACCCGGTTTTATCTTGCCACTAGCTGCCACCGCCTATCCACCAATGTCCCCGTCACCAAATACCAAAGCATTAACATGTCCCTCTCGCTCTATCCATTGACCCTCTTATTCTTATTCTCCCTCACTCGTAGAGTCGGAGGCTATTTTGTTTGTTCGTTCATAGTTTGAGCAGATTCAGGAAGATAGACGTCAAGACAGGGCGCTTTTGTACGAGCTTTTGGTTTCCATGCAGCAGGACCGAGAGGCACAAGCTTGCCAGCAGGAGGCTCAAGCGCGCAGAGATGAAGCCCGGGCCCATCGGGACTCTCTTCTGTTAGATCACCTTGATGCCATTCTCCGTATGGAGATGCGGCGTGGTGCAGGCTCATCCGATTCCGGCTCCGTCTCTCTTCCCGATGATTCTCCACATGATGCTCCTACCCCTTGATGTACTTGTTTTTAATTTCCTTTCTCAATGTACTTGTGAGGATGAGTGGATATTTTATTTCTTGTATTGTTTCCTTTAGTTTGGATTTTTTCCTTATGACGTGTACGCATTTTGAATATTTCCCATTTCCCTTATTGATTAATGCATTTTTATTTTATTTCCTTTGTCACTTATTCTTATTGGATTTATATCCTATTGTTCTCTCGATTAGCTTTTAACATGCAGGCTATTCATCCCTTTGTCTTTTCCGGACAAAAAGGGGGAGAAACTTTAATTAATGGGAATTCAAATTTAGGTGGAGAATTCATATTTAGGGGGAGTTATATTAATTAATGGGATTTTATAATTTAGGGGGAGTTAATTTCTTAATATTCAACATATCCATAGTTTAAGGAAAGTTCATTTACTATTCATAACCTATGCTAACACATTGTTTTATATATGTTGCATTCTCTACTTCCCCATGCGTTTATGAATTTGTTGTTTCATGTGTGTAGGATACATCACCTACTCTCTTGAAGCATCGTTAGTCGTGTCACTGAGTCTGTCTTTTTTTGGGGGTTTGGGATGAGCTTTAGAATCGGCTTCATGGCTGGCTTACCAAATTCGGTCTTTTTATTTCATTTTTATTAATTCTGTTTTGTCCCGGAATAGCCAAAGGGGGAGATTTGTAAGGACAGATTTCCAATCGAGTCATTTGTTATATTGGCTACATTCCGTTGGACAAAACAATTTTGGGTCATTCCTCATCAAGCATTATTCAACCGTAAAGATTCGAGCATTGCATCCAAAGTTCACGCGATATCAATATGCACGTCATGTTCGCACTTCTAAAAGGTATATGACCGAAATCAATTTTATGTGTTGGAGTATTTTTCATAATCGAGAAATTTTCATATAGAGTAATGCTTGTAAATATTTAATTTTCATAAAGTACTATCTTTGAAATTAATTTGAACCGTTTATTGAAAAAAATAGAAATCTCATTCGAAGTTTTCTCCAGGTCGTTCGAACGACCTGGATCTAACGACATTCCCCAGGCTATACTGGAAACTCGTTAGAAGTTTGTTATAAATGTCGTTCGAACAATCTCATTTGAACAAGATTTCTAATGACCTATCTTATTCGACACTGGAATTCCGTTAGATAACTCGTTTGAACGACAAGTCGTTCGAACAACCACGTTCGAATGAGTTCTGCCAGATCTGAAATTTTTAACTTATTTTTTAGCAGTTATTTTCCGACAACTGTTTTGGTCCACTACTTTTTCAGTTATATCATATGTACGAAAATGAGTTTCTTATCCTAAGGAAGTTCTATATTCTCTTTAGAGCATTTTTCATAACTTCCCTCTTTTGGCAAAATTAATCTCCAACACCATTTTTAACTTTTGAAACAAAACCCCTTCAATCAACTTAACATTCAACAAGCAAGTTTGCGGTGGATCTCTGCATTCAAGCTTAGTGGAGATGATGGTTTTGGGCTTCGGTGGATACCGCAACACGAGGAGTGTCGAGCAACGCGTTGGAGCTTCGCGTACTAAAAATTCGGAGGTCGAGGATGGCATAAGCATGTCTTGAGTGAGTCAATGTCTGTAATTCTTTTGATTCTCTTGTAAAACCTATTTTATAGTGGATTTTGTCTAGGCCCAGCCGTCCGAGATTTTTGCCATTTGGGTTTTCCTCGTACATTGGCACGTTGTGGTTGTGATTTTCGCAATTTACTTTATTAAATCACCTAGATGTATGCTTAGGATAAAATGGATAAAATTAAAATAATTTTATTTAATTAACCAAGTTATTAATCTCATTGCATTAATTGAAATTTGTTCTTGCGAACATATAAAACTGCTACATAAATTAAAATTGGAGAATATCTCTTCTTAGCTAATTTTAAATTGGATTGCGTGAGTGTATTCCACGAATTAAACTAAGAACATATAACCTTGCAACTTCACATAGGAATGTTCTTAAAAGTAATATTAGAAAATAGGATTTATACGATTATCCTAGCGTCGATCATTATAAGAGAATGATAACGCATGCGGAATAATACGCCACTAAGCACAAATATACATATATGTAAATATATAGAGTCTAAGAGAGTTAAGTTTATAGAAAAAATAGGAAAAATTAGGAAAAGGACTCGAGTTTCGGGTTTTACCCCGATACGCCTACGTAGTCTATAGAGGCATCAAAGTCAACGTAGTTCGTATGCAAAATGAGTGGTGGGATTTATCCCATAAATCTAATCGGGGACTTCTATTGTGTGTGTGTGTGTGTGTGTGTGTGTGTGTGTGTGTGTGTGTGTGTGTGTGTGTGTAAAAAAGTGTTTTAGTTATGAGAAAAGTATGAGAATTACCGTTTGGAATTTATGAGAAAATCCTCTTTTTGTTTGGTTTTGGGTTTTATTTATATGAAAATAAGAGATGTGCAATAATACTAAATAAAAAGTATATTAGGATATGTGAGATGAGAGAATAAAAGTGCTAAGTAATAAAATAAATTAATGCGAATTTAGGAGAATTTAAGGAGAGAGTGGAGAGAGTTGGACATTCTTGAAGAACGTGAGCTTGATCTTGGATGTTGGAGAGCAGTCCTTGCACCTGGATGATGATGGAGGGTACTTAATTCACCAAGTTTGATGAAAAATGTGATGAAAGGTGAAGGTTGGAAAGGGATTTGGATGTGGACGCTAACTTCGAGAGGGGTTTTCTGAGCTTGCTGAGAGTGAAGGATCTCTGATATTCCTCCTCTTGAAATGAGGCTAGCCCCTCCTTTTTATAGTCCCAGGGCATTAACGATCAGCATAGCACTGGTCCTGCCAATCGGCAGGTGTGTTTAGGCACACTGCCGATAGGCAGGGTTTGGAACCTGCCGTTTGGCAGTCTCTTTCAGGTTCCTTCGAAAAATCGGTCGTAGAGTGCAAACTGTTGATCCAAAATGCGCACGAGGCAAACCATTAGAAATGTACTTTAGAGACCTTAGAAAGTATTTGGACTGATCTCGGGTCTGGGAGTTGACTTTGGGTCATATGTGGCTCGGAAGCATCCGTCGGTCCTTTGGACGGGGGATCGTCGGAAGCAAACGGATCGTTCGTCCGCATGGTAAGTCAGAATCGCACACGGGGTGAACCATTGAAAAGGTTAGGAGATGTACTTCGATATTCCAAAGAGATTGACTCGGTTTGGGGAGATAAATTTGGTCAACCGAGGTCTGGAAGCGCTCGATGACCTTTTGGAGTAAAACGGATCGTTCATCCGTACTGTAAGTCAGAATCGTGCACGGGGTGGACCGTTGGAAATGGATTTTAGTTACCTTAGAATATTCATTGAATCTCGATCGAGATGAAGAGTTGACTTTGGTCAAATGGATCCTAGGAGCGTTTGGTGACCTTCTGATCAAGTTTTGGGGGAAAACGGATCGTTCGTCCGCATGGTAAGTCAGAATTGCGCACGGGACGGACCATTGGAAAGGGGTTTCACTGCCCTTTGAAGATTCATTCAGTTTCATTAAAGCTAAGTGTTTGACTTTTGGTCAACTTGAGCCTAGGAGCGACCGTTGGCCTTTAGGTCAATACCCGGGGTATGACTTAGGTTTAAAATGATTAAGGGAGGTGCTAGGGATCTTAGGAGAAGTTTGGGGGCATTAGAATGGGGTATCTACAGTAGTGTTAGCTTATGATGAAGTAAGTGCTAAAGATGTGGAGGGCGTATATACCGTTGAAGGTGAGGAAGCAGACCAAGCCATAGAATATTGTGCAGTTTCAAAATCCCCGAAGTTTTCCTTATTCTTTGACCAGGTAGGGATACTAAGGGAGTGTAGATTTGAAATAACCCAAGCGATCCTTGATATTTCAAGGAAGAAAGCGGTCCCTTCGCTGAGATGGAAAGGACCCATGGATAGGTTAGTGAAGAAGTTTCTGTCAGAAATAACTTTCAGTGACGTAGATAGGTCCGTGAGATTCCCTTATAATAGGCCATTGTATGTGACTTCCAGCATCAACGGAGTTAGATTTACAAGTGCTCTTATGGATGGGGGAGCTTCCATCAATATCATGCTGGTCAACTCTTTCTATGCAGCTAATATTTCGGAGGAGAGGTTAGTCCTCATGCCTTTAGTGATTTCAGGCTATGAAATCAGTCTTCCAAGTCCATTGGGTATATGAACGTTGGGATTGTGATGGGAAATATGAGTTCCCATATCAAATTCCACGTGATAGAGAGTGCGACTTCCTACCATTTACTGATAGGAAGTGTGTGGATGAACAACTAAGGGTTAGTTCCTTCAACGTATCACCAATGCACCAAGGCGAATATCAAGGGGACAGAGGTGACCATTAGAGCAACAAAGAGGCCCTTCGCTATCGAAGAAGCTCACCTGGTAGATGAAGCCTTTTACACAAAACTAAATGAGGACATAAGAATCCTAATGAAAAGAATGGAGGGAGCCTAGGTTCCTTCGATCAGATAAAGGATGGGGCCCTTGAATGAGCAGAATAATGAAGTTACAAGTAGCAAAGGAGTGATGATAGAAGAAGCCCACCAGGTGGTCCATCGGCCCCAAAACATCTCTAAGCAGCTCAAAGATAGGATAAGTCCTAGAGTGGATCCAATGGAGCATGAGTTCCAACGACAAAGTGTGCTGAGTCGATTTTCAGGGGGAAGAGTTGTTGAGGCTTCGAAAAATAAGAAGAGGAGGGAAGTGGTGACTACAAACAGACAGTGTAAAAAGGTGATTATCGAAGAAGGAAAGGTGGTTTATCGGTTATAATAGTGTGAAGGGTTGGCTAAAGAAACTGATAATGAGGCTGATCCGATATACGAGTGCTTTCTGATGGATCAACAGGGGCAATATATGGTCATAGAAAACTCCAACATATAGGAATTTATGGAAGATATCGCCGAAGAACTAGACTATATGGCAGATCAACCAAAATCACAAGCACAGGAGCTGGAATAGTTGAACCTGGCAAAAGAAGGGGAGGACTCAAAGCCCATCTTCATCTCAGTAAGGAGAAATGAGAGACCCTGGTTAAGTTGATTCGAGAGTTCATAGACATTTTTACGTGGAAGTACATAGAGATGGAAGGGCTGGATAAGGAAGTAAGCTGCCACAAGTTGAACGTGATGCCTTCAGCCATTCCGGTGAAATAAGCAACAAGAATGTACAAGCCTGAGCTAGACTTGAAAATTAAGGAAGAGGTCCAACATTTACTAATGATAGGGTTCATCGAACTGATATAGCACCCACTTTATCTATCTAGTATTGTCCCGATGGGAAAGAAAGATAAAAGTTAAATAAGGATCTCTGTGGATTTCAGAGACTTGAATAGGGCTTGCCCGAAGGATGAGTTCCCTCTACCCTCTATCAACAGCTTGATAGATGAAACGGAGTGTCATGAGATATATAGCTTCATGGATGGATATGTAGGGTATAACTAAATCAAGATGCACCCCACTGATGCAGAGAAAACCATGTTTAGAAACCCATTGGGCAACTTCATGTACAAAGAAATGCCGTTTGGACTCAAGAACGTTGGGGCTATATACCAAAGAACAATGATGTCCATTTTTACTGACTTATTTCAGAAGTTTGTGGAATTTTATGTGGATAACTTGGTCATCAAATCGAGGAAGGAGGAGTCCCATCTAAGAGATTTGAGGAAGGTGCTTACTCGATGAAGAAAGTATAAACTAAAGATGAACCCACTAAAATGCGTCTTTGAAGTAATAAGTGGAAAGTTTCTAGGTTTTGTGGTTGATCGATAAGGGGTGCAGATGGACCAGGATAAACAGCGAGCAATTTTGGAGATGCCAAGTCCAAGAACGGCGAAAGAGCTGAAGAGTTTCCTACCTTAGGAGATTCATTCCTGGATTGGCCGAGATAACACACTCGTTGATGCAGCTTTTGTGAAAGGATGTAAAATTTAATTGGGAGGAGGTTCACTAGGAGTCTCTCAGTAGGCTGAAGAAGCTGCTCATTTCACCACAAACCATGGTTCCCCTAAAGGCAGGAATACCATTACAGCTATACCTCATATCCACCACGAGGTCCGTTGGAGATCTGTTGGCACAAGATATTGATGGGCAAGAACGGCCAATATACTATCTCAGTAGAATCATACATGGGCCAGAGGTCAGGTATAGTAGCTTGGAGAGGCACTGTTTAGCCTTAGTCTTTGTAGCGCAAAAACTTAGACATTATATGCTATCTTTTACAATTCATATTATAACTAGATGTGGTCCTATTAATTATTTGATGTCAATAATTATATTGATTGGTAGGGCATCTAGGTGGTTCATCATCCTCTCAGAATATGACTTGAAGTGCGTGGTTCCTCGCGCGATCTAGAGCCAGGCATACGCTGACCTGTTGGCAATCTTCCCCTCTGGGATGTTTGAGCCACGTAAAGAAAGATTTCCAGGAGACAACTAGAAGGACAATTACTTAGATGCAAGTGATGAAGAATGAACGATGTAGTTTAATGGATCTTAGATAAAAAAAGAAAGGAGAAGCAGGGGTTATTCTTTCAAAAAGAATGGAGGAGATTTATCTTTCTTACAAGTTAGATTTTCCTTATTCCAATAATGAAGCGAAGTATGAAGCGTTAGTACTGGGATTGTGTAACATCCCGTGTTTTTATTAACTATTTTTTTATTAATTAATTGGAATTTTAGAGAAAAATAAAATTTTGAATTTAATAATTTTTATTGGCTAAATATGTTGGTTATGATTTTAGAAGAATAAAACTTCAAGCAGAATTAAAATCGGAGTTAAAACGGATTTTATATTGATTTTATAATATTTTGCCTTATAGGCATTTTTTAGGTAAACTGTCAGTTTTTCGGGGTGATCGATCGGTCGACCCCTGGGGGTAGATCGATCGACCCTCCCAGAAAATGTGCGCTGTAAGCTGCTTTTAGAGTTTGTGTAGGATTAGGACTCCTAATCACTATATAACCTTGTTAATCCGTAGAAGGACCTCTCAAAATCTCTTTTTCTCTAGTTTTTCACCATAGAACACTTCCATATATTTTTCCTCTCACTCATAATCATCAATCTTCAACAAAATCAAGTTTTTGTCACAAGTTTTGGCACAAGTTTTTGAAGGCTTAATTGGGGTTTAATCAAGATCGTGCAAGAACACTCTTTTGCTAATTTTTCGAGAGGAATCCAGATTTCTAATCAGATTTTCAACACAATCTTTACAGGCATGAATACTCTATTCTTTTTCTTTGGTATTACGCGTTTTAAGTGTCGCCTAAACACTAAATTACATGTTTTCTTAAAAATAATTAGTAACTTAATTAGAAAAAGTGGACACTAATTATAGGGCTATTTATATAAAATATTTTAATCTGAATAATATTCATAACCCTTTGGGTACGTAAGATTCATGAGTGATTTTTGGTTTTATTGGTGTAGGTTACATGTAGAAAAACCCTAGTTTTAAAATAAATAAAGTTGGGAGCGTATAACTCGTGTAATATATGTAGAGAAAATAAAATTTGGTTTTTGATATATATATGATGAAAACTTGGTATATTTAATTTAAAATAATTAAATGAGATTAATTGGGTATTGTTGACGGGGTGATAATTAAATTAAAGAATTAATTGAATTGGAATATCATGTGTAGTTTTATATATTGATTAATTATGCTTGTTGTGTGACTTGTTGGTATTATGATGTTGCCTTTGTGATGACGCGTTGTTGGGTATTATTGCTCTCCCTATATTTTAGAATGCCTTCTAGGTATGGGACTAGTGGGTATGCCTTTTGATGATTTACGCCTTCTAGGTATGGGACTAGTGAGGGTAGATTATCGCGTTTTTATCATCTTGTGGGGGGGATGATTTTTGATACTTTATCGTCGTTATGCTAGCCTAAGCATGAGACTAGGTCGAAATTTAAGTTAGAAATTCATCCTATACATAGGTTAGGACGTATTGATAACTTGGGGACCCTTAGTTACGAGACTAAGGGGTATTTTGAGGATCTCACGTCGAATAAAAGAGTGGGGTGATTATAAATTGAGAAATTGAGAATTAATGCCTAAGATAAAAACGGGTATTAAAATTTGTGGCGACATAATGTGTCGGGGCCGACAGTTTAAATGGGTCAGAGGACGATTTATGTCGTGTCGTGTGTGGAACCTTGTCATGTGTCGGGGCCGACAGTTTAAACGGGTCAGCGGACGATTGACAAGGGGAAGTGTGACACTTTAATAAAAAATGAGAACAATAATAAAAGTTGGTTAATTTAATTAAATTAAGATCGTGGGACTTGGAAATTTAAAATCATATTGGTTTGCCTTTTTAAATGGGGATTCCTACGGGTAGTTAGTAATTTATATTTATCGCGTTTAATTATCCCGTTTAATTTAAAATATTTTGTTGTGATATTTATTGCGTATAATGCTACTGTCTGGATTCAAGGATCCTATTTGAGGGGAGTAGTGTGTATTCTTGCTCAGGGCTTTGGCTCTGACCCATGCGTTGACTAATCTTTTTCAGGATTTAATTTGGAGAAGCTGCATAAGTTTATCATAGTTATCATTGGAGGTGCAACTGGAGTTATTCATTTTATGGCATAGTTTAGTTAGACTATCTTTTCCAGTCATATTATGAGACTTCATTGGAGTTTTATTGGGCCATTCGGTTCCAAAGTTGTTTAGAGGATTTCTGTTGGGATTATTCAGATTTTATTTAATCATTATTGGAAATTGGATTTTTGGAGTTAGCATGTGATGGATCTTTTATCTCTTAGTTATTTGTGATCATTTGAGATTGATTCAATTATTTATCTTATGGACTGATTTATTTATGTCTCATATCTGTCTCATGCTAAGAATGGTATTTTATTTACTCACGCCCGGCTTAGTTTTGGTGGCGGCCGACGCCAGAATTAGGCGGGGTGTGACAGATTGCTGGAGGCCCTTCGAAGGGGAATTTGTTCACTTTTGCATCAAGGGTGATTCGAACTTGGTAATTTGGCAAGTGAATGGAGAATATGCATTGAAACACCTGAGCCTGACACCGTACAGAATGATCATTCATAGGCTTCTCAACCAGTTCCATCACACCAAGATCAAGAGACATTCCCGAATGATGAATCGCCATCTAGACACCTATGCCACCATTGCTCAGAAAATGGTCATGAGAGACGATACAATTACAGTTGTGATCCAATGAAGAATAGTTCCCTCGATAGTACAGTCAATTCTATCGATGAAGGACTATTTTGACTGGAGGGGAGAGATTAGAAAATAACTAGAATCAGGGGAATGAGCGATGGAGCTGAGGGAATTAGCCTAATATCTTACAAATCAGGGAAATCTTTATTTCAGAAACGCGGGAGGATGGTTATTAAGATGCATCGGCCCAGAAGAAGCATAGTGGAGGTTAAAGAAAACACATAAAGAGCACTGCGAAACAACTGAGATACCTCTTTATAGGAGAACTAGATTTCAGCCCCGCGCGATGCGCGAGCTATTATATATTTTCTTAGTACAATAAATTCAAATATTATTGGAATAAAACAAACTCAATGTATCACTTTTTCGAATACGGGGAGTTGCCAACTTTATCCATAACTATGTAGTGAAAACACACCCCTAGTGATTCCCAACTAAATAGATTAAAATTAAAAATTGAATAAAAACATTAACTGATACAAAACTGACAAAAAAAATCCAAATAAATATTCAATGACATAGATAACAAACCTAAGGTTTACATCTCCCCTTAGAAAAAAATAAAAATATCATAAAAGTGGGCATACTTTGATCCAACCAATATTGGATTTTTTTAGATCATTTAATCCTTACTTCTAGATTCCTTCCACTTCGAAAAGTTCATCCATACATCCCCACACTGCATATTATAAAATATGTGTGAGAAGAGAGTAATATATATTAACAAATGGTAGTGACCGACTCCTCTAAATGGTACTCATGGAGTAGTAGCAATACACGTGTCAATCCTCTGAGAGGAGACACCAAGTTCATATATATATTAGATGCGCAGGCGACATATAGTTCCTGTGATACAAATACTCATATATATATATTACTCCCAATTAAATAAAATTCGAAGAAAAATAATGGCAATAACTAAATCTTTTAAGTGAAATGATTTAAAAAATGTATAGGGATTAAATATGATACCAACAATAAGAGGCATAATTGCATCTCAACAAAATAGATATATTAAAACTTTTGCTATATATCTATTTAAGTCAATTATAAATATGTAATAAATTTTATTATTTCAAAATTAAAAAAAATAAATGTGAAATTATTTAATGTTTGCCATCTCTGTAAAGAAGAAGTTTTACATACCAAATGTAATAGTAGTTACACTCAAAGTATATATAATAGTTTTATTCAAGACGTACATCAATAATAACATGAGAAGGAAATTTTTTTATGTACTTAATAAATCTTTTTTTAGAGTTACCCTCACACCAAGATATTACTCAATGAAAAGATATAGACTTAACGGAAGTAAACAAACAAATGAAATCGAGAAGTCAACAAATGCTTGATTGGGGCTGGCAATAAAATTGAAACATTAACACGACACAAAATGACACGAAATTTGCCCAACATTGACAAAATATATCATTTCCACGGTCTAGAATAAAAAAAATGTATGAACAAATAAATCCACTACTCATAAATAAAATTCCACATGTATGTGAAGAGGGAGTGAACACGAACCGCCACAGTTGTCACTAAGAAAAATCTAGCTTAGCACCATTAATTCCAGCCATAAACAATACAGTTATAACTACAATTAATTCCACTCATCCCACCTCGTTATGTTGTCCTGTATCATAGCCAGCATCTGTCCATCGCCAACCCACACATCGACCACCACAAGCACTTATATATTAAATGGATCTAAAAAACAAAGAAGTTTTTCAAATGAGATACATAAATAATTTGTTGTATGTATATATCGATATGAAAATAAAGAGTTGTTGGTAATTAAATTAGAATATACTCACATAGTTCCTTATATTTCTACAAAAAGATTGTAAGAGATCTAGAGAAGATGTATTGGAAAGCTTAGATATCAACATTCAAATGGATCTAATAATATACAAAAAGTAGAAAAAATCTGTAGAAATCAAAAGGGAAAATTGAAGAACAAAACTTTTACCTTGCGACTCTAGTGACCCACCACCATCTTTTTCACTCCTCAAAACCCTTTGTTTCTCAGACCTCCTCCTCTTAGCCTCTATTCTTCTTAGCTTTTGCATCTCATTTTTCTTCCTCCACGCATCCTGAGTCTCCATCGGAAGTGAAGATGTCCTCATCAAACTGGTATACTCAGGTGTCGGAGCCACCACCGGCAACCCATCTTCATTTCTAACAATGGGTATAGGCCCAGCAATTGACAAAGACCTCACCAACTTAATCCTACTTTTGTCCACACCAAATCTACTCCCCAAAGACAACCAAAGATTCAACTTTATCTCCTCCATTGAATCCACTTCTTCCTTCATAACTCGTTGTATGTACTATAGCTCAGATATGTTATATATATATATATATATATGTATATATATATATATATATATATATGTATATATATATATATATATATGTAGAGAGAGAGAGATGAAAAAATGTCACCTGAAAACCGATGTTAGAGGAGGCGACGGGTGTTGCGGTAGAAGAAGCGATGTCCACACCATCATGTCCTCCCATGTTTGATATTCCCATTTCCCAACATGGAGCTGGTTCCCTTATGATTCTCTGAACTATTCATTGATAAGAGAAAGACACTTAATTTTAGGGGTAAATAGAAGGGTTGAAAACCCCAAACGATTCCATCTTCTTATTTTAAGTTGGAGAGACGAATGAGGAAAAAAGCATTAAATGAAACTAAAAGGGTCTATCGTTTGAGGACTCAGATATAAATGAGGCTCAACAATTAAAATGGCCCGTGGCACAATTAAAAATGGGGAAAGAATTGGAAGTGAAAATACACAGAAACCGGATCCTCTACATACAATGCTTCATGAACCATTCGCTCCTAATTAATTCTAAAACAAATCTTTGCCACGTGTCATACTTTCTGGTGGATTCTCTCTAAAGAGACACCAAAATTATATTATGTTATTAGATTCAAAGGAAGGGATATTTCTAGCCTAGAATGAAGCAGGACGCAGCAAAGCTGCAACGGAAGTGCGATAAGTGCTAGTTATTCTTTGAGGCAGATAAGCACCCAAAACTGTACATTTTATACCCCGAATAGACGTATTTTAGTTGCTGCTTCTCAGTAATTTGGGTCTTATGCGCTTTATTATGTATTCTGTAGGTCGAATGCAAGTTACGGTGTCCAAACACGTATTTCAAGGCAATTGTGCAGATTATGGAGCTAATTACCAATCCCGTAACCCTAGCCTGCCCTAACCTAGCCTAAACTCTGTCCCGAGCCGTGTGTGTTTGATTTGTTCCCTTTCGTATTTTTTTATATTTTTAATTTTTAGTTTGAATCGTTTTTATTTTTAGGATTTCTTTTTTATTTATTTTTATTCAATGATGTTTTATTTTGATTTTTAGTTTTTTTTTAGGAATTCATTAATTTTTTTAGTTTTATTTGGATTTACATTATTGTAAGTCTTTAGTTTTAATTTTTATGTTTTAGGAATTTATTTTTTTTACTTTTATTAGTTTATTTTTTAGGACTCGAGTTTTTATTTTATTTATTTTTTATTTTATTTTTATTTTTATTTTTATTTTTATTTTTATTTTTATTTTTATTTTTATTTTTATTTTTATTTTTATTTTTATTTTTATTTTTATTTTTATTTTTATGATTTAATTTTTAGCTTTATTAGTTTTAGTTAAATATTTTTTAGGGGTCATAAGTTAAACATGCACACAACCCCTCACACCCTAATACCCTATGCCATACATACACCCAAACACATTCACTCACCCTCATCCTATTTTCCTACACCCTTATACACCCAAACAACCCCTACTTCATCTTCCCCAACAACTCATCCTCTCTCCTATCACCAAAACTCCATTAACAACACAAATCTCCATAACCACCATTCAAACCCGTTACCTTCGGCCGCCGAACCACCATACCACCCCCCTTAAATCCCCATTCCCGAAAACCGACAGCGCCAACCTTACCCGCCGATAAAATCCCCAGCGTCGACCATAACAAATACCAACCCACCTCACCAAAACCTCCAGCCTTGACCCGGATAACCCCAGTCGCCGGCGAGCTTCGGCGCGACCCAGCTGCCCCCGCCGGCCCAACAACCCATCTATATGCAACCTGAACCCGCTTCAAAACCCACACAAATCATTTTATCCAAGACAAGGACCCACTTCCCATTTCTTCCCCTAAGCCACGATTTCTTTTATCCTCCTGCCAAAACACAACAAATCCAAATAATAAAAACCACATGTCATAAAAAAAACCTTTTACCCATTTTAACCAAACCCCATGTCCTATTTTCAAGCCAAATCCATTTCTCCAATTAAAGCCACGATCTCACCTCAACACCTTACACACCTCTTACACATTAAACCTACGCAAATTACCCCATGCTCCATGCCTACTATAAAAAGAAGATGAAGACCATTTTGATTAAATCTCCAATTTGTTTTTTACTCTTCTGTGATAAATTTCTCTACACTCCTCTTTAGAGAGTATTTGCATTTTTAGCAAATATGTCAATAAAGAGGTGTGTAGTGAAATTTATCTCTAGGATGAATTCCACCCCACCCATCTATAATGAATTTTTGCATTTTTAGCAATTATTTCATAATAGATTGTAATTAAATTCATCCATTATCATGTAAACAGAGAGAGAAATACCCTTTGTAGTGTAGTTTTTTAGGTTAGAATTTTTATTTTAGTTTTTTAGATAGTGAGGGAAAAATAAATTGCTGTGAAGATTAATTTGAGTGAAATTTTGATGTAATTTTGTTTGGATCATTCAAATTGAGGGATGTTAATTTCAACTCATAGATTGAAGTTCAATTAAGCATCAAGAAATTGGGTTTGATTGTTCTCTTCTCTTCTCATTTATTTTATGCCTTTGGTTATTAATTTGTCCAATTTCATACCATGTTAGGCTAAATCCCCTTTCAATGGGTGGGGTGAAACCCTTATTTGATGTTATCTTAATTTAATTAGTTTGATTACTTAAAAATTCCCTTTGAATGTTAATTTTGATCCCTTACCCTTAAATTTACGCCTCGAGAGAGGGTAAATGATTTTCGAGCGAAAATTGAAATTCTAGTTATAATACCATTTTAGATTCGAACTAGAGATAGGGGTTTCTTAAGTGGGGTATTATTACTTGAATTTCAACTCTAAATTTATTTTCTAAGATTTACATAAATTTTAATTGATCGATCCTAGCGGGTGATTAATTAAAAGGAGTGTAGATCTATTTTCTAGAGTTGTGGGGTGTTAAACTTAATTTTCTAAAAGTTTACTATTAAAATTACATTTGCAATGAGAGTTGATTTGTAATTTTGATAATAATTTGGGAGAATTAAATTAATTAGTTATAATAGCTAAAATTTGTGGTGTAATCCCACTCCTTGATTGTTCTCACATTTGTTTACCTCATTTATCTCATATTTTAGTGTTAAACTTTATTTTTCATTTTAGTCACTTTTTAGTTTGTAATTTGATCTTCCATATAGTTTAGTGTTATTTCACCTCACCTCACCTAATTGTTTTAATATTTAAAAAAACTAAAAAAAATATAGAAAAAGAAAAATTCCAAAATGAAAATAAAAAGTGAATTACAAGAGTTTGTCTCTAGCTTACCCCTTGATGTGGATTGATACCCTTACTTACCTCTACACTTTAGTTTGATATTATTTTGTAGGTATTTTGAGGATTTTGATTGACTTGGCTTGCAACAATGACTACACATAAAAAGCAAAGTTATCAGAGACAACTGAATGTCATTTCGTTGAAACTCAACATTACTGGAGGCAGCCCTATATTGACTTCATTAAAGATGGAGTTGTCCCAACAGAGAAAATTGATGCGATGGGACTAAAGGAAAGGGCCCTGAGGTTCTACGTTCAGGAGGGGCAGTTTTACCGAAGGGGTTACTTCAATAGGCCTTTGCATTGCATTACAAAGGAAGAAGAAGCAGAGGTCCTCAAACAAGCACGTGATCCAGCTCACATAGGAGGGGCCAAGTTGACCAGTTATGACGTTGGGGTATTATTGTCCAACGATGGAGAAGGACTCTGTTGAGTTCTTTCGAAAATACAAGGCTTTCCAACTTCATGGAAACATGGTCCACGCCCCATCGGTGGACCTACATTCCCTGGCAACGCCTTATCCTTTTCACACTTGGGCGTTTGAACTTGTAGGGTCAATACATCCTTCTTCGAGGGGGAAGATATGGATACTAGTAGCAATGGATTGCTTTACAAAGTGGGTTAAAGCGATACCACTAAGAAGAGCAACGGCAGGCGTGGTGAGCAACTTCATCAGAGAATACATAATTTTCCATTTTGGGATTCCAAAGGTTATTCTCTCAGATAACGGAACCCCCTTCGTCAATTAAGAAGTAACAATGCTCACAGATAAGTACTCCATTGTTCATCATACTTCAACGGTGGCATACCCAAAGGGAAACAGTCAAGCTGAATCGACTAACAGAACCTTGGTTAATATTCTGGCTAAAATGATGGAGGATTTCTCAGGATCGTGGGATGATAAGATACCAGTTATATTGTGGTCCTATCGAACAACCAAATAAAAGCCCACATGGTATACTCTGTTCTCCCTTATTTATGGGGTTGAGGCGATCCTTTCGGTAGAGTTGAAAGTTCCCTATGCTCTATATGCCTTGTGAAGTAGCATGCTCCCTCAGAATAAGCATGTGCATTTAGAAGCGTTGGATGAACACAGAGATTATGCAATGCTGCACTTTCAAATGTATATGAAGCAGCTCTCCAATGAATATAATAACTTGGTGAGACCAAGGAAGTTCATGGAGGGAGACCTCATTTTGAAGGCAGCAGTGAAGCACATTAGGGGGCTTACTCTACCTAAGTTTTTAGTGAATTGGGAGGGACCTTTCATTGTAAAAGAAGCTCATGATTCAGGTTATTGCTTAATTTTAAAGATGGAAGAAGACAAGCCATTCAAGATTAACAATAAGTGGTTGAAAGTTTATCATGTGTAAGCAATTAAGTTAAGACCATTTTTGTATCTAAATATTGTTATGAATACACAAGTTGTTTTTTATGTCTATTATTGCAACTCGGGTGGAGATTGAAGAATTGTAGAACTCCATAATATACGTAAACAGTGACATCATAAAGAAAATGGCATGAGAAAGCATATATCTTTTTCATTCATTCACAAACTTTTGGGCATTACAAAATTGGGAGCTATTGCCCAAGAATTACATGAGAAGAAAAAGTAAAGTGTATACAAAACTTCATTGGCCTAAGAGGATCCACGGGTCTGGAGCAGAGAAAAAATCTTTGGGTAGTCCCAAAGAAGCTGCTAGGCAAGATTATTGGGCGTTAATAGAAACCTCCAATCTCGTTTGCGCTTGTGTACGCTCGATAAGGAGTTTATCTCATTTCATCTTCGCCAGATGCGGAGCCTCTTTGAAGTCCTCCACCTCCTTGTTGGCAGCTTCAAGCAGAGGCAGTAGCTCAGTCAACTTAGCTTCCTCAGCCCGTTGAGCCTCCCGATGTTTCTGCAACAGTTCCCTCTGACTATCCAGTCGTTGGCTTTTCAAAGTTTTTAAGTGCGCAATCATCCAATTAAAATGGAAGCCATCTCGACCCAACTCCTTTAGATAGCCCGAGAATTGGTTAAGAAGAGGTCTGGTAACATTCATCGTAGGAGTACTGACGTTATCAGTAACAACGATCGCCATGCCCTAAAGCCTATAGCTCATTACGGAGATGTTGGAACGTAGGCAATACAAAGTAAAAGTCTCAGGATTGTGGCTTGCAAGCTGCTCAATCACCAAACGATAACTGGCAGGCATTTGAGGAGAATACTGAAGGACCGTGAGGCAAAAGTTGAGAGGAGCTAAGTGGGACAGAGAAAGCTCACAACCAGATTTGCTATCAGTGGCAGCACCCATCGTGGAACTTTGGTCATTATGACTAGAATCTTTTGAAATAGTGGGTTCCCGATAGGACGAGGTAATGGGCGAAAGATCTGGTGGAGATTTCTCTCCCGCCGAAAAATATTCATGTGCAACCTGAGAACAGGTAGAAGAAACAATGAGTTAAGTGAAAAAATCTTAACAAATGTTTCCATTATTAAGTCACCCTTATATAGGTGGAGTTGCGAAAAATCTTAACAAGTTTTTTCATTGTTAAGTCACTCTTATATAGGTGTGTAGGCAGCAAGTTCTATCAATCTACCTTGACCAGGGGCAACCTCAGAAGAACTACCTTCAGAAGGATACTTAAAGAAATAGTTGACGAGAGGAGTGAAAGTGGCTTTGTTTGAAGAACCAATGAACTTTCGGTATATACGGTCCAACTCTAAATGGTCAGCAACCTCTTGGGCATCCAGGGCCTCGTCAGAATAGGGCTCATGTCCTGTTGCCTCAAGGCCCAAAATCTCACACACGTCTTCCAACATTATTGTATACTCACCCCACACAGCAATGAAGGTGTGAGTAGTAACGTTCCAACGAGACACTAGTTAAGGAAGGGCACATTGTTCTTCGACAAAGTAAACTCACCAAACCACTTAGCCCGATGAAGCCCAATTTTGGTGAGGGTATTAACATGGGAACTCTACATATGGGAGTTCCAGACAGTGAAGTGAGTTGGAGAGCCTCCAGGCCCTTCAAAGTCAATATGGGACCACGGGAAGTCCCCTCGCTCAAGATGAAATCGAAGATTCCCCTCTGGGGGGAGAAAGCCCTAGTCAGCAGCACTTTCGTCTTCATCACGAAGCGTCATGGAATCATACTTAGCGTTGAAAATGCAAGTTTTGCAAAACCCAGCAAAATCATCACCCTTGCCAAATATAGGGAACCGACGGTAGAAACGCAGTTGATCCTGGCGAGCGGCAGTCAAAGAGGTGGCAACAGAGGTGATGGCAACAGGGGTGGCAAGTGGAGCATTGGTGGCAGACATATTAGGATTGCTTGACACATGGAAAGCCTCTTATAATCATTTCAAACAGACACGTGGCACTTCGGGAAGTGTCCTGACAGTTAAAAAAATGGCATTATGTCATTAATAAAGCGACGTATGGGGATGGAAAGGGTTTCTTCCAAGATAAGTTTTGGGGTTTGGCGCCAAAAATTTTCTTTTGTCAGACATAACCAATAACTCCAAATGAATAAGTTTCCCCAACGGTTTAAAAAAGCTACGATGTCCCCTCGCCACAAGTCCAAACGTTATTGTGACTCAGCTACATCGGGGAGGATTTCTACTTTTTAAACCTGGAAAAACGTTACAAGGAAGAATTTCACAAGTCTCAACGATAGGGGCAGTCCTAACGAAAATCTCACTACCTATAACTATACTCTACCATAGCACAAACCAGAGAATTTCACTTCCCCAAAGTCAAAACGAGTATTTGAGAAAGTTAGTAGGTCTATCGAGAGAATTTAAAATAGTCAAGCCACAACGGTTGAAACTCATTAATAGGAAAAAGTTACGATGTCCCTTTGCCAAAGTGCCAATACGACACAGGGCTTTGACTCTGGTAAATCGGGGAGAATTTTACTTTTCCCTGGAGGCGTTAGCCGCAGTTGGTTGCAATGAAGGAAAAGACGCCAAAAATTTTTAACAGAGAAGGTTCATCGGATTGAGAAGTTTTCATGCAGACGTTTCTTATTTCCACAACAAATCTCTTCAAGAAGGGGCAAATGTGGAGGGGGCTTAAAGGTAATACTGAGATTAGAGATAATCCATCCATTAATAGCAGTGTTCGAGATTAAGACATCCAGGCAACTCATTATGGCAGCTCAGTGTTTGGGATTAAGGCAGCGAGGCAGCTCAGTGTTTGGGATTAAGGCAGCGAGGCAGCTTAGCGTGACAGCTTATACTTTAGCTTGTTGTGTTACTTAGTCACATTGTATCTTTGTTTATATTGATTGTGGGCTATAACGATTGTAATGATGTAACGAGTGTAATGATTTTTAGTGTGAGGTCGAATGGTACTCGCGAGAGACAATGCTTGGCAGGGCCTGGGAGAGTTTTCATGCTCTATTGAACGACCTCGTCGTGGAAACTCTAGAGGGGCTTGGTTTAGAGGATTGAGAAGTGAGGCACCATTGGGTATTGTCATGACCATCTTAGATACACCTAGTAAAACACCAAAAGGCCCTGGCCATGGAACCCCGGGCGGAGCAGCCTTGAGTTCCATCGAGCGTTGAGTTGTGGACCAAACAACCCTCTACTTAATGTCACATCTACTGTAGGCGATGTTACTAGCTATCTAGATAATGTCAAATCTACACTTGAGTAAACCACCGTGGTATTTGGGGCTCTCAGACAGTTGGTGAGACACCTCTGTGACGACAGTCACCTGACACACAGTGGTTAGGCAAAAGGCATGTCTTGGCATTTAATGTTTATGACGTGGAGCTAACTAATGCATCATGCATTTAATGCTTGTGATATAAAGTATGAGGGAGGTATTTCACATGTATTAATGACTGAGTTGCCTTGGGAGTGGTGTGGGGGGCTATTTAAGGACCCCAACCACCTCTGGGGAGAGGATGTTCTTTTTTAGGATTCTGAAGTTATTTCTAGAGAGAATATACATCAGAGAGAGATTTATTACAAACCAGAGGGTTAACTCACCTACCATTGTCATTTATCACGAAACTTTAATACTTGACAGAGATCATTAAGGGAGGTTAGGGTGTTTGGCTGGCTGCCAAGGTATATCTAGGGTGCTCATTTTCTCTCTCCATCTAAGAAAAGTTGCTTCTAAGTTCATTATTACCTTCTGAGTTACACACGTTAGATTTGTGAGTTCAAACTAAGTCTATCTTCACTAAGTTGTGTTTGCGTGTCCTGTAGTTAAGCGATGGTGTGATTAGTTAACTTATCATTACTATACTAAAAAGGGGTTACGCCTCCATCTAATCTAAACCACCCTCTTACAAATTTAATCCACAAGAACCGACAGCGTACTCACGGGGCTCCCGATTGGAAATCACGATAAAAATTTACAAACTGTTCGACTAAGGCTTAAAGACATGTCGTCAGCGGGTGAAAATCTAAAACAGCCACAAAATGGCCTTGTGAGTGGCACGAACACCTCACATGGGACCATTGTAACCCGCATAAACTAATCACGTACTAACGGGGCTCCCGATTTGAGAGCACGAAGAGAATTTGCAAACTATTAGACCTGGGCTTAAAAATATGTCGTCAAAGGGTGAAAATGTAAAACAACCATAAAATGGCCCCGTGAGAGGCACGAACATCTCGCATGGGACAAATGTAACTCACAAGAACCTATCGCATACTCACGGGGCTCCCGATTTGAGAGCACGATGAAAATTTGCAAACTATTAAACATTGGCTTAAAAACATGTCGTCCAAGGGTGAAAATGTAAAACAGCCACAAAATGGCCCTGATAAAGGATCGAACACCTCAAAAGGGGCCAATGTGACCCGCAGGAATCGACCGCGCACTATCGGGGCTTTCGATTTGAGAGCACGATAAAAAATTACAAACTGTTAGACTTAGGCTTAAAAACATATCGTCAAAGGGGGAAAACATAAACATTTATAAAATGGCCATCTGAGAGGCGCGAACACCTCGTACGGAACTAATGTAGCCTGTAAAAATTAATTGCGTACTCACGGGGATCCCAATTTCAAAGCACGATAAAAATTTACAAATTGTTAAACTTTAGGTTAAAAACATGCCGTCAAAGGGCGAAAATATAAAACATCCATCATACGGCCCTGTGAGACGTATGAACATCTCGTACGGGACCAATGTAACCCGCAGGAACTGACGGCGTACTGATGAGGCTCCTGATTTGAGAGCATTATGAAAATTTTCAAAATTTTAGACTTTGGCTTAAAAATATGTCATCATAGGGTACAAAAAATAGCCACAAAATATCCCCATGAGAGGAACCAACACCTCGCACAGGACTATTGTTACCCACAAGAATTGATCGCGTACTCACTAGGCTCCCGGTTTGAGAGCACGGTGAAAATTTGTAAACTGTAAGACTTAGGCTTAAAAACATGCCGTCAAAGGGTGAAAACATAAAACATCCACAAAACGGCCCCGTGAGAGGCATGGACATCTCCCATGTGACTAATGTAACCCACAATAACTGACCCCATACTCACGGGGTTCCTGATATGAGAGCACGATGAAAATTTGAAAACTATTACACTTAGGCTTAAAAACATGCCGTCGATTGGTGAAAATGTAAAACAACCACAAAATAGCCCCATGAGAGTCACAAATATCTCACATGGGACTAATGTAACCCACAAGTATCGATTGCGTACTCATGAGGGTCCCGATTTGAGAGCACGAAAAAAAATTTCAAACTGTTAGACTTAGGCTTAAAAGCATGTTATCAAAGGCTGAAAACGTACAATAATCACAAAACACCCCCATGAGAGGCACGAACACCTCGAAAGGAACTAATGTAACCTCCAGAAACTGATCGTGTACTCACGGGGTTCTCGGTTTGAGAGCATGATGAAAATTGTCAAACTGTTAGACTTAGGCTTAGAAACATTCCGTCAAAGGGTGAAAATATAAAATATAAAATATAAAATAACCACAAAACAACCCCGTGAGAGGCACGAGCATCTCACATTGGACTAATGTAACCCATAGGAATCGACCATGTATTCACGGGACTCCCGGTTTGAGAGCATGACAAAAACTTTCAAACTCGTAGACTTACACTAAAAAAAATGTCATCAAAGGGTGATAACATAAAATAACCAAAAAAGGGTCTCGTGAAAGGCACGGAAATCTCGCAAGGGACTAATGTAACCCACAAGAACCGATCGCATACTCATAGGGCTCCCGATTTAAGAGAACGATGAAAATAGCAAACTGTTAGACTTAGGCTTAAAAATATGTCGTCCAGGGTGAAAACAAAAAATAGCGACAAAACGGCTCCTAAAGAGGATCGAACACCTCGAAAGGGACCAATATAATCCGCTAGAACCGACGGCACACTAACGGGGCTCCCGATTTGAAAGCACGACGAAAATTTACAAATTCTTAGACTTAGGCTTAAAAACATGCTATCAAAGGTTCAAAACATAAAACAACCACAAAATGGCCCTGTGATAGGCAAGAACACCTCGCAGGGGACCAATGTAACCAGCAAGAACTGACTGCGTACTAACGGGACTCCCGGTTTGAGATCACGACAAAAATTTGCAAACTATTAGACTTTGGCTTAAAAGCATGCCGACGTAGGGTGAAAACATAAAATAGCCACAAAATAGCCTTGTGAGAGGCATGAACACCTCGTACGGGATTAATGTAACTAGGAAGAACCGATCGCATACTGACGGGGCTCCTGGCTTGAGAGCATGACGAAAATTTTGAAAATTTTGAAAATTTTAAACTTATGTTTAAAAAATGCTGTCATAGGGTAAAATCTTAAAACGGCCACAAAATAGCCCCGTCAGAGGCTCGAACACCGCGCACGAGACATTGTAACCTGCAGGAACTGATCCCGTACTCAGGGGGCTCCCGATTTGAGAGCACGATGAAAATTTGTAAACTGTTAGACTTAGGCTTAAAAACATACCGTCAATGGGTGAAAACGTAAAATAGCCAAAATACAGCCTCGTGAGAGGCACTAACATCTCCCATGGGACTAATGTAACCCACGAGAACTGATCGCGTACTCCCGGGGCTCTCGATTTGAGAGCACGAAGAAAAATTTGCAAACTGTCAGACTTAGGCTTAAAAATAAGTCATCAAAGGGTGAAAATATATAACAACCACAAAACGTCCACGTGAGAGGTACAAACACCTCGAAAGCGACCAATGAAACCCGCAACAATCGATTTCGTACTCACGGGGCTCCCGGTTTGAGAGCACGATGAAAATTTGTAAAATATTAGGCTTTGGCTTAAAAATGTGACGTCAAATGGTGAAAATGTAAGACAGACACAAAACAGCCTCACGAGAGACACAAACATCTCGCATGGGACTAATATAATCTACAAGAATCGATCGCCTATTTTGGGGCTCTCGATTTGAGAGCACGATAAAAATTTACAAAATGTTAGACTTAGGCTTAAAAATATGTCGTCAAAGGGTGAAAACGTAAAACAGTCACAAAACGGCCCCGCGAGAGGCGTAAACACCTCGAAAGGGCCCAATGTGACCCGCATGAAACCGACTACGTACTAATGGGGCTCCTGATTTGAGAATGTGACGAAAATTTACAAACCATTAGACTTAGGCTTAAAAACGTGTTGTCAAATGGTGAAAGCATAAAAATGTCATAAAATGGCCCCGTGAGAGGCTTGAACACCTCGTACGGGACCAATGTAATCCGCAGGAATCAACTGCGTACCCACGGGACACTCGATTTGAGTGCACGATGAAAAATTATAAATTGTTAGACTTAGGCTAAAAAACATGCCGTTAAAGGGTGAAAATATAAAACCGTCACAAAGCGGCCCCGTGAGAGGCACGAACACATTGCACGTAACCAATGTAACTCACAAGAACTAATCTCATACTCATGGGGTTCCCAATTTGAGAGGACGATGAAAATTTACAAACTATTATATTTAGGGTTAAAAACATATCGTCGAATGGTGAAAACGTAAAATAGCCACAAAATGACCGCGTGATGGGCATGGACACCTCACACGGGACCAATGTAACCCATTAGAACCGGCCATGTACTCACGGGGCTCCCGATTTGAGAGCACGATAAAAATTTAAAAACTAATAGACTTAGAATTAAAAACATGCCGTCAAAGGGTGAAATTGTAAAACAATCATAAAATGGCCCCGTGAGAGGCATGGACACGAGTTCCATCTTGACTAGGATTTCGTCCATCTTCCGCTTATAAATAGAGGAACCCTACACCATCTAAGGTTATCTCATAACACACTATTTCCAAGGTGGGAGAGAAAATCCGAAATTCCTTTTATTCGTATTTTCTCATAAAAATTCTGGGAACACAAGAAGATAAATTATAAATTGTTCTTCGAGGGATTCAAGGAAGAAATTAACATGAGCATTCAAGTCACTTTATTCCAATCAACTGCAATGGACGAAGGTTAATTTTTCGTTCATAGTTATATAGAACAATTAATTTTGTGAAAATATGATGATCCAAGATCTTTTTATTAAGAAAAGTTGTATGCTAAAGTTTAATCATATTAATATATTCGACATTAATATTAGGATGTTCTTAAAAATGATTTAACATATTAAGGGGGACAATTTGCCATATGTTTAAATAAAATCCTTGATTTTATGTAAAAATTTCATATTTCTCATTACTAATCTTGAAAAGTCTCAAAGCCTAGGGTGGGCAATTGCCCACTATCCCATGCACATAGATCCCCCCCCCCCCCCCCCCCCTGTGTATACGCTAATTTATATGACATACGTTAAGGGTTAAGGAACCTTAATAACAAAAAAAAATGTGGTTTTGAGCAAAAAAAAAAAATCATTTGTGAAAGACTCAAAGGGAGTTGTCCCATTTTTTCTTTTTCCTTTTATTTTTAATTTTGGAGGTCATTTTAACAATTTTTCTATTCTTTTATAGAACCTTTTCAGAGATATTTTATAACATTCTCATAGTCACTTTAATTACTTAAGGTCATTTTAACACTTTTTTCAGAGAGGGAGAGAGCGTGTATATGTGTTAATCTTGATGCCCACGCAAATAACTCATTGACAAAGATATAGATGGGTGAGGTTCCATGGCACCCCTAAGATGTTAAAAGCCTTTAGTGTACAGGCGATTGTCTCTTATATCATAAGTCTAAAATAACGCCCTTCCTAAGTTTTGTTTTTATTTTTTATTTTTCTACTTCTCATTTTATATAATTCAGCTTAAATATAAATGTCTATGCTCAGTTTGGTTGCGCAAATTGTTTAATTATGTAAATTGATTCATTGTAAATTAATAAATTACGAATGAGTGAATTTGAAATGAGTTAAATCCAATTTTACACAATATTTGGTAATTTGAAATGGATGTTAAGGTTCTACGAAAAAAAGTTAAAACAAATCAAAAGAGAGGGAGAGGGAGAGGGGAAGAGACAGAGGGGACATGCACTTAATGTGACTCCTATTTCAAATGGATTCATTTCACATTTTTTGTGAAATGATCTAATTTCAGATTTTGCACATGAGCTAAAATGGGATAATTAATGAATCCTTTCATTAATGAAACCAAACACAATTAATGAGTCAATTTGTAAATGAGACAATTTATTAATGATCCAATTTATAATTTTGAGACAACCAAACGAGACTATATCTATATCGATATCCATTTATATATATGATCTCTCTTATTAAACGGTTATGTTTGATGTCTCATAAGTTGGCGTCTTTATTATACTTATACAAGACAAGACTATGGTAAGAGAGTCAAAATATATACTATATTCAATACAAACCTTTTGTTTTAGGATCCACTGTGATAATCAGAAAAGTTTATGCATATATGCCCAATGTGCTTCATATTCGTAGTTATTCACATATAAACACTTCATAAAATTATTTAGTATGATTTTTTTAGACGCACTATTTAATATATATGTATTGAGTTGGCCCTGGGAAATTTTTCTCTAACATTTCAATAATGGTGAAAGTAGTAAAATTTGAGCATTTATCCTCCCTAGTACCAAGAAAAAATTACGGCCCCTTCAAATTTGAATCAAGATTTCGTTGCATTATAAAAATAATACAATGCAAAAAAAAATATCCTATATTTTATATAAGAGTAGTGCATGGCCGGCTTCATACATAGGCGGGTTAGGCCGCCGCCTAGGGCCCCCGATTAATTAGGGCCCCTTCTAAGGAAAAAAAAATTGTAGTTATAAAAAAAAATAGGTATAAAAAAATTAGTTTTAAAAAAAAATTAGTTGTAAAAAAAAAGCCCCCTGTTGATACCAAATTTAATCTGCTGACTTGGATAAATCATATGAAGACACGTGGCTATCTACATGGCAACAACAAGCACTTTCGAGATAATCACACGCTCTGAGGAACCATGTTACTCCGAGGAACGCATACGCTCTGAGGAACAGACCTCTCCGAGGAACTCATACGCTCCGAGGAACAGACCTCTCCGAGGAACTCTTGAATACCAGAAAGCTTAGGTGGTCCGAGCTACTCAGGCGGTCCGAGCTGCATCTCGAACAGAGCATTAATTGATGAATAACCAACAGTTCAACTGGTTCATTAAATGCTTATCATTTAGACGCACACGCTTAAAGGGCATTAAATGTATTACCCTTTCATATGTATATCATTTAATGTATCACCCTTTCATATGACAGCCTCAAGGCTATAAATACGTGGTACAATCCTCATTGTAGGGGGGGGGATCCTGAATCCAAACTTTGAGATCCAGAACGCGATTTCTTGTAATCGAGAATTCCCAAACACTCAGCAATAAAACAACAGTGGATGTAGGCCATTCTTATAAGGCTGAATAACTTTAAAAATCTTTTGTCTCATTTATTTATCTGTGATTTAATTATTAGAGTGATCTAATTTTTTACATCAACAGATTGGCGCCGTCTGTGGGAAACGACTGGTAATATCGTTTTCTCACCAATAACAATCCAATACCAATGGCTGATATACCTGAATCCAGTAATCGAAACACTGGAACCCCTCCAAATCCATCTGCTCCACCAATTATTCCAGATCTGACTGGAATGATGGCGAATCTGGCTCAGGGCCAGACCGTCATGCAAGAAACGATGCGACAACTCATCCAAACTCTCCATGGCGGTGCGCCAGCCCATTCCGGATCACGAAGCATTCAATGAAATATCCGTGCGCCTTCTGTGCGTACTAGGCATACTAATTCGTATCGCAATGAGGAATGTGAAGATTTTTCTTATCAACCTGGATGAACTTCATCAGTACGAGCCACAGATACTGAACAACGTGTCACCCTCTCCCCAGAAAGGGCCAGTGCATTGGAAAGATTAAGTAGGGCTTCTCCTTTTGATCGATTAGGCCCTAGGAGGAACAAAAGTCCTCCTAATGCAGCGTCGAGGAGCTTTCGACGACCATCAGATTTAAGGGAAGG
The DNA here is from genome assembly GCA_949130495.1 of Sambucus nigra. Taxonomy (NCBI): domain Eukaryota; kingdom Viridiplantae; phylum Streptophyta; class Magnoliopsida; order Dipsacales; family Adoxaceae; genus Sambucus; species Sambucus nigra. The sequence continues at coordinate 571,454,732 of OX422212.1, forward strand.
ATATGCCCAGTCGCGACCAGTTGCTCGTCAAGATGGATCCGCTGATCGACCAGCTGCTCGTCAATATAAATCCCAGGAAGCCACTTCAACGCGATCAGTTGCTCGAACCAATAGGCCCGAGGAAGGGAATGATGCATGGAAAGGATCTATTCAAAGGCTGGAGGATCGATTAGGGAAAATGGATAAGGCTAAGAACCCTTTACAACGAACCTTGATTCGAGGAACACCTATTGTCCAGGACATTGTTGATTTTTCAACACCATCAAAGTTCAAAGCACCTGTTGTGACTCCCAAGTATGATGGGAAGACTGACCCTGTCCTTCATATAAAACAATATCAAGCTGCTGCCGACATCTATGCTGTCCCAGACGAGATGAGATGCAGGGCATTCTCGGGAACTCTTACCGGATCTGCTCAAATATGGTATAATAATCTTCCTCGGGGTAAGATTTCAACTTTTCTTCAACTGGTCGAGTTATTCATTGGAAATTTCTGCTTTGGAGCAAAGCCAGTTAAACGAGTGGCACATTTGTTAAATGTTAGACAAAAAGCTGGTGAGAGTATTAGAGACTATATAACTCATTTTAATAACGAGAAGCTCGAAGTCATTGATTATGAGGAGAAGACAACGATTACTGCTTTGATGAGTGGACTGCTGCCAAACAAGTTGTACTACACTTTGGCCAAAGATCCACCTCGAACCATGTCGGACCTGATGGGAAAAGCGTCCAAGATTATGAATGCCGAGGAGGCTATGTCTGCGAAGAAGAATATGAACGCCAAAGAAACCAAGGTGGAAGGTGATAAAGCTAAGAAGAAAGAGCATAAGAACAATGGTGGTGACAAACATTCCAAAAGTAGGTCGTCATGGGAGGCCTTGAAGAAATTTGATAATTACACGCCTTTGAAGGTAGATATCAACCACGTCCTGGAAGAAATTAAGAACAGCGAGGAGTTAAACTGGCCAAAGAAAATGAAGTCAGACCCTGACACGAGGAATAGGGAGAAATATTGCGAGTTCCATAAGGATCATGGCCATATGACCAAAAATTGCATAGCTCTTCAGAACGAGATTGAAACACTCATCCGACGAGGAAAGTTAGCAAAGTACGTTGATCGGGGAGGCGAAAGAAGAAACAACAACCGAACTAGAGAGAGGTCTAGATCTCCTCGTCGAGTAGAGGAGAAAAAGAAGAGAAATCATGAAGATGATCCAAATGATGACCCCGATCTTCCCAAGAAACCAAGGCAGCCAGAACGAGAGGTATTTTCAATACGCTTTGGGTCATTTGATTGTAATGTTATTACAGGAGGAGATGCAGGAGGAGGAGACCTTACTGCAAAAAGAAAAGCTTACCTCGGAGAGGCTCAAGCTTGCTCGTACATTCAGCGAATAAATTTAGCTGAGGAAGATCGCCCGAGAAAGGTGAACAAAGAAAAATTGGTCATTGGGTTTTCAAAGAATGATCTTGCAGGAGTTTTATATCCTCATGATGACCCGCTAGTGATCAAAATGAGAATGAAGGAAGTGATGATTTCAAGAGTGCTGGTCGATAACGGTAGCTCGGCAGACATCATGTTCTACTCGTGTTTCGATAGTTTAAATTTAAAGCTATCTCAACTGGAGCCTTACCACAGACCTCTCATCGGTTTTGCTGGCGAGAAAGTATTTCCACTTGGGACGATCAGGTTGGATATATTCATTGGTACATGGCCTGCTTGTCGGACAGAAAGAATACGTTTTTTCGTGATGGAAAAGAATGTCCAGTCATCGTACAATATCATCATGGGAAGAGTAGGATTGAAGAAGTTCGAGGCTGTACCATCTACGGTGCATCAATGCCTAAACTTTCCAACAAACTTTGGAGTAGGAGTTATGAAAGGTGATCAGAAAGTAGCTCGGGAGTGCTATTATTCATCCGCCGAGCAAGATGAATTGGAAGAATCAAAGAAAAAGACTACTACTTATCAAGTGGATGAAGGTGCAGAAATTGAAACCTTGGATCCTCGGGATGAGTCGCAACTCGTGAAAGGTCAAGTGGTGGAAGCTACTGAAAATATCATTCTGGACGACGAACAACCTGAGCGAACTACTCAAATAGGTTCATCGTTGGAAGCCTCATTAAAACAAGAATTGATAACTTTCCTTAGAAGCAGAAAACAAACTTTTGCCTGGAGTCATGAAGATATGCCTGGGATTGACCCAATCTTCTTATGTCACGAGCTCAATGTGAATAAGGAGATCAAGCCTGTGAAGCAGAGAAGAAGAGTATTCAGTCCCGAGAAGAATCAAGCTATACAGGAGGAAGTCGAGAAGCTCCAGAAAGCTTGTTTCATTGAAGATGTTAAATATCCAGATTGGTTAGCCATTGTGGTGATGGTAAAGAAGAAAAACAACAAGTGGAGGATGTGTGTAGACTTCACCGACCTCAACAAAGCATGCCCAAAAGATCACTTTCCACTTCCCCGAATTGATCAACTGGTGGATGCTACCTCGGGACACGAGTTGCTGAGCATCATGGATGCTTATTCTGGTTATAATCAGATCAAAATGAAACCTGAAGACAGGGAGAGTACTTCTTTCATTACCCCTAGGGGAACTTGTTGTTATAATGTTATGCCTTTTGGTTTAAAAAATACAGGTGCGACATATCAGAGGCTGATGAACAAGGTCTTTGCTGAATAAATCAGTGACAATATGGAAGTCTATGTTGACGACATGCTGACAAAAAGTAAGAAAGCTACAGATCATCTAGTTGACGTAAGTCAAACTTTTGATCAACTAGATAAATATCAAATGAAGCTGAACCCAACGAAGTGCATATTTGGAGTACAAGAAGGCATGTTCCTCGGGTACATTGTCAATCAACGAGGCATTGAAGCAAATCCTGAAAAGATCAAAGCTCTATTAGGGCTGCGATCTCCAACAACGAAGAAGGAAGTACAGAGTCTCACAGGACGAGTAGCAGGACTCAACAGATTTGTGTCACGAGCAACTGATAGATGTCTCCCATTCTTCAAGACACTCAGAAAATTTTTTGAGTGGAATGATGAATGTGAGAAGGCTTTTCAAGACTTGAAGAAATACTTGGGAGCACCTCCACTATTGTCCAGGCCGGTGATGGGAGAAAAATTATATTTGTACCTTCCAGTGTCCGAGAATACAGTTAGCTCGGCATTGATCAGAGTGGAGAATGGAGTACAAAAGACAATTTACTACACAAGTAAGGCCTTCCGAGGAGCAGAGATCAGATATTCGAGACTGGAGAAATTGGCATTGGCGCTGATTGAGGCGAGTAGGAGAATGAGGCCGTACTTCCAGGCTCATACTATAGTTGTATACACCGATGTGCCATTGAGACAAGCCCTTCATAAGCCAGAGAAATCAGGGAGATTGATGTACTGGGCAATAGAGCTCGGAGAATATGATATAATTTATGAACCCAGATCATCACTAAAAGGGCAGGCTGTAGCAGATTTCATAGCAGAGTTCACCTATCCTGATACCCCCGAGGAGTAAAAGTTGCTCGCTGATCAACCTGTGGATGTTACATGATCAACAAACACAAGCCCAGACCAATTCTGATTGGTAAAAGGACGTGTGGATGTTACAGGATGTGATGCAGAGATAGTTGGGAGGACTCCGGATGAGGAACAAGAGTTGCTCACTGATCAACCTGTGGATGTTACAGGATCGACAGACACTAGCTCAGACCAACTCCGAGTGGTAAGAGGGCAAGTGGATGTTACAAGATCATTAAATTCGAGCTCAGACCAACCTCGGTTGGTAAAAGGGCAAGAAAAGATGATCGACGAGGAGCGAGAAAAATCCGGGGAGGATGAAAGGAAGCAGCAAATATTTCACCAAGGAACTCTGACTGATCAAAAATTTGAAGATGAGTTACCTATATGGATGCTATTTGTAGATGGCTCATCTTGCACTGTAGGATGTGGCGTGGGGATAGTTCTAAGCACTCCAGACGAGGTCAAAATGGAATACGCTTTGCGTTTCCAATTCAAAGCTTCCAACAATGAGGCTGATTATGAGGCCATGATTGCAGGGCTTAATTTGGCAAAAATTATGGAGGCACAGCAGGTTGTGATCTTCAGTGACTCTCAATTGATTGTAAACCAAATGATGGGAGTATATGCAGTTAGAGGAGAATTAATGATCAGATATCATGCAAAGGCAAAGGAACTGTTATCAGAATTTGCCGCTATTCAGCTGGTTAGAATACCAAGAATGGAGAATGCGAGAGCAGACGCCCTAGCTCGACTAGCATCAGCTACTCGCACCGAGGTACGACGAACAATACCAATTGAAGTGTTAATTGGTCGGAGTATAGATGAAGATCTGAAGATGAATTTTATCACCCTTGATTTAGGACCATCTTGGATGGATCCCATCAGGGTATATATCGAGGAAGGAGAATTGCCAATTGACAAGCTTGCAGCCAAGAAATTAAAGTTTAAAGCTGCTCGGTATGTACTAACTAATGGTGTTTTATATAGACGAGGAATTATGGCAGGTTTGCAAAGATGTGTACATCCCACCGAGGTAAAAGATTTGATTGAAGAGATCCATGAAGGGTCTTGTAGAGCACATGTAGTAGGTCGGACACTTTTACAAAGGGTGATGACGCAGGGATACTACTGGCCAACAATGAGGGCAGATTGTATAGCCTATGCCAAGAAATGTGACAAGTGCCAATGCTTTTCCTCCATCCGAAGAACTCCACAAGCATTGTTGACACCTATAACTTCCCCTTGGCCATTTTGCCATGTGGGGAATTGATTTGGTTGGACCACTGCCAATGACCCGAGGAAGGTTCAAGTACCTCGTCGTCGCAGTGGATTATTTTACTAAGTGGGTAGAAGCTGAGCCCTCATTGATATGACGTACGAGAAGCTGTACCAATTTGTTTGGAAGAACATCATTTGTCGATATGGTCTTCCTCATGCTTTCATCACAGACCATGGAACACAATTTGATAACGAGGAGTTCGCTGCCTATTGTCATCAATTAAACATTTTGAAGGTCCATTCAGCACCAGGCCATCCTCAAAGCAATGGACAAACTGAAGTGACAAACAGAACACTGCTGAACGATTTGAAGAAAAGATTGGATGATGCGAAAGCGAATTGGATCAATGAGTTACAATCAGTACTCTGGGCTTACCGAACTACTCCCCGAGTAGCAACTGGAGAATCACCATACATGCTGGCGTTTGGAAGTGAAGCTGTCATACCTGCCGAGTTGGGTCTCCCAACACACAGGGTACTGAATTTCAATTCCCCTGTCAGCGATTTAATGAGAAGACTGGATTTAGACATGCTCGAGGAGGTCAGAGAGGAGGCAGACATTACAAATGCTACTTACCAGTAGCGGACATCTTTGTTTTACAATAAGAGGGTGAAAAAGTGCGACCTGAAAGAAGGAGACTATGTGCTGAAGAAAGTAATTCAAAAGCATAACAAACTGGAGGCAAACTGGCATGGATCATACCGAGTTACAGAAGTTGTTCGACCAGGAACTTATCGAATAGCAACTTTAGAAGGCGAAGAGTTTAAGAATGCATGGAACGCAGAACATCTGCGCAAGTATTATTAGTGATGTATATGTAACACAGTTTCCATCGGTATGAATAAAATAAAAATATTCTGCAAGTCTCTCTGTTTATTGAAATTTTTTCGGGGAATACTAGTGCTATGCACTACTCGACAAAGCTTGGTAGACTACTCAACAAAATATTCCAAAAGCTCGGTAGACTACTCAACAAAATATTCCAAACTGTACCAACATAGTTGGTCGACGAGGAGAAATATTCCTAAAAATGCCTACCTGTTTGGCTAAGAAACGAAATATTCCAAACTGTACCAACATAGTTGGTCGACGAGGAGAAAATATTCCAAACTGTACCAACATAGTTGGTCGACAAGGAGAAAATATTCCAAACTGTAACAACGTAGTTGGTCGACGAGGAGAAATATTCCGAAAAATGCCAACCTATTTGGCTAGGAAACAAAATATTCCAAACTGTACCAACATAGTTGGTCGACGAGGAGAAAATATTCCAAACTGTACCAACGTAGTTGGTCGACGAGGAGAAATATTCCTAAAAATGCCAACCTGTTTGGCTAGGAAACGAAATATTCCAAACTGTACCAACATAGTTGGTCGACGAGGAGAAAATATTCAAAACTGTACCAAGTATGGTTGGTCGGGGATAAAAACCCACTAACTATAGTTGGTCAACGAGGAGAATTTATCGACTTTGGTTAGTCGAATACATTTTATGAAAAAGATAAAAATTTACCAAGTATGGTTAGTCGGGGATCAACTCTCACTAACTATAATTGGTCGACGAGCACAATTTAACAACCTTAGTTGGTTGGAAAAATTTTAAACATTATTATACTCATTACTTTACTATTAAGTGATCGAGCAACATTATTGATACTTGTAACTTTTATTACTAAGTTGGTCGATGAAAAACACAATATTATTATCTTTTTAACAGAGATACATGAATATAAAGTATTTGATAACTACAAGATAATAGCAATTGAGATTTGCAAGCAAGAATGAAAGTCTTTCATTAAATTCAAAATAAATTACAAGTTACATTGATAATTACATGGATATATATACTAACTGTTACATCAAAAATTCCTATTTTATTGGTATTTTCCCCTCAGCTTTCGATACAGGTTCCTCGCCAGCAGGCGGATCATTTAAAGACTGAGGAGAATTGATGAAGTTCAAATCCTTCAGCATCCTGACGTTCATCACAGAAGGTCGATCTAAAAGATGCTCGGGACGAGATACCTCAACTTGAGAATGTAAATTGTAGTCACCGAGGTATTTTGAAATTAAGCTCTGAGGAATGGCACGAGCTGGGATCCATACCATGTCCAAATTGTACGGTGGCACAGGCAAGTCGAGCAACCCGGGATCGTAGTAGTCCCACAGATAGTGTCCTTGTTCGAGCTTCAGCACACCTAAGGCATTCAGCCAGCCTTGTTTGTAGCCCTCATTATTGGCATTCTGGATACGATCGTCCAAATGGAATAGTGCTTCGTTGTATCCAGCCATCCAGAACTCCCTGAAATGTTTGTGGAACTGATATGTTAGCTTTTCTAGCTGATCATGGATGCTCTTGATAAAAAGCTCCTTATTCTCCAAGATTGACTTCTGCGCAGAGATCTGTTTTTCCAAGTCCCTAATTTTCTTTGACATGTCAGACAAAGCTTGGTTCTTAGCCATTAATTGGAAAGCTTGGTTCTCTAAGGCAGATGTTGTCCTCTGTTCCTTCACAAGCACCCGAGCTGCTCTTCCTCATCCTCGAGGAGCTCTTGCTCGTCCCCAAGGAGATGTGGAAGGGCCCGACCTTTTCAAGGTGTCCAACTCTTGCCTTAATTTGGCATTCTCAACCTCTAAAAATGAAAATCCCTCGTCAGTCACTGGGATTAGAGCTGTTGAAGAAGAGGCTGCAGACTTCAACTGTGCTAGCTCTTTCTGCAAATTGTTATTCTCTTGCTCCAACAGCTCGGCAATCTGTCTAAATGCTTCAACTTCACCCCTTAGGATTCTCTCCCTGACATCGTACCCAGCAAGGAGCTTCTCGTAGCCCTTCTCGGCAGAAAGCTGCTGATACCTATTCTCATACCCCTCATGCAACAAGGCAGTTGATTCCTTGTACTGATTCTGAAGGTCTTCGAGGGTAAATTGAAGATCCTCAATCATTTCATAGTAAGCCACATTATTGGCCACAGTTCGGTCAAGTAAACACTTCAGGTACTGATAAGCTTCGATTGCCTGTTCTGAAGCATCATGACCAAGGATATCAGCAACTTGTGCATCACTCAAGTCTGTATGACCAGCCTTAAAGTACTCATTGCATTGTTGCAGCAACTTTGTATCATGGGCAGATAGCAGGTCCATCCTGGTCAGAAACTAGCAGAGAAAGAAAAAAATAATCATAAAAAAGAAGATCAAGACAGAATACAAATAGAAAAGAGACAACCGTATGGAAGAAAACTCAAATTTTATTAGATCATAGTGCAGAGTTACAAAGATCTTGGTTACATTTGAAAAAATAAATAAATGAAGAGAAAAACCGAACAACACTACACCTTTTCCTTATCTCCCAAAACCTTCTCGGGAGGTTGGGAAGAGGAGGCAGGTTGCTCGGAGGGAACTGTGACTTGTTTGGAGAGCACCAGCTGTTGCTCGGAAGAAGAAACTACTTGCTCGGCAGCAGGCTGGCTGGTTAGGGCATGTTCTCCCACTACCATTGAAGACTCCTCAGAGGTAGCTTCGTCCTATTCTAATTCTTCTTGGAGTAGGAGGGGGACCAGGGATGTGTCTCTGGAAGAGCTTGGATGACTCGTTGACCTTCAATTCCTGAAGGGAAACAACCCATCCGTCCCTGAAATACTTTACACTGCCATAATCCACTTGAGAGACCATGGCAGCACATCCCTTATCCCAACCTTTGTCCCAGCCAGAGCTGAAGGACTTCTTCACGGCAGCTTTCCTTTTGGCCTTCTCCAAGGCAAGCTTCTCGGACAGCAAAACATCAGCAGCTTTCAGTTTTTGTTCAGCTTCCTCCTTCTGCCGAGTTATTTCCTGGAGTTGGACCAACCTCTCCTCAGCAGCCTTGAGTTTATTTTTAAATTCCCCAGCAGTCTTGAGCTTCACATCGAGCTCTTTATTAGCCTTCTCCAAGGCATTCACTTTCCTCTCCAAATCCCTGGAGGCCTCAGCAACCCGAGTTTTCTCCTGCTCGGAGGAAGCAAGTTTCTTCTCCCAGACTGCCTTATCAGTATCGTACCTCTTGCGAGATTCCTCCAAGGACTTGGTAGATTCTTCCAGATCTCCCTCCACACTGGACGAGGAGCAATAAGCTTTGATTGCTTCATCCTTTTTAAGGATTATGTTGAAGCAGCTCGTCAACTGTAAACAGAAAAAGAAAGCAAAGTCAGAAATAAATATGAGAAATAACAAAGGAAAATACGAAAAGTTCAAAGTAAAGGTACTTACTGAAGCAAGATGATGAGCGGCCAAAGAAGTAACCATATCCCAAGTAAGGTTATCTTCATTACCTTGCACCTCGGGAATGGTCAAGGACTTTACCGAGCTCATGTCAGAGCTCGGGGGAACAGATGTGGGAACCCCAGTCCCAGCAGCAGGGGGCTGAATGGTGGTGTCAGCCAAATTGACCGAGGAGCTCTTCTTCAGCCTCCTCGGGGTAACACGTACAACCAAGGAAGAATCCTTGATCGGTGATATCACAATAACCTCTCCAGGAGCAGCAGAGATGCTCGGAGCCACTGCGAGCTTCTCGGCAATCTTCGCAGGAGCAGCTGGAGGAGCTGCAGCAGTTTTCTTTGTCCTCTCCCTTGGGACATCAATCCTAATCCTTTTTACCTCCCCGGAGCCGGAGGCAGTTTTCTCAAACAGAGCAGGAGTCCTTCTCTTCTTCATCCTTTCGCTCAATGGAACGTGAGATTCTGGCGAAGAACTTGCAGAGGGTGGTACTGGCTCTGCTTCACTGATCACTGGACGAGCAGTGAAAGAAGTTGTATAGCTCTTGTATTGGAGCAGATAGGAGGCTAATCGAATGTGCTCGTCAGCAGCCCTTTGATGTAGACCCCAGATAAGTCCCAAATGCCTTAGATTGACATCTGTTTCTTTTGGGCACTTTCTCTTGCTATCAACTGCAAATAAACAGACATTGTTATCAGTAACACATTTTATCAAACATAAAACAAACATGATCTCAAGATAAATAAAATAAAATAAAATAAAAATAACATATCCCATTGCCATAAGGAGGGCATCTGGGACCCTGGTAAACATCATCTCCGATCAAAGGAGGGTGTTGCCAATTTTTTACAACAACCCCATGTTCAAAATAATCCCTGTTGGCATCAGGGAGATTGACTACTAAGGCTCTATTTATAAACCTAGTTTTTAAATAATAAATATTATCATTAACTGCCCATCTATAGCAGTACATGATTTCTGGAATCCCTATACGAGTTCCATGCACTTGATTTAATTTATGCACCCCATTAACTATTCTCCAGGTTTTGGGGGCTATTCGTGCAGGAACAACATCAAAGTACTGACAGAATTCCAAACACAGAGGATTTGGTGGAAAAGAAAATCCACACTCAGCAAAAAAGAGACTGGGGAACCAATGTCCCTCAGCTAAATTGAAATAATTAGAAGGCTCATAAAGCTCTTCCAAGACAACCCAAGAGGGAATGGAAAAATCAGATCAAAATTTGTCAAGAGACTCAACTGGGTAAACCATGATGATGAATTAAAAGAAATGAAGAAGAAGAAAGAGGATCTTACAGAAAAAAGACTGAAGCTGTTGACAATGTACGACGGAAGAGATGAACGCACAAGAGAGTAGAAGACAATGAAAAACTCGAAGATCAAAATTTGAAAAGATAGAAGACGATGGGAGTTTCTGTGAAGTTTAAATACCTTGCCTTAGGAACTGGCGAAATAATGATTACAAAAAGGATGATTACGTTACCGGCGGCTAAAAAGCATTCAATATTGACGCGGGAATCAAAGCGAACAACATCGACTAAAAAGGCGAAAAGTGACGCGGTAACCGAAGCTAGCAGAAAAGTCCAAAAAAGCATGATTCTACGAATTGGGATGGAGAAATAAATACAAGGGAGATGGTCCTAAAAATCAGGATAAACTATTTAAAGCTACCGTATTCCGAGAAAGAATGTTCCATATTCCTCAAATTTCGAACTACGAAACATTGGAGGCTTCTGTTGATACCAAATTTAATCTGCTGACTTGGATCAATCATATGAAGACACGTGGCTATCTACATGGCAACAACAAGCACTTCCGAGATAATCACACGCTCCGAGGAACCATGTTACTCCGAGGAACGCATACGCTCTGAGGAACAGACCTCTACGAGGAACTCATACGCTCCGAGGAACAGACCTCTCCGAGGAACTCATACGCTCTGAGGAACAGACCTCTCCGAGGAACTCTTGAATACCAGAAAGCTTAGGCGGTCCGAGCTACTCAGGCGGTCCGAGCTGCATCTCGAACAGAGCATTAATTGATGAATAACCAACAGTTCAACTGGTTCATTAAATGCTTTTCATTTAGACGCACACGCTTAAAGGGCATTAAATGTATTACCCTTTCATATGTATATCATTTAATGTATCACCCTTTCATATAACAACCTCAAGGCTATAAATACGTGGTACAATCCTCATTGTAGGGGGGATCCTGAATCCAAACTTTGAGATCCAGAACGCAATTTCTTGTAATCGAGAATTCCCAAACACTCAGCAATAAAACAACAGTGGATGTAGGCCATTCTTATAAGGCTGAACCACTTTAAAAATCTTTTGACTCATTTATTTATCTGTGATTGAATTATTAGAGTGATCTAATTTTTTACATCAACACCCCCCCAAAAAAATTAGTTATGAAAAAAATTAGAGTTATCATTTAAAAAAAGGCCGCAAAAAATAAATTTGTTCTATTTAAAATAAACTCATACACTAAATCCAACAACAACATAATAACCCACCCACACACTAATAAATAAACCCACACAATAAACTCACCATCATAACTCAACTCAACCCAAACCCAGCTCAACCCATTTACTAACCATAACTCTCTCACTTCTTTAACCATAACTCTCTCACTTCTCTCACCCACTTTTTTCTCTCATTCTTCTTCTCTTTCTCTCTTCTTCTATCTCACTCACACTGGTCTCTTTCTCTAGTAACCAAAGCAAGAATAAACCCTCTCTTACCCACCCCACCCCAAAAAAGGAATTTTCGGCAAACCCCACCCCCAAAAAAAACGAGCACCCCCCCCCCCCCCCCCTTTTTTTCTTTGAACTAAACTCATCAAAATAAGGGTTAAAAATCTAGGGTTTCAATTTTTTCAATTTCAGAAAGTTAGGGCTTGATTGAAAATTGGTTTGACCTTGTTTGTGTAAGTATATATTATTCGTTTACTTTGTTATATCCCACTATATAAATTTATTTGTGTTACTACTAATATTTATTTTTTGTTTTTTTGTAGATTCCAATTTATTATTTGGGTATTTACAAATTAAAATTTGAGATTGCTCTCAAATTGGTACTCAAATCAGGTTCTATTATTCATCTTTAGCATTTTTCTTTAATATGGTTTATCAATTTTATTGAGAATCTTGTGATTGTGTGATTAATTTTTGTTTTTGCAAATTACACTTGTTGTGTTGTGTGAATATGTCTACTAGCAAATTATACTTGTTATTATGTTGTGTTATGTGAACATGTCTATAGATATTGCTAAAGAAATGGAAATTGAACTCGTATTTTGTGAAAAGCGTAATATTTATAGAAAAAAATATTTTGATGAGAATTCTAGTGATAGGATTAGACATTAGTATATTAAAATTGATTTTCTATATAAAAATTGGTTTTGCATCGAAAAATGCGAGAAGAACACATTTTCTTTAATTTGATTATTTTTATACAAAAGGGCTCCATTTTGATTTTTCGCCTAGGGCCCTGAAAACTATAGAGCCTGCCCTGGAGTAGTGCTACACTACCCGGAGCTTAGTACACACTAAGTACCCTTTTGCTGAGTTGGACAACATTATCATCCTAAACACCCTTCCAAACATCATTCGTCTATTATAACTTGGAAATAAAAAGTTAAAAAAAATTGTTTTAATTATATTTTTTTTTCAGAGATAGAAGAATTATTTTTTTTAAAATAAAAGTCAAAACCTCCAATGTGTACAAAAAAAAAAAAAAAAATATATATATATATATATATATATATATATATATATATATATATATATATATATATATATATATATATATATATATATATTTTTTTTTTTAAATCCGAGTTTAAAAAAGAGAGATAAAAAAACTGTTTTTTTCATTTAAATTTCGTAACACCCATTTTATTGTTTTTAGTTTAGGGAAATAAATAAAAAAATAAAAAATTATATATGAAAGAACAAAAAAACATGTCCCTTATTGTAGGCGCATAAAAAACTTGTTTGTTACTCAAAAAATCTATTTTTTATTAAAAAACTGCATATGTTCTTTTCTAGTTTATATGTTTTAAAAAATAATTGTATGATAATGAATGTGTCCAAATAAATTTAGACATTAACGTATTTTTAATTTTAGACTAATTATGTATTAATATTTATTTAAGGGACTAAGTATTTTTTTAATTGTACGATAATGAATGTGTTAAAAAATAATTATTGTTTAAGGAACTAAAAAATAATTGTATAATAATGAATGTGTTAAAAAATATTTTTATTGAAAAAACAGATTTTTAGTTAATTCAAAATACATATTTATATTTTTTTTTAAAAAAAATTGTTTCAAAAAATAAAAGTTAGTTTAATATAAATAAAAAACTTTTTTTTTTTACATTTTTAAACAGTTTTTAGAAATAATTTTTTTTTAAATATTGTAAAAAAATATTAAGTTTGAAAATAAGGGGTGTCGCTGGCGCGGACCTTTAAAAATAAGTGAATATTGGGTAAATGGGTGTTTGAGGGACTAAATGAGTTAAAAATAATTATAAAAAAGAAGGCAAAAGAATAATATTAGACAACCCGAGAGATAGTCTTGGGCTAATTAAAAAAAAATTAAGTTTAAAAATAATGGGTGCCGCTAGCTCGGCCTGTAAAAATAAACGAATATTGAGTAAATGGGTGTTTAAGGGATTAAACGAGCTAAAAGTAATTTTTTTAAAACAGACAAACAAACTAATTAAAAAACAAAAAAAAACTGTTCTAATAATTTTTTTATTATTTTTATCTCATTTCACATCATCTTAGCATTTTTTTAAAAAACAAAAGTTGTGCTTTCTTGCTTTGAAATTGCTGTCCACCTAAACACCATGTGCTAACTATGTACTTGGGGCCGGGTAGTGGTAGAGAGTATTATTCTTTATATAATTAACTTATCACACGATGCACTCAAATTCTTCCTTTAAATATGTTTTGGAAATATGCACCCATATTTTTATTTAAAGGTAGAGAAGTTTTTGTCAAAAGGGATTCACAAATACTTTCTGGGGTTGGTTACTTCTCAAAAAGGATAGTCTGAAAAAGCTCCCTAAAACATACCCAAAATGCCTTTAATGACAACGGGTTCTAGAAAGCGGGGGCAGAAATTACATTATTCACACACAACACATCATGGTAGGAGGGTGTTGAACTTGTCTCAAAGCTGATTGAGTAAAAATTAGATAAATGATAAAATTTCCATTCTTTTAATGGAGAAACCAAAACTCAATACATTGGAAAGTGAAAACTAGAATTTATGAATATGTCCAAGGAGACCAAGCCATGTAAAAAGAATATAAACATGGACCTACTATGAGAGAGAGATTAAAATTGTCAACCACACAGATCATATAAATTGTCCAGATATGTATGAAAAGGTGTAACAACCCATTTATCCTTATCTATGTCTACGTGACAAGTACATTCAAGTCGGTGTCTGGTGGGGCTGAATTCCTTTACCGGATCCGCTCTTGGTTGGCAACCTTATTGACGCAGCCCACAAACGTTACAACCAAGTCAATTTCGAAATTCACTAGAATTACCTACTTGTTTCTCTTTTACATTAAGCTAAACAATCACTCTAAACATAATATATTAGTTAAAAAAATTTCAGGAACTCAACTCTCAATCTTCTATTAATCAATTGAAAAATTACAAAAGAAACACTAAATTCAACCAAGGACTTCTCTGCCGTAGAATACATGTTATATATTTATATAATAAGTTACAATGACGTTTTCACTATTCATAAGATGGAAAGACACTTTACGGTTCAGATCGAATCCAACAAGGCACGAAATGAAGGGTTGAGATTGAAATATCTCACTTACCATTTTTGCTACTTTAATATTTAAGTTCCTCCTCTTTTTTAACCCTTAATTTCCTTTTCTCTTCCTACCCAAAATTCAAATACACGGATAAAATGGGAAATTACTACTTGGAAGCATTTTAACACTAGCCACGTACACTTTTCTCTCTCTCTCTCTCTCTCTCTCTCTCAATCGAATAACTATACCTCCATTTGTTCTTTAGCAGGAGAAACTTTCCCTCTCTCTAGCGCCATTTCCTCACGAAACCAACCACGTAAAATGTCTCACTCTCGATATTCACCCACAAAAATTGCTGTACGACTCGTGTACGATTTTATGTTTTTCAGTGTTTGTTCAAGCATTTTTCCAGATCTAATCAATTTTTATTGCAGGTATGGTTTTGTTTGTTTTTTTAGGGCTTTTGGTCTTCTGCTTCAGAGTGTAAATACACGAGGTTTGCTAAATGGTTTACTATTTTCGTTTGTGGTTAGGTATCTTGCTTTTTCTGATTATATTTTGAATCTTTGTTGCATTTAAATTAGGTCTTTTGGTTATTTGTTTGTTTGGGTTTCAAATCACAAGCCATGAACGACACCACCAGGAATATTACATTGTAACATTTAGGTTTCAAATCCATACTTGCATTTTTTTTTGGGAATCTTTGTTGCATTTTCAATAGGACTTTTGGTTCTTTGTTGCACTTGGGTTTCAAATTCGATTTTGGGTATTTTTTAATCCCGATTTTGATCATGTTATTACTTTGTTGGATTTTAGGTTTTAAATGAGATTTTGACCATATAAGCCCTTTTTAGGTATGTTTTTCATTTCTTCTGTTTAGTTCTTTGAAAATGCTGCTGGGATGGTTTTGGGTGAGTAAGTTATGTCTTTATGATTCTATATACCGTTATTGGTTTCACGCTTCGAAGTGAAGAGAGCTTAAACAATTATTTGCATTTCTTTTCTCATTGTGGGTTGATTTCGGGTTATGTCGTTTGGAGGTTTCCAGGAGAAGCACATGTGTACTCATACGCTATATGGGTTAAATTTCTCCAAGGTTACTAATCATGTTTTGTATTGTCTTCACAAATACATGTTTAAACTGTCACAATTTAATGCCAAATAATGTCGTCTATATATTTGAGAAAATGTGGTATTTGATGTCATTATATATCAATATATAATTGATACTTATTCTTCTTATCTTCTTTGTTCTGGAATGTTTAGGTAAGAACTGTGAAACTTTGTGATAGACATCACGTTAATTCAAGAATTATATTTTATGACAACGACGTTACTACAAGTGATGGGCGAGGATTTTTTTAATGAAACTTAAGGTGTTTCAGTGTTCAAATTATGAACTTATTAGCTAACTCATGTATTATTATTTTTTCATTTTCGATAACTTAACCGATATATACTGGTTTGCCATAATTATGTTTTGTTTTTTATATCAGGATATTTTTTCATTTTGGCAAGTTTTTAGTGATCTTTTGGCTTTGATTCGTTGTAGGTACATTTACCTACAACCTGCCATACTATCATAGGGGAAGGCGCACTGCACTGTTTAGCTTTCTGTCTTCCATTTTTGCCTGTGCAGCTATAAACTCAATACACTATAAACTAATATTTGTTAGTATTTACTAAAATATAATTGTGAAATCAGTTTTTGGTTGTTTAGTTTGTATGTTTGTATGTTATATGTGTTTTCTAAATTTGCTTCATCATTCATTATAATAGCATTTGGGTCTAAATTTTGATTTTGGATATTGTGAACTCGAATGAGCGATACGATATAATATCGTCCTTTTTAGATCAAAATTCCGAAGCTTGGATTTATAGGTGGAATAAACACATTAGTCTTTCTTAAATTGTTAAAACGTGGCATACCGGGAATAACATTGTTGTAGAAATTTTGATCCGGTGGTAATGAATTATATATTCTCTTGAATGGACGATATCCTTTACGCATATGTGTATTCATGTTATAGATTTGATCTGGATCGAGAAGGTTAGGTTTATATCTACCTTTTTGTATTCGATCTAAAATAGACTTGATCTCTTTTTGTCTCTATCGAGTAGGTCTGATTTATGTTATATATTGATATAATATTGACCTCCATGTTATAGATTTGATCTGAATCGAGCAGGTCCTTTACACATGTCAAGTTTTTTATAGTTGTCTCTAATATAGACAAATTTTGAATATGATACTACATAAAGTTCTAAAGTTTATGTAGCAGAATGATTAGGAATTAGAAATCAGTTGTAGGAATTAGAAATCAGTTCTAATATCACCCATCATTTTCTTACTAAAGAATCTCATAGTGATGAGCATGTTAAACATTTTTATTGAAACATCCTTGTTGATACCAAAATTAATATGCTGATGTGGACGAATAATATGAGAACACGTGTCAATCTACTTGGCACAATAGCAACGAGGAAGTTCATTTCCCCGACCAACTCATAGTCTCTCCGAGCAACGAGGATACACCGAGGAACTTCAGCACTCCGAGGTACTCTAACGCTCCGAGGAACTCCTGAGCAACAAGCAACTAAGGCGGTCCGAGCTGCATCTCGACCGTATCATTAATTGCCAGATAATCAACAGTTCAACTATTCATTGAATGTTCATCATCTTGACGCACACGATGCCTTAAATGTATTACCCTTTCATATGTATATCATTTAATGCATCAACCCTTTCATGTACAGCCTAAGGGCTATAAATATCTTGTATCACCCTCATTCAAAGGGACCGGAATTTCTTGAGAGAACTGGTACTCGAGAATTCCCAAATACTCAGCAATAACATAACAGTGGACGTAGGCCATTCATATAAGGCTGAACCACTTTAAAAATATTTGTCTCATTTTATTTATCTGTGATTGAATAATTAGAGCGATCTAATTTTTTACATCAACAGATTGGCGCCGTCTGTGGGAATTGATTGTTATTATCGTTTTTCACCAAAAATCATTCATTATCAATGGCGGATAATCCAGAATCTAGCAATCGAAACGCTGGAAATGCTGGAAATCCTCCAAATCCCTCTGCACCTCCAGATCTGGCCGGAATTATGACGAATCTGGCTCAAGGACAAACCGCCATGCAAGACACAATGAGGCAACTCATATAAACCCTTCATGGCAATGCACCTGCACGTTCAGGACAGCAAAGCGGTCAGAGGCAAACTTATTTACTTTCTTCACGTTCCAGGCGTACTGAGTCATATCGTAATGAGGAGTCTGATGATTTCTCTTATCAACCTGGGCGAACTTCGTCAATAAGGGCTACAGATACTGATCAACGTATCACCCTCTCTCCAGAAAGACCCAGTGCCTTAGAAAGATTGAGTAGGGTGTCTCCTTTCAATCGATTAGGCCCTAGGAGGAATAGGAGTCCACCTAAGACCATGTCGAGGAGTTTTCGACGATCATCAGATCTAAGAGAAGGATCAGCACAATCACGACCAGTTGCTCGTCAAGATAAATCTCAGGAGGCTACTTCAGAACGATCTATTGCTCGAACCAATAGGCCCGAGGAAGGAAATGAAGCGTGGAAAGGATCCCTTCAGCGTTTGGAGGATAGATTGGGAGAAATGGCTAAGGCGAAGAATCCCTTACAATGAACTTTTGTTCAAGGGACACATTTTGTCCAGGCCATTGTGGGTTTTCCTACCCCGTCAAAGTTTAAAGCACCTGTGGTGACTCCCAAGTATGATGGAAAGACAGATCCTGTTCTACATATAGAGCAATATCAAGCTGCCGCCGATATCTATGCTGTCCCCGACGAGATGAGATGTAGAGCATTCTCTGGAACTCTTACTGGAGCTGCCCAGATTTGGTACAACAATCTTCCTCGGGGTAAGATTTCAACTTTCTTTCAGTTGGCTGAGTTGTTCATCGATAATTTCTGTTTTGGAGCAAAGCCAGTAAAAAGAGTAGCACATTTGTTAAGTGTTAGACAAAAATCTGGTGAGAGTACTAGAGATTACATAACTCGTTTCAATAACGAGAAGCTGGAGGTCATAGGTTACGAAGAGAAGACAGCAATCACCGCTTTGATGAGTGGGTTATTGCCTAATAAGTTGTATTATACTTTGGCGAAAGATCCACCTAAAACTATGTCAGAACTGATGGCAAAAGCGGCCAAAATCATGAATGCCAAGGAAGCTATGGCTGCAAAGAAGAATATAGATAAAGACACCAAGGTGGAAGTCGACAAGTCTAAGAACAAAGAGCATAAGGGCAATGACGGTGATAAACGCTCCAGAAATAATAAATCATCATGGGAAGTCTTGAAGAAATATGACAATTATACTCCTTTGAAAATGGGTATTAATCATGTCTTGGAAGAAATCAAGAACAACGAGGAGGTAAAATGGCCAAAGAAACTGAAGTCAGACCCTGATTCGAGGAGTAGAGATAAGTACTGCGAGTTTCATAAAGATCATGGTCACATGACCAAAAATTGCATAGCTCTTCAGAACGAGATTGAAACACTCATCCGAAGAGGAAAGCTAGCAAAATATGTTGATCGGGGAGGCGAAAAAAGAAATAATGATCAAACTAGAGAGAGGTCTAGATCTCCTCGCCGAACAGAGGAGAAAAAGAAGAGGGACCATGAAGATGATCCAGAGGATGACCCCGATCTTCCCAAGAAACCAAGGCAGCCAGAACGAGAGGTATTTTCCATACGTTTTGGATCATTTGATTGTAATGTTATTACAGGAGGAGATGCAGGAGGAGGAGACCATACTGCAGAAAGAAAAGCTTACCTCGGAGAGGCTCAAGCTTGTTCATATATTCAGGGAATAAATCTGGCCGAGGATGATCGTTCGAGGAAGGTAAACAAAGAAAAGCTGGTCATTGGTTTTTCAAAAAACGACATGGTCGGTGTTCTTTATCCTCACGACGATCCTCTGGTAATCAAAATGAGGATGAAGGAAGTAGTGATTTCAAGGGTGTTGGTAGATAATGGAAGCTCGGCAGACATCATGTACTATTCATGCTTTGATAGCTTGAATCTGAAATTATCTCAATTGGAACCTTATCACAGACCCCTCCTGGGTTTTGCTGGCGAGAAACTTTTTCCACTTGGGACGATCAAGTTGGATATATTCATTGGAACTTGGCCTGCTTGTCGAACAGAAAGAATACGCTTCTTTGTGATGGATAAGAATGTGCAGTCAGCCTACAACATCATCATGGGAAGAGTTGGTTTGAAGAAATTCGAAGCAGTTCCATCTACAGTGCATCAATGCTTAAAATTCCCAATAAACTTTGGAGTAGGAGTTGTGAAGGGTGACCAAAAAGTAGCTCAGGAATGCTATTATTCATCTGCCGAGCAAGAGGAGCTTGAGGAATCAAGGAAAAAGACTACTACCTACCAAGTGGAAGAAGATACAGAGATTAAAACTCTCGATCCTAGAGATGAATCCCAACTTGTAAAAGGACAGGTGGTGGAATCTACAGAAAATGTTATTCTGGACGACGAGCACCCTGAACGAGTAACCCAGATAGGTTCATCATTGGATGCTTAAATAAAACAAGAGTTAATAACTTTCTTGAGAAATAGGAAGAAAACTTTTTCATGGAGTCATGAAGACATGCCAGGAATAGATCAAAACTTCCTATGTCATGAACTCAATGTGAATAAAGAGATCAAGCCTGTAAAGCAGAGAAGAAGGGTATTTAGCCCCGAGAAAAATCAAGCCATTCAAGAGGAGGTTGACAAGCTCCAGAAGGCTCAATTCATTAAAGATGTGAAATACCCGGACTGGTTGGCGAATGTGGTGATGGTAAAGAAGAAAAACAACAAATGGAGAATGTGTGTTGATTTCACTGATCTCAATAAGGCCTGCCCAAAGGATCATTTTCCATTACCCAGAATTGATCAGTTAGTGGATGCTACCTCTGGCCACGAGCTGCTCAGCTTCATGGACGCTTATTCAGGCTACAACCAGATCAAGATGAAACCTGAAGACAGGGAGAGTACTTCTTTTATTACCCCTAGGGGTACTTATTGTTATAATGTTATGCCTTTTGGTTTAAAAAATGCAGGAGCGACATACCAGCGGCTGATGAACAAGGTTTTTGCCGATCAAATCAGTTGCAATATGGAAGTCTATGTCGATGATATGATGACAAAAAGCAAGAAAGCTGCTGATCATCTAGTTGATTTAAGTCAGACTTTTGATCAACTGGATAAATACCAGATGAAGCTCAACCCAACGAAGTGCACATTTGGAGTACGAGAAGGAATGTTCCTCGGGTACATCATCAACCAAAGAGGCATTGAGGCAAATCCAGAAAAGATCAAAGCTCTTTTAGGGTTGCGATCGCCAACGACGAAGAAAGAGGTGCAGAGTCTTACAGGACGAGTTGCAGCGCTCAAGAGATTTGTATCTCGAGCAACAGATAGATGTTTACCATTCTTTAAAACACTTCGAAAAACTTTCGAGTGGAATGATGAATGTGAAAAAGCCTTTCAAGACTTGAAGAAATATCTGGGAACACCTCCGCTGTTGTCAAGGCCAATAACGGGAGAAAAGTTATACTTATACCTAGCAGTATCAGAACATGCAGTCAGCTCGGCATTGATCAGATTGGAAAATGGAGTCCAGAAGCCAATTTATTACACAAGTAAGGCTTTTCGAGGTGCAGAGATCAGGTACCCAAAGTTAGAAAAATTGGCATTGGCATTAATTGAAGCAAGTAGAAGAATGAGGCCATATTTCCAGGCCCATACCATCATCGTGTATACCGACATGCCATTAAGACAAGCCCTTCATAAACCAAAAAAGTCAGGGAGACTTATGTACTGGGCAATAGAGCTCGGTGAATATGATATTGTGTATGAACCCAGGTCATCATTGAAAGGGTAAGCTGTAGCAGATTTTATAGCAGAGTTTACATATCCTGATACCCCCGAGGAACAAAAGTTGCTCACTGACCAACCTGTGGATGTTACAGGATCAACAGACATAAGTCTAGACCAACTCCGGTTGGTAAAAGGGCTTGTGGATGTAGAAAGATCATCAAATTCAAACCCAGACCAACTCCGGTTGGTAAAAGGGCGAGAAGAAATGGTCGAGGAGGAGCGAAAATTAACAGGGGAGGATGGAGGAGAACAATAGATATTTCACCGAGGAACTCTATTGGATAAGAAATTTGAAGACGAGTTACCTACATGGAGATTGTATGTAGATGGATCATCTTGCACAGCGGGTTGTGGAGCAGGGATTATTTTGAAAACTCCAGACGAGATTGATATAAAATATGCCTTGCGATTTCAATTCAAAACCTCCAATAATGAGGCTGAGTATGAGGCCATGATAGCAGGTCTTAATCTAGCAAATATCATGGAAGCACAACAAGTGATGGTATTCAGTGATTCTCAATTAATTGTGAATTAGATGATGGGAACATATGCGGTTAAAGGGGAATTAATGGTCAAGTATCATGCTAAGGTGATGGGATTGCTAGCAGAATTTGACGCCATTCAGTTGATCAGAATACCCAGAATAGAAAATGCACAAGCAGACGCACTGGCCCGACTAGCATCAGCTACTCGTACCGAGCTGCGAAGGACGATACCAATTGAAGTACTGGAAAGTCGGAGCATAGATGAAGACGTGACGATGAATGTTATTACCCTTGATCTAGGACCATCTTGGATGGATCCCATCAGGGCATATATTGAAGAAGGAGGATTGCCAGAGGACAAGCTCGCGGCAAAGAAATTGAAGTTTAAAGCTGCCCGGTATGTACTAACTAATGGTGTTTTGTACAGACGAGGAATTATGGTAGGTTTGCAGAGATGTGTACATCCCTCCGAGGTGAAAGAATTGATTGAAGAGATCCATGAAGGGTCATGTGGAGCCCATGTAGCAGGTCGAACACTTTTACAAAGGGTGATGACACAGGGATATTTCTGGCCGACGATGAGGGCTGATTGTATAGCCTACGCCAAGAGATGTGATAAGTGCCAACGTTTTTCCTCCATCCGACGAACTCCACAAGCATTGTTAACACCCATAACTTCCCCTTGTCCATTCGCCATGTGGGGAATTGATTTGGTGGGACCATTGCCGACCACCCGAGGAAGATTCAAGTACCTCGTCGTTGCAGTAGACTATTTTACTAAGTGGGTAGAAGCTGAACCCCTTATCGACATGACGTACGAGAAGGTATACCAATTTGTCTGGAAGAATATCATCTGTCGATATGGTCTCCCTCATGCCTTCATCACAGAACATGGAACACAATTCGACAACGAAGAGTTTGCTGCCTATTGTCAACAATCAAACATCCTAAAGACTCATTCAGCACCAGGTCATCCTCAAAGCAATGGGTAGACTGAGGTGACAAACAGAACGCTACTAAATGGCTTGAAGAAGAGGCTAAGTGAGGCTAAAGCTAATTGGATTAATGAGCTACAGTCAGTATTATGGGCTTACCGAACAACTCCCCGAGCAGCAACTGGAGAATCACCATACATGCTGGCATTTGGAAGTGAGGCTGTAATACCTGCTGAGTTGGGTCTCCCAACACACAGAGTGCTAAATTTCAATTCCCCAGTCAGTGACTTGATGAGAAGATTAGATTTGGACATGCTGGAGGAGGTTAGAGAAGAGGCAGCCATTAGGAATGCTGCTTACCAACAACGTACAGCTCTATTCTATAACAAAAGGGTGAAGAAATGCGACTTAAAAGAAGGGGATTATGTGCTAAAGAAGGTCATTCAGAAGCACAATAAACTTGAAGCCAACTGGCATGGACCTTACCGAGTTACAGAAGTTGTCCGACTAGGAACTTACCGAATAGCAACTCTAGAAGGAGAGGAATTTAAGAATGCATGGAATGCTGAACACCTACGCAAGTATTATCAGTAATATAAAATGTAAAGCAATTCCTTCATTATGAATAAAATGATGATGTTTCACCATCTCCTTCCTTTTATTACAAGTTTTTTGGGGAATACTAGTGTGATACACTACACTGATAGTTTGAGTGTGATCAACTTCGATTGGTAAAATAGCGAGAACAAATTATACTCCTTTGGTTAGGAGGCGTACACTTGCGTGATCAACTTCGGTTGGTAAAAGAGCTTGTGGACGAGATAGTTCGAAAGAACCTGATAGTTCGAGCGTGATCAACTTCGGTTGGTAAAATAGCGAGAACAAATTATACTCCTTTGGTTAGGAGGCGTACACTTGCGTGATCAACTTTGGTTGGTAAAAGAGCTTGTGGACAAGATAGTTCGAAAGAACCTGATAGTTCAAACCCACAACCAACTTTGGATGGTAAAAGGGCAAGAACAACATTCTTAAAAATGCCAATTTTGGCTGGTTAAGAAACAAAATATGCCAACAAGTTGGTCGGAAGGTAAAACCTTTCCAGAAAATACAAAAAATTCCAAACTGAACCAAGTATAGTTGGTCGGCGATCAAAACCCATTAACTGTAGTTGATCGACGAGGATAAATTATCGACCTTGGTTGGTCGGACACATTTTATGAAAATATTTCAAATTGAACCAAGTATGGCTGGTCGGGGATAAAAACCCATCAACTGTAGTTGGTCGACAAACACTATTTAACAACCTTGGTTTGTTGGAAACATTTTAAACATTTTATACTCATCACCTTATTATTAAGTGATCGAACAACATTTTTTATGCTTGTAACTGTTTATTACTAAGTTGGTTGATGAACATCACAAAATTGTTATTTTTTAACAGATACATATGCACAAATATAAAGTGTTTAACAAGCACAAAAGAATAGCAGTACATATTTACAAACAGAAAATGAAAGTCTTTCATTAAAAATCGAAATAGATTACAAGTTACATGTATATATGCTAACCATTACATTAAAAATCATATTCTATTGGTTTCTTTCCTTTAGCTTTTGAAACATGCTCTTCGCCAGCAGGAGGATCCTCTAGGCAAAGAGGAGAATTAATGAAATTAACATCTCTGAGCATTCTGACGTTCATCACAGAAGGTGTATCCAAAAGATGTTCGGGACGAGATAATTCAACCTGAGAATGAAGACTATAGTCACCAAGATATTTTGAAATTAAACTCCGAGGAATGGAACGAGCTGGGATCCATTCCATGTCCAATTTGAAAGGTGGCACAGGCAAGTCTAGTAACCCTGGAGCATGATAATCCCATAAGAAATGCCCTTGCTCCAATTTTAATACACCCAGGGCGTTCAACCACCCCTGCTTATAACCTTCATTATTGGCATGTTCAATACGAGTATCTAAATGAACTAGAGCTTCATTGTATCCTGCCATCCAAAACTCCCGAGGTTGTTTGTGGAATTGGAAATTTATTCTCTCTAGTTGCTCGTGAAGGCTCCTGGTAAAAACATCTTTATCATTCAAAGCAGACCTCATCGCAGTAATTTGATCTTCCAAAGATAGGTTTTTCTTGGACATTTCAGACAAAGCCCGATCTTTGGCGTTGAGTTGGTACGCTTGGGTTTCCAATGTTGACAGAGTACGAGATTCTTCAACATTACGGCTGAGAACTCTTGATCGACTCTGAGCAGGTGGAGAATTTTGCTCCTCGACAACATTTTGAACAGTTCTTCCTCGCCCACGAGATCCTCTTCCTCGTCCCCGAGCAGTAGTAGAGATACCAGACCTTCTCAGAGTATCCAATTCTTGCCTTAATTTGGCGTTTTCAACCTCTAAGAATAAGAATCCTTCATCAGTGACCGGCACCAAGGCAGCAGAGGATGAAGCTGCAGATTCGTATTGCGCTAACTTTTTCTGCAAATTATTGTTCTCTTGTTCTAGCAGCTCGGCGATCTGTCTGCAGGCCTCAACTTCACCTTTTAGGGTTCTCTCCCTAACATCGTACCCATCAATAATCTTTTTGTGACCTGTCTCAGAGGAAAGCTGCTGATACCTATTCTCATATTCCTTGTGCAACAAAGCAGTTGATTCATTGTGCTGACTCTGAAGATCTTCTAAGGAACAATGAAGCTCCTCAATCAAGTCATAGTAGGCCACGTTGTTGGCCACAGCTCGGTCAAGTAAATTCTTCAAGTACCGATAAGCCTCAATTGCTTGTTCTGAGGCATCATGGCCAAGGATGTCAGCAATTTCTGATACACTCAAATTTGTATGACCAGCTCTATAATATTCATGGCATTGTTGCATCAGCTTTGTATCATGTGTAGATATCAGTTCCATTCTAGCCATAAACTAATAATGAAGAGAAGACAACAGTCAACAAAAACAAATCATCAACAACAGAGATGAACAAAGATGTATTTTATTAGATCACAAAAAGATTACATTGTTTGATTACAAATAATGAAAGATAGAAATGATACCGAACAACTTCACACCTTTTCCTTGTCTCCCAAGACTTTCTCGGGAGGCTGGGACGAGGAGCTTGGTTGCTCGGTGGTAACAGCAGCTTGATCAGTAGGAGTTGAAATTTTCTCAGGAGGAGGAGGCATGGAAGAAATGTCCTCGTTGGTAGAAGGTAGAGAGGCAGGAACTTGATCACCCATGGCTATGGAAGATTCATCAGAGATGGGCTCAGCTTCTTCTTCTTCTACAATTGGTGGGGGAGGACCAGGGATGTGTAGCTGAAATAGCTAAGAGTCGTCTTTGATCTTCAATTCCTGCAGGGCAGCTACCCAGACATCTCGGAAGTATTTCAACTTCCCGTATTGTACTTGGGATGTCATCACAGCAATCCCTTTGTCCCATCCTTTATCCCAGCCAGCGCTGAAGGATTTTTTAACTGCTAGCTTTCTTTTCAGTTTCTCCGAGGAGAGCTTCTCGGATAGAAGATCCTCGGCAGTCTTTAACTTCACATCCAATTCTTCTTTTTGGCGCTTTACATCTCGCAGGACGTACAACTCTTCCTCTGCCTTTTTCAGCTTATCTTCAAGTTCTCCAAAGTTCTTGAGCTTGTCGTCATATTTTTGAAGCTCAATCTCTAAACTTTTCACCTTATTCTCCAAATTCTTGGAGGTCTCAGCCAACTTCACCTTCTCAGCTTCAACTATAGACAACTTTTTCTCCCAGATAGCTTTGTCCTCACTATACTACTGACGAGAATCTTTCAAGGATTGGGTCAAACCCAGCAGAGCATCCTCTACCCCCGACGAGGAGCTGGAAGCTTTAATTGCTTCATCTTTCTTCACGATGTTGTTAAAACAATTCACCAGCTAAACAAAGGAAAAAGTGACATGTCAGTACAAAAATACAAGTATTCAAAGAAAGAAAGGAAATTCAGAGTGTGAGAAATTTACTGAAGCAAGGTGACGGGTAGCTAGGGATGTCAGCATATCCCTAGAAATCTTTTCATCAATTCCTTGGACCTCGGGTATGATCCAAGTTTTTACCGAGCTCATGGCAGAGCTCGGAGGAATGATGGTTGGAACACCAACACCACCAGCTGGTAGAGAGGAGATGGTTTCAGTCAGATTGGCAGTTTCAGCCAAATGGACTGAGGACGATTTCCTCAATCTCCTCAAAGGAACTTCAGCAATTTCAACCAAGGAAGAGCTCTTGGTCAGAGAGATAGCAGTCATCTCCACAGGAGCAACCTTCTTGCTCGGAGCCACTGGGAGCTTCTCGGCATCTTTGGAAGGCGCAACATCCACCTTCTTAGTCCCCTATGGGACATCAATTTTGCTTTTCTTGGCCTCAGCAGCAGAAGTAGTGTCATCAAATAGAGCAGGAGGAGCTCTTTTCTTGCCCATTCTCTGACTTAAAGGGAGGTGAGAATCTGAAGAAGAATCTTCTGGAGTTGAGGCTGGCTCAATAGATCTAATCACAGGACGAGCAGTATAACAAGTCGTATAGCTCCTATACTGCAGCAAATATGATGCAGACCTGATGTGCTCGTCTGCCACGTTCTTATGCAAACCCCAGATAAGTTTCAGATGCTTAATATTAACCTCTGATTCTTTTGGAGTTTTTCTTTTACTATCCACTGCAAATAAATACATAATGAAATATCAGTCATACATTTTGTCAAATATGATAAAAGCATAATTTCATAAGTAAAGGAAAATGAGAATAAACCTATCCCATTGCCATATGGGGGGCATTTAGGACCCTGGTATACTGCATCTCCAACCAAGGGGGCATATTGCCAATTTTTAATAACCACTCCATGTTCAAAATAATCTCTATTTGCATCAGGGAGATTAACTACAAGAGCCCTATTTAAAAACCTAGTTTTTAAGTAATAAACATTATCTAAAATAGCCCATCTATAGCAATACATAATCTCAGGAATCCCTATACGAGTCCCATGAGTCAGATTTAATTTATACACCCCATTAATTATTCTCCATGAATTGGGGGCTATTTTTGCAGGAACAACGTCAAAGTACTGACAGAACTCTAAGCATAAGGGGTTTGGTGGAAAAGAAAATCCACATTCAGCAATGAATAGACTGGGGAACCAATGTCCCTCAGCCAATCGAAAATAATCTAAAGGCTCAGAAAGAACCTCCAGAGTTACCCAGGAAGGAATGGAAAAATCGGAACGAAATTTCTCAACAGATTCCACAAGATAAACCATAGTGAATAAAAGAAATACAGAAGAAAAGAAGAGAATCTTACAGGGAAAAAGGAAGAGCTGACAACTAGCGAAGGAAAAGATGAACGCACAAGAGAGAGAGAGAACATAAAGCTTGAATGCAGAAAATGGGAAAAGGTAGAAGACGGTATGGTTACCTAAGAAGTTTAAATACTTTACCTTGGGAAGCTGCGAAGGAAATGATTACACAAAAGAAACTAATACGCCACCAGCGGCTAAAAGGATAAAAATACACGAAGATCGAAGCACTCATAAAAATTCGAAAAGGCGGATTCTGCGAATTTAGAAGGAAATTCAAATATGAAGAAAAGGCTCTTAAAACCTAGGAAAGTCATTTAATATCGTCATATACCGAGAAAGAATGTTCCATACTCCTCAAAGTTCGAAATATGAAACATTAGGGGCTTCTGTTGATACCAAAATTAATATGCTGATGTGGACGAATAATATGAGAACACGTGTCAATCTACTTGGCACAATAGCAACGAGGAAGTTCATTTCCCCGACCAACTCATAGTCTCTCCGAGCAACGAGGATACACCGAGGAACTTTAGCACTCCGAGGTACTCTAACGCTCCAAGGAACTCCTGAGCAACAAGCAACTAAGGCGGTCCGAGCTGCATCTCGGCCGTATCATTAATTGCCAGATAATCAACAGTTCAACTATTCATTGAATGTTCATCATCTTGACGCACACGATGCCTTAAATGTATTACCCTTTCATATGTATATCATTTAATGCATCAACCCTTTCATGTACAGCCTAAGGGCTATAAATACCTTGTATCACCCTCATTCAAAGGGACCGGAATTTCTTGAGAGAACTGGTGCTCGAGAATTCCCAAATACTCAGCAATAACATAACAGTGGACGTAGGCCATTCATATAAGGCTGAACCACTTTAAAAATATTTGTCTCATTTTATTTATCTGTGATTGAATAATTAGAGTGATCTAATTTTTTACATCAACAATCCTCTTAATATTTTAAAATAATAAAAGGTACATTATTGTTGTTTCATGCCCTTTAAATCAATAAGGGTTGTATTTGTAAACTTTTAGGCATCAGTAGAGTGTAAATGTGACAGTGAGGGAGCTTGAGTGCATGTAGAAGATAAAGTGTAGTATAATAAGTCAAAAAATAACACCATGCTATGTAGAATATTTTGATGAATAGTAAACACCCTTTTTTGGTGTTTTAATTGAGTAGGGAAAGTTGAAAATATCCTTACAAATAGTTACACACGGAGTTATATTTATATCACTTCCTCGCTATAGCTCGCAGATAAATGAAGGTGAAAGAAACTAATATAATAGTGGTAATTTATATAGAACTAAAAATAAGTAAAGAGTTTCTTGAAGAGTTTAAAAAGTTCAGCATGTAAACACAAATCACTTTTCTTCATATTTAGTACATTTATCCTCTCTAAAATTGAGGTTTTAACCTAAATCAACTCAATTTAATTACGATCTAGAAAGCACCTACGATGCACTAAATCAGGTTAATTTTATTTTGAGAGTGTTTGTTTTCTGATGTGGGGTTTACATTGTAATGGGTTGCTTTATAGGTGAATATTTTCTTTTGTTATTTTTAGTCCACTGAATATTTATTGTTGTTTTCTTTTTCCTCTATATTTCTTTGAAATGTTGAGGGACCGCTTTTGATGACACATCCTCCTCGAATGTCTTTAGTTCCAATTTATATTTTGTATTTTTCACCCGGTCCTCTATTATTTCAATTGGTACTAACTCAGTACCAATTGAAATAATAGAGGATCGGAATGTAAGTGTTATTTTCCCTGACTCAGTACTACTGAGTTTTTCCATTTCCCATGTTTCACTGATTGAACTAGAATGTATGTGGTATTTTATTGACAAGCTAATTTCACTATTACACTGGATTTTTCGTTGACAGCAATCCGCATTCAAGATGTTAATTTTCATAACTATGCTTGCCTGGGAGGATTCTTACAGCACTATAAAAGATTATCGAATCAACACTAAAGATAAAGCTTATTTTCAGGTAATTTTTTAGATTTTCTATTTGGACAACCATTTAAAAGCATTGCTGATATAAGAATATAAGAATATACCTGTGTAGGGCTTTATACCTGTGGAGGGCTGATATAAGAATATATGACTGGTATCATATTATTATTACCCAATTGCATTTTTATTGAGCTCCGCAATAGTACGTTGCTTTTGTATCTGTGTAATATTAGGTGAATGTGATATGGTCATTAGACTACATGATATTGTTTGTTTAACCCAGTAAAAATTTCATCTTATCGCTAGAGATAAGGATCATTAGTACTTTGTCTTTTATCTTGGTAGCTCATTTACTGTAAGTTGATTTTACCAGCTAAGTAAAATGGCAAGGTTGATATATTAATTTAATATGAAGTGGATCTATATCTACATTATTTTTCTAAATTCAATTATAAAATAAGGTCAAGTTCACTTCTTAATGTTACAACTACTAATCATTTTTCCTCTCATGTGAACATGTTGTTTGCATAAGCTTTGTATAAACTTTTGAGAACGATTTTTGAATTGTGTATTAGGCTGTTCATCTTTCTCAAA
Organism: Sambucus nigra; assembly: GCA_949130495.1. Classification (NCBI taxonomy): domain Eukaryota; kingdom Viridiplantae; phylum Streptophyta; class Magnoliopsida; order Dipsacales; family Adoxaceae; genus Sambucus; species Sambucus nigra. Next base: position 571,485,826 of record OX422212.1, read on the forward strand.
TGCTTTCCATATTTTATTAATTTATTTATTTTGCTAATATTATATGTTTGGCTTAACAGAGAGAGATACAGAGAACATGTGATACTGCATCATATCTAAATGCACATGTATGTTTGTTATGTATAGATTTCAGTTTGAGGACTTTATACCTATGGAGGGTTGTGTTGTTACGTACTTTGGAAATGTTCGTTTTACTTTTACCTTGCTTGGTTTGTAATACGCTATTTTGAGTGTGGATAGTATGTGTATTCACATTTCCTATATGGCAATGTGCTTGAACTTATGTTGATTCATTTGGTTTTCAGATTTATACTCAGCGGGAAGCAGGAAGTATATTTGATAAGGCTCATATTCCGCTTAGCTTGGTTATTGAATTTTCAGTATTCTTTTCCTATTTCCTAGATATTTGGTCGACTTCACTGGTGTAGTAACTAAAGATTCTTTTCCTATTTCCTAGATATTTGATTTAACCCAAATTTATATTTCTATTTTTTATTGGAGCGAAATCCAAACTAGAATTTGTGTTTGATTTTCCCCAAGGAAACTTTTTATTCCATTTTCAGGTTTGATGTTTGGGCAATAGTTGGAGCAGCTGGTTGCTGACCGGGACCAAGCCTCCTGATGTGTTGTGTTTGCGGAAAATTATTCTCGAGTACGTTCCAAACGAGGTGGGCGATGTTAGACTAAATAGCTTTGTTAGTGCTTATGATTTTTATACCCCTGATGAATGAAACGAATGTATTTCTCTTTATTTTCTTACTATGTTTCTCCTTTCAAGTTTCAATAAATATATGTTAAAATTTTGGGTTGTGATCTAGGTATTGAAGTTCCTGTACTTTGATGTGAATTTATGTCGCATCATATGTGGATTTCTATGCCTATTGCACTTTATGTCGCATCATATGTGAATTTCTATGCCTATTGCACGCAATTTTAACGTGGTCACTCAGTTTGTGCACACACATTCATATAGTTATTTGTAGTTCGAATTGATTGTGACACGGATTCGATACAAGAACCCCCACATGAACTTTTATTCAACAATTATCGAATAAATGTTATCTTAGTAGTTAATGATGCACGATACAATGTTTACATCATCGTAGGGTTTGGGTCTATTAGATTGTAGAATGGGTTGAAAAAGAATGCGGCCTAATTCATTTTTGTTTTGTGATTTGTTTTGCAGATTTAACTAATATGGTTTTCCTTGCTATGTTCGTGTTTAAGGCGCATATCATTAAGGTGGGTCTGCTGCCATTGAGAGAACTTAGTCTCACATCACTGGCAAGCGGCATATTGGTTATGGCATGGTCCGGGATTTTCTGGCAGAGTATAAGGAAACAAAGGAGAAAGCAAGGGAAGAGGAAATTTTAGCGAGGGAATTTTGTGAAAGGTCACGTGATAGAAATGGTAATGGAGGAAATCGTGATTGGGGAACTGATTCATGATTCATGATAGTATGTACAGGTCCAAGATACTTGATGCATTGGTCCCGAAGCTTTCATCTTGGGCATTTATCAAGTTCGAGTCCTTTTCCATCTCCAAGATGAAGTTACAATATGCTCATAATCTATGCAACAGTAGAATGCGCGTACGTGCACACACATATAAGTTAGTGAAACTATTCAGCTGGGATTCATTGAGAATAATGTGAATTGCAGCCCATGTGAGTTATGGATTTCCAAGGGCAGAAAAGATTTATTTGTTTCGTGAGCTTCAGAACATGAACTGAGTACAACCGATGACCCTAATAATCTTCCTTCTAGATTCACTCTAGAATCGAATGTTTCTCCAAAGATTGAGTTCATAGTATTCGTCATATTTGACTTGCTTGCACTCCAATTCAATTCATGGAGTTCTTATCCAATGGTGGCTTCAGACAGGTAATTCGAAGTTATCTTAGTGGCTGCATAAAGTGATCCATGTTAGTATTCTATGAAAACAACCACCATCATTCACAACATTATTCATATAACTTTAGAGTGTTGCTCAGGGAATTGCATTCACTTGTGAAGACAAATCAGTGGAGAAATATATTTTGGAGTTATTCAATAATAAGCAAAGTAAAAATAGCAGTAGTTTCTTTCAATCTCAGTATCGAAAGAAGTCTACTAGAGGGAAAATAAAGCTCAACTATTCAGGTACAAGAGGCCAGTTATCAACTATGGGGACTGGTGCTATTTTAGGAGATTCAAAGGGAAATTTAATCTAGGTTGCTTTCAATTTTGTTGATGGAGGTTCTTATCTTGAAATTCTTATTCGAACTTTATGTCAGTCTCCTTCTTTTTGTTCTCAATAGAATTTCAATAATATAGATATAGAGGTTGACTCTAAAACTTTATTTGATATTCTTTCTTTTTATTCCCTTTGTTGATTTAATGCAATTCTCTATTTCTTTTAACTGTTGTGCTTTAGTTATACATTATATATCAGTTCATCTAAGTATTTGGGAACTGTTTACTGATATGAACTGATATTAGTGATTTGGTATATAAACTAATATGAACTGATGGACTGATATGAACTCATATGAACATATCATACCTGATATATCAATTTGAATAGTTTGAAATCTAATTTGATATCAATGAACTAATGGACTGATATATCAATTTGAACATATCATACCTGATATGAATTGATGGACATATCATATGCAGCCCTGCTAAAGTCCATAGTACAATAATCAGATAGTATGGTGTACACTGCTGGTAATAACCATGGATAATCCTATTGTGGAAATCTATCTACATGATTTTATAATGTCTGTCTCTATGCCTTCGATTTTTATTGTTCAAGATGACATGTCTGACCAAAGTATTCTTATCTTACATTTTCATTTTTTTTCAAACATTCTTTTGCAATAGGTGTATTAATGGGACTGCCTTACTTTTAAGCAACCAACTTCATAAATTTTATGAACATTGCTCATTAAAGGTAGAAGAAAATGTGTGAATGCATATGTATGGACATCGTGTGGGTGTGTGATAGCGTATTGCACACTCGTGCTCTGTTTACACTCTCCTGATCTGTTACGACCAGATGCAACTGCTCTTAGGTGCATGTTTGTTGTTAAATGAAACTCCTATAAAGACCAGATACAACTACAATTAAGACCAAATGCATCTTATCTTTACGAGGTATGTGTTTGTTGTTAATTTTTTGTTTACACTATTTTTATCGAGTGTACTGAAATATTATCACTTATGTTATGTTAGTATACTACCTAGATATTATCCACTGATTAAACTTACTTTGCAATTGAGTTATATAGGAGTGTTGAAAATAGATCATGAAGCACCAACAATATCAACTTGATGTTAAATGTTAAGTTGTAAGAATATACTCTTCCCACAATTTACCTTTAATATCTCATCTCTATGTCAATTGTCTCTCTATGTCATGTTGGATACTTTTTTTTTTGCACTGCATTACTATACATTGAGATTCTAATAATGCATTGAGGTAAGTGGTGTTAGTGGTTGTCTTACTCAAACTATTTTTATGTAGTTGATAGTCTAATAGGAATGGGTAAGTATATAAGTTTCTAACCCTTTTTTGGGGTTGAAAATAAAGTTTGTTCAATATTATCACTTACATGTTGTAAGGACTGTTATCATACAAACTTTGTATGCCCTATAGTTGTTAGCCAATGACCTTATTTTGTTTTCCACATCTTAGCTATTTCGATAATGCCTTCCATTAGTTAGTTCATTTTAATATTATTCCATTTGTATTAGGCAGTAATATTATTAATTTTATCTTTTAACTAAATAGGTATATGTGCATAGCATTATATAATTAGTGAAATGTATGTTCTTTTCTTAGTGAGTGTTCTACTTTTCTCAATCATTAACTTGATAAAAGGTTGTAACACTCTTCAAATTTTGTTGATAGATGAGTCAATCAGTGAAATTGATAATGTATCAGAGAGAGATTAGTTTGAGAAGAAATTTTGAAGATTATTTACACTCATATATCAATTAAATGGTCATCCACTCGAATTGGACCTGAGCTTTTGAATTACTTTGAGTGTGTTTGATTCTGGCATGACGATTCGGAGACGGGGTTAGTTTCTTAGAGCTTTTATGGTTTGATTTCACATCATTTGTGCTATGCTACAAACGTGTTTACGGTTATCTGTGTGTTCATGTCAAATTGTCTAGAGAGGAGGTTAGTTTCTAAAGAGGCCGATAATTGTGACTGTATTCAAGGTATTCTCATTTTTGGTACATCTTCCTACACCATTTTCTTATTTGTTGGTATGGTTTTCGTTTACTTAATACGTGCCACACTTTATTTGTTATTGTTAATGTTTGTTTTCCAATAGTTGGACAACAGTTAGATTATTAAAAGAAACGAGATAACCATGGTTAGATTATTAAAAAAATGGGATAACCATTGTGAGATTATTCTTATGTGTGCATTTATAGTGAGTATAGTCACCGATAGAGGACACAACGGTTAACCCAAATTGGAAGCACAAATTGAGAACGTATGTGCTCGTGTTCAAATGACCAACTTATATATTAAACGCCTTTTAACCCAAACAAACCCTAAACATGCAGCAATATGTGATTGAATACGATAATAAGCAAAGCAAGAACATTCAAACACATGCAATTGAGGAAAAATCCCCCAAAGGGGCAAAACCATTTATTTTCATTATAATATTGTAGCTATACAATTTCGGATTACAATGAAAATACAGGTGACTAAGAATTACCCTCAGGTATCGGTTTCTGTAGTCGGCGGCTGGAAATATCCCTTTCCAGGAGGGCTGCAATGGAGAAGAGAAACGGCTTCTACACAAGGGTTGAACAACAGCAAAGCTTCGTTCCTAGGTTGCAAAGAGATTCACAAATGATTGGCAATTTGTGTGAATAAAAAACCTAGAGTCTAGGGCTCAATAGGTGAAGACATAGGGTTTTCTGAACTCTGAAAATCGTGTCTCTAAGTCTTAGAAAACCACTTCTCGTAGTGGGTTTAAGTAACAAGTCTGGAACCATAAAAATCTGACCACGATCTGTTTAAGATTATCCCAGGCGGACCGGTCCGGGTCTGAGGCGGATCGGTCCGATTTGACAGGATCGGTTCTTTTTCCTTGAGGCGGATCGGTCCGGTTGACCGGATCGGTTCTTTTATTTTGAGCTTCATCGGTTTGCTTGCGGTCCGGGGTATACTGGCCTTCTGACAATTAAGCGGATCGGTCCGGGTCTTTAGGCGGACCGGTCCGGTTAGCCGGATCGAGTCTTTTATTTCAGCGGATCGGTCCGACTATCAGACTATGATTCCTCTTCTTCTTTTGATATTCGGATCCGTTGAACCTTGAATCTTGAATTTCTTCAACGGTGTCATGGCGTGTGATATAATACATTGATAATGGACAAAAATGTCCTTAGAAATCTCCCCCTATGTCTATGCAGGTACATACATAAAAACAAACATCTGAATTATCAAACAATTAAAAATGATGCCTATACAAATCTACCCTTCCATGAACCCAAAACTGAAAAGGTACAAATGAATAAGACTACAACGTTTGATCTTCAATTCTTCAGGAATCTCAACACTTTTCTCATCAGGGTGTGCAATCCAAGGATAATCCATGTAGTACCTACACACATGAGAAAAAGAAAATACCACGTGACATATCGAGTTTGAAATGAGATAATCATGGATATCAATAAATGATAAAAACATAAGAAAATTCAAACTCTAAAATCTCATCAAATCTCTCCCCCAAAATAAGATAATTCATTTCTCCCCCTATGTCTATGCCGGTACATACATAAAAACAAACATCCGAATTATCAAACAATTAAAAATGATGCCTATACAAATCTACCCTTCCATGAACCCAAAACTGAAAAGGTACAAATGAATAAGACTACAACGTTTGATCTTCAATTCTTCAGGAATCTCAACACTTTTCTCATATGGGTGTGCAATCCAAGGATAATCCATGTAGTACCTACACACATGAGAAAAAGCAAATACCACGTGACATATCGAGTTTGAAATGAGATAATCATGGATATCAATAAATGATAAAAACATAAGCAAATTCAAACTCTCAAATCTCATCAAATCTCTCCCCCAAAATAAGATAATTCATTCTCCCCCTTTTTAATGATGTCCCAAAATAGACAAATGAGAGAAATAAATCGAATAAGCAAGTGTGGGGTGTCACTAGGATAAAATCACACCATGAATGAACACAAAGCAACCAAGTTGATGATAGCGTGAATGAAGTGGTGTGGTCAAATTCGATAGGAAAATCAATGCATACAAACATGACATATGTGCACGATGAATATTGGATATTCCTAGCGAATGAACTCAAATGCTTCCTTTGGTGTAAAATAATGACAATATAAGATATTGACTCAATCAAATCAGCAAATCAAAGCTCAAAGTGATTTTCAGACCAATAACGTCCAAAATGATTTTATGCTTTTTCAGGACTTTCAAGGAAGTGCAAGCCCGTTTATATTCTCCAACCAAACTCCCTCAGATATAATTTTGAATACAGGCATTCTAAATTCTCAAACTTTGGAGAATTGATGGTGAAACCTAAGTGGCCCATATTTGGCATGAAGTGCTTTTTATTGCCTTCAAATTTTCTCGGGCTCTTTTAACCTCTTTGGACCTCGGATATTAAAATTCCTCCATTTTTAGGTCCTTTTTAACGATGGCTTTTGCGCAAAGGATAGATGATTACCTTTCGCAACCCCTCCCCGTTATTCAAACAACACACAGTCTCACCAAAATGGTTTTTACATGCATTCCAATCTTGTCAAGTTTTATCGCATATTGTACATTGTATAGACAGGATTGAGATGGAAACACTCAAGCCAATATGAGATAGACAAGTGCAATAATCAAATATAGCCGTGCATGTGTGCAATAAAGGATATAGGAGTCAAACATGTAGGAAGATATCACTAATTGCATCTCAAAGACTCCAACCAATGTAAAACACATAAATGAAATGATGTAGCCTCTCAAATCTCTATCAAACAGTCACATGGATAAATGAAATGAAGTTGTGACTTGGCTACCTTAAGTGCTCATCCATAAAAGAAGCAAAAACAGAAATCTTTTTGGATTTTTCAAAAATTTTATCAAAATAAAATCTTTTTGTGCTTTTCTTAAAATTTTTATTAAAGAAAAATCTTTTTGTATTTTTCAAAAGAAATATAAGTAGCAAAAAGAATAAATAAAAGCTGTACAACTAAGCAATGGTACATATAAAACAGACTAGCAATAGGAAGCATATGATATGAACATGAGAAAGCATCCTATTCTAGACATAGAACAACCTCTCAGTCAACTGTGCAAATCCCCAAAGACTTCCTAAGACTCTCAAATCTAAGGGCATCTAAAGGTTTCATGAAAATGTCTGCTAACTGACGGTCGGTAGGAACAAAACTCAGGGATAGAGTGTTCTCCTCAACTAACTGACGAATAAAGTGCTCACGTATCCTGATGTGTTTTGTGCGCGAATGCTGGACGGGATTACGAGATATGTGTATCGCGCTCGTATTATGACAAGAAATGATCATGGTGTCTTGTAAAATCCCATAATCCTCCAACATTTGCTTCATCCACAAGAGTTGTGTGCAACAACTCCCGGCGGCTATGTACTCAGCCTCCGCAGTGGACAAAGAGATGGAATTTTACTTCTTGCTCAGCCAGGAGACAAGAGCAGAACCAAAATAGAAACACCCACCAGAAGTGCTCCTGCAACCATCTACATCCCCAGCCCAATCGACATCCGAATAGGCAGACAAAAGGTCATCGGTATCAAAGGAATACCAAATACTGTATGAGAGAGTCCTACTCACGTATTTAATAATACGTTTTAGAGCAAGTAAATGTGACTCTTTCGGGGACGTCTGATATTGCGCACAGACTCCAACACTAAAGGCAATGTCGGGACGACTGGCAGTCAAGTAGAGAAGACTACCTATCATACTCCGATATAAGGTTTTCTCTATGACCTTGCCTGAAGTGTCCTTACTAAGCTTGTTAGTGGTACTCATAGGTGTACGTGCATGCTTAGTGGAGTCTAAACCAAATTTCTTCACTAGGTCTCTAGCATACTTGGATTGGGAGATGAACATCCCATCCTCTAGCTAACGAACCTAGAGACCAAGGAAGAATGTAAGCTCACCAACCATGCTCATCTCAAACTCACTTTTCATCTCCTCTTCAAAGTGGTGAGCATGCTGGGAGCATGTGGATCCAAAGACTATGTCGTCCACATAGACCTGGGCAACCAAAATAGCGCCGTCATCTCTCCTGACGAACAACATCATATCTACTCCCCCTCTCTTGAAGCCACGAGCTAAGAGATAGGAAGTAATCCTCTCGTACCAAGCACGGTGTGCTTGCTTCAAACCATACAAGGCTTTGCTAAGATAGTAGACGTGCTCTGGGTGCTGAGGGTCTTCAAACCCTTTTGGTTATTCCACATAAACCTCCTCCTGTAGAATGCCATTCAGAAAGGCACTCTTGACATCCATCTGATATAACTTGAAGCGCAGATGACATGCGATGGAGAGCAGAAGACGGACGGACGGACTCAAGCCTCTCAACAGGAGCAAATGTCTCCCCAAAGTCTACACCCTCTATCTGTGTGTAGCCTTGAGCGACCAACCTAGCCTTATTTCTGATTATGGTACCATTTTCATCCATTTTATTCTTAAAAATCCACCGGGTACCTATCACATTAGTCTCACTAGGTCGGGGGACAAGTTCCCAGACATTGTTCTTTTTAAACTGAAGTAACTCATCCTGTATAGCAGATATCCAGTGTTCATCCTTGAGTGCTTCTTTATGGTTCTTGGTCTCGACTTTGGACGTGTAGCAAAGATGGCTAACAACGTTCTCTAGCTGAGCACGAGTCTTGACCCCTAGAGTGGGATCGCCAATAATGGCAGATGGGTCATGACTCTTGGGAACCCATGCAGGTGTGTCCCCTAACACAGGAGTAGGGTCCACAGAGTGTGACAGAGGAACAGGTAAATCACTGTCAGAACAATCCTCATCCTCACACTGAAGGTTACGATCAATAACCGTCGAAGTTTCGTCATCTTGCACGGTGACGTTTATTGATTCCATAACCTTAGAGCTCTTCAGGTTAAAAACCTAGTACGCTCTGCCAGTCGATGAATATCCTAGAAATATTCCCTCGTCGCTCCGGGAGTCGAACTTTCCTAATTGCTCTCTATCCCGTAGGATGTAGAATTTACTCCCAAAAACACGGAAATATGCCAGGCTGGGCTTCTTGCCAGTCCACAACTCATAAGGAGTCTGAAGTGTGTGTGGACGCAAATACACCCTATTCATCGTGTGGCATGCAGTAGACACCTCCTCTGCCCAAAATCTCCTAGAAACTTTACGACCTAGAAGCATAGATCTAGCCATCTCTTGGATCGTTCTATTCTTTCTTTCAACAATCCTATTTTGCTGAGGAGTTCTCACAGCAGAAAACTCATGTTTGATCCCGAGGCTATCACAGTAAAGGTCTACCTTTGCTTCTGTGAATTCAGTACCATTGTCACTACGCATCCTGTTAATAGTGACACCGTGTTGATTTTGCAGGACACGGCACTTGGTCATTAAAAATTCTACAGCATCGTATTTCTCTCTCCGAAAACCTACAATGGAGTACCTGGAGAAATCATCTACCATCACGAGGATGTACCTCTTACCACCTAGACTCTCAGTACGAGTGGGACCCATAAGGTCCATATGAATCAACTCAAGAACATGAGAGGTGGTAATGGAATGCAACTTCATATGAGGACTACGAATTTGTTTTCCCAACTGACAGGGTCCACAAACGGTCGAAGTTGACTTTCCAAGATATGGTAATCCACATACTAGGTACTTTTTAGCTAAACGATTAAGATCTCTAACGTTCACGTGACCTAGATATTGATGCCACAGATCCATAGGAGTGATCGTGGCGTTGTTGCAGACAAGTGAGGATGTGGGCTCAGTCCCATAGCAATTATCCTTGGTCCTCACCCCTTGCACTAATAGTTTACCGGCTTGATTATAGACTTTACAAGTATCCCGGTCAAACTTTACTGCAAAGTCAGCGTCGCACAGCTGGCTAATGCTGAGAAGGTTTGCTTTCAAACCTTTGACGTACAAAACCTCTTATAGCTTAGAAAATCCAGGTAACTCGATAATACCTCGTCCTACAATGCTAGACTTGCTCCCATATCCAAAGGTGACTCTGCCATCCTGATAGTCCTCAAGAGTCGTAAAAAATGAGGCATCACATATCATGTGTCTGGAGCACCCACTATCAAAATACCACTGTGAGGTATTATGTGCTTTGAGAGAAACATGAACAACAAAGGCCTTTTTATCTTTCTTAGACACCCAAGCAGAGATGACCTTTTGTTTGCCTTTGTTGTTGCTGGTTTTAGCTGGAATGTGAGAAGCATTCACTAATGGCAAAGACATCCGTTGGAATTCTTCCATTAAACTCTGGAACGTGGAAGCTAAGAACTCAACTCGCTCTCTCAGACTAGAAAACTCATCAGTATGACGTGGTAGAGCAGTAGTACGTCGTGTCCGACCCATGCTATAGCAAGACTCCGTAAGGTGGCCTTTTCTTTTGCAATAAGTACAAAAGAGCACAGTCAAAAGCGGAACTTGGTTTTCCTTTCTTGGTCGAACTCTCCTTCGAGGTTTTTGACGATGGCGATAGGGATTCGTAGTAAACTCAGGAACTCGTCCAGGTGCAATTTGGGACGTGGAGGCACCATCATAGCCAATTCCTTGCCGATCACCAAAACCTAACGCGGGGCCGAGGAGCATCTTTCCCATCTTCCCAGATCTGTCCTCGATTTGAATCTTGACTTCCCGTGCTTTCTCAAGATCATGAGTCAGCTGGGCAACAAGGGCTTCAAGTTTCTTTCGAGTCTCCACGGAGGAATGGAGCTCACTCGTAAGACTAGCCACTTGTTTAGTGAACTCCCCTCTTTCTTTCTCAGAAACACTCTCTCTCTCTCTCTAAACACACTCTCTTTCTTGTCACAGGTAGATTCTCTCCCTCTCAGGGCGGTGAAGATGGAGGACTCTCTTTCTCTCGCCTTTCTTAAATCTTCCTCTAAGGAGGTGATCTTAAGAACTAGCGCTTTGTTACGTTTTTTAGTTTTAAATGACTCAGAATATAACTCAGCGTAGGCGCGTTGAATATCACTCTCACTCTCACTTGAGTCATTCTCCTCTCACTATCGAGGTGTCCCTGTGAAGCATCATCTTCATTGTCGTGAAGAGAACTAGGAGTGCTCACTTGACTGGCCATGAATGCGGTGAAGTTACACTCATGCGGTGACTCATCTCCTGAATCCACCATCTCGACCTCACTGTCATCACTAAGGGTAGCATTTAGGACAACTTTCCCTTTCTCTCTAATCAGATGATTGGCACACTCAAAGGCTCTATGACCCCTACCATCGCACTCAAAACATCTCTCACTTTCTTTCTTAGGATGATTTTTGGAGTCTTTTTCATTTTTCTTTTCAGACTTATTTTTCTCAAATTTCTTTTTATCTTTAAAATTGCCATTTTTCTTAAATTTGAAAATCCTCTTGAAATTTTTTGCAAAAAGAGCCAAATCATCTAGGTCAAAATCACACTCAGAATCTGACGTGTCAGTCTCTCTCTTTCTAGACGACTCTACCCTTTTTCTAGCCGACCCCTCACTCCTTCTCTCTTGGGTTTTAATTGCAATTCCCTTATCTTTAGATTTAGCAGTTTTAGGGAACATATCAATTTCATAAGTTTGCAAATCTCCTACAAGTTCTTCCAATTTTAGCGTATTTAAATTACCCATAGAATTTAGCATAGTGACTTTAGGGATTAAACGCTTAGGTAAAGAACGAAGAATCTTTTTAACAACTCTAGCATTAGGTATATGTTCACCTAAATTAAAGCTAGTATTCACAATGTCAGAAAGTCTAGCATAAAATTCATCAAAGCATTCAGATTCATGCATGGTGATGGTTTCAAATTGAGTTGTCAAATTTTGCAACTTAGATTCTTTCACAGCATTAATTCCTTCATGGGTGAGTTGTAAAACATCCCATGCCTCTTTTGACGTGGTGCACGTCATTATGCGTTTGAACTCATCAGGTGTGACAGACCCAGAAATAGCACTTAGACCCTTAGAATTAAAAGATGACCATTTAAATTCTTCCTCAGTCCAAGAAGTGTCAGGTTTCAAGTTGATCACATTATCAATAGTCACGGAGGGAGGTGTCCACCCTCTTTCAACTAAGATCCAAACCCTTTCATTTATGGCTTATAAAGCCGACCTCATTCGGGCTTTCCAATAGGCATAATTTGTCCCATCAAAAACAGGCATTTTATTATATAACTTCTCCATTTGAACACGCATTTTTTCAAAAATCAATTTTTTAGAAAATTGATATCTTTAGAAAAAATTTGCGAAAAATAGGAATACGCGATAGATTAGCGTAACCTGCTCTGATACCAATTTGAGAACTTATGTGCTCGCGTTCAAATGACCAACTTATATATTAAACGCCTTTTAACCCAAACAAACCCTAAACATGCAGTAATATGTGATTGAATACGATAATAAGCAAAGCAAGAACATTCAAACACATGCAATTGAGGAAAAATCCCCCAAAGGGGCAAAACCATTTATTTTCATTATAATATTGTAGCTATACAATTTCGGATTATAATGAAAATACAGGTGACTAAGAATTACCCTCAGGTATCGGATTCTGTAGTCGGCGGCTGGAAATATCCCTTTCCAGGAGGGCTGCAATGAAGAAGAGAAACGGCTTCTCCACAAGGGTTGAACAACAGCAAAGCTTCGTTCCTGGGTTGCAAAGAGATTCACAAATGATTGGCAATTTGTGTGAATAAAAAACCTAGAGTCTAGGGATCAATAGGTGAAGACATAGGGTTTTCTGAACTCTGAAAATCGTGTCTCTAAGTCTTAGAAAACCACTTCCCGTAGTGGGTTTAAGTAACAAATCTGGAACCATAAAAATCTGACCACGATCTGAACACGATCTGTTTAAGATTATCCCAGGTGGACCGGTCCTGGTCTGAGGCGGATCGGTCCGATTTGACCGGATCGGTTCTTTTTCCTTGAGGCGGATCGGTCCGGTTGACCGGATCGGTTCTTTTATTTTGAGCTTCATCGGTTCGCTTGCGGTCCGGGGTATACTGGCCTTCTGACAATCAAGCGGATCGGTCCGGGTCTTTAGGCAGACCGATCCGGTTAGCCGAATCGGTTCTTTTATTTCAGCGGATCGGTCCGGCTTTCAGACTATGATTCCTCTTCTTCTTTTGATATTCGGATCCGTTGAATCTTGAATCTTAAATTTCTTCAACGGTGTAACGGCGTATGACATAATACATTGATAATGGAAAAAATGTCCTTTCACAAATTCCTTTAGTTGTTTTTATGTATCACACATGAATCAGACGCAAAACATTCTTGGGTACTTGGCGAGGAATTGCCCCACTAGGTGGGGGGAATTACTGAGATCCATAAGAGAGAGCGACAAGAATTAGAGACATCGATCATAATCATCAATACACCTCTCATTACGGTTTCTCACTCTCTTTCTCTAATTTTCATTTGTGTTCTACGTTTGCCATCATATGTACGCAATTAGGTCCTTATAAAACCATTTTTTATTCATAGATAATGCATCATTAAATGTTTTAAAATATTATTATCCAAACAACGAACCACCATTACATTGATAACAACCTTAAATAACAAACCTTTGTCGCAATATGTATATGTATCTATGTAACTGTTATTCTATGGCTATGTCATTGTTTTGTGTGTAGATGTATGGGTTACTTCGAATGTTGATCACTTAGATTTTATAAATCCTTAGTGGGTAAGGTCTCACATAACGAATGACCATAAACTATGTATTTTGTTACAAAGTCTCTCTTTTGGGAACTCTGTAGCGTCCTGTTAGTGAGACAATGTATTTGACATATAATTAATAATTATCATGGTTTATATAATATTTGACTAGCTATTTCCATTGACTAACTATATTTTTTATTTTGTATCAGGTCGCATATTGAAAACTACGGATAATCATTATAGCGAAACACGTGGGATAACCTCAATTAATATATATGTGATTTTTTTTTAAGAAGTTTCTTTTGTTGAAATATTTGTTTGATGAATTTGAACTTTTTGAATATTGTACGATTGGTTGTTACCCCTTAAGCATGGTAGATAGTCCAATAAATAAAGGAGATTATGCCCATTTTTTTTAATTCACACTTTGTTAATTTGAGACACAATGTGAATTAAATTGATGAATATTGTATATTTCATGTTATATGCGAGTCTATTTGATGAATTTAGACTATTCGAATGTTGTTGGACGATTTGTTTTTTGTTCAGCAGGGTGGATAGTCCAAAAAATAAAGGAGATTATGGCCAATTTTTTTAAAATTACTTTTTGTTTTGTTGGGGAATGAAATTTGTGCGTTTTTTCAATTACGTGTTTTGAAAATGTCATTTTGCGATTATCAGCTTGCCTTCAGGCACGGGCATACCCTAGAATATATATATATAGAGTGTTTTGATTCTAGTGTGATAATATAAAACATAATTGCTACTTAATTTAGAAAGTTCAATCTTCATGTATTTACACATTAAAGTTGCTTATAAATCATAAATAAAGAACAAACCTTTGTCCATTACTTAGAGATGAAGGTGATGGTATTTCTCCTTAGTTTAGTGCCCGAAAGTTGCATCAGAATAGCTCTAAAATTGTCCCAGAATTAAAGAGGAAAAATCTTGTTTTTAAAATTTCAAATTTTCTCCTTCTACCCAATGTAATTATGAGTTTAAAGTGTGCTAATTATGAAATTAGCCTGCTGATTATATGGGTGAAGGATGAGCGAAATTCCCCTTGTCCCATAACCCCACTTTCCATCAAAGTGGGCCAAAAACAAAGAAAAAACTTTCCGAGTAACCAACTAACTTTTGATTGTCAAACCTCCACTAATTAAAATTAATTTTGACTTATTAAAGACTATAATAAGTGGGATATTAATTGATTTCGAAATTACCTTTTAATTAATTAATTTCCAAGTCTCCCATTTCGTCCTAAAAATAACAACCTCATAATTTGTCAGGAAACATAAGGTGCACACTTAAGAAGAAGAAGAATTATTGCCATAATTGAATAATTCACCGATGCGAGTCATGGCGGTTCCACACTATTCAGGAGCATGGTTCATTCCATGTACCACAACATCAATATTTTATTTAACCAAGCCTATAATGTGGATTGTCATAATGGCCTCATAATATCTCTTAAGAAAGAATATTTCTATCACAGAATAGGTCACATTCACACGCAGGCATACATTAAACATATAAATAACATAAATGTGAAATGTTGAATTTAAAATAATAGTGTCAAACTACTAAACTAATGTGACACCCCGCCTAATTAAATACAGGGTGATTTGTCCTTTATTAAATTATAATCAAGATGAACGGTTGGTTTATTCTTAGCATAATTGTCGCAAAATAAACTTTCCCACTTAAACACCCTAAATAATTAAACTAAGTGTCAAAACCATTTAAAACATTATTTCCATTTTATTAAATCCAATTATGAAAACCTTTAATAACTAACCGTTTAAGAATCACACAATTATTAAGACTGGAAATAAACACCCATGAATTTAACCATTCAGATAAACCAATACCAACTTTTAAACCATAAAGGAAAATCATCCTGACAGTAATCAAATCCCAAAGAGTAAAAATACTAAAGATAAATGAACATAATCTCTGACAAATCCAACGGAATAAAGAACCGGGAGACACATGCCCAACTAATTAGAACTGAAATAAGAGTGGAATCAACAACGAGGTCGTCTAAGCAAATGGCCTGCAACTCCCACATAAGCTGCAGCACGTCCAGTCCAAAGAACCTAAGCATGACTCCCCTATGGCTACGCACCTGTAATATATACATATATATATATATACAAGAGAGAAAAGATGACAAGAGACGAGTCAGAACCCGATTGTAAAACGGTTTAAATTTAGTTTAGCAAGTATTTAAAATGCTTACCGGCTAATGCAACAATCATGTTAGTATGCGACACTCTCTTGAGAAATTCTCATCTCTTACCTAGTGCGCACGCCTACCGCACTATTAACCCCGAAAATTCATTTTAATGTAAATCTCCCATAAGGTTTCATGTTGACAATTTATATGGCTAAGATAATTATTTTCTAAGAATAAGGTTCGCACAGCTATCTCATTTCATTTGAAAAATATACTAGTGTTGTCACAAAAATTTCCAAACACTTATATTAAAGTCGGAGTATTGATTCGTTACTGGACTACTTTTTATACACAGATGAAAGTTTTCAGTTTCATGTCTATATATATATATATATACATATTAAATCACTCATATAATATATATACTATCGGCACCCCAAATAAACTTTATGGTGCTGGCATACTCTGCTATCAAGTCCCCGTACCACTCGTACTAAGGGAAATACTAGTTCGGAATCACTCTCGAACTGTATCAACACAAAACACATACAAATGGAGGTGAAGCATAGTTCCAAGTCACTAAGAGGTCAACACATACCCTCACATCTCTTAGGACCGTCTGACTATCAATCAGATAACCTGTATCAAGGATTTTTATGTTCTAGGGTACAAGTCAATATCTCCGATAAAGGTCCCATCGAGATAAGATCGTCCCGGCGCGGTAACCTCTGTGATAGCAAGTAGCGCGGGCATGATTTTTCACATATATAATATATGCACAAACACACAGTCATATATATATATATATATATATATATATATATATATATTACTATCCCCATTTCTAAATTAGGTACACCCACGACCCAGAATTATGATTATTCGTTCTTAGTACACTATACTCGATTATCCCATATAACAGGCTCGTCTATTTTATTCTTAATTATAGATTATTCCATACTTACTTCATATCACTCGTTGTATTCTATCTCCTTATGTATAATTTTAGTAGGTACTCTCTTATTTTCTAACGGAACTTCCTTACGAGTCTCACTCCTTTAGTTACACGTTCCCATAATTTTCTATGTGTATATTACTCCCCGTTAACCCTAACTTCATCTTACATTAAATACTCACTTTTTACTAAGTCCTACTGGTCCTCTTTATGTCCTAAAATGTTCTAACAATAATGATTAAAGGTTACAACTCATTTTAATCGGAATAAACTATTATAAGAGGAATATGTTTTCCAGGAGGGGTCGATCGATCTATCATCGATCGATCGATGCTCTTTGATCGATCGATCGATCGATGCTCTTTGATCGATCGATCGATAGATCAAGTAGTTATGGCGAAATTACAGAAAACCCAGTTACGGAAATCATTCTCCAAACTCAACCAAATCATCATATTTATCTCCCAAACTCCCAACAATTGATGCTACAAGTGTTATATACCCAAACACATAATTTTCTACGTAAAACATATGGGTTTTCATCAATTATGACAATTAAAAGGGCAAAAACTATATAAACCTCTTGAACCCTAATCTTTTCTTTAACTTTCTATTCTTCCACTTATTTTTCCAGATTTTCTACTCCTAACTCAATGAAAATTCGTGGTTTATTCTCTACATGTGAATTAGAATTCTAGAATATGATTATTACCTCTACAACATGGGAATTCTAGTCTCCAATATGTACTTTCTTTCATGAAACTAGTTTTAATCAACCCGAGACTAACGTACTTGAAGCATTAACTAAAAATAAAGCAAGATAGATACTTGCCTGGAAATTTTGTTTCTGATTTGTGAAAGAAGGTGGTGTAGTTGTGAAGGACACAAATTTCCAATTGAGTCCATATATAGTTTTGGCTCAATTCCGGACAAAAATATTTATTCATAGGATTGTATTTAATTGTAATATTCTCAAGCCTATGAAG
This sequence comes from Sambucus nigra, assembly GCA_949130495.1. Taxonomy (NCBI): domain Eukaryota; kingdom Viridiplantae; phylum Streptophyta; class Magnoliopsida; order Dipsacales; family Adoxaceae; genus Sambucus; species Sambucus nigra. The sequence goes on from OX422212.1 coordinate 571,503,846, forward strand.
TGTTTGTTGAAGACGTAGCAGCAAAGAGTATAAAGCTTCATCAATATGCCGGTTTGCGTGCCTCATTTCTACGCCATCAACTATGGTTCCATGCTCCCAAGGTATGAATGCAATATTATATATATAGGATCTTGGAACTAGTTTAATTGGATGTTAGGTTTATCTAAAACTACGTTTATATTTTCAGAAAGATTTCTATTTAAAACTTTAATTTTGTTTATAAAGTTTTCTGGGCTAAAATTGAATTTTCCTACTTTCTGTTTTTTCGTTCGATAGAGTCGTTCGAACGAACTTGCCAACGACTTCCCATTATGACATACTGGAACTTTGTTCGAAATATCATTCGAACGAGATTGTCGTTCTAACGAGATTTCTAACTATCTTCTAACGAGTTCATACTGGAACTTTGTTAGAAGATTCGTTCGAACGAGATGTCATTCGAACGAAATGTCGTTCGAATGAGTTTCCAGCGGGAATAGTTTTCTGGCAGTTTTTGAGCAGTTTTCACCCACTTCCCCACTTGATTCTTAACCAACTATTTTCAGACTTAAATATGTGCGGAAATCATTTTTGTGTATTAATCTTTTTTATATCTTTGTAACTCTTAGAGAGTGTTTAGAGAGCAAAATCATAAAGAGAAAAAGATCAAGTTTTGAGTGTTAATTTTCAAAGAGAAAATCATTTACCACTCTAGTTTTCACCCATATTTTTATGTATCCAAGTTCATATATATACATATCGCTTGGAGTTTGGCACCGGGTTTATCTTTACACCGAATTGAAGAGAGTGTCTGGGTTTGCTTCTAAATCCCACAAAGAAGAAGTTGTTTTATGTTGACTTACCCACTTGGAGAAAGGCTCTTAGTTCGGGTGACGGTGACCATATAAAGTCCGATCAGTGGATTTCGAGACCGCGGTGGAGCTCCAAGGTTATCCGCTAGGAAGAGGTATCTACAAGAAGAAGCGTCGAGGCTTGAGAGGGATCGAGTCGTGTGTTGTACGCCTTTCTGTATTGTATTTGTAAATCCGTATCAAGTGGATTTGTGGCTAGGGACGTCCGATGTTGTTTCCCATCTTGGGTTTTTCCTCGTACATCGCGGCGTAGTGATTTATTGTTTTTATTTTATCTTTCGCACTCACTTAGAATGTATGCTTAGGTTAAAAAGATAAAATTGGTTTAATCACTATTTATTTATTTTGGTGCTAAAATAAATATTGGGTAATTGTTTATTTAATTCAAGTGATGTGTTAAAATTAGTTTTGCCTATTTTGTTTAAATGAAAAATATGACTTAGGCAAATTCGAGAACTTTAATTAATTGGTTTAAGTGAAATTTAATATTTGTGTGTGTTTATTTAATTTTCACTTAAGTTTAATTTGAAATTGAAATTAAATTTTTTTTGGTAATTCGTTTGTTATTGAACCATCACACTTCTTTACGCTTACGCATATTGATTATATATAAAAGGAAATAATATTTTTAATTAAAATAAAATTTAAAAATCGGGGTTCCACTTTGTTTCAAGTTGTGTTCCTCGTCGCGCGATCTACAATTTGGCGGTGACGGCGGTGCAAACGACGGAGTTTTTGGCCTAGAACTCCTTAGAAAGCTTCTCCACTTCTTCTCTAATGGTCGTTATTTGGTTTTGCTTATCTTAACCCTAGATGACAACCCCTAACATCTGATATATCCTTGGTAAATTCGTGGGTTTAATTACCCAAAAATATGAACTGTCCAAAACGCCCTCCCGGGATGCTAATTAAGCCTAAAAATGTCCCGAGACCCAAACTAAAACCCCGAGTACATTATTTTGACTATCTCGACCCTTCCGGACATATTGGGGCACTTAAAATGACCATATGAGTGACTTATAATTTATTCACTTTTAAGAATAATAATTTAGTCCCGACACAACACAGGCGCGTCCTGACTTAATTTTCATAACTGTCATATTATTCCCTCGTGACAATTTTAATAAATTCAATCCTACATATTACTCTACTAAATAAGAAATATTTAACAAATCAATAATTTTTCAATAATTACTAACTCTCGCCACGCTAGTAACATTTAAAACAAATTTCTGGATTAATATTAAATTAATTTATCTCAATTAAATTTAATAAATTCCTAAATTTAAAAGCCATAAAAGTACGGGGTATTACATACTTCCCCCTAATAACGGAATTTCGTCCCGAAATTCGGAAAATAAGGCCTATCTTGTATCATTTGTAACAAGGTATAAAGCATCTAATTTTCACAAAATCGAAAGATAACTACAAATCTCAATCTCATCAATTTAATACAACAAAATTCTCTCGAATAAATATAACTAAAGTAAATTTCCAATGCTCTATACAACAAAATAAATAAATACAAGTCGTCTTATCTTGTATTAAAATTTCTGGATACCTTATTAGTACGCAAACTATCTACATAGTAAGGCGCTCAATCACTATAGCCCCCGCCTCACAAAAAGCTTGTTTAACACTCTCATTGAAGACACTTCTCATTGTGATTTTAACCAAAAACAATTGCATAAGAGATGCCTATACATTATTAATTCCTTATTATTTCAATATCATTGGGAGGCCGCACCTCACTACCTAAGAACCACTCGGATTTATCTAAACACAAACCTCCCATTATGAGAGAAACCATACGAGCATCTGACCACTTTTGTTCGCGTCAAACAGTCGTGTAATTCCACCATAGTTGAATACTCTAACTCACCCAATCCAAAATTCTGATTATCCTCCCATCTCTTAACATTCAGAATAAAAAAAAAGTTAAGGTTTTTCCCCATACCAAATCCTTAATAAGCATCTGTTCACAATAAACAGGTACGAGTGCTCCCACGTAACCCTACCCTTAGGTAATATCCTCCCCCAATTGCCGTACTATACTCCACTTGCTAGCTATAACTGTTGTGGCAAATAAATGATCACAATAAACCCAAAATTACTTTCACACTGCTCCACCAATGGTTAATCACCGCTTGCGTACTCCACGAATTATGGGTGATACAACCTGCTCAAAATGAAACGATATCGCCGCTGCTTCCTGAAATCCCTTATTGAAGGTGGGATTCAAAAATCTTATCCTAATTCAGAAAAATACTGTGTAGGACCACATACCAACATGGTTCTCCCTTTCAAAGGAAGACTAAGGCATACTAGCTAATATTGTAACTCACCCCAAAGGAATGTCAATCATGAAGAGTCGCGCTTGCGTTCAAATTAAGAAATTATATAATTAAACACAGTTTAACCCAATTAAACCTTAAACATGCAACTCGGCGTGATTGAATAAAATGTAAAACATGCTACTCCAATCAAACACACACAAATGAGGAAAAATCCCCCAAAGGGGCAAAACCATTTATTTTCACTATAATATTGTAACTTTACAATTTCTCGGATTACAATGAAAATACAAGGGTGACACAGAATTACCCGCAGGCGTCGGATCTGTAGTCGGCGGCTGGAAGTTTCCATTTTCCAGGAGGGCAGCAATGAAGAAGAAGAGAGGTTTTCTCCACAAGGGTATGAACAGAACCACTATGGTGTTCTTAGGGTTTCCAAGGATTCACAAATGATTTGAAACTTTGTGTGAATCAAAACATGAGTTTGGTAACCCACAAAAGTGAAGAATTTGAGTTTATGAACTCTAAAAATCGTGTGAAAAAGTCTTGTTAAACCAACTCCCTGTAGTGGGTTTATAAAAGAAGTCCTAGGGTGAAAATAACTGAACACGATCTGCACAATTCTATCTCAGGCGGACCGATCCGGATATGAGGCGGATCGTTCCGAGGTCGGACCGGTTTGTTTTCTCAAAGGCCCTCTTCGGTTTGCAATCGATCCGGGGTCTACTGGATTCTGAGCAAGGCAGATCGGTCCGGTATGAGGCGGATCGGTCCGGGGTCGAACCGGTTCTTTTTTAAATCTGGCGGATCGGTTCGACTGCCAAAAAGTCTGATTCCTTCCTTTCTTTGATATTCGGATCTGTTGATGATGATGTGATATTGAATTACTTCAATGATGTAACAGCTTATGACATACACATAAATAATGGACGAAAATGTCCTTACAAATCACTTCCTTCTTGGGCATCTTGTTCCACACATTCGAGGGAAATCTTAATCTTACCTTGAGGTTGTCAACTTATCCAAGAAACTTTACCGACTTTACCGGCCTCTTCCATTATAGGAATTGTTGATAGCCCCAAAATTCTTTAGTTGTTCCTCTTGTTCCAACCGATTTCTATTTATGAGTAGTGCCTGCGGAGACTACTCAATATGTCCCGCTCGACATCGACTTCTACTTGTTATGTCTCATTTTAAGTGACACTTAATACTCCCCTTCTTTCCCTTATGTATACTAAAAGTTCTGACCCATGCACTTTTCTTCATGATGAGCACTTCCGAACCTTTTTAGACCATACCAACATCATCACTCTTTGTACGCGTCAGTCGCTCTCAACATTGGACTAATTTCAACTCCGCTCCGAGTGTTCTCCATAATACTTTGGATTCTACCCTTCTCAAGGAATACCCCTTTTTAAATGGCTTCCCACAGCCTTCTAACCAGATTCGGTGTGATACTCTGAATACAAATATATGGATTTATCGTCTTTCATATGGCCCTCAATCCGCCCTACCACTTCCACTTCGTTATGTTAATCCTAAAAACATTTATTCCACACGTCTATTCCCACTTCCCTATAACTCAGACGATCCTAAGATCAGCTAACCAGGATGCCCACACACCCTATAAACCCAGCATACTACCGTAAGCATCACATACGCTTCACACATAACACCCAATTATTTCTTTTCCTTGAGCTCACAACGTGCTTACAACACTCAGGTACTCTCAATTACCCTAGAAATTGAAATTTTAAATCCTCTTTATCATCGTTCTAGACCCCAACTCGTGGTGATAAGAAAAAACTTTCAATGCTTTCTTACTACCCAACTGGCTCCATTGGCCTTAATTCATAATTAAACTTCCAATTACAGATATAATTACCTGCTCCTATTACGATCGAGGTACTAAACTTATAGACTAATGACCAAACATCTTCCTACTTCCAATCTTACACTAAGTTTCATGCATGGGATGTCTCGCAATGTGAAATCCAAATAAGGAACCCCTTGATACACTACTACCTATCATTGTCGGTTATCGAAATCCGTTAGGCCCTCCGTCCATAGCATGTACCCCTTTATTCTGTCTCTTGACAGAAAAGTTACATCTTGTGACACCCCGACTAATTAAATAACGGGTAGCTACTCCTTTATTAAATCAATACAAAATGCCAAGTTGGTTCAGTTAATAGCATCACTGTCGAAAACATTTTAAAGATTACTAACCACCTAGTATTTAAAAAGTGAGTTACCAAATTTTAAGTTATCTCTGATTAACATGCAATAAGAGGATAATGAAAGAACAACAACCATTCACCATAACGAAACAATAGAATAACCAACAACATAATAATAGGTCCGGAGGAAAACTCCTCACAACAATCCCAATACTGAAATAATAAAATAAGTCTGAATCCTGAATTAATTACATGCTAGAAGTCTGAATAACTGAAATAAATGAAATGTCTCTAAAAGGAATGGGCGACATGCCCTACAACTGATGGAATCTGAATATAGAGTCAAAATAGATGAAGCGTCTACTAGCAAGGTCCTGTAACTTCCACAAACAGCTACAGCTCGTCACCTGAATGAAAATCCTATGCATGGTGTCCTTGTGGCTGGGCACCTAAAATGGTTTTTTACAAAAATAGATTTGAAAGCAAATGGGTCAGAGCCCGAAAGTGGAAATCGTTTTAAAAACAGCAAGTGTTTTAATGACATTAAAACAATGAATGCAAAATACATGTTAGGAAGTACACTCACATGAAGAACTCACCTCTCGACTAATTGTGCACCCTTAACGTACCGTACCCATCTAAATGACATACATAACTATCCAGACCGTTATAAGTTCTACCCCTTACTACTCAATTCCCATTTTATTCTAGTGTTATCAATTTAATAGCGGGCTATACTTAACTCAGATTCTCAATTATTAGCAATACAATTCACTATCGGTTAACCTGTTATGTTTTCTCAAAACATTACCATAATTGTATTCACAATACAAATATGAAAGTTCCCATTATTTAAGTGTATATTATTCACATCATAAATATACAATACAAGCACCCGGGACTAAGCTGTGGTGCACATATACTCTGCTATCCATCCCGGTACATCACGTACATAAGGATCACGCATTCTGAATCTCTCAGGAATCGTTCTCAGATAATAGCAAATCACAAACAATGGAGGCGAACACAGTCACATCACATGGGTCACGCACATACCTACGCTCCCACGATCAGCAGACTTATTAACATCCCAATAAGTCCTTCTCTGACCTATGTTCTCGAGGTACCAATCTAAATCCAGGCAACACAAGGATTAGAGGGCCCTAAGCGAACGTAAACCTCCCGTGATAGCAAGTATGGTAGGTATGTCATACACATAAGATCATATACATATACTAAGTATACACACATCCTAGTAGTCACCATAATTTATTTGTGGTACACATCTCATTCTCGTACCGACTTATAATGTTACACAATCTACATATTCCCGATTAATATAATTATTCAAGCCGTCAATTGTTTTCACGTCGTAATAGACACTCACTTCCTATTCCATAATTTCCGTTGGTTCAAGTCACACTTCTATGTTTTACTCCTCATTATATCCCAAATATCCCAACTATATCAATTTATCATCAAGGGAATGGTATTTCTACAATTAAACAAGGTTATGGGACACGTGAAATCAAAACAGGCCAAAAAGCCTAAACTGACATCTCGTTAGAAGTCTCGTTCGAACGAGGCTGTTCGAACGAGAGTTCATTCGAACGAAGTGGGCCTTCTAACGAGATCTCATTCGAACGAAAGTCATCGAACGAACATCCCTCTCGTTAGAAGTCAAACTGTCAACTCGTTAGAAGCTCGTTCGAACGAGCTCGTTCGAACGACCTGGGCAGGTCTTCTAACAAGAGGCCAGTTTCGAGCCTAGAAATTCCTTTTTCATTTTTCCAACTTTCTTCATCTCTCATCTCCTATACAATTCGTCCCAACATTATTTTAAGGTTTCTAATCCATACCAAACAACCATAGGTCATAATTAAACAATTATATAGGGCCAATTCTTCCTAAACCTCATTAAATCATCAAATCCCTTCATTTATCCCCAAATCATATGAACATGAACCCTAAAATTTTAAAGTCACCAATGGGCATAATTAAATCCATTTTTTTTGTTATGAACAAGGTATATTTACATTATAATAATTCTCCTAACACAATTCTACATGCAACCCTTTCATCAAAATATAAAGTTCTAATTCCAATTAATGGGTTTTTATCAAACTCCCAAGAACAATACAAATTTTGTCAATTTCCTACGCATGGAAGAAACATTCTTTGTAATCAACGAAATTAAACCACTTGCCTTTGATATATATCTGAATTTGGTGTTGGATTGATGAAGGTTGATTTGTTCTCCCTCTCTCTCTGCAGAGTTTTCCTTTCTTTCTCTCTCTACCAGCTTTTCTCTAAGGATGACAATGGAGGTGGAGGTTGGTTTGGCAAGTTTAAGGTTTCTAAACTTCCCGTAGCCCACTACATAGATTGGGGTTAGAAATGTCTTAGTGGGTTAAGACTAAGTCAGATTTTTAACTTTAATTTTCGTGGGTTTTAATTCCCAAAAATCCAAAATTACCAAACTACCCTTACACGTTGCCGGTATGGCCTAAAAATGCCCCGGGACCCAAACTAAACCCCCGGATAGTGTTTTCTGACTATTTTGACCCTTTCGGACGCGTTGGCGCACTCAAAACGACCATACGGTTAATAGAAATGAAATTCACTTTTTAATTAAAATAATTATATTCCTGACGCGACTGTCACACGCGTCTCAATAAAGTTTCCCAAATTGTCGTATATTAAACTCACGAAAAATTTCATAATTTCCATATTCATATATAGCCATATATACTCATTAAAATCAAATACCAACTCTCATCTTGCTAGTATTTTTATTCGGATTAATTCCCAATTAATACACATTTAATTCAATTAATCCCATAAATAAATATCACAAAAATACGGGGTATTACACATCTCTTCCCGTAATTATACTTAACAAAGAACATCTCGTCAATTGTACTATCGTTCAGCATTAGAGATAATCACATTCCATAAACATCGAATACATACCATCGAGATTCTCAAAATCCTGTTCCCAAACATATGGGTATAACTCTTAACTCTCACATCTCTAAAGGATAGATATATCAATGCGCTCTTCCTATCACCAAGTTTTGAGAGATAAACATAACAATTAGTTAAATCTTTTCGCTCAACAGTAATCCTAATACATACTGAATCATAACAGTAAAGTCCCTACACACACCGGGATCGAATATCTCGAGCCCACTATCCCCTTAGAAGTTTCTAGAATAGAAAATATAAGTGCGACTCCAGCCCTCTCGCAGGTGAGGCCTCTCTAGAACAAAACATGATGCATTAATGCAACCATTCCGATAGACTTGCAATAACTACCTACTTTCGTACTACCCATTACTATAAAGTTGTAACCAAGACAATATCATACTCATTTATCACATCACTAAAACAAGTAATCTTAATATAGTATACAACACTATTAATACACCCATTTATCCTCCGCGGATAGCACTAAGGATAATCCCACTACACTAGGAAAAATATTCACATAATAATGATGTTTATAGTTATACGCACTAACTCATCTCACATGCTAATCTAGCAATGAACAAAATATATTGACTCGCTCGTGTCATATAAAACACGCCTCATCCTTTGAGGATAAAACTCATACTCCTACCTTGCCAATCGTATTGACTGCATAAATGGTCCCCGAACGTAACATGTCTATCTAAACCAAAACAAAAACTACTTTAATCGTTGTCCTTTACTAGGCATCCTACTCTTGTCCCTTTACTCACTTCGGAAAACGTTAACGCATGTGAATCAATTTTCACAAAATACCTCTACACATGATCCACTTATCACCTGTCATACTAACCATATTAGGATTGTCCTTCTAGGACTTTGGTATGCTCAATTCCTGGTGGCTACCCCCATTTTTCCCTTAGCTTTGTTGGCCCTAGGAACGTGCTACTGGATTCAATAACCCTTGCTAAATTCACCATCGCTTGGTAAGAATTTAGATATCCGAATCATTTAAATGAGTCCCCCGATGGGTCTCCCCCTTACGGTGTTTTACTAACTACTTTTCATCTAGACTCACTTTCCAATAAGCCTTACGATTATTTTATCTCCCTTCATAAGAGTGTTAACATCTCTTCGGATGATGCGTGACATCTTCACCATATGGATCGACTGTCCAACAAAATTCTTTTTAAGTGTTGTCAATCTTTCCTCACGAGTCGATTTCCCACTTGAAATCTGTGACACCCTGCCTAATAAAATACTGGGTGATCAGTCCTATACCAAATTAAAACAGAAATCCCAGTTGGTTCATCCTTAGCATCACTGTCGAAAACTTTTTTAAACTTAATAACCACCTAGTATTCCAAAAGCTGGTGCCAATTTTAACTTTTTAATTAAACAAAAACAGTACATGCGGAAATAAATATGAACCATTCACACAACTGAATAAAACTCAACTGAATAATTAAATAAACAATTTGCCGAATAAACCATCGGCCACCAAAATGAAATCCAATATAAACATTCAACACCTGAATAAGTACATCTGAACTGTACTGAGAAGTCCGGGCAACAAGTCCTAAATAAAATTGGAACTGATAAATGATTCCTACTCTAGGAATGAATGAATGATGCCTCTAATCCAAACTCCTGCTAGCATCCACATATGCCGCAACTCCGTGTCCTTGAAATAGAATATCAATCCTGGCGTCCCTGTGGCTGGACACCTAAAAGGTTTTGAAAATAGTTTTATAGCAAGGGTTAGAACCCAAAATATTTTGAAAATAATTAGCAAGTGAATTAACTGTAGTAATTTAAAATGCATGAATGCGCTTCATATTTAAGTTAGTGTCGCACTCCCTTGTGGACATTCTCACCCCTCCACTATTGTGCACACCTATCGGTTACCTTGGCCCCCACCTAGTTTACTACCCCGTCCAACTAGTCCTGGTATAAACTTCCCCTTGCCATACTACTCTAACCCGAGTATAATGATTCTTGAATTATAAGTTATCTCACAATTAACTTAATTAATTCCTTCTTAAATGGTAGCATATAACTGTGTCACAAGTTATATAAAGTAAATACATCACACACTGTATTATTACCCGCATATAATATTGAATACCATTATATACATACCTTTACTAAAACATCCACACATATAACATACGTATATCCATCCCTCCGAGTATACCCTCGCCGGATGATTCCCTCTAAAGTCCTATCTCACTAGGTGTGCTCACATAACCTAGTTACCCAAGTTGGAATCGCTCACCAACCTGGCCCAAAATATAAACGAAGTGGAGGCGGTCATATTCCTTCCCTGAAAGTGATATAATCCCCTCACCCATATACCGGACGCTATGACTTGGGGATATACTCACCCTACTCCTCAAGCTAGGGGATTCACCCACATCACGCAACCTCCCTTGATAGCACTAGAGTATATAAATTGAATAAATATCTAGTCACTGATATTTAATATCACACACAATATATACACGTATATATATACTATCACTACACCGTATATATATAGTATAAATCCCGACTTTACCATGTACTCAAAATCCCGTACACTAGCCTATAATTTCCTGAGTTTGTGGCCCGACTCAACATAATTAACTTTCTCACATAATAATTTATCATCTTCCCGAGTCTATGGTCCGACTTTAAGATAATTAATTCACACCTCAATTAATATAATACTTTCTCCGAGTCTATGGTCCGACTCTAATTAAATTAATTAACACGCCCATTAATTTAATACCTCCCCGAGTCTATCGTCCGACTCTAATTAAATTAATTAACACATATATTAATTTAATACCTCCCCGAGTCTATCCTCCGACTCTAATTAAATTAATTATCACCCTTATTAATTTAATAACTCCCCGAGTCTATCGTCGGACTCTAATTAAATTAATTAACATACTTATTAATTTAATAACTCCCTGAGTCTATCGTCCGACTCTAATTAAATTAATTAACACACTTATTAATTTAATAACTCCCCGAGTCTATCGTCCGACTCTAATTAAATTAATTAACACACTTATTAATTTAATACCTACCCGAGTCTACAATCCGACTCTAATTAAATTAATTATCACACCCATTAATTTAATACCTATCCGAGTCTACAATACGGCTCTAATTAAATTAATTATCACACCTATTAATTTAATACCTATCCGAGTCTACAATTCGACTCTAATTAAATTAATTATCACACCTATTAATTTAATACCTACCTGAGTCTACAATCCAACTCTAGTTAAATTAATTATCACACCTATTAATTTAATACCTACCCGAGTCTACAATTCGACTCTAATTAAGTTAATTAACACCTCAATTAATTTGATTACTTGGCATCTCCCAACCATCCTACCCGGACTCGCTCACTTGGCCCATAACTTAATATTTCCCGAGTCTATATTCCGACTCTAAATTAATTACTTTCTCAATAATTAATTTAATACTTTGGTGTCACTTAACCAACATACCCAGACTCACTCACTTGGTCCATTCTTACATCTCATAATTTCCTTTCCACATATTCGTCCACAATGTGTCACACAGTCATCTCCATAAATTCCCCAATTATATTTACCTATAATTACCAACATACCCGGACTCGCCCACTTGGTCCATAATTGAGTATTTCACCTCAATTCCTTTAATAATGTAGCGTCACCCAACTACAATATCCGAATATTATTCATCGGTTCGATATTAACACAAATATTTATGAATTATTTTCCCCAAATTCGTTCATCTCATGACATACCGTTCACACCCTCCTAAACCCAATTATATCACCCTATAATTGTTAAGGAAATATATATGCCACAAATGAATTTGTCACTAAATAAAAGTAAGGTATTAAATCTTTAATAAAATCCTCTTTATATAAAAACTGGCCGAACTGCCAAGTTTCTGGGACCGTCGATCGATCGATCCCCCTGGGTCGATCAATCGATCGGGCAGGTGGTTGTCTTCCCCGGCTTGCTGTTTTAGCCATTAACGAACCCTCAAGCTTTTGGTTTCTTCCCAAACCTTTACCCCTTTCACAACCAACACATTCTCCACAATAGAAAAGGTTCTAAACACCCTAGAGACCTTAATCCATCAACAAATTTATACAAAAACCCTAAGTATATTCGATTTGGGTTTTTCACCCGGGTCTCGTTCTACCAATTCTGACCCCACCATATTCAGTCCATGTAATCACTATACATACTGTAATCCACTCCATAATTTAATTTTAACAAACCCAAATCATAACTTAACATCCATTGAGTAATTAAATATGCCCATTACTCTAAATTCATAAAAACCCAATTTTAATTATGGTTATACACCCAAAACGAATTTTTATTTACACATCGCTATGATATGAATTGATTATCATCAATTTAGAAATCACAACAGTTAACCACTTGCCTGAAATCGTTCATAGGGTCTGATTTCGTTGGTGTAGAGAATGGTTGATGAAGAACACCCCAAATTAGCCTCTTAATTTGGCTCCAAAAGATCCCCCAATTGACTTCTTGATTAGCTTCCTCTAATCCTCTCCCAAACCCTAGGTTTAGGATTTTATATCTACCATTCGTAGTCCCTCAATTAGGTTAAAAATAATAAATCCCGTTTTTGGCCATGTGGGCCTAATTAAAATGGCCCAACTCACCCCGTGTGGGACCGGCTATGCCCAAAAATGCCCCGTGACCCGTTTACTACCCCCGGGTACACTTTTTCTGACTATCTCGGCCCATTCAGACTCAACCGTACACTCAGAATTGACATCTGAATTAATTTATAAAAATTCTTATTTCACACCCAAATTAGTCTATACCGACTCCCGGCTGAGATAAGTACATATCCCGTCATTAATACCCAAAATGACGTAAATACATTATTACTATTCACTTAGTAAATAAATTTCCCTAAATATTAACCATTCACTCCCCGATTAATATTTAAATATAAATCCATGCCCATAGGGTAAAAATAATTACTTCCATACTCCAGCTGCAACGGCTGATCCTCGGGTTTCGGAGCATCTTCTCCCTGCCCGAATGCGCCCATGATTTTCTTTAGTGGTTGTACATCCAGGACCTTGTCCTGTAGTTGAACCCTGCGTCACTTAAGACAATCTCTCTTAATGTGTCTCTCTTTCCCCATAAACGAAACACCTTCTAATACATTCACCCTACCACTAATCCCTTCCATGCCGACCTTCTTGGAATTCCTGGCCATCCTGCCGATAGCCTCCAGTTCAAAATTGTTTGGCATGATTTCTCTATCGAAAATCCTGCCCCTAATCTCCCCCAGTCTGCTATTGGGATACCCCACTGTTATTGTTCCCTCCTGCCTTATCCGACTGGCTAGTTCCCACTCCCCTCCCGCTTCTTTTCACGTGGAAGCGATATTCCTGACAGTGCCAGAGTGTTGCGTTAACGACATCAGTATAATCTACTAATGTGGAATTACCAATTAAATGTTTTCTTATTCTCCATACTAAACCATCCACAAACCTTACTTTCTTTATCTCTTTATCTCTACCCTCATCCGGTACAAAATTTGCCAATCGGGTAAATTCTTCCTCGTAATCGGCCACTAAACGGTCTCCCCGAGTCACCTCTCTAAATTTTCTCCTCATTTCGGTCTCAACCGCTGGAGGAAAATACGTGCGGTCGAACCACACCCAAAACTCTGCAATAGCTAGCGTATCCCTTTCCTTAATGGTGGTGATCGACTACCACTACTGTAGTGCTGCTCCTACTAAACTAAAAGTGGCTAGCATTTTCTTTCGCACCTCATCGCAATCTCTCATGCGTAGGTGACGCTGGATATCTCTCTTCCTTGACATGCTAGCACTACACCTGAACCCCCTCACAACTCTGGTGGATGTCCACTCTTGAAAAATCTCTCGTATTTGCTGCCATCCCGACGACCCCGCGCGATCCTGAACATCTGGCGCCACTAACACTTGTGGCTGATTCCGTGAAAAGTACCCTGCCATTGCGACGACCATCACTTCAACTGCATGTGCCACTAGTTCAGTTACCTGTGCTGCCAAAATCATCTCTGGCCATTGCTGGGTTAACTCTTTCTCTTAATGAGCCTCCCTAGTCTCATCTCCCCCTGCTGCCCTAGATGCTCCCTCTCCTGGTCGGCATCTAGAATGAGAATCGAATCGTATGAGTTCACTCTCAAATATAAATTTGGCATAAGAACGTAAATGCGCATACTTATAAGAATACAACAATCCTATGATAGGGCTCTATATCAAAGATTGCTAAGACGAAACGTGAAAAGCCGCACAGATCCTAAGGACACTAGAACCTGATGCTCTGATACCATCCGTGACACCCCGCCTAATAAAATACGAGGTGATCAATCATATACCAAACTAAAATAGGAATCACAGTTGGTTCATCCTTAGCATCACTGTCGAAAACTTTTTTAAACTTACTAACCACCTAGTATTCCAAAAGCTGGTGCCAATTTTAACTTTTTAATTAAACAAAAACAGTACATGCGGAAATAAATATGAACCATTCACACAACTTAATAAAACTGAATTGAATAATTAAATAAACAATTTGTCGAATAAACCATCGGCCACCAAAATGAAATCCAATACAAACATTCAACACAGTATGTAACATCCCGTATTTTTTTAGGCAGGGTGTCACAAAATCTTCTCTACCATTGGTATCCACTCCCGCTGATACAAAATTTGCTAAAAGTCTAAATCCATTTACAAATGGACCCCTGTCCGGCCTTTTTATAATGGGTTCAGCACGCTCTTCATATCTTATCCTGAATAACTGATGAAAGAATGTGCGGTTAAACTGTACCTAAGGTCCTTTCATTGACGCAACATTTCACCACTAACGGTGGTGGTTGACTCCCACTATTGTAACTTTTCTTCCCTGAGTCAAGAAAATTTTTACCCCAAATTTTCACTTCTAGTTAACCACACTCCACTATATTTCCATGCCTTTGAATATATTACCTTCGTTGGGTAACACACACAATTCCCTCATGTCAAGAATTTCCACTGATGACTCTCCTCAATTTGACCTTTCGACCCTCTCACAATCACACCACATTTGGGTGGGTCAAATTTGTCCTCACTTTCGACTATAGCAGCACTCGAAATTTGTAGGCTGCGTCCTAGCCGTATTTACAGTCCTGGACTCTCGTTCTCTAATAGGGGCAAACTTGACTACGGTTATCATCCTCGAATATACTTTACAACCTCGACTGAGCCCTGCCTCCTGATGTCCGCCTAACATCCCTTGTCTGACATCCTTCATTGCTCGTCACACGCACACGTTCGAACGCAATTAGAATTCACTAATATATGTACTTTATACGTAGATAATGAAATCTCACCATAGAAACCAATAATCCTAAACATAGGGCTCTATATCAAACAAAGCAGCGCTGGAAGCATAATAACCCGCACAGATCCTAAAGGACACTAAAACCTGATTGTCACGACCCCAACCCAATAGTAGTAGGGAATGAGTGTCTTGACATGCCACCAAGGCATTCAATGTTATGTACTTAAAATATTTCTTAAAATAAATGCAACGAAAATACATTCACATGGTCATGAATCGTAAACTATTGAAAAAATGGAATTACGTCATCAGAGCTTTCTAAAAGGGAACTTCGTATATATATTAAAGTATGAACGGATTACAACTTATGCCAAAATTAAAAACTTATTGCTAAAGAGCCAAACATGCTCTATCTCCTGAAAACAAACGTTATATTTAAAATTATAACAAAAGAGCTCCTCAAGTTAGATCTTCAACATAGTCCTTCTACACTCCATCCTCCCGGCTAATTATTTCCTGAAAAATCGTTATTTATACAACGTCAGCTAAAAGATGAATAAGATTTAATCTCCCGACATTCCAAGATTTTCAGAATATAGATACCTATTCGAGTCAAAAGAGAAGGCATATACATATATGGATAGGAACTTGCAGTATATAGATATATATTTTGAAATGATAGTATATATATCACAATTGGATAGCTCAGAATAAGAAGAATGCATAAATTCAAATGTGATATCTTTTTCTTTAAATCATATCATTTTAATGGCCAAGTACACTCTAATACCGTATTTTTCTACCGTATTATACCCCGGTAGTTGAGGGTCAATCAAACTAGTTCGTCACAACGCCTTATTTAGGGCACACCAGCGATAACCCAGCTGGGAAGGTCAGTCAGTAAAGAGGTCCCTTAGGCCGAATCTTATTTTCAATATTCAATCTCATTTTCAATACTCATTTCAATCAGTATGTCTATATATAGAGATATAAACATATCACAAATGAATCTATCATCGGTACCAGGTGCATTTTGAGAATAAAAGCATTTCACAAAATACATAGTTTGCATAATATTATATAATTTAAATGTGCAAGAAATGACATAGAGTACTCACCTAAAATAGAGGCTCGAAAATATAGATATTGAGTCTTGGATCACACGTTAATCTAATAAATATAATAAAGGTTTAATTATGTATTCTAAATAAAGCCCAATTCTAAATATTGTGTTTTAATCCTAAAATATCTTGCTGAAAAAGGCTACTAAAGCCATTTTCTCAATTTTTAATATTCATTCATCGCATTTAAAGAATTTCAATTCATAGTTCTTCCTAATCAGTCGGTTCCCAGTAGAGATGGAGGGTCACAGGGGCACCACTTAAATACCATCTCATCTAGACAGAACATTTTCGGATTTATTCCCAGTAGAGATGGAGGGTCACAGGGGCACCACTTAAATACCATCTCAACTAGACAGAATTTCACCGGGACTGACTTTGGAATTACTTAAATGAGATTCCATAATACGAGCAATTGCTTACAAAAATCATTTTAAAAAGCGTATATATATATATATATATATATATAAATATATATATATATATATATATATATATATATATATATATATATATTTTTTCCAAACAAGTTGACATATTTTGAAAATAAAATCAATTTAGATTGTTTCCAAATTTTAAGTTTTGATTAGTAAAGTCTTTAGTGTATTTTACCAGCATAACTACTAAGTAAAGCTATAAAATACGAAATTAAAACTACAAAAATGAATTATAACATTTAAATAAAATCATACCTACGAAATGAATTCTTTCTTCGAAATTATAGAACTCCTTCTTAAGATATTTCCCAAGCTTTCTATCACTCTTTCTTACTATAATTCTCAAGGAATTGGTGTGAGTTTCAAATGAACCCTAAGGCCCTATTTATAGGTTTCCAAAAGTATTACGGTGTTGACACGTGTCTAGGTGACCAAGCATTAATGGTGGCAAGTCATCGTTTGGGTGTCGCATTCCGGGGTGTCTTGTAGTCTAACATCACCAAATGATGACAAGTGTTTTAGCTTTCTCTCTGAAGATGACATGTGTAAGGTGGAGGTGACCAGCACATGGTGGAAAGGTGATAAGGGTATAAGGGTCATTTCACACATGAAGGGTATTTTTGTAATTTCACACTATATATTTTCAATATTTCTTAGAGGTCCTTGAAAATATTTTATTAATAAAATGACCCTTTTTTTATTTTAGTCCCTAAAGTTTCATAAAATTATATTTTCTACCCCAAAACTTATTATATACCTTAAGATATGTCATAAGACTTCGATTTCATCCTATTTACAATTGATTCTTCATATTTAAAAATGGGGTTTGTTATATTGATAGCCAATAACAGCACATATCTAATAATACAATATTTATAAGATAGAAAGTAACACATGAGTGTAAAAACAAACTATATACATATGAGCACATAAAAGTGGGGTCATTACATCCTACCCTCCTTATAAAAAGTTTGGTCTCCAAACTTGACTCATATTAATTTACAATCAAGTATGGATATCTCTCCTTTATTTCATCTTCCCGCTCCCATGTTTCTTCTTCAACTGAATGATTTCGCCATAATACTTTGACCAGTGGAATTATTTTGGTCCGTAATATTTGATCTTTATGGTCCAAAATTTCTACCGGATGCTCAATGTATGACAAGTCTTCTCTAACTTGAAGAGGTTCGTGACTTAAGATATGTGTTATATCCGGGATATATTTCTTTACCATTGATACATGAAACACATTATGTACAATAGAGAGTTCAGGTGGTAAGGCTATTCTATACGCAACAGCTCCTATCTTTTCAAGGATTTTAAAAGGTCCTATGTATCTTGGGCTCAACTTCCCTTTTTTCCCAAATCGTATTACTCCTTTTGAAGGTGATACTCGCAAGAACACATAATCTCCTTTTTGGAATTCTAACTGTTTGTGTCGATTGTCAAAATAACTCTTTTGACGGCTTTGAGCTATTCGAAGTCGGTCTTGTATCAATTTCACTTTCTCCGTTGTGATCTGAATCAATTCTGGTCCCAACAATTTTCTTTCTCCAACTTCTACCTAACATGCGGGAGAACGACACCTTCTACCATATAGTGCTTCATATGGAGCCATTTGAATACTTGCTTGATGACTATTATTATAGGCAAACTCCACTAATGGTAAATGATCATCCCAATTCCCCTTCAAATCAAGTACACAGGCCCTTAGCATATCCTCTAAGGTTTGAATGGTTCTCTCAGATAGTCCATCTGTTTGAGGATGAAAAGAGGTGCTTAAATTCAATTTTGTTCCCATGGATGCTTGTAGGCTTTTCCAAAAGCGAGAAACAATTCTAGGGTCACGATCAGAAACAATTGAAATTGGGGTTCCACGGAGCCTAATAATTTCCCGCACATACAACTTGGATAACTTTTCTAATGAATGGGTAATCTTAATGGCAAGAAAATGAGCAGATTTAGTTAACCTATCAATAATTACCCAAATAGAATCATTACCACTTGAACTCCTTGGTAAACCTGTCACAAAATCCATGGTAATATGCTTCCATTTCCATTCAGGGATAGGTAGAGGTTGTAATAATCCTGACAGTTTTTGATGTTCAGCTTTTACTTGTTGACAAACCAAACAGTGAGATACAAATTCTGCTATCTCCCTTTTCATATTATTCCACCAAAACACTTCTCGAAGATCTTTATACATCTTGGTATTTCCAGGATGAAATGTAAATCTCGAGCAATGAGTTTACTTAAAAATTTGTCTCTTTAGTTGGGCATCACGTGGAACACACACTCTATTTCCAAACCTCAATATATCATTCCGTATCGCAAATTCAAATCTCTTCCCTTCAATAACCTCTTCTCTAATCTTCTTCAGTTGTGGGTCATTTACTTGTGTAATTTTGATCCTCTCCATCAACGTGGGTTGTACTTGTAAGGTTGCGATTATTCCTCCTTCGCTATAAATACGTACATCTATTTCCATACTTCTCAAATCCTCTAACAAAGGTTCCTGATTTGTAATGAGACATGCTAAATTTGTTGTAGACTTCCTACTTAAAGCATCAGCTACTATATTTTCTTTCCCTGGGTGATAATGAATATTTAAATCATAATCCTTCATCAATTCTAACCACCTCGTTTGTCTCATGTTCAATTCTTTCTGAGTAAATATATATTTCAAACTCTTATGATTGGTATAAATCTCACAAGTCTCACCATATAAATAGTGTCTCCAAATCTTAAGAGCAAAAATTATAGCAGCTAATTCTAAGTCATGGGTTGGATAATTCTGTTCATGTGGTTTTAATTGCCTCGAGGCATAAGCTACTACTTTCCCATTTTGCATTAGCACACATCCCAAACCATTTTTTGAAGCATCATTGTAAACACCAATCCTCCTGTCCCTGAAGGAATAGTCAAAATTGGGGCAGTTACTAATCGATTCTTAAGTTCTTGGAAACTATTCTCAACTTCCTCAGACCATTCATATTTTACCTTCTTTTGTGTTAACCTGGATAGAGGTTTGGCAATGCTAGAAAATCCTTCAACAAATCTTCGATAATAACCTGCTAATCCAAGGAAACTACGAATCTATGTTACATTAGTTGGTCTAGGCCAATCTAGTATAGCCTCGATCTTTTGAGGGTCAACCGACAGTCCCTCTTTGGAAATGATATGTCCTAGAAAAGAAATGCTAGGCAACCAAAACTCACACTTCTTTAATTTTGCATATAATTTCTCCTTCCCAAGGATTTGTAATACTATCTCTAAATGCTTCTTATGTTTTTCAATACTCTTGGAATAAATAAGGATGTCATCAATGAAAACAACCACACATTGATCCAAATATTTCCTAAACAATCTATTCATCATATCCATAAAAATGGATGGTGCATTAGTAAGTCCAAATGGCATCACAAGAAATTCATAGTGACCATATCTAGTACGAAAAGCCGATTTTGAAATATCATCTTCCTTAATCTTCAATTGGTGATATCCTGACCTAAGGTCAATCTTAGAAAATACTTGTGCACCTTGTAGTTGGTCAAACAAATCATCTATGCGAGGTAAGGGGTATTTATTCTTAATGGTTACCTTGTTCAGTTCACGATAATCTATACATAACCTCATCGTCCCATACTTCTTTTTAACAAATAACACCGGAGCACCCCAAGGGGATATACTTGGTCTAATAAAACCCTTGTCTAACAGATCTTGTAATTGAACTTTTAATTCCCTTAATTCTAAAGGTGCCATGCGATAAGGTGATTTTGAGATTGGTATGGCTCCAGGAAGAAGGTCAATCATAAACTCTATTTCTCTACTAGGAGGTAGACTGGGTAAATCATCCGGAAAAACATCTGGAAAATGTTTTTCTATAGGGATCTCTTCTAAACTAGGATCCTTCAATTGCAAATCAATAACACTTGCAAGAAATCCTTGACATCCTTTCTTAAGAAAACTATAGGCTTGCATTGCAGAGACAATACACATGGGAGATAGGATGCCAGTTCCTTCAAAACTGAATTTTGGTTGGTTAGGAATTTGGAAAGTAACTCTCTTCTCAAAACAATCTACATTAGCATGATATGATGCTAACCAATCAATCCCCAAAATGACTTCAAAATCTCTTATGTCTAAAACTATCAAATCGATATATAGTTTATGACTACTAACATCTATAGGGCAAGATTTATATACTAATGTACCCGTGAATAAATCACCAGAAGGAGTAGAAATGTGTATGTTATGATTCAAGGGTTCGGGAATATTAGGAAAGCGATTAACGAAACGTAAGGACACAAATGAATGGGTAGAACCAGAATCTATTAAAACTTGAAAAGGCTGTGCACATATAGAAAGTATACCTAACACTACTCCATTAGAAGCCCTTGCATCAGAAAGATTAGAAATTCTACCTTGTCTGCCATGATCTTTATTGTCATTAAAAGTCTTCATTGGCGCCTTCCCTTTGTTAAGGCAATCTCTCATTTTATGTCCCTTTTGGCCACACCCAAAGCAATTTCCTGTTTCCAGGTAACATGGTTGCCCTCTATGAATATTACCACATCGTTGGCATCTATCAACATTAAAGGGTTTATTCACAAAAGGTTGCCCTGTATTGGGTATAGTCCTAAAGGGTTTATTATTGGGGTTCCTTCCTCTTTGTTCCCCAAACTTCCTCTTCCCTTCTCTAATCTGATTATATTCTTCATTGTCCTTCTCAGCTATCGTTGCTCTAGTCACCACGTCAGTATATGATGTCAACTTCAGGATGGAAATTCGACTACGAATGTTTAACCTTAACCCACGTTCAAACTTCTTGGCCTTTAAAGTATCGGTTATCACAACATGAGGTGCAAAACGGGATAACTCGGTAAACTTCGCCTCGTATTGACTAACTGTCATATTTCCTCGAACTAAACTCATGAAGTCAACTGCTTTCTGGTCTTGTACAGTTTCTGGAAAATATTTCTCGTAGAATATCACTAGGAAATCATTCCAACCTATGGGATTATTCCTTTCCTCCTATATTCTCTTAGTCATTCTCCACCAATGTTCGGCTTCACCTTCTAACATAAACATTCCAAAAGATACTCTTTGTTCATCAGTACACTTAAGAACATCGAGTATCTTTTCTATTTGCATAACCCAACTTTCTGCTTCAGTGGGGTTAGGAGTACCTTTAAAAGATGGAGGAATCAACTTCTTGAACTGTTCAATAGTACATTTACTTAGTTCAGGATTCCTTGGTACTCCATTATTTACCTGATGCTCCACAATCTTTTCTAGACTTTCGATCGCCTTGTATGCACCTTCTCAATACTCGAATCACTAGTTCCCATAGATGATCTTCTCTTGATCATTTTCTACAGTCATGGCAAAAAGTAAGATCTACTATACTATATCATGATTGAAAAGTAAAATACCAGTTAAAAATAATATAACACAAGGGAAGGTTATCACATAAATCAGATATTTAATACTATCTCCTAAGGATTGAAACACGAAATCTATAATGTTCGAAACCTATGTTCAGTAGTCTACGGCTTCATAACCTATGCTCTGATACCACCTCTGTCACGACCCCAACCCAAAAGTAGTAGGGAATGAGTGTCTTGACATGCCACCAAGGCATTCAATGTTATGTACTTAAAATATTTCTTAAAATAAATGCAACGGAAATACATTCACATGGTCATGAATCGTAAACTATTGAAAAAATGGAATTACATCATCAGAGCTTTCTAAAAGGGAACTTCGTATATATTAAAGTATGAACAGATTACAATTTATGCCAAAATTAAAAACTTATTTCTAAAGAGTCAAACATGCTCTATCTCCTAAAAACAAATGTTATATTTAAAATTATAACAAAAGAGCTCCTCAAGCTATATCTTCAACATAGTCCTTCTACACTACATCCTCCCGTCTAATTATTTCCTGAAAAATCGTTATTTATACAACGTCAGCTAAAAGCTGAATAAGATTTGTTCTCCCGACATTCTAAGATTTTCAGAATATAGATACCTATTCGAGTCAAAAGAGAAGGCATATACATATATGGATAGGAACTTGCAGTATATAGATATATATTTTGAAATGATAGTATATATATCACAATTGGATAGTTCGAAATAAGAAGAATGAAATAATTCAAATGTGATATCTTTTTCTTTCAATCATATCATTTTAATGGCCAAGTACACTCTAATACCGTATTCTTCTACCGTATTATACCCCGGTAGTTGAGGGTCAATCGAACTAGTTCGTCACAACGCCTTATTTAGGGCACACCAGCGATAACCCAGCTGGGAAGGTCAGCCAGTAAAGAGGTCCCTTAGGCCGAATCTTATTTTCAATATTCAATCTCATTTTCAATACTCATTTCAATCAGTATGTCTATATATAGAGATATAAACATATCACAAATGAATCTATCATCGGTATCAGATGCATTTTGAGAATAAAAGCATTTCACAAAATACATAGTTTGCATAATATTATATAATTTAAATGTGCAAGAAATGACATAGAGTACTCACCTAAAATAGAGGCCTGAAAATATAGATATTGAGTCTTGGATCACACGTTAATCTAATAAATACAATAAAGGTTTAATTATGTATTCTAAATAAAGCCCAATTCTAAATATTATGTTTTAATCCTAACATATCTTGCTGAAAAAGGCTACTAAAACCATTTTCTCAATTTTCAATATTCATTCATCGCATTTAAAGAATTTCAATTCATAGTTCTTCCTAATCAGTCGGTTCCCAGTAGAGATGGAGGGTCACAGGGGCACCACTTAAATACCATCTCATCTAGACAGAATATTTATGAATTTATTCCCAGTAGAGATGGAGGGTCACAGGGGAACCACTTAAATACCATCTCAACTAGACAGAATTTCATCGGGACTGACTTTGGAATTACTTAAATGAGATTCCATAATACGAGCAATTGCTGACAAAAATCATTTTAAAAAGCGTATATATATATATTTTTCAAACAAGTTGACATATTTTGAAAATAAAATCAATTTAGATTGTTTCCAAATTTTAAGTTTTGATTAGTAAAGTCTTTAGTGTATTTTACCAGCATAACTACTAAGTAAAGCTATAAAATACGAAATTAAAACTACAAAAATGAATTATAACATTTGAATAAAATCATACCTACGAAATGAATTCTTTCTTCGAAATTATAGAACTCCTTCTTAAGATATTTCCCAAGCTTTCTATCACTCTTTCTTACTATAATTCTCAAGGAATTGGTGTGAGTTTCAAATGAACCCTAAGGCCCTATTTATAGGTTTCCAAAAGTATTACGGTGTTGACACGTGTCTAGGTGACCAAGCATTACGGTGGCAAGTCATCGTTTGGGTGTCGCATTCCGGGGTGGTCTTGCAGTCTAACATCACCAAATGATGACAAGTGTTTTAGCTTTCTCTCTGAAGATGACATGTGTAAGGTGGAGGTGACCAGCATGTGGTGGAAAGGTGATAAGGGTATAAGGGTCATTTCACACATGAAGGGTATTTTTGTAATTTCACACTATATATTTTCAATATTTCTTAGAGGTCCTTGAAAATATTTTATTTATAAAATGGCCCTTTTTTATTTTTATTTTAGTCCCTAAAGTTTCATAAAATTATATTTTCTACCCCAAAACTTATTATATACCTTAAGATATGTCATAAGACTTCGATTTCATCCTATTTACGATTGATTCTTCATATTTAAAAATGGGGTTTGTTATATTGATAGCCAATAACAACACATATCTAATAATACAATATTTATAAGATAGTAAGTAACACATGAGTGTAAAAACAAACTATATACATATGAGCACATAAAAGTGGGGTCGTTACACTGATGCTCTGATACCACCTGTGACACCCCACCTAATTAAATATTGGGTGATTAGTCCTTTATCAAATTATAATCAAGGTGAACGGTTGGTTCATTCTTAGCATCACTGTCGCAAAATAAACTTTCCAATTTAAACAACCTAAATAATTAAGCCAAGTTTTAAAACCATATAAATAATTATTTCCATTTTATTAAATCCAATTATGAAAATCTTTAATAAGTAACAGTTTAAAAATCACACAAATATTAAGACTAGAAATAAACACCCATGAATTTAACCATTCAGATAAACCAATACCAACTTTCAAACCACAAAGAAAAACCATCCTGACAGTAATCAAAACCCAAAGAGTAAAAATACTAAAGATAAATGAACATAATCTCTGACAAATCCAATGGAATAAGGAACCTGGCGACACATGCCCAACTAATTTGAACTGTAATAAGAGTGGAATCAACAACGAGGTCATCTAAGCAAATGGACTGCAACTCCCACATAAGCTGCAGCACGTCCAGTCCAAAGAACCAAAGCATGACGCCCCTATGGCTGGGCACCTGTAATATATATATATATATATATATATATATACACACAAGAGAGAAAAGATGATAAGAGATGGGTCAGAGCCCGACTGTAAAATAGTTTAAATTTAGTTTAGCAAGTATTTAAAATGCTTATCGGCTAATGCAACAATCATGTTAGTATGCGACATTCTCTTCAGAAATTCTCACCTCTCACCTAGTGTGCACGCCTACTGCACTATTAACCCCCAAAATTTCATTTTAATGTAAATCTCCCATAAGTTTTCATGTTGACAATTTCTATGGCTAAGATAATTATTTTCTGAGAATAAGGTTCGCACAGCTATCTCATTTCATTTGAAAAATATACCAGTGTTGTCACAAGATTTCCAAACACTTATATTAAAGTCGTAGTATTGATTCGTTACTAAACTACATTTTATACATAGATGAAAGTTCCCTGTTTCATGTCTCTCTCTCTCTCTCTCTCTCTCTCTCTCTCTCTCTCTCTATATATATATATATATATATATATATATATATATATATATATATATATATATGTATTAAATCACTCATATAATATACATACTATCGGCACCCTAAATAAACTTTATGGTGCTGGCATACTCTGCTATTAAGTCCTCGTACCACTCGTACTAAGGGAAATACTAGTTCGCAATCACTCTCGAACTGTATTAACACAAAACATATACAAATGGGGGCGAAGCATAGTTCCAAATCACTAAGAGGTCAGCACATACCCTCATGTCTCTTACGACCGTCTGACTATAATTCAGATAGCCTGTATCAAGGATTTCTATATTCTAAGGTACAAGTCAATATCCCCCATAAAGGTCCCATCGAGATAAGACCGTCCCGACACTATAACCTCCATGATAGCAAGTAGCGCGGGCATGATTTTTCACATATATAATATATGCACAAACACACAGTCATATATATATATATATATATATATATATATATATATATATATTACTATCCCCATTTCTAAATTAGGTACACCCACGACCCATAATTATGATTATTCGTTCTTAGTACGCTATACTCGATTATCCCATATAACGGGCTCGTCTCTTTTATTCTTAATTATAGATTATTCCATACTTACTTCATATCACTCATAGTATTCTATCTCCCTATGTATAATTTCATTAGGTACTCTCTTATCTTCTAACGTAACTTCCTTACGAGTCTCACTCCTTTAGTTACAAGTTCCCATAATTTCCTATGTGTATATTACTCCCTGTTAACCCTAACTTCGTCTTACATTAAATACTCACTTTTTACTAAGTCCTACTGGTACTCTTTATGTCCCAAAATGTTCTAATAATAATGCTCAAAGGTTACTACTCATTTTAATCGGAATAAACTATTATAAGAGAAATATGAGTTTTCCAGGAGGGGTCGATTGATCGATCATCGATCGATCGATCAAGCAGTTATGGTGAAACTGCAGAAAACCCAGTTGCGTAAATCATTCTCCAAACTCAACCAAATCATCATATTTATCTCCCAAACTCCCAACAATTGATACTACAAGTGTTATATACCCAAACACACAATTTTCTATGTAAAACATATGGGTTTTCATCAATTATGACAATTAAAAGGGCAAAAACTATATAAACCTCAAGAACCCTAATCTTTTCTTTATCTTTCAATTCTTCCACTTCTTTTTCCAAATTTTCTATTCCTAACTCAATGAAAATTCGTGGTTTATTCTCTACATGTGAATTAGAATTCCAAAATATGATTATTACCTCTACAACATGCGAATTCTAGTCTCCAATATATACTTTTTTTCATGAAACTAGTTCTAATCAACCCTAGACTAACGTAATTAAAGCATTAGCTAAAAATAAAGAAAGATAGATACTTGCCTGGAAATTTTTTTTTTGATTTGTGGAAGAAGGTGGTTTGGTTGTGTTCCTCGTCGCGCGATCTACAATTTGACAGTGACAGCGGTGCAAACTACGGAGTTTTTGGCCTAGAACTCCTTGGAAAGCTTCTCCACTTCTTCTCTAATGGCCGTTCTTTGGTTTTGCTTATGTTAACCCTAGAAGACGACCCCTAACATATGATATATCCTTGGTAAATTCGTGGGTTTAATAACCCAAAAATATGAACTGTCCAAAACGCCCTCCCGGGATGCTAATTAGGCCTAAAAACGTTCCAAGACCCAAACTAAACCCCCGAATACATTATTTTGACTATCTCGACCCTTACGGACACATTAGCACAGTCAAAACAACCATATGAGTGACTTATAATTTATTCACTTTTAATAATAATAATTTAGTCCCGACACAACACAGGCTTGTCCTGACTTAATTTCCATAATTGTCATATTATTCCCTCGTGATAATTTTAATAAATTCAATCCTACATATTACTTTACTCAATAAGTAATATTTAACAAATCAATAATTTCCCATTAATTACTAACTCTCGTCACGCTAGTAACATTTAAAACAAATTTTCGGATTAATATTAAATTAATTTATCTCAATTAAATTTAATAAATCCCTAAATTTAAAAGCCATAAACATACGGGGTATTGCAACTAATAGCAATGATAATCAAATAATTGACACCCATCTCTTCGACATGTTTCATAAAGATCTTCAAAGATAGTCCTTTTATAAGAGAATCTGCTATGTTATCACTCGTACTAATGTCATCAACTAACACTCGCTCTTTCAGAACTTCTTCTTTCAGTGACAGTTACTTCATCTCGATATGTTTTTCGCCTTAGTGTACTTGTCATTTTTAAAAAAGAAGAGTGATGCACCATTATCACAGTAATTTTTCAGCGGCTTGGATATTAACCCCAAGCTTCTAAGTCCTCAAATAAAATTTCACATCCATAATCCATCATTTGTACTTTCGCCTCAAGATATGAATTTAGCCTCTATAGTTGATGACGCAATAACACTCTGCTTAGCACTTTTTCATGAGACGACTTCTTAAGTAAGGAGGAAGACGTACGCCAAAGTGTTATTCCTACTGTCAAGGAATCCTTTAAAACCCGAGTCTTAGTATTCGACCACCTCAAGGTGATCAGTCTTCCTATATGTGGGCATGTATTCTTTACTCCCTTATACATACCTCAATACTTTCTTTGTAACTTTCCAATGGTGATTTCTCAGATTGCTTTGCTATATGCCTAACATCCTAATGGCAAAACTAATATCCGGTCTAGTGCAAACTCGCGCATATAGTAAACTTCCTATGAGCAAGGCATCAGGCACGCCTTTCATCTGATCCTTTTCTAATTCATTTCCTGGGCATTTACTTAAGCTTAACTTATCTCCTTTATGAAGTGGAATGCCAAAAAGATTGTAACTTTGCATGCTGAACCTTAACACTTTATTAATGTAAGCTTTCTGAGACAGTCCCAACGTTCCACGTGATCTATCTCGGCATAACTCTATCTTGATCACAAAGGACACCACACTCATATATTTCATTTCAATGTTTTTAAAAAGGTATTCCTTGGTTTTACGCAGTGTTCTAAAACCATGGTCACTATTAGCGATAACTAAGTCGTTAACATATAGCACTAAAAATACAAACCTACTCCCACTGATCTTGATGTGTATACACTGGTCAACGGTGTTTGTTTAAACCCAAGGAGATAATTGTATTATGAAAATTAAGACATCATTGACAACAACCTTATTTTAGACCATATATTGACTTCTTTAACATACAGATCATGTTTTCCTTTCCTTCTTTTATGAAACCTTGTAGTTCTTCCATGTAAACTTCTTCTTCTAAACTTTTATTCCAAAAAGTTATTTTCACATCCATTTGGTGAAACTATAAGTCATCATGAGCCAATAATACCAATATGATTTTTACAGAATCCTTCTTTAAAACTCGAGAGACAGTCTCATTATAATCAATGCCTTCTCATTGATTTAAACTTTTCACAACTAGTATAGGTTTATGTCATTCGATGTTGCCTTTTGAGTCGTATTTGATCTTAAAGACTGTAAGAACATAATTTTTATAATGTACTTTTGTTTAAATTTGCTTAACTCCGGACAAAATAAATTAAGTCTAGGCTAGTTTTAATTATGGAGTTTAATTGAGCCTACGACAAAGTTTAAGTCCAAGAATTTGCAATCTAAAGCGTTGAAGAAGATTTCAAGTCAAGAGGTGTTGCATTTTTCTAAGATCACTCAGGTATGAATACTTATAAGAATTCGAGTAATTTGGTATATTGATTAAATGATGGGTGATTTATATAATTGGGAATTAAATCTTTTTATGTTTTAAAAATATTTCTGAGTTGCAAAAAGTTTAAAGAAAATTCGAGCATTTATTTAAAAGGAAAAATATTATTTTTTATCTCAGTCGCTCGAACGAGACTGGGAGTCGTTCAAACGACATCCCTATATCGTGCGAACGAGATCCCCATCTCGCTCGAATGACCTGCCGCCTCGATTTTCGTATTTTCATTTTCTTGGACTCTTTGCTGCTCAGTTATAAATAAAAAAATGTATCTGGGAAAGTTTTATAAGGTAGAACAGTTTTGAAAACTTATTCCCATACAGTTTTTCATCACCCGTGGTTTATTTAAGATCGTATTACTCAATTCCAAAGTTAAGTGATCTTGAATGCATTTACCGAAAGATAATTCATTCACTACGCCGTTGTGCACTTTGTGAGGAGAACTCTACAACCGGAGAGTTGCTTGCTATTATAGAGGGAGTTCTTATAAAGTAACTTGTGGAGAAGCCGTCTTCTTCTCTACTGATGACCACCTGGAGTTCCTACGGGAGATTTCAGCCGAGACATCGAAACCAACACCTGCGGGTATTTGGTATGTCACCCTATTCCATTGTAATCTGTGTAAGTTGTCTCTTACAAATTATAGTGAAATAAAAAGGTTTTGCCCTTTGGGGATTTTTTCTGAAATTATTTCTTTTATCGCATGATTTATTCATGGAATGGATTTAATCACTTAGATGCATGTTTAGGGTTTAAGAAGTTTAAATTGGTTTTAACAAAAAGTTGGAACAAATTTGTTTTTACCTAAAGTACACACTAAAGAGCCGTTTCAGATTGGTAGCAGAGTCTACTGCACTATCTTATTGTGTTTGTGGTCTCGTGTTTTTAGGTATGCCTTTAGGTGGTTTTGATGATTTTAGAATTCACTTGTTTTAATCATCTAATTGGAAATCTCACATGAAAACTGCTCTTAAAAAATTGGTTAATAAGGGTGATTATGAAAAGTGTCTTTTCTGCGAAGGTTTTGGTCACAGGATAGATGAGTGTCCCACTAAACTTAGGGAGAATTTTAATAAATCGATAAATCGTGTTCTACCTTTAGTGATAGTGACCCATAAGAAGAAATTTTTTTTGCTAGTACGTGTGAACTTCCTACCTTTGTGGCTAGTCATGTAAGTGATAAATACTTACCTTTGCATGATTCTTTCGCAGCCACAGAAGTTGATACTCCTGAGAGTGAGGAGGAGGTGAGTGAGGATGAGAGCGAAGACGAGAGAGATTTGCAAGTTGCTTTCAAAGAATTGTATGGAGAAACTTTAAAAGCAAAGAAAGAAAATGTGAAACTAGGAGCTATGTTGAAAGAACGTGCCATAGAAATAAATAATTCCAATGCTTTAATTAAGGATCTTAGGGAACAAGAAAAGAAAATTTAGGAGAAGCTAGAATATGTCGAGGGTGAGAGAGATAGTATGGAGACTATGAAAAAGGAAATTCTGGAGTTTGAAAATTCTACGCATTTACTTGAGTCAAGGATAGGCGAGCTTGAAGAAAAACTGAGAGATTCGAGTAAAGTTAAGTTTGATTTGGATGCTAGGTCTGAAAAGTTATACAAAATCTTAGGCACTGTCAAAATCAAAGATAATCGACGTGGTATTGGGTTCGATAATCATGTCACACATGCTCCCAAAGCCAATACCATGCATACAAGAGAGCCGCCTAGGAACTTTAGGAGAGAGCCACCTAGAAACATGAGGTATAACCGACCTATAGGACACGTTCCTCACCGTATCTACACTTGCACTCATTGCGGTAGGAGAGGTCATATTAGACGGTTTTGCTACGATCTTAAGAACGCTCCTAGAAAGTCTAAAGCCATTCCGATTACCAATGCCCCTACTCGTCGGTTCACACCTACTTGGGTTAGGAATTCGGATTTAGAAGAGTTAGGTATAAGGCTTGGTGATTCTCGCATCATTGCTCGTGGTTCTCTTCATCTTTTATCTTTCGATTGAGGTTTTTCGTTGGTTTGTCATACACTAGTATTTACATCTTGCATTATATTTGGCTAGTGTTATGGCATATTTCTAGTTTTTGTTATTTATTTGAGTCTTTTCGAAAAATACAAAAAGATTTTGCTTTTTATAAAAACTTTTAAAAATATAAAAAGCTTTTGTTTTTTATAAAAACTTTTAAAAATACAAAAAGATTTTTGGTTTTTGAGTCGTGAGGTTACATGATTGATATGGGATATTGGTGTGCTTGATTCCCCCCTTCTTTCATTATTCACGTGGCTAGGACTTTCGGTCATTATTATTGATGCCTAGAATGATCTTAACCTTTGCACTATGGGGTTATTTCGAAGTTGATATACATTTTGATTCGACTTTGCTTATATGCCATCCTTGCATACATGCACGGTTTTATATGAATGTTTGACTTCTCTTACATATTTGAGTTTGGTGAGACGGTCTTATCTCAATTTTATCATCTATGCATAAGTAAACTTAAGGAGGAGGTGTGCTTATAAGAACCATTTTTCGTGAGAATTGATATTGAGAAAATGATGAGTGTTCACAGGAAAGGGCTGCGATGGTATAAAATTGACTCGTCGTGAAAGCCATTATTTTAAAAACCCAAAAGAGAATCAAGGCAATAAAAATTCATATGCCAATAATTGGGGCTAATATAACTTTCTCTAAGTTGAGATTGATAGATTTTTCTAAAGATCTTAAAAAATTCATACATATGAGGGAGTTTGGTTGCAAATTAATTAAACGGGTTTGCACCACGAATCTTATGTTGAAACATCGCATCATGACGCTATTGTTTGTAGAATCATCAAAAATCCGAACTTGTATGAACGTTGTTTAAGTTTAGTTCATTAAACTCACTCTTATGTAGTCTTAAATGGCTTTGATAAAGTTTCATGATTTCTCGCAATCAATTAGAACTCCTTGATTGATTCGACATATTGAAATGATGACTCATCTGTTGTAGTTCACTCCCAATCAATCCACTTTCATAATTGAGCACATTAGTACCATGTTAACATGTATTTCTTGTTGGTAACTTTTTACACTATTTTATGGTTTTCAGTCGGTTTCTGTCTTCCAAATACTATTTTCAGATAATTTTTTCACTGGGCAAATACTGAATGTTTTGGGGGTATTTTTGGAATTTTAAATTTTCTAGTTCAAACGACATCAATTGTCGCATGAAGCTGTCATTCAAGCGACATCCTCAAATCGTTCAAGTGACTTATCAAGTCGTTCGAGTGACATCTAACAAGATAAGGGTTTCCTTAAACATCATACGACCTCTCTTATCTCCTGTTGTTCTCACCCCTTTCTCTCAAGCGTCGCAGCAGCTCCAGCTTGTTCAAAAACTGTCATTTTTTTCAAAAGCTTCGATTTGTCCATCTTTGATTTTTCATGGACTCAAGTCACTCTGTTCCAGTCCTTATTGCTACTGGTTCTCCGGCATGTAAAACCCTTGTTCCCTTCTTCCCGGTGATTTCACCTTCGTAGTGGTTCTATGTGTCTCCAGGAGGTTTGTTCACCGGTGACTAACCCTTAGTCTAGCTTGTGTTCATACATATTCTTTCACTATGTACTCCGGCGATGATTTCCCACGTTTAGGTGATTTCGAGGTAATTCAGTTCATGACTTTCTCTTGAGTTTTATCAAAAATCTTTTGAGTAAATATTTGGTTGCTATTTTTATAATTGTATTTCTGATTTTGGCTATTGGTTATGATTGGTGTTCGCGGTGTCTCGGTTGGACTACTGTATGGAGATAGGTTCTTAGGTGTGTGTGTGTTCCTCGGCGACTGTTCCCTTTCACTCATCACATATTACACTCTTTCGTTATGGAACCTAGATGTCGTGGTGCCCCAAAATGATGACTCGATGCGCCACCTCCATTTACTCAAGATCAAAGAGCTCAGGCCAGTAGGCCCCCGTATTCCCTAGTGAGATGGGCCACTCATACTGAGTATGATCATTACTATTTATTGAGTCTCCACATTCATTCGGTTGTTCCGAAGAGGGTATTTCGGTATTCTGAGTTTCAGGGGTTAGGTATTCATCACTGGTTGTCTGATAGGGGATGGGATTATATGTTTGAGGCTCGTGGGGTTGTTTATCCGGACATTATCCGAGAGTTTTTATTTCGCTCTCTTCCCCTACACTGAGGGGATCTTTTCTATTGTTCTTGGTGTTCCTATTCTCATCACAGCTGATCTCATAGCTGCCTGTTTGCACCTTCCTCGTGTCCCTAACACTATGTTTCCTCATTATACCTATGATGGACCCATATATGATGATATTCTGTGTCATTGCTTCTGGGAGATTCCCCTGGTAGGTACTACTATGTACCATCGCCAACTTTTTCCCTGCCTTTCGTGTACTTAATAGATTTGTGTCAGCATCCATTTATCCTGGGATAAATCATACTCAGATTGGATCTGACATTTTCTATTCCATGTATCACGTCTCTCAGAGGTGGGATATCGATCTACCGACGATCATGCTTCATTTTATATCGTATGTTACCGTCAGTGGTACCATCCCAGTCCGACTTGCTCTTCCATATGGAATTCTCATCTCCATCAATTGCACTACTGTTGGGGTTCCTATTTTAGAGGGTGATCAACATCTCCTTTCACCTGCCTCTATTGATCATAATACTTTCACTCGTTCCGAGAGTCATCTGCCACAGGTAGCGAGAGCTTGTGCTCCACCTCCTGAGGGAGCCTTCTCCGATGCTGATCCCTATCAGCCTAGTGATCATAGTGACTCGAGCACCTACGAGTTTTCTCAGCCACCACCCTCCACTCCTTCTCCTACTCGTCCTATTAAAGAGGAGGTTTCTACTTTATAGGCACAGGTAGCTGCTCAGTCGAAGATGTATGAATCAATCATGGATAGATTTGATGCTGAGGCCGAAGCACTTGTTCGTGCTGAATCCAAGATGTTAGAATTTTTTGATGAGATGCGGCAGAAAGAGCAGCTGCGAGGCCCAGGATCTTCTGTACTAGGTCATATTTCATCTACATACTCTGATGGCACTGCTGATGCTGATAATGATGATGATGCTCCTATCGATGCTCAGTTGTATTTGTTTTATTGTATATGAGACATTATGATTCCCGATGTATTTATTTATTCTCAGATATGATGTACTCTTATGAACCGTTGTATCACTCTTGGTTTATTTTATGTCATGGATGTACAGTTTCGTTTGCAATTTAATGATTCTCTTATTATGCTTCAGATACTGCTCTTTTCTTATCCATTGACATACTAATATTGTTTCTCTAGCCATGTTGTTCATTCTCATATATTCATGCTAGACTTTGTGTGTTTGTCCCACCTTTTGTCTATTCCAGGCAAAAAGGGGAGAGATATGTGATGTAGGGGGAGTATTTATGATGATATTATATTTGTTTATTCTTCCATACTTCACTCGGGTATTTGTTTGTGTCTCGTGTGTGTAGGTATTGTTTTCAGAGATTCAGATATTTATTGATACATCACATTCAGAGACAGATTCAGATGATTGGCATTCAGAGATAGAATCAAATTTAGATGCTTGTCGTTTATTCAGTTTCACTATGTCCTGTATCTTTTATATTTTTTTTTTGAGATAGGACATGTATTTGTTTATGGCATATAGCATCTCTGTTTAGTTTTCTCCCAGAATAGCCAAAAGGGGATATTTGTAAGAACATAATTCTTATCATGTACTTTTGTTTTAATTGGCTTAATTTCGGACAAAATAAATTAAGTCTAGGCTAGGCTAGTTTTAATTATGGAGTTTAATGGGTTTAATTGAGCCTACGATAAAGTTCAAGTCCAAGAATGTGCAATCTAAAGCGTTGAAGAAGATTTCAAGTCAAGAGGTGTTGCATTTATTTCAAATCACTCAGGTATGAATACTTATAAGCATTTGAGTAATTTTGTATATTGATTAAATGCGGGTCATTTAAATAATTGGGAAATAAATCTTTTTATGTTTTAAAAATATTTCTGAGTTGCAAAAAGTTTAAAGAAAATTCAAGGATTTACTTAAAAGGGAAAATATTATTTTTTATCACATTCACTCGAAAGAGACTGGGAGTCGTTCAAACGACATCCCTATGTCGTGCGAACGAGATCCCCATCTTTCTCGAACGACCTGCCACCTCAATTTTCATGTTTTCATTTTCTTGGACTCTCTGCTGCTGAGTTATAAATAAAAAAACGTATCTGCGAAAGTTTTATAAGGCATAATAGTTTCGAAAACTTATTCCCATACATTTTTTCATCATCTGGACTTTATTCAAGATCTTATTACTCAATTCCAAAGTTAAGTTATCTTGAACGCGTTTATCGAAAGATAATTCATTCACTACACCGTTGTGCACTTTGTGAGGAAAACTCTACAACCGGAGAGCCGCGCACTATTGTAGAGGGAGTTCTTATGAAGTAACTTGTGGAGAAGACGTCTTCTTTTCTAATGATGACCGCCTAGAGTTCCTGCAGGAGATTTCAACCGAGACATTGAAATCGACACCTGCGGGTATTTCGTATGTCACCCTATTGCATTGTAATCCGTGTAAGTTGTGTCTTACAAATTATAGTGAAATAAAAAGGTTTTGCCTTTCGGGGATTTTTCCTGAAATTGTTTCTTTTACCGTATGCTTTATTCATGGAATGGATTTAATCACTTAGATGCATGTTTAGGGTTTAAGAAGTTAAAATTGGTTTTAACAAAAAATTGGAACAAAGTTGTTTTTACCTAAAGTACACACTAAAGGTCTGTTTCAAAGACTTATTTACACCCGACTCATTTTTAACCTTTTGGAAACTCGATTAACTCCTAGACTTTATTCTCAATCATAGATTTTGTTTCCTCCATCATGGCATCAATCCATTTATTATAATCATTACTATTCATAACTTGTTCATAAGAAATTGGGTGGTTCATTCCCCTATGTTAAATTATGCCATTTGTAAATACACCATATAAGCCAATCTCCTTTCTTTTTCAGATCTTCTTAATGGAATTTCATACAGTTTTTTTATAATAGGTTCATTGATTGAAGCTTCATTATGTAGATGTTTAGGTGAGTGATCATTCACTTATTGTTCATTGTCATTTATTATTTTATGAACTGACTCGACTACTAAGTTAGGAATAATGAGTAAATTATGAACTCGAAGTACGGGGATTGGTATCATGACTTCGTGAATCACCACTTCCCTTTATTTTTTACTCTCATTGACTTCACCATCTTCAATGAATTTATCATTTCCAATTTCTATTAGTCTAGTAGTACGATTAGGACAATAGAATTTATATCCCTTTGACTTTTTTGGATACCCAATAAAATGACAACTTATTGTTCTAGTATTTAATTTCTTTTCTTGGGAGTTATAATTTCTACCTTCCATTGGGCAACGTCAAACACGTAAATATCTTAAACTGGGATTCCATCCTTTCCACAGTTCAAACGGGGTCTTTAAAACAGACTTACTAGATACCCGATTTAATATGTGTACAATGGTCATAAGAGCATGTGTCCACAAAAATGTAGGTAATCTAGTCCTACTTATCATACTTCTAACCAAATCTATAATAATACGATTGCGCCTTTCAGCTACACCATTCTGCCAAGGTGATCCTGGCATTTTGTATTCTGTATATATACCTAACTTTTCTAAGAGTTTGGTAAATGTGCCGGATTTTCGCCTCGACCCATTATATCTTCCATAAAAGTCACCAACTCTGTCAGACCTAATAATATTCACCTTTTTATCTCAAGTATTTGGGTGCTTCTTATGGATCCTTTCTTTTTGTATTTGGTTTGTTTGCCTTTAATACAATCAACACACATACATCTTAATCAACCCAATCCAGGTTATAGAGAATTCCATCTTTAATAATCATTTCAATTCTTATCCTAGATATGTTCCCTAAGCGTTTATGCCATAATTAAGCTGAACTTTCATTATTTGATACACATTTCATTCTATGCAAGGATATCATAAATTTAGAAAATTTATTTTCAAGATTAAAATCATACAAGCCATCCATCATATATACAGAACCAACATGGGAAGAATTTTTCATCAAACTAAAACTATTAATTTTAAATTCAATGATAAGACCATCAAGAGCGAGTTTAGGTAAAGAAATAAAGTTTCTAGAAATTGAAGGAACATAAAGAGTCTCTTGAAAATCTAAACAAAAATCAAAATTTAAAATTAAACGAAACACTCCTACAGTATCTATCTTATCCCTCGCTCGATTGCCCATGTAGATAAAATGATAATTTTTGTTTGTTCTGTAGGTTTAAAGGAATCCCTGCATCGAATTAGAAACTTGACACATAGACCTAGAATCAATCCACCAAGTATTAGAAGGAACATTAATAAAATTCGATTCATAACATATAAAAGACATAAGCTTACCCTTTTTCTTGAACCAAATCTTACGTTTTCTGAAAATGACGTTTATGAAAATTACATTTTTTTTAGAGAAGTGACACTTACCATTCTTTTACTTCTTACCAACAGATATTAAAGTATCTACCTGATGAGACGGGATACAACCATGCTTAATGCTCTTTTTAGTCTTCATCTTACATCCATCTCCTCTGACCACCAAGTTAACTAATTGCCCTTAGACACGTGACCATTTTATTGCTTTAACTTGCCTTTTTCCTACACTAACATGCTTTGCAAATCATTTACATTTCACTTATAGTTTTGAGTATTATAATTGATCTGGAAAGGCCCATACTCAGGAGGTAATAAGTTTAGAAAAAATTGGATGAGAAATGAGTCATCCACAGTTATGCCTAAACCTTTAAACTTGGCATCCAGATTGATCGTATTAATTATGTGTTCTTCGAGAGCTATTAAACCACATAGTGGTGAGATCAACCATCAATTTCCTGACTAGGGACTTATCAGTAGTGAGAAAGCATTATTTTATGTTGTTCAGAAATTCTTTTGCTTTTATTGTTTCAGGTAGTGAGGTTTTAATGTTTACCCCAACGCAAATTCACATGAACATAAGGGCAAGCCTATTGTATATAGACCATACCTCATGAAGGGATATCTCATCCTCACTACTGTTATCAGTAATAGCATTAGGTTCCTTAACAAGGATATTCATATATATATCTAAAACTCCCAGACTAAACTCTACTTGCTCATTCCATTTTGAAAAGTTGGTTCCATCATATTTCGAATAGTTTGAAGCATGCGAATAAAGGTTAAGGGAAATTGTAGTAATTTAACAATTTTAACGAATTAATAATTTACACACATCACAATAATTCTGTAAGGGGTTGAATATTTAATTGTTGACTTAAATATAATTTGGTAGATCGTTTAGATAATTCCAAGTTTATAACATTTGTATTTGACAACATGTAATATTGATATTACAAAACTACTACCCATTTATTTTGAATAATCATGGTTCCTTAGTTGTGGCATCTATGTTTATTATCACAATTTCATAAACATGATTACATGAACTTAGTGTCAACAATTCAGTATTCACACAAGGTCTAATATTATTAAATCTAGATTTCAAGATGTTTTATGTTTTCATCTAATTTTATAACAAACATAATGAAAACAACAAAATGACTGTGAATGAAATATTCTAACATACAAATCTCAGCTTGTGTTTAGACTTTGATTCTACTTTAATGAATATTCACTTACCAGTCTTAAACAATACATTTAATATTTATTACAATCAACTATAAATTTTATTTTATAACTAACACAATTATATATAAAACAACTATAATTTGTATTTTATAACTAACATGATCAAATATAAATATTAAATAAAGACCTGAAAACATAATTGCCCATATAATGATGAAAATTACATAATACCCGATTTTTATCAAAAGTGGCAAAAATGAGTTATTGCCATATAATTGAAGTAAATCAGCTCATAAACTAAAAGCAATTCACATAATACCAAAATTGATTTTTTGGAGAAAGTAACAAGCCTTTAGCTTATTATCAAAAATAGTAAAAATGGGGTTTTGAGGACTTAAATATTATATGATGATTGAAAAACACATTATGTCACAACCCAAGGCAGTGAGTATGAATTGTTGGACTGTCTCCAATCAATCCACAAAGTTTTAGGTAAATTGGACACTAAAATTTTGAAAAATGCTATTCAC
The DNA here is from genome assembly GCA_949130495.1 of Sambucus nigra. NCBI lineage: Eukaryota > Viridiplantae > Streptophyta > Magnoliopsida > Dipsacales > Adoxaceae > Sambucus > Sambucus nigra. The sequence continues at coordinate 571,543,937 of OX422212.1, forward strand.
TACGTCAAAATCGCAAAAACTATTTTGGGCTATTTTTGGCGTAATTGATATTTTTATCAAAATAATTTCAAAACAAATTTATATTTATACCAGAATCATTATTAGGGTTTTTCATATCACATACTAGATAGAAACATGATGAAACTATTTCGAAAAATTATTTTTTTATTTAACTGTCTTTCTGATTTCTCCCTGTTAAGCATAATGTTATTTTGATTTCTCTGTTTTAAGAATTTTTATGATTTTTTGAAGCATACATAAATCATTTATGCTTTAAGCAATATTTGTAATGAAAAGCATGAGATTGTAAATATAAGTCTCTAATACCACATTAATATATATATTGTTTTGATTTTAGTATTATAACATGAAACATAATTGTTACTTAATCCAGGATATTCAATCCTTATGCATTTAAAGATTAAATTACTTATAAATTAAATATAAAGAACACACCTTTATACATTTCTTAGAGACGAAGGTGATGTTGTTTTTCCTTAGTTTAGTGGCCCAAATTTGTTTTAGAATACCCCCAAAATTGATCCAGAATTGCCCTAGAATTGAAGAGGAAAAAGTAGATTTTGTGAATCTTGAATTTTCTCCTTCTACCCAATATAATTGTGTATTGAAAGTGTAATAATGTTGGAATTATCCTACTTATTATATGGGTGAAAGAGGGATGATATTTCCCTTATCCCATTGCCCCATTTCCCATGAAAATAGGCTAAAAACAAAAGAAAAACTTCCCCACTAACCCACTAACTTTTGACTGCTTATTATTGACAATAATAAGTGTAATATTAATTAATTCCAAAATTATCTTTTATTTAATTAATTTCAAACAATGCAATCGCGATATACCTAAGTACACAAGAAGATGGTGATATAATTTTAAAATTCTTAATGGCGTATCATGAGCATCTTTCTAGGAAAACTACAATAAAAATATTCGCCTCTAAGGTTGAACAACTCCCACATCTTGCTTGAAACTATCACAAAACTATCCTGACTCTGCAATCTTCCCTGTTTATAGCTATCTTGTCGAGACCCACAAATTTTCTACTTATATTTCCTTTATGCATAACACCAATATGTGAAATGTCAACGAATTTTCCATTTGCATCATAGCAAATTCATTAACTCACAAAAAAACACTACGACATGTCACACGTGCAACCTTCACCACAAACGATTTTGCCTCCATGCTCAGAGAGATGAAAAACCCAAAACCATGCACAATGAGACCCCGTAACCTTGTCAAGCTAGGTAGACACACAAATCGAGATTTGTGAAATTTTTTAAGCCAATCAAATAGTTTGTACTGGTCTTGCCTTTTAAACACCGTTATGCCCCACTTCACCCAAGACCTGAATATAAATTTATATATATGTTAACATGTAATTTTATATATTAAATAAAAGAAAAAAAGTTTCTAATATATAGATATATAGAGAGAAAATTATACGTAGTGATCCAATAGTCAATATATATATATGACTTTTATAAAAAATATCACGATTTAATATATCTAAAATAAACTAACGTGCAATACTGGCCAGACTTTGATTGTTTGAGGTTATAGGCTGACGTGCTATGTGCAAAATATTTTTATCAATGTGGGTTAATCCAAGCCTATATAATCACAATACTCATCAAGTATCATACAGTGTAATCGAACCAACCAATTCTGGATGGGCTCTTAGACACCCCTCAAAAAAATAATTTTTTTTTATTTTAAAATAGTGATCCGCATGGGGTCTGTACCAAAGATGACTTTTATATATATATATATATATATATAATTAATATAAATAGAGTGAGAGCCACTTAAAAACTCATAAAATATTTTAATTGAAAAAAAATGTAAGAGTATTGTATACTAATTGTGCCTCCATATTTAGGATTGTCTAAAATTCATTTTTCAAAACACACTTTGTGTCTTGTCCCCAAGGCCATCGAAAAGATTCATGGATTAACACAAACATGATCGGATAATATAGATCATTTTAATTTAGTACACCATCTTAGGATAAAGGTATATTGGACTACCGAAAGTAGATTCATTCCCACATTTAAATATTTTCTTAAAATTCATTTTTTTTTTTAATTTAACCTCTTCACTTTTCAATCTGTAAATATGATGTGAAATATATTCTTAATGTAGAACTTATTTTTCAATTGAACATTGTGTATTTTGAAAGATTGTTCATAGGTTTAACAAAAAGTCTTCTTTGTAATGTTAAATTTAACACTCAGGAGAAATTATGTCTCCTTGAGCGAACATCTCACTAGAAATTCACCTCATTAAAGCTATAATTAACTTTAGTAAAATAGTGTGAAAACACTAAATAGTATTTTTCAAAATCGTTGGATAGAATTATTTTTAGAATCGTTCACTGCTTACTCTAGAAAAGCATGACTTCATTGTAGTGAATTGGCCACAACATTAGCAATTAAGGCATTTATATTTGTGGGATTGAAGATCTTTTTGGTTGATTTCATTGGATATTGGGTCAAACATCAAATCTTCTGATTCTACCGCTAGAATTTATCCTATGAGCACACAATCGACCCTAGTATTCCATCTCTGTCTACATATCTTATGTATAGTACAACATATCAACCGAGAGAGAGATTTTTGCCTATAAGATTACAAATTAAATTTTTAGAGAAAAACTACTTTCTTTATTTTGTGTTCTATAAGATCTTTTGTTCCATTATATAAATACTGTAAATATTTGTTCCTTCTTCACTCAAAACTTGAGCAAACCATTTTATAAACTTTATGTTTTTTTTTACCTTTCAAAAATACGTTGCACGTTTCGAGCACTTTACACTTTCATTTAAATGTTTCAATTTAGAATATCCCAACACACCTTAGTACGAATATTTTTGGCTAGTCATGGTTCCATTTTAATTAGATAAAATTCTATTCAATTATAAATATGATTTGTGTTTTGGTTAGGTTTGAAGATATCGGTTGCAGACCAAAATCTGTCGGGGTTGTATAGTGTTCAACTATAGTTGAGAAAAGGTACAATGTAAAATAATATTAGAGTAATTTATGAGACATCGAGTGTAAGTTCTAGTCATTCATTGTAAGTCTCTATTTTAGTAATTTTTTCATTCAAATCAACATGAGGTTCTTCACGTTAATAAGGCTTTTCCTCGTATATCCAGTGTTGTGTGATTGTTTTACCTTTCTTCGTATTTATAATAAGTCCCTTTAATTAATAATAGGAAAATGGTTTTATTATAATTTTGAATTGTCTATATCATATACATTCATGATATATTTGATTTACCCTTTAAACTTAATACAAAGTTATGTTAACCTAGAAATTAATTTCTTTGGGCAGCTACCCTTGGGAGAAGGCACTCTCAAAAGGTAAGTCATAACTGTAAGTGTATATTTTAAAGGTGAAAATCCAATATAAAATAACACAATAATGAAGAATGTTGGATGGTGATAGCAAGTGAATTATAAATTATGGAGGGCTAGACAGTGAGAGATAAAATATTATTCATGTTTTTGTGAAGGGTAGAGGAGAGAGATGATGATTATGATCATATTTCACCATATTGTCATCTCCAAGAGTGCCCACGCACAAGGCTTACTTTGGGTGGATCATATTCTAGAAGATTAGATATGTTCAAAGACTTTAAATAAGGTTTTGGGAGACCTGGGGGAGTAACAAGATCTTCATCATCTTTATATATTTCTCTACATACAAATCAAAACATGATTCGACATGGTATTATTTTTTGAAACCTTATGTTTAATCATTATATCTAATTCTTATTTTCATTCCAATGCATGATTAATAAAAGTTTTTAGAGTTGTTATTTATCTGCATTTTAAATGTTAATCCCCATTTCCCAACAAATGGTATTAGAGACCTCGGTTGTAGATTGATTATATTTTGCAAAATGTCCATGTTGTCCAACCTTGAAAACCCTAGCTTTTAAATATTGTATGATTATGCATCTTGTGTGTGATATCGTACTAATTTTTTTTTCAAAGATTATATGTTCACATCCCTTGCATCATGATCACGTATGTTTATTTGTGTGAATGGATCATGTGGTGATTTGTCTATAGTTATTTTTTTCTTGATTTGATATGGTTGTATAAATTGTAGTTTTTTTAATTATTTCTTTATCGATGTATTTAAAGACATTATGAGGGGATATAATGTATGTTTAATATTATAATAATGTATTTACATGGGATTAGATGTTAAACATAGTTTTATGAAGTTTCATGCATCTCCTGATGAGTTATGGTCATTTTTGCATGTGATTTGTGTTAAGAAAACAAAGATTCTGTACTACAGGGCTAGATCGATCCATGGGACCATCAGATTATTTCAAAAGGGGTTCAATTCGGTGCATGCCAAATCGAATTGGGTCTGGAAGTCTGTTGGAATTGGTTATTTAATGTTGTTTCATATTGATTTTCGCACCATATCATTTTTCGCTTTGTTCTATAACGAAAGTGGATTGTTTCCATAGGAATAATATAATGCTCCGACCTAGATTTATGGGTTACCCGTGAGTCAACCCAACCTGAATCGAGTCGTTAGGTATGAAGTGCAATGGAACAACCTAAATAATGTTTCTAGTCTAGTTTTATTTTATTTAACGTTCCACATGTTAGCATGCGATTCCAATTTCAAGATAAACTATGTGGGACCCAAGGTGAGTACTCCAAAGTCCAAGTAAACAGAGCTTGCTAACGTAAATTAAATAAAGTATACTTACCTGTATAATGCCCTCAAAATACGAACCTGCACGCAACCTGCCGTAACAAAGCGGGGGTGTTAGCCTATGCCCAGTGGGAATACACAAAGCGAAATAGAAACGAATGACAGAAAGGAATACTCACACGCTACAACACATGCATTCGAAAATCTATATGTATCTACATATATATACCTTTGAAAATACATGTTCAATGCATTAATCATTTTACATTCGAAAACCATTTTTGTCCAGAATAATTTACCTTAATCTTGTAAAATACTTTCTTCCATTATACTTACCATTTCCATGCTATTTGACACGCCCAGTTCAACACTTGAAACCATTATACTTGACTTACCCAAATACATTCCTTTACCGATTTTACTCCTTTCCACTCATTTATATACACTTTAGTATTTTCATTGAAAATTTCCATTTCAACTCACGCATCCATCATGTTTGAAAATACTTATTTGTTACTTGAAAATCCTTCTCAATATTTACTTAATAAATTACGGGTTTAACGACTCGGTTGCTACACCCATTTATCCACTTACTTTATCTCATTTTTACCTCATCTTACGGACATTAATAAAATTACGAATTTACTTATCCATTTATCGTTTACCAGAACATTTATTCATCTATTCAAGTTAGGTTGCATTAACACATTACTCAACAACTCATTTCTTGATACGTTGCATATTTTCTTTATCTTTTTCTCGGAATCTTCCAGTTAACCACATATTTACACGAGCTCCACACCGACGGCTATGCGTACCATATGCTCTGGATAGTGATTTAGGGCTTCACCCAAGGGATCCAGGCCCTTCTTTCTTTATCTCGATGTCATCTGAGTTCCTTTCATGCATTTTAATACTTTTACCAAAATGTCCACATTATTTCATTTCCTTACTCTTACCCGACCGAAGCCAAAACCCGGACTTAACCGTCCGTTTTTTTCATTAACACTTAGAAAATTTGTTTATTTTCTTCTTTAAGTCCCTTATCCACATACGTGTGCTTTATACAAAATTCATTCACGGTTAGGACTTAATTAATTTTCACACACACGTTAATGTAAAGACAATCCTTAATATTTTTATTCCATGAAAATATTTCACTTTAAGTAAATTATCAATTTACCCTTTATTTGCCAAACTTTCAATTTAGTCCTTTAACAAGTGTTATTTTTCTCAAAATGGTGGATAAGTTTCCAACTTAACCTTTAAAACACTTTAGCCATTTTAAAACTTGTTTAATATCACACTTTTGCCCAACTTTTATATTTTTCACTTTAACACTTTTAACACACAAATAACCCCCCAAATTACTTCTATTCACACGGTCTCCATTTTACACGAAATTAGCAAATATATATTTCATAAATATTTTAACAACATTAATATCATTCCACATTTTTATTTCATAAAATGTCCATTATTTCCTTTTTCTAAAGATACACATAAGTAACACTTTCTTACATTTTTATTCAGCATAAATCACTACAAGAATTTGCACCATTAGCAACATACAAATTATGTTGCTAAAGTTAGAAATATGTTGCTAAAAGGTATTGGCAATATATTTTGCTATGTTCCCAGCTTGTTGCCTATTGTCTGTATAGAAAACCCATTGGCAACACAATAGACTTGTGTTGTTGAAGGTATACTTTTGGCAACACGCAACTGTGTTGCCAAAAGTATTTTATAATTTGTCAAATTTATAATAAAAAATATTATTTGTGTTACCAAAAGTCACTCAACAGCAACAAAAATAGTTGTGTTGCCAAAAGCTATAGCTTTTGGCAACATAAGAGTTGTGTTTCCAAAATGCTATACCTTTGGCAACATAGGTCTTGTGTTTCCAAAAGAAATATCTTTGGCAACACAAGAGTTGCGTTGCCAAAAGGTATGGCTTTTGGCAATACAAGACCTATGTTGCCAAAGGTACGACTTTTGGCAACACAGCTCTTGTGTTGCCAAAATTCGTACCTTTAGTAGCACAACCCTTGTGTTGCTAAAAACCATACCTTTGGCAACAAAATATGTGTTGCCATATCCAAAGTGATAGATGTAGATGATAAATTTTGGAGACAAAAAATTGTGTTGCCAAAATTACAATATTTTTATTTATTACCTAATATTTTTTTTCGCAATTGAAAGCACTTTTAAACCTGCACTTTTTTCATCAAACGCGCAACCTTATAATCCAAAATAACATTACGCATTTTTCATACAATCATAAGTAATACAAAATTCCACAATTTTCAACCAAATCTCATAAATATGAATTACAAAATAATATTTCATCACAATCCAAGTATAAAGGTACAAAATAAATGTCTCCCAAATATGAAGATAACAAAAGATGTAAACATGATCTAACCTAATACATAAACACATTAAAATATGTTAAAAAAATCTACGTAAACTAAAATGATGACGACAATATCGCTCTCCTACACTATAAGAAACCGCAGCTCCAAGCCACCACGAACATAATAACTCCAAGCAAAATCCATCATAACCTGCACAAGATACACATATAAATGACTACATGGGTTTGTATAACTTCAAATGCATGTATGTTTGACTTGATAAATTTAAAACACTATTTAATTTCAAAAAATTTCGGTAGAGTTTCCTTTGTTTATTAATGAAATCCAACCTGTTTTTAACATTAAAATAAACCCAACAGCAAAAAACGCAGCTAAACAACCCTTAAATCCCTTTCACCCATTTAATATCTAAAAATAGTATCCGATTAGCTACATAAAATTAAATAAGTATCCGAGTAGCTACGTATCTCGATCCTCCGTATCAATTGACTTTCCCATGTGTCGCAAATCCATTTTCATTCTACACAAAATACAAAATAAATTATAATCTATCCGACCTCAAAAGATAATAATAATCTATAACTATTATAGTTATATATATATAAACATTTATATATAAATAGATCTATATAACTGTGACATTGCGAGAGGTGTGGATGCGAGTATGTCTAGATAACGCATAGCTATGTGAGTATGTTTATTTGTAAACCCCTTATGAAGATTCTCATATTCATGAGATAACTAGTAAGCACAAGGAGACGAATGTATTGCACCACCAGATTTGGAAGTGAAAACCCTCAGTAAATCTCAATTATAGCAAGCAAGGATCACACAAAGTAAATGTTGTGCTCTAGAAGTGGATTGACTGATATCTTTTTAGTGAACTTAGAATTAACAACAAAATTTAGAACCGGAATGTTTTTCTCTAAAAAACCTGAATAATTAAAGATATACTAACTGACTATATATGTATATATATACATATATATATGTATATATATACATATATATATGTATATATACATATAACTATTATAAACAGTTAGCTGTGTATATACAATACATATAACTGTATATATATACAGTTATATGTATATATATATACTATGTATATATACACATATCACTGTTAACAGTAATATGTATATATAACTAAATGTGTATATTATATGTATATATATATATAAATTGTTTATTATATAATTTGTTTTTTATATGTATATGTTTTTTAGATCGATAAGATGGCAACACACAGTCCACACACTCGACATGGAGCTATAAATACCAGGGGCTGATCGGATTATGTGGGAAACTGTATAGCAGAAATAACTTAAGTCACATCGATCCCGTGCGAGGCATTCGTGACTATTACCGGACCGTTTTACGTTTTCACCCTTCAATTGCATGTTTTTATGCTTAAGTCCAACTTATTGCAAATTTACGTCGTCCACTCAAACCGGGACCCCCATGACTACACGGTCCGTTCCTACGAGTCACATTGGTCCCGTGCGAGATTTTCGTGACTCTTACCGGACCGATTTGTGGTTGTTTTACATTTTCACCCTTCGATGGCTTGTTTTTATGCTTAAGTCTAATTTTGTGCAAATTTACATCGTAGAAACCCGTTACTACGCGGTCGGTTCCAATAGGTCACATTGGTCCAGTGGGAGATGTTCGTGACTCTTACAGGACCGATTTGTGGCTTTTTTATGTTTTCACCCGTCGATGGCCTATTTTTATGCTTAAGACTAATTTTGTGCAAATTTACATCGTACACTCAAATCGGGAGCCCCGTGACTCTGCGGTCGGTTCCTATGAGTCACATTGGTCCCATGCGAGGTGTTCGTGACTCTTACGGGACCTTTTTTTGGCTGTTTTACATTTACACCCTTCGATGGCATGTTTTTATCCTCAAGTATAACTTCTTACAAATTTACATTGTACAATCAAATCGGGAGCCTCGTGACTACTCGGTCAGTTCCTACGAGTCACATTGGTCCCGTGCGAGGTGTTCATGACTCTTACGGGACCATTTCGTGTTTGTTTTACGTTTTCACCATTCTATGGCATATTTTTATGCTTAAGTCTAATTTTGTGCAAATTTACGTTGTACACTCAAATCGGGAGCCCCGTGACTATGCGGTCGGTTCCTACGGGTCACATTGGTCCCGTGCGAGGTGTTCGTGACTCTTACGGGACCGTTTTGTGTTTGTTTTATGTTTTCACCCTTCGATGGCATGTTTTTATGCTTAAGTCTAACTTTTTTCAAATTTACATCATACACTCAAACCGGGAGTCCCGTGACTATGCGGTCGATTCCTATGGGTCACATTGGTCCCGTACGAAGCGTTCGTGACTCTTACAAGATTGTTTTGTATTTGTTTTACATTTTTACCCTTCGATGGCATGTTTTTACGCTTAAGTTTAACTTTGTACAAATTTACGTCGTACACTCCAATCGGGAGCCCCGTGATGACGCGGTCAATTCCTACGAGTCACATTGCTCCCGTGTGAGGTGTTCGTGACTCTTACCGGACCAATTTGTGTCTGTTTTACGTTTTCACCCTTCGATGGCATGTTTTTATACTTAAGTCTAATTTGGTGCAAACTTACGTCATACACACAAACCGGGAGCCCCGTTACTATGCGGTCGCATCCTACGAGTCACATTGATCCCGTGTGAGGTGTTCGTGACTCTTAACGGATCGATTTGTGTCTGTTTTACGTTTTTATCCTTCGATGGCATGTTTTTTTTCTTAAGTCTAATTTTGTGAAAATTTATGTCGTACACTCAGTCCGGGAGACCCGTGACTGCTCGGTCGGTTCTTACGATTCAAATTGGTCCTATGCGAGGTGTTCATGACTCTTAAGGGACCATTTTGTGTTTTTTTTACGTTTTTGCCCTTTGATGGCATGTTTTTATGCTTAAGTTCAATTTTTTGCAAATTTACGTCGTACACTCAAACTGGGAGCCTCGTGACTCGATTCCTATGGGGGACATTGGTCCCGTGCGCCATGTTCGTGACTCTTACCGGACCGATTTGTGTATGTTTTATATTTTCACCCTTTGATGGCTTATTTTTATGCTGAGGTCTAATTTTGTACAAATTTATGTCGTACACTCAAATCGGGAGCCCCGTGACTACCTGGTTGGTTCCTATGAGTCACATTGGTCCCATGCGCCGTGTTGGTGACTCTTGCCAGACCGATTTGTGGTTGTTTTTCTTTTTCACCCTTCGATGTCATGTTTTTATGCTTAAGTCTAATTTTGTACAAGATTACGTCGTACACTCAAACCGGGAGCCCCGTGACTATGCGGTCGGTTCCTACAGGTCACATTGGTCCCGTATGAGGTGTTCATGAGTCTTACGAGACCGTTTTGTGTTTATTTTATGCTTTGACCCTTCGATGGCATGTTTTTATTCTTAAGTCTAACTTTTTGCAAATTTACGTCGTCCACTCAAACTGGGAGCCCTGTGACTGCGCGGTCGATTCTTACGGGTCACATTGGTCCCGTGCGAGGTGTTCGTGACTCTTACCGGACCGTTTTGTGGCTGTTTAACATTTTCATCCTTCGATGGCATATTTTTATGCTTAAGTCTAATATTTTGCAAATTTACGTCGTACACTTAAATCAGAAGCCCCGTGTCTAGTCGGTCGATTCCTACGAGTCACATTGGTCTCGCGCAAGGTGTTTGTGACTCTTATGGGACCGTTTTGTGGCTGTTTTAAGTTTTCACCCTTCGATGGCATATTTTTATGCTTAAGTTTGATTTTTTGTCAATTTACATCTTACACTCAAACCGGGAGCCTCGTGAGTACTCGATCGGTTCCTACGAGTCACATTGGTCCCGTGCGAGGCGTTCGTGACTCTTACGGGACCGTTTTGTGGTTGTTTTACATTATCACCCTTCGATGGCTTATTTTTATGCTTAAGTCAAACTTATTACAAATTTACGTCGTACACTAAAACCGAGAGCCCCGTGACTACGCGGTCTGTTCCTACGAGTCACATTGGTCCCGTGCGTGGTGTTCGTGACTCTTATCAGACTGATTGATGGTTGTTTTACATTTTCACCCTTCGATGGCTTGTTTTTATGCTTAAGTATAATTTTGTGCAAATTTACATCGTACACTCAAACCGGGATCCCCGTGACTACGCGCTCGGTTCCTACGAGTCACATTGGTCCCGTGCGAGGCGTTTATGACTCTTATAGGACCTATTTGTGGTTGTTTTACGTTTACACCCTTCGATGGCATGTTTTTATGCTCAAGATTAACTTTTTACAAATTTACGTCATACAATCAAACCGGGTGCCCCGTGACTACTCGGTCAGTTCCTACGAGTCACATTGGTCCCGTGCCAGGTGTCCGTGACTCTTACGAAATCGTTTTATGTTTGTTTTACGTTTTCACCCTTCGATGGCTTGTTTTTATGCTTAAGTCTAATTTTGTGCAAATTTACGTCGTACACTCAAACCGGGAGCCCCATGACTACGCGGTCAGTCCCTATGAGTCATATTTGTCCCGTGTGAGGTGTTCGTGACTCTTACAAGACTGCTTTGTGTCAGTTTTACGTTTTCACCCTTCGATGGCATATTTTTATGCTTAAGTATACTTATTGCAAATTTATATCGTACACTCAAACTGGAAGTACCGTGACTACGCGATCGGTTCCTACGGGTTACATTGGTCCCGTGCGAGGTGTTTGTGCTTCTTACCAGACCGATTTGTGGTTGTTTTACCTTTTGACCCTTCGATGTCATCTTTTTATGCTTAAGTCTAACGTTTTGCAAATTTATGTCGTACACTAAAACAAGGAAACCCGTGACTAGTCAGTCGGTTCTTACAGGTCACATTTGTCCCATGCAAGCTGTTCGTGACTCTTACGGGACCGTTTTGTGGTTATTTTACATTTTCACCCTTCGATGGCATATTTTTATGCTTAAGTCCAACTTATTGCAAATTTATGTCGTACACTCAAACTAGGAGCCCCGTGACTACACGATCGATTCGTATGAGTCACATTGCTCCCGTGCGCCATGTTCGTGACTCTTATCGGACCGATTTGTGTCTGTTTTACATTTTCACCCTTCGATGGCTTGTTTTTATGCTGAGGTCTAATTTTGTACAAATTTATGTCGTACACTCAAATCGGGAGCCTCGTGACTACGCGGTCAGTTCCTACGAGTCACATTGGTCCCTTGCGAGGTGTTCGTGACTCTTACCTGATCGATTTGTGGTTGTTTTACGTTTTCACCCTTCGATGGCATGTTTTTACGCTTAAGTCTAATTTTGTGCAAATTTACGTCATACATTCAAATCGGGAGCCCCGTGACTACACGGTCGGTTCCTACGGGTCCCATTGGTCCCGTATGAGGTGTTCATGAGTCTTACGGTACCGTTTTGTGTTTATTTTATGCTTTGACCCTTCGATGGCATGTTTTTATGCTTAAGTCTAACTTTTTGCAAATTTACGTCGTCCACTCAAACTCGGAGCCCTGTGACTGCGCGGTCGATTCTTACGGGTCACATTGGTCCCGTGCGAGGTGTTCGTGACTCTTACCGGACCGTTTTGTGGCTGTTTAACATTTTCATCCTTCGATGGCATCTTTTTATGCTTAAGTCTAACATTTTACAAATGTACGTCATACACTTAAATCGGAAGCCCCGTGTCTAGTCTGTCGATTCCTACGAGTCATATTGGTCTCGCGCAAGGTGTTTGTGACTCTTATGGGACCGTTTTGTGGTTGTTTTAAGTTTTCACCCTTCGATGGCATATTTTAATGCTTAAGTTTGACTTTTTGTCAATTTACATCGTACACTCAAACCGAGAGCCTCGTGAGTACTCGATCGGTTCCTACGAGTCACATTGGTCCCGTGCGAGGCGTTCGTGACTCTTACGGGACCGTTTTGTGGTTGTTTTACATTTTCACCCTTCGATGGCTTGTTTTTATGCTTAAGTCAAACTTATTACAAATTTACGCCGTACACTAAAACCGAGAGCCCCGTGACTACGCGGGCTGTTCCTACGAGTCACATTGGTCCCGTGCGTGGTGTTCGTGACTCTTATCAGACTGATTGATGGTTGTTTTACATTTTCACCCTTCGATGGCTTGTTTTTATGCTTCAGTCTAATTTTGTGCAAATTTACATCGTACACTCAAACCGGGAGCCCTGTGACTACGCGCTCGGTTCCTACGAGTCACATTGGTCCCGTGCGAGGCGTTCATGACTCTTACATGACCTATATGTGGCTGTTTTACGTTTACACCCTTCTATGGCATATTTTTATACTCAAGATTAACTTTTTACAAATTTACGTCATACAATCAAACCGGGTGCCCCGTGACTACTCGGTCAGTTCCTACCAGTCACATTGGTCCCGTGTCAGGTGTCCGTGACTCTTACGAAATCGTTTTATGTTTGTTTTACATTTTCACCCTTCGATGGCTTGTTTTTATGCTTAAGTCTAATTTTGTGCAAATTTACATCGTACACTCAAACCGGGAGCCCCATGACTACGCGGTCAGTTCCTATGAGTCATATTTGTCCCTTGTGAGGTGTTCGTGACTCTTTCTTTGTGTTTGTTTTACGTTTTCACCCTTCGGTGGCATGTTTTTATGCTTAAGTATACTTATTACAAATTTATGTCGTACACTCAAACTGGAAGCACCGTGACTACGCGGTCGGTTCCTACGGGTTACATTGGTCCCGTGCGAGGTGTTTGCGCTTCTTACCTGACCTCTTTGTGGCTGTTTTACCTTTTGACCCTTCGATGGCATCTTTATATGCTTAAGTCTAACGTTTTGCAAATTTATGTCGTACACTCAAACAAGGAAACCCGTGACTAGTCAGTCGGTTCTTACAGGTCACATTTGTCCCGTGCGAGGTGTTCGTGACTCTTACGGGACCGTTTTGTGGCTGTTTTACATTTTCACCCTTCGATGGCATATTTTTATGCTTAAGTCCAACTTATTACAAATTTATGTCGTACACTAAAACCAGGAGCCTCGTGACTACACGGTCGATTCGTACGAGTCACATTGGTCCCGTGCGCCATGTTCGTGACTCTTATCGGACCGATTTGTGTCTGTTTTACATTTTCACCCTTCGATGGCATATTTTTATGCTGAGGTCTAATTTTGTACAAATTTATGTCGTACACTCAAATCGGGAGCCCCGTGACTACGCGGTCAGTTACTACGAGTCACAATGGTCCCGTGCGAGGTGTTCGTGACTCTTACCTGATCGATTTGTGACTATTTTACGTTTTCACCCTTCGATGGCATGTTTTTACACTTAAGTCTAATTTTGTGCAAATTTACGTCATACATTCAAACTGGGAGCCCCGTGACTACATGGTCAGTTCCTACGGGTCACATTGGTCTCATGCGAGGTGTCCATGACTCTTACATGACCGATTTGTGAATGTTTTACGTTTTCACCCATCGGTGGCTTATTTTTATGGTTAAGACTTATCGTAATTTTGTGCAAATTTATGTGGTACACTGAAACTGGGAGTCCCGTGACTACGTGATCGGTTCCAACGAGTCATATTGGTCCTGTGCGAGGCGTTCTTGACTCTTACGGGACCTTTTTGTTGTTGTTTTATGTTTACACCCTTCGATGGCATGTTTTTATGCTCAAGTCTAACTTTTTGCAAATTTACGTTGTACACTCAAACCGGAGCCGTGTGACTACTCGGTCGGTTCCTACGATTTACATTGGTCCCGTGCGAGGTGTTCCTTACTCTTACAGGTCCGTTTTGGGTTTGTTTTACGTTTTCACCCTTTTATAGCAGATTTTTATGCTTAAGTCTATTTTTGTGCAAATATACGTCGTACACTCAAACCGGGAGCCCCATAATTATACAATCGGTTCCTACGATTCACATTAGTCTCGTGCGAGGTGTTCGTGACTCTTACGGGACCGTTTTATGTTTCTTTTATGTTTTCACCCTTCGATGGCATGTTTTTATGCTTAAGCCTAACTTTTTGCAAATTTATGTCGTACACTCAAACTGGAACCCCGTGACTATGAGATCGGTTCCTACGGGTAGCATTGATCCCGTGCGAGGTGTTCGTGACTCTTGCGGGACCATTTTGTGTTTATTTTATGTTTTCACCCTTCGATGACATGTTTTTATGCTTAATTTTGATTTTTTGCAAATTTATGTCGTACACTCCAACTGGGAGCCCCATGACTACGCGGTCGGTTCCTACGAGTCCCATTGGTCCCGTGCAAGGTGTTCCTGACTCTTATGGGACCGCTCTACATTTGGTTTATATTTTCACCTTTCGATGGCATGTTTTTATGCTTAAGTCTAAATTTTTGAAGATTTACGTCATCCACTCAAATCGGAAGACCCGTGAGTACTCGGTCGGTTCCTACGAGTCACCTTGGTCCAATGCGAGGAGTTCGTGATTCTTAAGGGACCATTTTATTGTTGTTTTACGTTTTCACCCTTAGATGGCAGGCTTTTATTCTTAACTCCAACTTATTGCAAATTTACGTCGTACACTCAAACGGGAGCCCCGTGACTACGCGGTCAGTTCCTACTAGTCACATTGGTCCCGTGCACGGTGTTCGTGACTCTTACCGAACCGATTTGTGTCTGTTTAATGTTTTCACCCTTCTATGTCATGTTTTTATGATTAAGTCAAATTTTGTGCAAATTTATGTGGTACATTCAAATCGGGAGCCCCGTGACTACACGATCGGTTCATACGAGTCACATCGGTCCCGTGCGAGGTGTTCGTGACTCTTAACAGACATATTTTTATTTGTTTTACGTTTTCACCCATTCGATGGCATGTTTTTATGCTTAAGTTTAATTTTTTGCAAATTTATGTCATACACTCAAACCGGAAGACGCATGACTACTCGGTCAGTTCCTACGAGTCACATTGGTACCGTATGAGGTGTTCGTGACTCTTACGGGACCGTTTTGTGTTTGGTTTACGTTTTCACCCTTCGATGGCATGTTTTTATGTTTAAAACAAACTTTTGTAAATTTACGTCGTACACTCAAACCGGGAGCCCCGTGACTACGCGATCGGTTCCTACGAGCCACATTGGTCCCGTGCGTAGTGTTCGTGACTCTTACCGGACCGTTTTGTATTTGAATTACGTTTTCACTCTTCGATGGCATGTTTTTATGCTTAAGTCAAATTTTGTGCAAATTTACGCGTACACTCAAACCGGGAGCCCCGTGACTACTCGATCGGTTCCAACGAGTCACATTTGTCCCGTGCGAAGTGCTCCTGTCTCTTACCGGACCGATTTTTGTCTATTTTATGGTTTCACCCTTCTATGAAATGTTTTTATGCTTAAGTCTAATTTTGTGCAAATTTACGTCATACATTCAAATCGGGAGCCCCGTGACTACGCGATCGGTTCCTATGAGTCATATTGGTCCCGTTCGAGGTGTTCGTGACTCTTAACGGACCAATTTTTGTCCGTTTTATGTTTTCGCCCTTCGATGGAATGTTTTTATGCTTAAGTTTATTTTTTTTGCAAATTTACGTCGTACACTCATAACGGAAGATCCATGACTACTCGACCGGTTCTTATGAGTCACATTGGTTCCGTATGAGGTGTTCGTGACTCTAACGGGACCGTTTTTTATTTGTTTTACGTTTTCACCCTTCGATGGCATATTTTTATGCTTAAGTCCATCTTTTTGTAAACTTACATCATACACTCAAACCGAGAGCCCCGTGATACCCCGTCGGTTCCTAAGGGACACATTGGTCCCATGCGTGGTGTTCGTTACTCATAAGGGACCGTTTTGTGTTTTATTTTACGTTTTCTCCCTTTGATGGCATGTTTTTATGCTTAAGTCCAACTTTTTATAAATTTACGTCGTACACTCAAATCGGGAGCCCTGTGACTACGCGGTCGGTTCCTACGGATCACATTGGTCCCGTGTGTGGTGTTCGTGACTCTTACGGGACCATTTTGTATTTGTTTTATGTTTTCACCCTTCGATGGCATGTTTTTATGCTTAAGTCTAATTTTGTGCAAATTTACATCGTATACTCAAACCGGGAGCCTCGTAACTACGCAGTCGGTTCCTATAGGTGATATTGGTCCCGTGCGAGATGTTCGTGACTCTTACGGGACCGTTTTCTGTTTATTTTATGTTTTGATCCTTCGATGACATATTTTTATGCTTAAGTCTAAAGTTTTCCAAATTTACGTCGTACACTCAAACCGGAGCCCCATGACTAGTCGGTCGATTCCTATAAGTCACATTGGTCCCGTGCGAGTTATTCGTGACTCTTGCGGGACCATTTTGTGGTTGTTTTACGTTTTCACACTACGATGGTATATTTTTATGCTTAAGTCTAACTTAATGCAAATTTACGTCGTACACTCAAACCGGGAGCTCCGTGATTACTCGGTCGATTCCTAAGTGTCACATTGGTCCCATGCACGTCGTTCGTTACTCTTACGGGATCATTTTGTGGTTGTTTTACGTTTTCACCCTTTGATGGCTTGTTTTTATGCTGAGGTCTAATTTTGTACAAATTTATGTCGTACACTCAAATCGGGAGCCCCGTGACTACGCGGTCAGTTCCTACGAGTCATATTGGTCCCGTGCGCGGTGTTCGTGACTCTTACCTGTTCGATTATTGGATCATTTACATTTTCACCCTTCGATGGAATTTTTTATCCTTAAGTCTAATTTTGTGAAAATTTACGTCGTACACTCCAACCGGGAGTCTCGTTACTACTCGGTCGGTTTCGACGAATCACATTGGTCCCGTGCGCGGTGTTTGTGACTCTTACGGGACCGTTTTGTGTTTGTTATATGTTTTCACCCTTCCATGGCATGCTTTGATGCTTAAGTCCAACTTTCTGCAAATTTACATCGTACACTCAAACTGGGAGCCCCGTGGCTAAGCGATCGGTTCCTACGGGACACATTGATCCCATGAAAGGTGTTCGTGACTCTTACGGGACCGTTTTGTAATTGTTTTACGTTTTCATTCTTCAATGGCATGTTTTTATGCTTAAGTCAAATTTTGTGATAATTTATGTCATCCACTCAAAACGGGAGCCCCGTGACTACACGGTCTGTTCCTATGAGTCACATTGGTCCCGTGCGACGTGTTCGTAACTCTTACCAGACCGATTTGTGGTTCTTTTACATTTTCACCCTTCGATGGCATGTTTTTATGCTAAACAATAATTTTGTACAAATTTACGTCATACACTCAAACCGGGAGCCCCGTGACTACGCGATCGGTTCCTGAGGGTCACATTGGTCCTGTGCGAGGTATTCGTGACTCTTACGGAACCGTTTTGTGTTTGTTTTATGTTTTCACCCTTCGATGGGTTGTTTTTATGCTTAAGTCTAATTTTCTACAAATTTAAGTCGTACACTCAAACCGAGAGCTCCGTGACTACGCGATCGGTTCCTACGAGTCACATTTGTCCCGTGAGAGGTGTTCGTGACTCTTACGGGACCGTTTTGTGTTTGTTTTATGTTTTCACCCTTCGATGACATGTTTTTATGCTTAAGTCCAACTTTTTGTAAACTTACGTCGTACACTCAAATAGGGAGCCCCGTGACTACCCGGTCGGTTCCTATGGGTCACATTGGTATCGTGCGTGGTGTTTGTGACTCATATGGGACCGTTTTGTGTTTGTTTTACGTTTTCACCTTCGATGGCATGTTTTTATGCTTAAATTTATGTCGTATACTCAAATCGGGAGCCCTCTGACTACGTAGTCATTTCCTACGGGTCATATTGGTCTCGTGCGTGGTGTTCGTGACTCTTACAGGACCGTTTTGTGTTTGTTTTATGTTTTCACCCTTCGATGGCAGGTTTTTATGCTTAAGTCTAATTTTGTACAAATTTACATCGTACACTTAAACTGGGAGCCTCGTAACAATGCAGTCGGTTCCTACAGGTCACATTGGTCCCATGAAAGGTGTTCGTGGCTCTTACGAGACCATTTTGTGTCTGTTTTATGTTTTCACCCATCGATGGCATATTTTTATGCTTAAGTCTAACGTTTTTCAAATTTACGTCGTACACTCAAACCGGGAGCCCCATGACTAGTCGGTCGGTTACTACGAGTCACATTGGTCCCGTGGGAGGTGTTTGTGACTCTTACGGGACCGTTTTGTGACTGTTTTACATTTTCACACTTTGATGGTATATTTTTATGCTTAAGTCTAATTTAATGCAAATTTACGTCGTACACTCAAACCGAGAGCCCCGTGATTACTCGGTCGGTTCCTAGGTGTCACATTGGTCCCATGCACGTCGTTCGTTACTCTTACAGGATCGTTTTGTGGCTGTTTTATGTTTTCACCCTTCGATGGATTGTTTTTATGCTGAGGTCTAATTTTGTACAAATTTATGTCGTACACTCAAATCGGGAGCGCCGTGACTACGCGGTCAGTTCCTACGAGTCACATTGGTCCCGTGCGAGGTGTCGTGACTCTTACCTGATCGATTTGTGGTTGTTTTACGTTTTCACCCTTCGATGGCATGTTTTTATCCTTAAGTCTAATTTTGTGAAAATTTACGTCGTACACTCCAATCGAGAGCCTCCTTACTACTCTGTCGGTTTCGACGAGTCACATTGGTCCCTGCATGGTGTTTGTGAATCTTACGGGACCTTTTTGTGTTCGTTTTATATTTTCACCCTTCGATGGCATGCTTTTATACTTAAGTCCAACTTTTTGCAAATATACGTCTTACACTCAAACTGGGAGCCCCGTGACTATGCGATTGGTTCCTACGGGTCATATTGGTCCCAGGTGAGGTGTTTCGTGACTCTTACGGTACCGTTTTGTGTTTGTTTTATGTTTTCACTATTCAATGGCATTTTTGTATGCTTAAGTCTAATTTTGTGAAAATTTACGTCGTCCACTCAAAACGGGATCCCCGTTACTACCCGGTCGGTTTCTATGAGTCACATTGGTCCCGTGCGACGTGTTCGTGACTCTTACCAGACCGATTTGTGGTTGTTTTACATTGTCACCCTTCGATGGCATGTTTTTATGCTTAACTATAATTTTGTACAAATTCACGTCATACACTCAAACCGGGAACCCCGTGACTACGCGATCGGTTCCTAAGGGTCACATTGGTCCCGTGCGAGGTGTTCATGACTCTTATGGGACCATTTTGTGTTTGTTTTATATTTTCACCGTTCGATGCCTTGTTTTTGTGCTTAAGTCTATTTTTGTACAAATTTACATCGTACACTCAAATCGGCAGCCCCGTGACTACGCGGTCGGTTCCTACGAGTCACATTGGTCCCGTGAGAGGTGTTCGTGACTCTTACGGGACCGTTTTGTGTTTGTTTTATGTTTTCACCCTTCGATGATATGTTTTTCTGCTCAAGTATAACTCATTAGAAATTTACGTCGTACACTGAAATCGAGAGCACCGTGACTACGCGGTCAGTTCCTACCGGTCACATTGGTCCCGTGCAAGGTGTTCCTGACTCTTACCAGACCATTTTGTGGTTGTTTTACCTTTTCACCCTTCGATGGCATCTTTTTATGCTTAAGTGTAGCATTTTGTAAATTTGTGTCGTACACTTAAACCGGAACCCCCGTTACTAGTCAGTCGGTTTTTACGGGTCATGTTGATACCAAATTTAATCTGCTGACGTGGACCAATAATAAGAAGACACGTGTCAATCTACATGGCACAATAACAACGAGGAAGTTTATTTCCCCCCCGACCAAGTCATGTTCGTTCCGAACAACAAGGACACCCCGAGGAACCACAACACTCCGAGGAACTCCAACGCTCCGAGGAACTCCTTAACGACAAGCAAATAAGGCGGTCCGAGCTACATCTCGGCCACAGCATTGATTGCCAGATAACGAAGAGTCCAACTGGTTCATTAAATGATTATCCTTGACGCACAAGCCTAAGGGCATTAAATGTATTACCCTTTCATATGTATATCATTTAATGTATCGACCCTTTCATGTACAGCCTCAAGGCTATAAATACCTTGTATCATCCTCATTCAAGGGGACCGGAATTTCTTGAGAGAACTTGTAATCAAGAATTCCACAAACACTCAGCAATAACATAACAGTGGACGTAGGCTTTATTCCTAGCCGAACCACTTTAAAAATCTTTGTCTTATTTATTTATCTGTGATTGAAAAATTAGAGCGATCTAGTTTTTTACATCAACAGATTGGCGCCGTCTGTGGGAACGTGTTACAAGCGTTGTTCTCCACCAAAAGCTAAGTTTTTATTTTCTCTACGTATAATCAATTATACATACATCTTTTGATTGAATCGTGATTTTTATGTTTATATACGTAAATTAATTGTCCAATTTTTATCTGCAAAATGTTGCATCTCATGATTTTTAAATCATAACTATTAGATTCATCCTTATTTAGAAATCTGAAAAATAGTAGATTTCATAAATCATAATTCTTTGCTTGATTCTCAAGTTTTAATTTTATATCATGGAATAAATATTTTAAATGATTACATATGCCAATATATACGACGATGATAAGATTTAATCATTTTCATTGTTGATTTTGAAATAAATTTTGTAAGATCTTTGATGTCTATTCAAATTCCCGTCATATTTTTAATAAAAGAATGGGAAAAGGTTAAAGACAATGAAAAGTCTTCTCATGGAAATCATGACCCAGATCTATTTTTTCTCTCTTCAAGTTTGAGACTCTTTGCATTCATTTTTATGAACTATATAAATAATTGGTTCATCTTCCATCTATGTCAATAAAGTCAAATTGATTGATTTTTTATTTGGTAATAACTTTAATCATTCACCATATTTTTATCTCTCCAAATTGGGAATATGAAGGGATCAATATAAAAAATAATTTTTTCTCACCTGAAAAATCATTATCCACCTCTTGTAAAAGAGGATCAGTAAAATAATCATGACCATATCAAGACTCTGGGCACAAATTTAATATTTTGGCCCCTCGTTCATCACATCACAAGGTTTCTTTGTCGAAATCACATGATCTATTGGATTATATAGTTATTCGTTTAATTAACATTCTTAAGGCCTAAATTTTACATTGAATGTTATTTTTTTTTTATCTCAAGATTCGAGATATTCTAGTCATCCAACCATATATTTTATAATTTGAGATATCCTTAAATGTTGGTCGGCAACATCCATGTTGTTTGTCGGCAGGACTAGAATCTTGGGGTATTAAGAAATGCTAAGCACCCCTGATATTTTGAAATTAATATTTTTATTTCTCAAGCATATACATATCATATATTGATTGGATGAGTAAATCATTCTCATGACTAATCAATTCAGCCTACACAAATGGTAGAGCAAGATATTAATTTTTACAGGTACAAGATTCAACTCCGACGAATGCTCGGAAATAATCTTACTCTTCTGAAAAATATTATCATAGCTCGGCAGTATGAAATTTCACCTCAGCGAGGAACTATTGATTTTATTATTGCCCAGATATCTGCTCCAGCACAAATTATTCTATATATCCATTGGGATTCATATTCTATATTCATCTCAACATGGAGCTCGGCGAGATACTTATTATCATACAGTTTTGAGGAGAACTGTAACATTTATTATATTTCACCCCCAACGGATAGTTGGTCGGGGTGATTCTTATTGATATGCAGGCCCAGCAAAGTTCTCGGCCATATTCTTATATTCTGGAAAATATTATTCTTATTCGGCATTCTGCAATTATGCCTCGACAGGATACTTATTCAGCTTTAAGAAGAATTACAACATTCGTTCGGATAATTCTTATTTATATTCAGGCCTGACAACATTCTCAGCCATATTATTATGTTCTGAAAGATCTTATTCTTGTTCGGCATTATATGATTCTACCTCGACTGATCGGCGAGGCACTTTATTATTTTTAATTATTCTTTATATCTATTTGGATGCATATTCTATTCTCATTTCAGCATGGAGCTCGACAAATATTTATTATATCTTATTCAGCTCCAAGGATGTCTCCAACATTTATTATATCTTATTCAGCTCCAAGGATGTCTCCAACATTTATTATATCTTATTCAGCTCCAAGGATGTCTCCAGCATTTATTATATCTTATTCCCAACAATCTGTTGGTCATCACCAAGGAGGTATCCTGCAATTATTATATCTTATTACCAACAATCTGTTGGTCATCGCCGAGGAGGTATCCTGCAATTATTATATCTTATTCCCAACAATCTGTTGGTCATCGCCGAGGAGGTATCCTGCATTTATTATATCTTATTCCCAACAATCTGTTGGTCATCACCAAGGAGGTATCCTGCAATTATTATATCTTATTACCAACAATCTGTTGGTCATCGCCGAGGAGGTATCCTGCAATTATTATATCTTATTCCCAACAATCTGTTGGTCATCGCCGAGGAGGTATCCTGCATTTATTATATCTTATTCCCAACAATCTGTTGGTCATCGCCGAGGAGGTATCCTGCATTTATTATATCTTATTCCCAACAATCTGTTGGTCAGCGCCGAGGAGGTCTCTAGCATTTGTATTATCTTATTCCCAACAAATCTGTTGGTCAGCGCCGAGGAGGTCTCCAGTATTTATATTATCTTATTCCCAACAATTTGTTGGTCAGCTCCGAGGAAGTCTTCATCATTTATTATCAATTACCACCAACTCTGATCGGTAGATAAAATCCAACTCCGGTTGATAGACAAAATCCAACTCCGGTTTGTAGATAAAATCCAACTTCGGTTGGTAGAAAAAATCCAACTCCGGTTGGTAGATAAAATCCAACTCCGGTTGGTATTGGTCGATAAATCTCATTCAAAGTTCACATTCCACAGTTGGGGGCTTCTATTACAGATATATTTGGTGGCACATTCTTATATCATCATGCAATCGAGCATCAAATTCAACCCCGACTAATCATCATTCAGGAGTTATTTTTCTCAGGAATTACTTTTGATATTGAAGTTCAGGAGGAATATTGAAGTTCAGGAGGAATATTGAAGTTCAGGAGGTATATTGAAATTCAAGAGGAATATTGAAGTTCAGGAGATATATTGAAGTTCAGGAGGAATATTGAAGTTCAGGAGGTATATTGAAGTTCAGGAGGAATATTGAAGTTCAGGAGATATATTGAAGTTCAGGAGGAATATTGAAGTTCAGGAGGTATATTGAAATTCAAGAGGTGTATTCAGAAGTATCACGACATGATGAAAGAAAGCGACAAGTATTCCACCGAGGAACTCTGTCAGACCAGAAATTTGAAGACGATGTACCTACATGGAGATTATATGTAGATGGATCATCTTGCACAACTGGTTGTGGAGCAGGGATTGTTTTAAACACCCCAGATGATATTGACATGGAGTATGCCTTGAGATTCCAAGCTTCCAATAATGAGGCTGAGTATGAGGCTATGATAGCAGGTTTTCATATTGGCGAAAGTCATGGAGGCACGACAAGTAATTGTTTTCAGTGATTCTCAATTAATTGAATCAAATGATGGGAATATATACAGTGAAGGGAGAGTCAATGGTCAAGTACCATGCAAAGGTGATGGAGTTATTGACAGAATTTGATGCTATTCAATTGGTGAGGACACCGAGGATGGAGAATGCTAGAGCAGACGCATTGGCCCGACTAGCATCAGTTACTCGTACCGAGATGCGAAGAACTATACCGATTGAAGTATTAGAAGGTCGGAGCATAGATGAAGATCTGACAATGAATGTGATTACCCTTGATTTAGGACCATCTTGGATGGATCCCATCAGGAAATATATTGAAGAGGGTGGATTGCCGGAGGACAAACTCGCTGCCAAGAAGCTGAAATATAAAGCTGCTCGGTATGTGTTAACTAATGGTATTTTGTATAGACGAGGAATTATGGCAGGTTTGCAGAGATGTGTACATTCCTCCGAGGTGAAAGAATTGATTAAAGAGATCCATGAAGGGTCCTGTGGAGCCCATGTAGCAGGTCGGACACTTTTGCAAAAGGTGATGACGCAGAGATACTACTGGCCGACGATGAGAGCTAACTATATAAGCCTATGCCAAGAAATGTGACAAGTGCCAACGCTTTTCCTCCATCCGAAGAATTCCACAAGCATTGTTGACACCCATAACTCCCTTTGGCCATTTGCCATATGGGGATTGATTTGGTTGGACCATTGCCGACGACTCGAGGAAGATTCAAATACCTCATCATCACAGTAGATTATTTTACTAAGTGGATAGAAGCTGAGCCACTTATTGACATGACATACGAGAAGAAGAGTATCCAGCCCCGAGAAGAATCAAGCTATACAAGAGGAAATGAAGACCGAGCAAGAGAGAGATCTAGATCTCCTCATCAGGCAGAAGAAAAATAATAAATGAAGAATGTGTGTTGATTTCACCGATATCAACAAGGCAGTGGATGCTACCTCGGGACACGAACTGCTCATGGATACTTACTCTGGCTACAACCAGATTAAAATGAAACCTGAAGACATAACAACGGCTGATGAACAAGGTTTTTGCCGAGCAAATCAGTTGCAGTATGGAAGTCTATGTTGATGACATGCAAGAAAGCTGCTGATCATTTGGTTAACTTGAGTCAAACTTTTGATCAACTGGATAATTATCAAATGAAACTCAACCCGACGAAGTGCACATTTGGAGTACGAGAAGGAATGTTCCTCGAGTACATCATCAACCAGCGAGACGTTGAAGCAAATCCAGACAAGATCAAAGCCCTTTTAGGGTTGCGATCCCCAAAAATGAAAGAAGAGGTGCAAAGATCAGATACCCAAAGCTGGAAAAATTGGCAGTGGCATTAATTAAAGCAAGTAGAAGAAGGAGGCTGTGTTTCCAGGCCCATACCATGCATACCGACATGCCATTAATACAAGCTATAGCAGAGAACAAAAGTTGTTCGCTGATCAACCTGTGGATGTTACAGGATGCAATGCAGAAATGGTTGGGAGGATTCCTAATACTCTCGAGGAACAAAAGTTGCTTGCTGATCAACCTGTGGATGTTACAGGATGCAATGCAAAAATGGTTGGGAGGATTCCTAATACTCTCGAGGAACAAAAGTTGCTTGCTGATCAACCTGTGGATGTTACAGGATGCAATGCAGAAATGGTTGGGAGGATTCCTAATACTCTCGAGGAACAAAAGTTGCTTGCTGATCAACCTGTGGATGTTACAGGATGCAATGCAGAAATGGTTGGGAGGATTCCTAATACTCTCGAGGAACAAAAGTTGCTTGCTGATCAACCTGTGGATGTTACAGGATACAATGCAGAAATGGTTGGGAGGATTCCTAATACTCTCGAGGAACAAAAGTTGCTTGCTGATCAACCTGTGGATGTTACAGGATGCAATGCGGAAATGGTTGGGAGGATTCCTAATACTCCCGAGAAACAAACATTGCTCGCTGATCAACCTGTGGATGTTACAGGATCAATCAAGAAGACTGCTCTAAGGAGCCATGCTCTACGGAGCCACGCTCTACGGAGCCATGCTCTACGGAGCCACGCTCTACGGAGCCATGCTCTACGGAGCCAAGCTCTACGGAGCAAAAGTGCTATAAGTAGCCAACCTCCTTTGGTTAGGAGGACATGCTCTACGGAGCCAAGCTCTACGGAGCAAAAGTGCTATAAGTAGCCAACCTCCTTTGGTTAGGAGGACATGCTCTACGGAGCCAAGCTCTACGGAGCAAAAGTGCTATAAGTAGCCAACCTCCTTTGGTTAGGAGGACACGCTCTACGGAGCAAAAGTGCTATAAGTAGCCAACCTCCTTTGGTTAGGAGGACATGCTCTACGGAGCCATGCTCTACGGAGCCATGCTCTAAGGAGCCAAAAAGTTCTAAAGAACCCTACTACTCCTTTGGCTAGGAGGTATACACCAGCATGATCAACTACGGTTGGTAAGACTTTATATATTCTCGCATTACAACTTATGTTGGTCGGGAGGTAACATTATTACAAAAAGTTCTTTAAAGAATAAAATATTCCAAACTATACCAAGTATGGTTGGTCGGGGATAAAAACCCATCAACTGTAGTTGGTCGACAAACATTATTTATCCACCTTGGTTGGTTGGAAACAGTTTGAATAAAATTATACTCATTACTTTATTATTAAGTGATCGAGCAACATTACTAATACTTGTAACTTTTTTGGTCGATGGACCATACAATATTGTTATGCAAGCACAAATAATAAAGTGTTTGATATTTACAAAACAATAGCAAATTCAAATTTGTGAACAAAAATGAAATTCTTTCACTGAATTCAAAATGAATTACGCAAATTTATTACATTGATATTAAATTGTGTACTAACTATTACATTGAGATTCCTATTCTATTGGTTTTCTCTCCCTCTGCTTTAGAAACAGGTTCCTCGCCAGCAGGAAGATCATCCAAAGCATAATGGGAGTTTTATGAAGTTAAGATATTTCAACATTCTGATATTCATCACAGATGATCTGTCAGAGAAGCACTAGCTCGTTCCCGAGAAGCTCTTGCTCGTCCCTGAGAATCACTTGTTAGTCCCCGAGAACCTCTTGCTCGTCCCCGAGCAGAGGTAGAAGTCAAAATCATCATCTACAGCACTGAGATCTTTGCTAATACTGTCTCGACCAAAATTGAAGAAGAAGTTGCAAGAAAATGTTTCAAAGTCCACCACTAGCTCACAGAATGCATTAGGTCGGCTAACAAACCAATCAACATACTTGAAGATTATGATAAGCTACAAACAGCATCATATGTCGTCCACGAGATAATGCCCTTTATGTCCAACAAATCAAGAAGGTAGATCAAGAATTTCACGAGCACCGAGCAACACTGCAGAATAAATACTCCATCCTTTCAAGTAAACTATCAAGCATGAAGCATTGGGGGCTTCTGTTGATACCAAATTTAATCTGCTGACGTGGACCAATAATAAGAAGACACGTGTCAATCTACATGGCACAATAACAACGAGGAAGTTTATTTCCCCCCCGACCAAGTCATGTTCGTTCCGAACAACAAGGACACCCCGAGGAACCACAACACTCCGAGGAACTCCAACGCTCCGAGGAACTCCTTAACGACAAGCAAATAAGGCGGTCCGAGCTACATCTCGGCCACAGCATTGATTGCCAGATAACGAAGAGTCCAACTGGTTCATTAAATGATTATCCTTGACGCACAAGCCTAAGGGCATTAAATGTATTACCCTTTCATATGTATATCATTTAATGTATCGACCCTTTCATGTACAGCCTCAAGGCTATAAATACCTTGTATCATCCTCATTCAAGGGGACCGGAATTTCTTGAGAGAACTTGTAATCAAGAATTCCATAAACACTCAGCAATAACATAACAGTGGACGTAGGCTTTATTCCTAGCCGAACCACTTTAAAAATCTTTGTCTTATTTATTTATCTGTGATTGAAAAATTAGAGCGATCTAGTTTTTTACATCAACAGGTCACATTGGTCCCGTGCGAGGTGTTCGTGACTCTTACGGGACCGTCTTGTGGCTGTTTTAAATTTTCACCTTTCGTTGGCATATTTTTTATGATTAAGTCTAACTTTTTGCAAATTTACATCGTACACTCAAATCGAAAGTCTCGTGACTACTCAGTCATTTCTTACGAGTCGCATTGGTCCCTTGCGAGGCATTTGTGACTCTTACGGGACCTTTTTGTGTCTATTTTACATTTTCACTCTTCGATGGCCTATTTTTATTCTTAAGCCTAATTTTGTGCAAATTTATGTCGTACACTCAAACCGGGAGCCCCGTGACTACGCGGTCAGTTACTACGAGTCACATTGGTCCCGTGCGAGGTGTTCGTGACTCTTACCTGACCGATTTGTGGCTGTTTTATGTTTTAATCCTTCGATGGCATGTTTTTATGCTTAGATCTAATTTTGTGCAAATTTACGTCGTACACTCAAACTGGTAATCCCGTGACTATGCAGTCGGTTCCTACGGGTCACCTTGGTCCCATGTGAGGTGTTCGTAACTCTTATAGGACCGATTTGTGAATGTTTTACTTTTTCACCCATCTATGGCTTCTTTTATGGTTAAGAGTTATCCTAATTTTGTGCAAATTTACGCCGTACACTGAAACCGGGAGACCCGTGACTACGCGGTCGGTTCCTACAAGTTACATTGGTTCCGTGCAAGGCGTTCGTGACTCTTACCGGACTAATTTATGGTTGTTTTATGTTTACACCCTTCGATGGCATGTTTTTATCCTCAAGTCTAACTTTTTGCAAATTTACGTCGTACACTCAAACCGGGATCCCCGTGACTACTCGGTCGATGTCTACAAGTCACGTTGGTACCGTGCGAGGTGTTCCTTAGTCTTACGGGAACATTTAGTGTTTGTTTTACATTTTCACCCTTTTATGGCATATTTTTATGCTTAAGTCTATTTTTGTGGAAATTTACGTCATACACTCAAACCGGGAGCCCCGTAACTATGCGGTCAGTTCCTACGGGTCACATTGGTCTCGTGCGAGGGACCGTTTTTTGTTTATTTTATGTTTTCACCCTTCGATGGTATGTTATTATGTTTAAGTCTAACTTTTTGCAGATTTACGTCGTATAGTCAAACCGGGAGCCCCGTGACTACGTGGTCAATTTCTACGGGTCACATTGGGCCCGTTCGAGATGTTCGTGACTCTTACCGGACCATTTTGTGGTTGTTTTTACCTTTTCACCCTTCGATGCCTCTTTTTATGCTTAAGCCTAATGTTTTGCAAATTTACATCGTATACTCAAATTGGGAGCCCCGTGACTAGTCAGTCGGTTCCTACGAGTCACATTGGTCCCGTGCGAGGTGTTCATGACTTTCATGGGACCTTTTTATGGATGTTTTACATTTTGATCCTTCGATGGCATATTTTTTATGCTTAAGTCTAACTTTTTGCAAATTTATGTCGTAGACACAAATCGGGAGTCTCGTGACTACTCGGTCGGTTTCTACGAGTTACATTGGTCCCTTGCGAGGCGTTTCTGACTCTTACAGGTCCATTTCGTGGCTGTTTTATGCTTTCACCCTTCGATGGCCTATTTCTATGGTTAAGTCCAACTTATTGCAAATTTACGTCGTACACTCAAACTGGCAGCGCCGTGACTACACGGTCGGTTCCTACGAGTCACATTGGTCCCGTGTAGAGTGTTAGTGACTCTTACCGCACCGATTTGGGGCTATTTTACGTTTTCACCCTTCAATGGCTTATTTTATTGCTTAAATCTAATTTTGTGCAAATTTGCATCGTACACTCAAACCGGGACTCCCGTGACTACGCGGTCAGTTCTTATGAGTCAGATTGGTCCCAAGCGAGCTATTAATGACTCTTATGTGACCGGTTTGTGGCTGTTTTATGTTTTCACCCTTCGATGGAATGTTTTTACGCTTAAGTCTAATTTTGTGAAAATTTACGTCGTACACTCAAATCGGGAAGTTCGTGACTACGCGGTCAGTTCCTACGGGTCACGTTGGTCCCACCTTTTTATTGCTATTTTATGTTTACACCCTTCGATGGCATGTTTTTATGCTCAAGTCTAACTTTTTGCAAATTTACGACGTACACTCAAACCGGGAGCCCCGTGACTACGCGGTCGGTTCCTACGAGTCACATTGGTCCCGTGCGAGATATTCGTGACTCTAACGGGACCATTTTGTGTTTGTTTTTTGTTTTCACCTTTCGATGGCATGTTTTTATGCTTAAGTATAACTTTTTACAAATTTACGTTGTCCACTCAATCCGGGAGACCCCTGACTACTCGGTTGGTTCCTACGAGTCACATTGGTCCCGTGCGAGGTGTTCGTGACTCTTACGGGACCTTTTGTGGCTGTTTTTCATTTTCACCCTTCGATGGCATGTTTTTATTCCTAAGTCCAACTTATTGCAACTTTACGTCGTACATTCAAACTGGGAGCCCCGTGACTACGCGATCGGTTCCTACGAGTCACATTGGTCCCGTGCAATGTGTTCTTGACTCTTAACGGACCGATTTTTATCTGTTTTACATATTCACCCTTCGATGCCATGTTTTTCTTCTTAAGTCTAATTTTGTGCAAATTTACGCCGTACACTCAAACAGGGACACCCGTGACTACTCGGTCGGTTCTTACGAGTCACATTGGTCCCGTGCGAGGTGTTCGAGACTCTTAAGGCACCATTTTGTGTTTGTTTTACGTTTTCACCGTTCGAAGGCATGTTTTTATGCTTAAGTCCATTTTTTTGCAAATTTACGTCGTACACTCAAATCGGGAGCCCCGTGACTACATGGTCGGTTCCTTCGGGTCACAATGGTTCCATGCAAGGTGTTCATGACTCTTACGGGACCGTTTTGTGTTTGTTTTATGGTTTCACTCTTCATTGGCAAGTTTTTATGCTTAAGTCTAATTTTATTCAAATTTGTGTCGTACACTGAAACCGGGAGCCCCGTGACTAGACGGTCGGTTCCTATGAGTCACATTGGTCTCGTGCGAGGTGTTCGTGACTCTTATCGGACCCATTTGTGGATGTCTTATGTTTTCACCCTTCGATGGAATGTTTTTATGCTTAAGTATAATTTTGGGCAAATTTACGTCTACACTCAAATCGGGAGCCCCGTGACTACGCGGTCGGTTCCTATGGGTCACATTAGTCCCGTGCGAGGTGTTCGTAACTTTTACGAGATCGTTTTGTGTTTTTTTTACATTTGCACCCTTCGATGGCATGTTTTTATTTTTTAAGTCTAAATTTTTGCAAATTTACGTCGTGCACTCAAAACAGGAATCCCGTGACTACGCGGCCGGTTCCTACGGGTCACATTGGTCCCGTTCGAGATGTTTATGATTCTAACCGGACCGTTTTGTGGTTTTTTTACATTTTCACCCTCCGATGGCATATTTTTATGTTTAAGTCTAACGTTTTATAAATTTACATCATACACTCAAACCAAGAGCCCCGTGACTAGTCGGTCGGTTCCTACGGGTCACATTGGTCTCGTGCGAGGTGTTCGTGACCCTTACGGGACCGTTTTGTGACTGTTTTTTGTTTTCACCCTTCGATGGCATATTTTTATGCTTAAGTCTAATTTTTTGCAAATTTATGTCATACACTCAAATAGGGAGCCCCGTGATAACTCGATCAGTTCTTACGAGTCACATTGGTCCCGTGCGAGTCATTCATTACTCTTACAGGACCGTTTTGTGGCCGTTTTATATTTTCACCGTTCGATGGCATTTTTTATGCTTAAGTCTTATTTTGTACAAATTTACGTCGTACACTCAAACCGGGAGACCCGTGGCAACTCGGTCGGTTCCTACGAGTCACATTGGTCCCGTGCGAGGTGTTCATGACTCTTACGGGACCGTTTTATGTTTGTCTTATGTTTTCACCATTCGATGGCATGTTTTTCTGCTTAAGTCCAACTTTTTACACATTTACGTCGAACATTGAAACTGGGAGCCCCGTGACTTCGCGGTTGATTCCTTCGGGTCACATTGGTCCCGTGCAAGGTGTTTGTGACTCTTACGGGGCCGTTTTGTTTATGTTTTACGTTTTCACTCTTCGATGGCATGTTTTTATGCTTAAGTCTAATTTTGGGCAAATTTACGTCGTACACTAAAACCGGAAGCCCCGTGACTTCGCGGTCGATTCCTATGAGTCACATTGGTCCCGTGCGAGGTGTTCGTGACTCTTACCGGACCGATTTGTTGCGATTTTATGTTTTCACCCTTTCGATGGAATGTTTTTATTCTGAAGTCTAATTTTGTGCAAATTTACGTCATCCACTCAAAGCGGGAGCCCCGTGACTACGCGGTCGGTTCCTGCAGGTCACATTGGTCCCGTTCGAGGTGTTCGTGACTCTTACCGAACCGTTTTGTTATTGTTTTACATTTTCACCCTTCGATGGCATATTTTTATGCTTAAGTCTAACATTTTACAAATTTACGTCGTACATTCAAACCGAAAGCCACGTGACTAATCGGTCGGTTCCAACGGGTCACATTGGTCTCGTGCGAGGTATTCGTGACTATTACGGGACCGATTTGTGGGTGTTTTTTGTTTTCACCCTTCTATGGCATATTTTTTGCTTACGTCTAACTTTTTGCAAATTTACGTTGTACACTCAAATCGGGAGCCCCGTGACAACTTGATCGGTTCCTACTAGTCACATTGGTTTCGTGCGAGTCATTCGTTACTCTTACGGGACCTTTTTGTGTCTGTTTTACGTTTTTACCCTTCGATGGCATGTTTTTATGCTTAAATCTAACTTATTGCAAATTTATGTCGTACACTCAAACTGGAAGCCCCGTGACTACGCGGTCGGTTCCCATGAGTCACATTGGTCCCGTGCGAGGTGTTCGTGACTGTTATCGGACCGATTTGTTGCAATTTTATGTTTTCACCCTTTCGATGGCATGTTTTTATGCTTAAGTCTAATTTTGTGCAAATTTACGTCATCCACTCAAAGCGGGAGCCCCGTGACTACGCGGTCGGTTCCTATAGGTCACATTCGTCCCGTGCGAGGTGTTTGTGACTGTTACCGAACCGTTTTGTTATTGTTTTAAATTTTCACCCTTCGATGGCATATTTTTATGCTTAAGTCTAGCATTTTGCAAATTTACGTCGTACATTCAAACAGAAAGCCACGTGACTAGTCGGTCGGTTCCTACGGGTCACATTGGTCTCGTGTGAGGTGTTCGTGACTCTTACGGGACCGTTTTGTGGTTGTTTTTTGTTTTCACCCTTCGATGGCATATTTTTTGCTTACGTCTAACTTTTTACAAATTTACGTCATACACTCAAACCGGGAGCCCCGTGATAACTCGATCGGTTCCTACGAGTCACATTGGTTCTGTGCGAGTCATTCGCTACTCTTACGGGACCTTTGTGTGTCTGTTTTACATTTTTACCCTTCGATGGCATGTTTTTATGCTCAAGTCTAATTTTGTTCAAATTTACATCGTGCACTCAAACCGGGAGCCCCGTGACTACGCGGTCGGTTCCTACGGGTTACATTGGTCCCATGCGAGGTGCCCATGAGTCTTACGTGACCGATTTGTGACTGTTTTACGTTTTCGCCCGTCAGTGGCATGTTTATTGCTTAAAACGTGTCCTAATTTTGTGCAAATTTACGTCGTACAATCAAACTGGGAGCCCCGTGACTACACGATCAGTTCCTATGAGTCACATTGTTCCCGTGCGATACGTTCGTGACTCTTTCAGGACCTTTTTATTGTTGTTTTATGTTTACACCCTTCGATGGCATGTTTTTATGCTCAAGTCTAACATTTTAAAACATTTACGTCGTACACTCAAATCGAGAGCCCCGTGACTACTCGGTCGGTTCCTACGGGTCACATTGATCCCGTGCGAGGTGTTCCTTACTCTTACGGGACCGTTTTGTGTTTTGTTTTACGTTTTCACCCTTCTGTTGCATATTTTTCTGCTTAAGGATATTTTTGTGCCAATTTACATCATACACTTAAACCAGGAGCCCCGTGACTATATGGTCAGTTCCTACGGGTCGCATTGGTCTCGTGCGAGGTGTTCGTGACTCTTATGGGACTGTTTTGTGTTTGTTTTATGTTTTCACCCTTCGTTGGCATGTTTTTCTGCTTAAGTCTAACTTTTTGCAAAATTTACATCGTACACTTAAACCGGGAGCCCCGTGACTATGCGGTCGGTTCCTATGGGTCACGTTGGTCCTGTGCGAGGCATTCGTGACTGTTACAGGACTATTTTGTGTTTGTTTTATGTTTTTACCCTTCGATGGCATGTTTTTATGCTTAAGTTCAACTTTTTGGAAATTTACGTCGTACACTCCAATCGGGAGCTTCGTGACTACGCGATCGATACCTACGAGTCACCTTGGTCCTGTGCGAGGTGTTCGTGACTCTTACAGGACTGTTTTGTGGTTGTTTTATGTTTTCACCCTTAGATGGTATGTTTTTATTCTTAAGTCCAACTTACTGTAAATTTACGTTGCACACTCAAATCGGGAGGTCCGTGATTACACGATCGGTTCCTACGAGTCACATTGGTCCCATGTGAGGTATTCGTGACTCTTACCGAACCATTTCGTGTTTGTTTTACGTTTCCACCCTTCTATGGCATGTTTTTATGCTTAAGTCTAATTTTGTATAAATTTACGTCGTACATTCAAACCGAGATCCCCGCGACTATGCGATCGGTTCCTACGAGTTTCACTGGTCTCGTGCGAGGTGTTCATGACTCTTAATGGACCGATTTTTATTTTTTTTAAGTTTTCACCCTTCGATAGCAGGTTTTTATGCTTAAGTCTAATTTTGTGCAAATTTAAATCATGCACTCAAACCGGGAGACCCGTGATTACTCAATCGGTTCCTACGAGTCACAATGGTCCCGTGCGAGGTGTTCGTGACTCTTACGGGACCGTTTTGTGTTTGTTTTACACTTTCACCCTTCGATGGCATATTTTTATTCTTAAGTCCAACTTTTTACAAATTTACGTCGTACACTCAAACTGGGAGCCCCGTGATTACGCAGTCGGTTCCTACAGGTCGCATTGGTCCCGTGCGAGGTGTTCGTGACTCTTACGGGACCATTTTGTGTTTTTTTACGTTTTCACCCTTCGAGGCATGTTTTTATGCTTAAGTTTAATTTTGTGCAAATTTACGTCGTACACTCAAACCGGGAGCCCCTTGTCAACGCGATCGGTTCCAATGAGTCACATTGGTCCCGTACGAGGTGTTCGTGACTCTTATCGGACCGATTTGTGGCTGTTTTACGTTTTCACCCGTCGATGGCATGTTTTTATGCTTAAGTCTAATTTTGTGCAAATTTACGTCATACAGTCAAACCGAGAGCCCCGTGACTACACGGTCGGTTCCTATGTGTACATTGGTCCCGTGCGAGGTGTTCGTGACTCTTACGGGACCGATTTGTGACTATTTTACATTTTCACCCGTCGGGGGCTTGTTTTTATGCTTAAAACTTATCCTAATTTTGTATAAATTTACGTCTTACATTCAAACTGGGAGCCCCGTGACTACGCGATCGGTTCCTGCGAGTCATATTGGTCCTGTGCGACGTGTTCGTGACTCTTAATGGACCGATTTTTTTCTCTTTTACTTATTCACCCTTCGATGGCATGTTTTTCTTCTTAAGTCTAATTTTGTGCAAACTTACGTCATACACTCAAATCGGGACACCCGTGACTACTCGGTCGGTTCCTACGAGCCACATTGGTCCCGTGCGAGGTGTTCGTGACTCTTAAGGCACTGTTTTTTGTTTGTTTTACGTTCTCACCATTCGATGGCATGTTTTTATGGTTAAGTCCAGTTTTTTGCTAATTTACGTCGTACACTGAAATCGGGAGCCCTGTACTTACGTGGTCGGTTCCTTCGGGTCACAATGGTCCCGTGCAAGGTGTTCGTGACTCTTAGGGGACTGTTTTGTGGTTGTTTTATGTTTCCACTCTTCGATGGCAAGTTTTTATGCTTAAGTCTAATTTTATGCAAATTTACGACGTACATTGAAATCGGGATCCCCGTGACTACACGGTCGGTTCCTATGAGTCACATTGGTCCCGTGCGAGGTGTTCGTGACTCTTACCGGACCGATTTGTGGTTGTTTTACGTTTTCACCATTCGATAGCATGTTTTTATGCTTAAGTCTAATTTTGTACAAATTTGCGTCGCACATTCAAACCGGGAGCCTCGTGACTATGCGGTCGGTTCCTACAGGTCACATTGGTCCCGTGCGAGGTGTTCGTGACTTTTACGGGACCGTTTTGTGTTTGTTTTACGTTTTCACCCTTCGATGGCATGTTTTTATTCTTAAGTCTAAATTTTTGCAAATTTACGTCGTGCACTCAAAACAGGAGCCCCGTGACTACGCGGTTGGTTCCTACGGGTCACATTGGTCCCATTCGAGGTGTTTGTGACTCTAACCGGACCGTTTTGTGGTTGTTTTACATTTTCACCCTTCGATGGCATATTTTTATGCTTAAGTCTAACGTTTTACAAATTTACGTTGTACATTCAAACCGAGAGCCCCGTGACTACCTGATCGGTTCCCGGGTAACATTGGTCCCGTGCAAGGTGTTTGTGACTCTTATGGGACCGTTTTGTGTTTGTTTTACGTTTTCACTCTTCGATGGCATGTTTTTATGGTTAAGTCTAATTTTGTGCAAATTTACGTCGTACAGTCAAACCGGGATCCCTTTGACTACGCGGTCGGTTCCTATGGGTCACATTAGTCCCGTGGGAGGTGTTCGTGACTCTTACCGGGCCGTTTTGTGTTTGTTTTACATTTTCATCCTTCGATGGCTTGTTTTTATGCTTAAGTCCAACTTTTTACAAATTTACGTAGTACACTCAAACTAGGAGCCCCGTGACTACACAATCGGTTCCTACGGGTCGCATTGTTCCCGTGCGAGGTGTTCGTGACTCTTACGGGACCATTTTGTGTATGTTTTACATTTTCACTCTTCGTGGCATGTTTTTTTGCTTAAGTCTAATTTTGTGCAAATTTACGTCGTACACTCAAATCGAAAGCCCCGTGACTAGTCGTCGGTTCCTACGGCTCACATTGGTCTCGTGCGAGGCGTTCGTGACTGTTACGGGACCGTTTTGTGGTTGTTTTACGTTTACACCCTTCAATGGAATGTTTTTATGATCAAGTCTAACTTTTTGCAAAATTTACGTCGTACACTTAAACCGGGAGCCCCGTGACTACGCGGTCGGTTCCTATGGGTCACATTGGTCCCGTGCGATGTGTTCTTGACTCTTATGGGGCTGTTTTGTGTTTGTTTAATGTTTTCACCCTTCGATGGCATGTTTTTATGCTTAAGTCTAAATTTTTACAAATTTACATCGTCCAGTCAAAACGGGAGCCCCGTGACTATGCGATCGGTTTCTACGTGTCACAATCGTCCCGTGCGAGGAGTTGGTGACTCTTACCTGACCGATTTGTGGTTTTTTACATTTTCACCCTTCGATGGCATGTTTTTATGATTAAGTCTAACGTTTTGCAAATTTACGTCGTACACTCAAACCCAGAGCCCCATGACTTGTCGGTCGGCTTCTACGGGTCACATTGTCCCGTGCGAGGTGTTTATGACTCTTGCGGGACCGTTTTGTGGCTGTTTTATGCTTAAGTCTAACTTTTTGCAAATTTACGTCGTACACTCAAACCGGGAGCCCCATGACTACTCGGTCGGTTCCTACGAGTCACATTGATCCCGTGCGAGTCATTCTTTACTCTTAGGGGACCTTTTGTGGCTGTTTTATGTTTTCACCCTTCGATGGCATGTTTTTATGTTTAAGTCTAATTTTGTGAAAATTTACGTCGTACACTAAAACCGGGAGACTCGAGACTACTCTGTCGGTTCCTACGAGTCACATTGGTCCCGTGCGAGGTGTTCGTGACTCTTACGGGACCATTTTGTGTTTGTTTTACGTTTTCACCCTTCGATGGCATGTTTTTATGCTGAAGTCCAACTTTTTGCAAATTTACTTCGTACACTCAAATCGGAAGCCCCGTGACTCTGTGGTCGGTTCCTACGGGTCTCATTGGTCCCGTGGGAGGTGTTCATGACTCTTTGAGGACCGTTTTGTGTTTGTTTTACGTTTTCACTCTTCGATGGCATGTTTTTATGCTTAAGTCAAATTTTTTGAAAATTTTGGTCGTACACTTAAACTGGGAGCCTCATGACTACTCGGTTGGTTCCTATGAGTGACATTGGTCCCGTGCGACGTGTTCATGACTCTTACTCGACCGATTTGTGGTTGTTTTACATTTTCACCATTCGATGGCATGTTTTTATAATTAGGTCTAATTTTGTTCAAATTTACGTCGTACGCCCAAACCGGGAGCCCCTTGACTACGCGGTCGGTTCCTACGGGTCACATTGGCCCCATGCGAGGTATTCGTGAGTCTTATGGGAGCGTTTTGTGTTTGTTTTATGTTTTCTCTCTTCGATGTCATGTTTTTATGCTTAAGTCTAACTTTTTTGTAAATTTACGTCGTCCACTCAAACTGGGAGCCCCGTGACAACGCGGTCGGTTCCTACGGGCAACATTGGTCCCGTGCAAGGTGTTTGTGAGTCTTACCAGACCGTTTTGTGGCTGTTTTACATTTTCATCCTTCGATGGGATATTTTTATGCTTAAGTCAAACGTTTTGCAAATTTACGTCGTACACTCAAACCGGGAGCCCCGTGACTAGTCGATCATTTCCTATGGGTCACATTGGTCTCGTGCGAGGTGTTTGTGACTCTTACGGGACCGTTTTTTTTGCTGTATTAAATTTTCACCCTTCGATGGCATATTTTTAAGGTGAAGTTTAACTTTTTGCAAATTTACATCGTATACTCAAACCGTGAACCCCGTGACTACTCGGTCGGTTCCTACGAGTCACATTAGTCCTATGCGAGGCGTTCGGGACTCTAACAGGACCGTTTTGTGGCTATTTTATATTTTCACCCTTCGATGGCTTGTTTTTATCCTTAAGTCCAAATTATTGCAAATTTACGTCGTACACTCAAACCGGGAGCCCCGTGACTACGCGGTCGGTTCTATGAGTCACATTGGTCCCGTGCGCGGTGTTCGTGACTCTTATCGGACCGATTTGTGATTGTTTTATGTTTTCACCGTTCGATGGCTTGTTTTTGTGTTTAAGTTGATGTTTGTGCAAATTTACCTCGTATACTCAAAGTGGGTGCCCCGTGACTATGCGATCGGTTCCTACGAGTCACATTGGTCTCGTACGAGGTGTTCGTGACTCTTACCGGACCGATTAGGGGAGGTTTTACATTTTCACCCTTCGATGGCTTATTTTTATTCTTAAGTCTAATTTTGCACAAATTTATGTCGGACACGCAAACCGAGAAATAGTGACTACGCGGTCGGTTCCTATGGGTCACATTGGTCCAGGTACAGGACTGACTTGTGGCTGTTTTACGTTTTTGCCCATCGATGGCTTATTTTTATGCTTAAGATTAATCCTAATTTTGTGCAAGTTAACGTCGTACACTCAAACTGGGAGCTCCGTAACTACGCGCTCAGTTCCTACGAGTCACATTGGTCCCGTACGAGGCTTTCGTGACTCTTACAGGACCTATTTGTAGTTGTTTTACGTTTACACTCTTCGATAAATTATTTTCATGCTCAAGATTAACTCTTTGCACATTTACGTCGTACAATTAAACCGGGAGCTCCGTGACTACTCGGTCGCTTCCCACGAGTCACATTGGTCCCGTGCGAGGTGTTCGTGACTCTTACTGGACCGTTTTGTGTTTATTTTATGTTTTTACGCTTAGATGGCATGTTTTTATGCTTAAGTATAACTTATTAAAAATTTACGTCGTACACCCAAACCGGGAGCACCGTGACTATGCGGTCGGTTCCTACGGGTCACATTAGTCCCGTGCGAGGGGCTCCTGACTCTTACCGAATCGTTTTGTGGCTATTTTTCAAATTTACATCGTACACTCAAACCGGGAGCCCCGTGACTAGTTCGTCGGTTCCTACGGGTCACATTGGTCCAGTGCGAGGTGTTCTGACTCTTACGGGACCATTTTGTGTTTCTTTTACGTTTCCACCCTTCGATGGCATATTTTTATGCTTAAGTCTAACTTTTTGCCAATTTACCTTGTACACTCAAATCGGGAGTCTCGTGATAACTTGATCAGTTCCTACGAGTCACATTGGTCCCTTACGAGGCGTTTGTGACTCTTACGGGAACGTTTCGTGGTTATTTTACGTTTTCACCCTTCGATGGCCTATTTTTATGCTTAAGTCCAACTTATTGCAAATTTACATCGTACACTCAAATCGGGAGCCCTGTGACTATACGGTCGGTTCCTACGAGTCACATTGGTCCCGTGCGCGGTGTTCGTGACTCTTACCGAACCAATTTGTGGTTGTTTTATGTTTTCACCCTTTGATGGCTTATTTTTATGATTAAGTCTAATTTTGTGCAAATTTACGTCGTACATTCAAACCGGGAGCCCCGTGACTACGCGATCAGTTCCTACGAGTCACATTGGTCCCGTGCGAGGTGTTCGTGACTCTTACCTGATCGATTTGTGGCTATTTTTCATTTTCATCGATCGATGGCATGTTCTTATGCTTAAGTCTAATTTTGTGCAAATTTACGTCGTACACTTAAACCGGGAAACTCGTGACTACGCGGTCGATTCCTACGGGTCACATCGGTCCCATGCGAGGTGTTCAAGACTCCTACAGGACCGATTTATGACTGTTTTACGTTCTCACCCGTCGGTGTCTTGTTTTTATGCTTAATACTTATCCTAATTTTGAACAAATTTATGTCGTACACTAAAACTGGGAGCCCCGTGACTACGCGATCGATTCCTACGAGTCACATTGGTCCTGTGAGAGGCGTTTGGGACTCTTATAGGACCTTTTTGTGGTTGTTTTATTTTTACACACATCGATGGCATGTTTTTGTGCTCAAGTCTAACATTTTTTCCAAATTTATGTCGTCCATTCAAATCGGGAGACCCGTGACTACTCAATTGGTTCCTACGAGTCACATTGGTCTCATGCAAGGTGTTCGTGACTCTTACGGGACCGTTTTATGTCTATTTTACATTTTCACCCTTCGATGGCATGTTTTTATTCTTAAGTCCAACTTATTGCAAATTTACGTTGTACACTCAAACCGGGAGCCCGGTGACTATGCGATCGGTTCCTACGAGTCACATTGGTCCCGTGCGCGGTGTTCGTGACTCTTACCGGACCGATTTGTGTCTGTTTTACATTTTCACCCTTCTATGGCATGTTTTT
Organism: Sambucus nigra; assembly: GCA_949130495.1. NCBI lineage: Eukaryota > Viridiplantae > Streptophyta > Magnoliopsida > Dipsacales > Adoxaceae > Sambucus > Sambucus nigra. The sequence continues at coordinate 571,585,805 of OX422212.1, forward strand.
ATGCTTATGTCTAATTTTGTGAAAATTTACATCGTACATTCAAACCAGGAGCCTCGTGACTATGCGATCGGTTCCGACGAGTCACATTCGTCCCGTGCGAGGTGCACGTGACTATTAACGGACCGATTTTTCTCTTTTTTATGTTTTCACAATTCGATGGCATATTTTTATGCTTAAGTCTAATTTTGTATAAATTTACATCATACACTCAAATCGGGAGACCCCTGACTACTCGGTCGGTTTCTACGAGTCACATTGGTCCTGTGCAAGGTGTTCGTGACTCTTATGGGACCGTTTTGAGTTTTTTTTATGTTTTCACCCTTCGATGGCTTATTTTTATTCTTAAGTCTAATTTTATGTAAATTTACAACATTCACTCAAATTGGGAGCACCCTGACTACGCGGTCGGTCCCTATGAGTCACATTGGTCCCGTGCGAGGGGTTCGTGACTCTTACGGGACCATTTTGTATTTGTTTTACGTTTTCACCCTTCGAGGGCTTATTTTATGCTTAAGTATAAATTGTTGCAAATTTACGTCGTCCACTCAAAACGGGAGCCCCGTGACTACGCGATCGGTTCCTACGGGTCCCATTGGTCCCGTGCGAGGTGTTCGTGACTCTTACCGGACCGTTTTGTGGTTATTTTACATTTTCACCCATCGATGGCATATTTTTATGCTTAAGTCTAACGTTTTGCAAATTTACATCGTACACACAAATCGGGAGCTCCGTGACTAGTCGGTTGGTTCCTAAGGGGTTAAATTGGTCCCGTACGAGGTGTTCGTGACTCTTATAGGACCGTTTTGCGGCTGTTTTAAGTTTTCACACTTGGATGACATATTTTTATGCTTAAGTTTAAATTTTTGCAAATTGACATCTTACCCTCAAACGGGGAGCCCCGTGACTATTAGGTCGGTTCCTACGAGTCACATTGGTCCTGTGCGAGGCGTTCGTGACTATTACGGGACCTTTTTATGGTTGTTTTACGTTTACACCCTTCGATGGCATGTTTTTATGCTCAAGTCTAACTTTTTGCAAATTTACGTCGTCCACTCAAACTGACAGACCTGGACTACTCGGTCAGTTCCTACGAGTCACATTGGTCCCGTGCAAGGTGTTCGTGACTCTTACGGGACCATTTTGTGGCAATTTAACGTTTTGACCCTTTGATGGCATGTTTTTATTCTTAAGTCCAACTTATTGCAAATTTACGTCGTACACTCAAATCGGGAGCCCCGTGACTACGCGGTCGGTTCCTACGAGTCACATTGGTCCCATGCGCGGTGTTCGTGGCTCTTACTACACCGATTTGTGGTAGTTTTATGTTTTCACCGTTCGATGGCTTATTTTTATGCTCGAGTCTAATTTTGTACAAATTTACGTCGTATACTCAAACCGGGTGCCCCGTGACTACGCAGTCGGTTCCTACGAGTCACATTGTTCTCGTGCAAGGTGTTCCTAACTCTTATCAGACCATTTTGTGGCTATTTTACCTTTTCACCCTTCAATGGCATCTTTTTATGTTTAAGTCTAAAGTTTTGCGAATTTACGTCGTACACTCAAACCGTGAGCCCCGTGACTAGTTCGTCGATTCCTACGGGTCACATTGGTCCCGTGCGAGGTGTTCGTGACTCTTACGGGACCGTTTTCTGGCTGTTTTATGTTTTCAGCCTTCGATGGCATATTTTTATGCTTAAGTCTCACTTTTTGTAAATTTACGTCGCACACTCAAACCGGGAGTCTCGTAACTACTCGATCGGTTTCTACGATTCACATTTGTCCATGCGAGGCATTTGTGACTCTTACGGGACCGTTTTCTCGTTGTTTTATGTTTTCACCCTTCGATGGCCTATTTTTATGCTTAAGTCCAACTTATTGCAAATTTATGTCGTACACTCAAACCGAGAAACCCCTGACTATATGGTCGGATCCTAAGAGTCACATTGGTCCTGTGCGCTGTGTTCGTGGCTCTTACCGAACCAATTTGTGGTTGTTTTACATTTTTCACCCTTTGATGGCATGTTTTTATGCTTAAGTCTAATTTTGTGCAAATTTACGTCGTACACTCAAACCGGGAAACTCGTGACTACGTGGTCAGTTCCTACGGGTCACATTGGTCCCATGCGAGGTGCCCACGACTATTACAGGACCGATTTGTTACTGTTTTACGTTTTCATCCGTCGGTGGTTTGTTTTTATGCTTAAGACTTATCCTTATTTTGTAGAAATATACGTCGTACACTCAAATCGGGAGCCCCGTGACTACGCGGTCGATTCCTACGAGTCACATTGGTCCAGTGGGAGGCGTTTGTGACTCTTACGGGACCTTTTTGTGGCTGTTTTACGTTTACACCCTTCGATGGCATGTTTTTATGCTCAAGTCTAACTTTTTGTAAATTTACGTCGTCTACTCAAACTGAGAGACCCGTGACTACTCGGTCGGTTCCTACGAGTCACATTGGTCCCGTGTGCGGTGTTCGTGACTCTTACAGGACCGATTTGTGTATGTTTTACGTTTTCACCCTTCTATGGCATGTTTTTATGCTTAAGTCTAATTTTGGGCAAATTTACATCATATATTCAAATCGGGAGACCCCTGACTATCCGGTCGGTCCCTACGAGTCACATTGGTCCCGTACGAGGTGTTCGTGACTATTAACGGACGGATTTTTGTCTATTTTACGTTTTCACCCTTCGATGGCATGTTTTTATGCTTAAGTCTAATTTTGTGTAAATTTAATTCGTACATCCAAATCGGGAGACCCGTTACTACTCGGTCGGTTCCTATTAGTCACATTGGTCCCGTGCGAGGTGTTCGTGACTCTTAAGGGACCATTTTGTGTTTGTTTTACGCTTTCACCCTTCGATGGCTTATTTTTATGCTTAAGTCTAATTTTGTATAAATTTACGTCGTTCACTCAAATCGGGAGACCCCTGACTATGCGGTCGGTCCCTACGAGTCACATTGGTCCCGTGCGAGGTGTTCGTGACTATTACGGGACCATTTTGTGTTTGTTTTATGTTTACATCCTTAGATAGCACATTTTTATGCTTAAGTCTTATTTTTTGCAAATTTACGTCGTCCACTCAAAACGGGAGCCCCGTGACTACGCGGTCGGTTCCTACGAGTCATATTGGTCCTGTGCGAGGTGTTCGTGACTCTTACCTGGACGTTTTGTGGGTATTTTACATTTTCACCCTTCGATGACATGTTTTTATGCTTAAGTCTAACGTTTTGAAAATTTACATCGTACAGTCAAACCGAGAGCCCCATAACTAGTCGGTCGGTTCCTACGGGTTACATTCGTCCCGTGCGAGGTGTTAGTGAACGTTTTGTGGTTGTTTTATGTTTTCACCCTTCGATGGCCTATTTTTATGGTTAAGTCTACCTTTTTGCAAATTTACATCGTACACTCAAACCGGGAGCCCCATGACTACTCGGTCGTTTCCTACGAGTCACATTGGTCCCGTGCGAGTCGTTCGTTACTCTAATGGGACCGTTTTGTGGCTGTTTTATGTTTTCACCCTTCGATGGCATGTTTTTATGCTTAAGTCTAATTTTGTGAAAATTTAAGTTGTACACTCAAACTGGGAGACCCGTGACTACTCGGTCGGTTCCAACGAGTCACATTGGTCCTATGCGAGGCATTCGTGACTCTTACGGGACCGTTTTGTGGCTGTTTTACGTTTTCACCCTTTAATGGAATGTTTTTATGCTTAAGTCCAACTTATTGTAAATTTACGTCGTACACTCAAACTGGGAGCCCCGTGACTACGTGGTCAGTTCCTACGAGTCACATTTGTCCCGTGCATGGTGTTCGTGACTCTTACCGGACTGATTTGTAGTTGTTTTATATTTTCACCGTTCGATGGCTTATTTTTATGCTTAAGTCTAATTTTGTGCAAATTTACTTCGTACACTAAAACCGGGTGCCCTGTGACTACGCGGTCGGTTCCTACGAGTCACATTGGTCTCGTGCGAGGTGTTAGTGACTCGTACCGAACCAATTGGTGGATGTTTTTTATTTTCAACCTTCGATGGCTATTTTTGATACTTAAGTCTAATTTTGTGCAAATTTATGTCATACACACATATCGGAAAATCCGTGACTACGGAGTCGGTTCCTACGGGTCACATTAGTCCCTTGCGAGGTGTTCATAACTCTTACAGGACCGATTTGTGGTTGTTTTACGTTTTCACCCATCGATGGCTTGTTATTATTCTTTAGACTAATCATAATTTTGTGCAAGTTAACATCGTACACTCAAACTGAGAGCCCCTTGATTACGCGCTTAGTTCCTACGGGTCACATTGGTCCCGTGCGAGGCGTTCCTAACTCTTATAGGACATATTTGTAGTTGTTTTACGTTTACACCCTTCGATGGAATGTTTTTATGTTCAAGATTAACTTTTTGCACATTTACGTCGTACAATCAAATCGGGAGCCTCGTGACTACTCGGTCTGTTCCTACGAGTCACATTGGTCCCGTGTGAGGTGTTCGTGACACATACTGGATCGTTTTGTGTTTGTTTTACATTTTCACCCTTCGATGGCATGCTTTTATGCTTAAGAATAACTTATAGAAAATTTACAATTTACACTCAAATAGGGAGCACCGTGACTACACGGTTGGTTCGTACGGGTCACATTGGTCCCGAGCGAGGTGTTCCTGACTCTTACCGGACCGTTTTGTGGCTGTTTTACCTTTTTACCCTACAATGGCATCTTTTTATGCTTAAGTCTAACTTTTTTGAATTTACGTCGTACACTCAAACCGGGAGCCCCGTGACTAGTTCGTCGATTCCTACAGGTCACATTGGTCCCGTGCGAGGTGTTCATGACTCTTACAGGACCGTTTTGTGGCTGTTTTACATTTTCACCCTTCGATGGCATGTTTTTAAGCTTAAGTCTAACTTTATGCAAATTTATGTCGTACACTCAAACCGGGAGTCTCGAGAATACTCGGTCGGTTCCTACGAGTCACATTGGTCCAGTGCGAGGCGTTCGTGACTCTTACGGGACCTTTGTGTGGTTGTTTTACGTTTACACCCTTCGATGGCATGTTTTTATGCTCAAGTCGAACTTTTTGAAAATTTACATCGTCCACTCAAACTGAGAGACCCATGACTACTCGGTCAGTTCCTATGAGTCACATTGGTCCCGTGCAAGTCGTTCGTTACTCTTATGGGACCGTTTTGTGGCTGTTTTACATTTTCACCCTTTGATGGCATGTTTTTATGCTTAAGTATAATTTTGTGAAAAATTAAGTCGAACACTTAAACTGGGAGACCTGTGACTACTCGGTCGGTTCCTACGAGTCACATTGGTCCCGTGCGAGATGTTTGTGACTCTTACGGGACCTTTTTGTGTTTATTTTACATTTTCACCCTTCGATGGCATGTTTTTATGCTTGAGTCCAACTTTTGCAAATTTACTTCGTACACTCAAATCGGGAGCCCCGTGACTATGTAGTCGGTTCCTACGGGTCTCATTGTCCCGTGCGAGGTGTTCGAGAGTATTACGGTACCGTTTTGTGTTTGTTTTATGTTTTCACTCTTCGATGGCATGTTTTTATGCTTAAGTCTAATTTTGTGAAAATTTACGTTGTGCACTCAAATCGGGAGCCCCGTGACTACCCGATCGATTCTTATGAGTCACATTGGTCCCGTGGGACGTGTTCGTGACTCTTACCGGACCGATTTTTGGTTGTTTTAAGTTTTCACGCTTCGATGGCATGTTTTTATGCTCAAGTCTAATTTTGTAAAAATTTACGTCGAACACTCAAACCGAGAGGCCGTTGACTATGCGGTCGGTTCCTATGAGTCACATTGGTCTCGTGCGAGGTGTTCGTCACTCTTAACGAACCATTTTTTGTTTGTTTTACTTTTTAACCCTTCGACGACATGTTTTTAAGCTTAAGTCTAATTTTGTGTAAATTTACGTCGTACACTCAAACTGGGAGATCCGTGACTACTCGGTCGGTTCCTAAGAGTCACATTGGTCCCGTGTGAGGTGTTCGTGACTCTTACGGGACCGTTTTGTGTTTGTTTTACGTTTTCACCCTTCGATAGTTTGTTTTTATACTTAACTCTAATTTTGTGCAAATTTACATCGTTCACTCAAACCGGGAGCCCCCTGACTACGCGGTCGGTCCCTACGAGTCACATTGGTCCCGTGCAAGGTGTTCGTGACTCTTACGGGACTGTTTTGTGTTTGTTTTATGTTTTCACCCTTCGATAGCATCTTTTTATGCTTAATTCTAAATTTTTGTAAATTTACGTCGTCCACTCAAAACGGAGCCCCGTGACTATGCAGTCGGTTCCTAATGGTCACATTGGTGCTGTGCGAGGTGTTCGTGACTCTTACCAGACCGTTTTGTGGTTGTTTTACATTTTCACCCTTCGATGGCATATTTTTATGCTTAAGTCTAACATTTTGCAAATTTACGTCACACAGTCAAACTGAGAGCCCCGTGACTTGTCGCTCGGTTCCTACATGTCACATTCGTCCCATGCGAGGTGTTCGTGACTCTTATGGGACCGTTTTGTGGCTGTTTTACATTTTCACCCTTCTATGGCATGTTTTTATGCTTAAGTCTAATCCTAATTTAGTGCAAATTTACATCGTACATTCAAATCGGGAGCCACGTGACTACGCGATCGGTTCCTACGAGTCACATTGGTCCCGTACGAGGTGTTCGTGACTATTAATGGACCGATTTTTGTCTATTTTACATTTTCACCCTTCTATGGCATGTTTTTATGCTTAAGTCTAATTTTGTGTAAATTTGTATCGTACACTCAAACCGGGAGACCCGTGACTACTCGGTTGGTTCCTATGATTCACATTGGTCCCGTACGAGGTGTTCGTGACAATTATGGGACTGTTTTGTGTTTGTTTTACGTTTTCAATCTTTGATGGCTTGTTTTTATGCTTAAGTCTAATTTTGTGCAAATTTACGTCGTTCACTAAAACCGGGATCCCCCTGACTACGCAGTCGGTCCCTACGAGTCACATTGGTCCCGTGCGATGTGTTCTTGACTCTTACGGGATCGTTTTATGTTTATTTTACGTTTTCCCCCTTCGATGGCATGTTTTAATGCTTAAGTCCAACTTTTGCAATTTTACTCTGTACACTCAAACTGGGAGCCCCCTGACTATGCAGTCGGTTCCTACGGGTCACATTCGTCCCGTGCAATGTGTTCGTGACTCTTACGAGACCGTTTTGTGTTTGTTTTACATTTTCACCCTTAGATGGCTTGTTTTTATGCTTAACTCTAATTTTGTGCAAGTTTACGTCGTTTACTCAAACCGGGAGCCCCCTGACTACGCGATCGGTACCTACGAGTCATATTGGTCCTGTGCGAGGTGTTCGTGACTCTTACCTGAACGTTTTGTGGGTATTTTACATTTCCACCCTTCGATGGCATATTTTTATGCTTAAGTCTAACGTTTTGAAAATTTACGTCATACAGTCAAATCGAGAGCCCCGTGACTAGTCGATCGGTTCCTACGGCTCACATTCGTCCCATGGGAGGTGTTCGTGACTCTTACGGGACCGTTTTGTGGCCGTTTTACATTTTCACCCTTCTATGGCATGTTTTTATGCTCAAATCTAATCCTAATTTAGTGCAAATTTACATCGTACATTCAAACCGGGAGCCACGTGACTACGCGATCGGTTCCTACGAGTCACATTGGTGCCGTACGAGGTGTTCGTGACTATTAATGGACCGATTTTTGTCTATTTTACATTTTCACCCTTCGATGGCATGTTTTATTCTTAAGTCTAATTTTGTTTAAATTTGACAACTCGGTCGGTTCCTATGAGTCACATTGGTCCCGTGCGAGGTGTTCGTGACTCTTATGGGACCGTTTTGTGTTTGTTTTACGTTTTCACCCTTTGATGGCTTATTTTTATGCTTAAGTTCAACTTTTAGAAATTTACTTCGTACACTTAAACAGGGAGCCCCATGACTATGCAGTCCGTTCCTATGGCTCTCATTGGTCTCGTGAGAGGTTTTCCTGACTCTTACGGGACCGTTTTGTGCTTGTTTTACGTTCTCACTCTTCGGTGGCTTTGTTTGATGCTTAAGTCTAATTTTGTAAAAAAATTACGTTGTACACTCAAACCGGGAGCCCCGTGACTACCCGATCGGTTCCTATGAGTCACATTGGTCCCGTGGGACGTGTTCGTGACTCTTACCGGACCGATTTGTGGTTGTTTTAAGTTTTCACCCTTCGATGGCAAGTTTTTATGCTTAAGTCTAACTTTGTACAAACTTACGTCGTACACTCAAACCGGGAGGCCCTTTACTATGCGGTCGATTCCTACGAATCACATTGGTCTCGTGCGAGCTGTTCGTGACTCTTAACGGACCGATTTTTGTTTGATTTATGTTTTAACCCTCCAATGGCATGTTTTTATGCTTAATTCTAATTTTGTGTAAATTTACGTTGTACACTCAAACTGGGAGACCCGTGACTACTCGGTCGGTTCCTATGTGTCACATTGGTCCCGCGCGAGGTGTTCGTGACTCTTATGGGGCCGTTTTGTGTTTGTTTTATGTTTTCACTCTTCGATGGCATGTTTTGATGCTTAAGTCTAATTTTGTGAAAATTTACGTTGTACAGTCAAACCGGGAGCCCCTAGACTACCCGGTCGGTTCTTATGAGTCACATTTGTCCCGTGGGACGTGTTTGTGACTCTTACCGGACCGATTTGTGGTTGTTTTATGGTTTCACCCTTCGATGGCATGTTTATATACTTAAGTCTAATTTTGTTCAAATTTACGTCGTACACTAAAATTGGGAGGCCCTTGACTATGCGGTCGGTTCCTACGAGTCACATTGGTCTCGTGCGAGGTGTTCGCGACTCTTAACGGATCGATTTTTGTTTGTTTTACGTTTTAACCCTTCGATGGCATGTTTTTATGCTTAAGTTTAATTTTGTGTAAATTTACGTCGTACACTCAAACTGGCAGACCCGTGACTACTTGGTGGATTCCTATGAGTCACATTGGTCCCGTGCAATGTGTTCGTGACTCTTATGATACCGTTTTGTTTTTGTTTTACGTTTTCACCCTTAGATGGCTTGTTTTTATGCTTAACTCTAATTTTGTGCAAATTTACGTCGTTCACTCAAATCGGGAGCCCCCTGACTGCGCGATTGGTACCTACGAGTCACATTGGTCCTGTGCGAGGTGTTCGTGACTCTTACCCGAACGGTTTGTGGGTATTTTATATTTTCACCATTCGATGGCATATTTTTATGCTTAAGTCTAACGTTTTGAAAATTTACATCGTACGGTCAAATCGAGAGCCCCGTGACTAGTCGATCGGTTCCTACGGGTCACATTCGTCCAATGCGAGGTGTTCGTGACTCTTAAGGGACCGTTTTGTGGCCGTTTTGCATTTTCACCCTTCTATGGCATGTTTTTATGCTCAAGTCTAATCCTAATTTAGGGCAAATTTACATCGTACATTCAAACCGGGAGCCACGTGACTACGCGATTGGTTCCTACGAGTCACATTGGTCCCGTACGAGGTGTTCGTGACTATTAATGGACCGATTTTTGTCTATTTTACATTTTCACCCTTCGATGGCATGTTTTTATGCTAAAGCCTAATTTTGTGTAAATTTGCATCGTACACTCAAATCGGGAGCCCCGTGACTACTCGGTCAGTTCCTATGAGTCACATTGGTCCCGTGCGAGGTGTTCGTGACTCTTATGGGACCGTTTTGTGTCTGTTTTACGTTTTCACCCTTTGATGGCTTATTTTTATGCTTAAGTTCAACTTTTGCAAATTTAATTCGTACACTTAAACAGGGAGCCCCATGACTATGCAGTCGGTTCCTATGGGTCTCATTGGTCCCGTGCGAGGTTTTCGTGACTCTTACGGGACCGTTTTGTGTTTGTTTTATGTTTTCACCCTTAGATAGCATCGTTTTATGCTTAAGTCTAAATTTTTGCAAATTTACATCGTCCACTCAAAACGGGAGCCCCATGACTACGTGGTCGGTTCCTAAGGGTCACATTGGTCCTTTGCGAGGTGTTCGTGACTCTTACAAGTCCATTTTGTGGTTGTTTTACATTTTCACGCTTCGATGGCATATTTTTATGCTTAAGTCTAATCCTAATTTAATGCAAATTTACATCGTACATTCAAACCGGGAGTCACGTGACTACGCGACCGGTTCCTACGAGTCACATTGGTCCCGTGCGAGGTGTTCATGACTATTAATGGACCGATTTTTGTCTTTTTTACATTTTCACCCTTCGATGGCAGGTTTTTATGCTTAAGCCTAATTTTGTGTAAATTTGCATCGTACACTCAAGCCGGGAGCCCCGTGACTACTCGGTCGGTTCCTATGAGTCACATTGGTCCCGTGCGAGGTGTTCGTGACTCTTATGGGACCGTTTTGTGTTTGTTTTACGTTTTCACCCTTTGATGGCTTATTTTTATGCTTAAGTTCAACTTTTGAAAATTTACTTCGTACACTTAAACAGGGAGCCCCATGACTATGCAGTCCATTCCTATCGGTCTCATTGGTCCCGTGCGAGGTTTTTGTGACTCTTACGGGACCGTTTTGTGTTTGTTTTATGTTTTCACTCTTCGATGGCTTTGTTTGATGCTTAAGTCTAATTTTGTAAAAATTTACGTTGTACACTCAAACCGGGAGCCCCCTGACTACCCGATCGGTTCCTATGAGTCACATTGGTCCCGTGGGACGTGTTCGTGACTCTTACCGAACCGATTTGTGGTTGTTTTAAGTTTTCACCCTTCGATGCCAAGTTTTTATGCTTAAGTCCAATTTTGTATAAACTTACGTCGTACACTCAAACCGGAGGCCCTTGACTATGCGGTCGGTTCCTACGAATCACATTGGTGTCGTGCGAGCTGTTCGTGACTCTTAACGGACCGATTTTTGTTTGTTTTATGTTTTAACCCTTCGATGACATGTTTTTATGCTTAATTCTAATTTTGTGTAAATTTACGTTGTACACTCAAATTGGGACACCCGTGACTACTCGGTCTGTTCCTATGTGTCACATTGGTCCCGCGCGAGGTGTTCGTGACTCTTACGGGACCGTTTTGTGTTTGTTTTATGTTTTCACCCTTCGATGGTTTGTTTTTATGCTTAACTCTAATTTAGTGCAAATTTACGTCGTACACTCAAACCGGGAGCCCCCTGACTACGCGGGTGGTCCCTATGAGTCACATTGATCCCGCGCAAGGTGTTCGTGACTCTTACGGGACCGTTTTGTGTTTGTTTTATGTTTTCACCCTTCGATAGCATTGTTTTATGCTTAAGTCTAAATTTTTGCAAATTTACGTCGTCCACTCAAAACGGGAGCACCATGACTACGTGGTCGGTTCCTAAGGGTCACATTGGTCCTTTGCGAGGTGTTCGTGACTCTTACAAGTCCATTTTGTAGTTGTTTTACATTTTCACCCTTCGATGGCATATTTTTATGCTTAAGTCTAATCCTAATTTAGTGAAAATTTACATCGTACATTCAAACCGGGAGTCACGTGACTACGCGATCGGTTCCTACGAGTCACATTGGTCCCGTGCGAGGTGTTCGTGACTATTAATGGACCGATTTTTGTCTATTTTACATTTTCACCCTTCGATGGCATGTTTTTATGCTTAAGTCTAATCTTGTGTAAAATTGCATCGTACACTCAAATCGGGAGACCCGTGACAACTCGGTCAGTTCCTATGAGTCACATTGGTCCCGTGCGAGGTGTTCGTGACTCTTATGGGGCCGTTTTGTGTTTTTTTTATGTTTTCACTCTTCGATGGCATGTTTTGATGCTTAAGTCTAATTTTGTGAAAATTTACGTTGTATAGTCAAACTGGGAGCCCCGTGACTACCCGGTCGGTTCTTATGAGTCACATTTGTCCCGTGGAACGTGTTTGTGACTCTTACCGGACCGATTTGTGGTTGTTTTATGGTTTCACCCTTCGATGGCATGTTTATATACTTAAGTCTAATTTTGTTCAAATTTACGTCGTACACTAAAATCGGGAGGCCCTTGACTATGCGGTCGGTTCCTACGAGTCACATTGGTCTCGTGCGAGGTGTTCGTGACTCTTAACGGATCGATTTTTGTTTGTTTTACGTTTTAACCCTTCGATGGCTTGTTTTTATGCTTAAGTCTAATTTTGTGTAAATTTACGTCGTACACTCAAACTGGCAGACCCGTGACTACTTGGTCGATTCCTATGAGTCACATTGGTCCCGTGCAATGTGTTCGTGACTCTTACGATACTGTTTTGTGTTTGTTTTACGTTTTCACCCTTAGATGGCTTGTTTTTATACTTAACTCTAATTTTGTGCAAATTTACGTCGTTCACTCAAATCGGGAGCCCCCTGACTATGCGATCGGTACCTACGAGTCACATTGGTCCTGTGCGAGGTGTTCGTGACTCTTACCCGAACGTTTTGTGGGTATTTTATATTTTCACCATTCGATGGCATATTTTTATGCTTAAGTCTAACGTTTTGAAAATTTACATCGTACAGTCAAATCGAGAGCCCCGTGACAAGTCGATCGGTTCCTACGGGTCACATTCGTCCCATGCGAGGTGTTCGTGACTCTTATGGGACCGTTTTGTGGCCGTTTAACATTTTCACCCTTCTATGGCATGTTTTTATGCTCAAGTCTAATCCTAATTTAGGGCAAATTTACATCGTACATTCAAATTGGGAGCCACGTGATTACGCGATCGGTTCCTACGAGTCACATTGGTCCCGTGCGAGGTGTTCGTGACTATTAATGGACCGATTTTTGTCTATTTTACATTTTCACCCTTCGATGGCATGTTTTTATGCTTAAGCCTAATTTTGTGTAAATTTGCATCGTACACTCAAACCGGGAGCCCCGTGACTACTCGGTCGGTTCCTATGAGTCACATTGGTCCCGTGCGAGGTGTTCGTGACTCTTATGGGACCGTTTTGTGTTTGTTTTACGTTTTCACCCTTTGATGGCTTATTTTTATGCTTAAGTTCAACTTTTGCAAATTTACTTCGTACACTTAAACAGGGAGCCCCATGACTATATAGTCGGTTCCTATCGGTCTCATTGGTCCCGTGCGAGGTGTTTGTGACTCTTACCGGACCGATTTATGGTTGTTTTATGGTTTCACCCTTCGATGGCATGTTTTTATACTTAAGTTTAATTTTGTTCAAATTTACGTCGTACACTAAAATCGGGAGGCCCTTGACTATGCGGTCGGTTCCTACGAGTCACATTGGTCTCGTGCGAGGTGTTCGTGACTCTTAACGGACCGATTTTTATTTGATATATGTTTTAACCCTCCGATGACATGTTTTTATGCTTAATTCTAATTTTGTGTAAATTTACGTTGTACACTCAAATTGGGGGACCCGTGACTACTCGGTCGGTTCCTATGTGTCACATTGGTCTTGTGCGAGGTGTTCGTGACTCTTACGGGACCGTTTTGTGTTTGTTTTACGTTTTCACCCTTCGATGGCTTGTTTTTATGCTTAACTCTAATTTTGTACAAATTTATGTCGTACACTCAAACCGGGAGCCCCTTGACTACGCGGGTGGTCCCTATGAGTCACATTGGTCCCTAAGGTGTTCGTGACTCTTACGGGACCGTTTTATGTTTGTTTTATGTTTTCACCCTTCGATAGCATCGTTTTATGCTTAAGTCTAAATTTTTGCAAATTTACGTCGTCCACTCAAAACGGGAGCCCCATGACTACGTGGTCCGTTCCTAAGGGTCACATTGGTCCTTTGCGAGGTGTTCGTGACTCTTACAAGTCAATTTTGTGGTTGTTTTACATTTTCACCCTTCGATGGCATATTTTTGCTTAAGTCTAATCCTAATTTAGTGCAAATTTACATCGTACATTCAAACCGGGAGTCACGTGACTACGCGATCGGTTCCTACGAGTCACATTGGTCCCGTGCGAGGTGTTCGTGACTATTAATGAACGATTTTTGTCTATTTTACATTTTCACCGTTCGATGGCATGTTTTTATGCTTAAGTCTAATTTTGTGTAAAATTGCATCGTACACTCAAACCGGGAGACCCGTGACTACTCGGTCGGTTCCTATGAGTCACATTGGTCCCGTGCGAAGTGTTCGTGACTCTCATAAGACCGTTTTGTGTTTGTTATACGTTTTCACTCTTCGATGGCATGTTTTGATCCTTAAGTCTAATTTTGTGAAAATTTACGTTGTACAGTCAAACCGGGAGCCCCGTGACTACCCGGTCGGTTCTTTTGAGTCACATTTGTCCCGTGGGACGTGTTTGTGACTCTTACCGGATCGATTTATGGTTGTTTTATTGTTTCACCCTTCGATGGCATGTTTTTATACAATAGTCTAATTTTGTTCAAATTTACGTCGTACACTAAAATCGGGAGGCCCTTGACTATGCGGTCGGTTCCTACGAGTCACATTGGTCTCGTGCGAGGTGTTCGTGACTCTTAACGGACCGATTTTTGTTTAATTTATGTTTTAACCCTCTGATGGCATGTTTTTATGCTTAATTCTAATTTTGTGTAAATTTACGTTGTACACTCAAACTGGGAGACCCGTGACTACTCGGTCGGTTCCTATGTGTCACATTGGTCCTGTGCGAGGTGTTCGTGACTCTTACGGGATCATTTTGTGTTTGTTTTACGTTTTCACCCTTCGATGACTTGTTTTTATGCTTAACTCTAATTTTGTGCAAATTTACGTCGTACACTCAAACCGGGAGCCCCCTGACTACGCGGGTGGTCCCTATGAGTCACATTGGTCCCGCGCAAGGTGTTCGTGACTCTTACGGGACCGTTTTGTGTTTGTTTTATATTTTCACCCTTCGATAGTATCGTTTTATGCTTAAGTCTAAATTTTTGCAAATTTACGTCGTCCACTCAAAACGGGTGCGCCATGACTACGTGGTCGGTTCCTAAGGGTCACATTGGTCCTTTGCGAGGTGTTCGTGACTCTTACAAGTCCATTTTGTGGTTGTTTTACATTTTCACCCTTCGATGGCATATTTTTATGCTTAAGTCTAATCCTAATTTAGTGCAAATTTACATCGTACATTCAAACCGGGAGTCACGTGACTACGCGACCGGTTCCTACGAGTCACATTGGTCCCGTGCGAGGTGTTCGTGACTATTAATGGACCGATTTTTATCTATTTTACATTTTCACCCTTCGATGGCATGTTTTTATGCTTAAGTCTAATTTTGTGTAAAATTGCATCGTACACTCAAACCGGGAGACCCGTGACTACTCGGTCGGTTCCTATGAGTCACATTGTTCCCGTGCGAGGTGTTCGTCACTCTTATGGGACCGTTTTGTGTTTGTTTTACATTTTTACCCTTCGATGGCTTGTTTTTATGATTAAGTCTAATTTTGTGCAAATATATGTCGTTCACTCAAACCGGGAGCCCCCTGACTATGCGGTCGGTCCCTACGAGTCACATTGGTCCCGTGCGAGGTGTTCGTGACTCTTACGGGGCCGTTTTGTGTTTGTTTTACGTTTTCACCCTTCGATAGCATATTTTTATCCTTATGTCCAAATTTTTTCAAATTTACGTCGTCCACTCATAACGGGAGCCCCGTGACTACACGGTTGGTTCCTATGGTTCACATTGGTCCTGTGCGAGGTGTTCGTGACTCTTACTGGACCATTTTGTGGTTGTTTTAAATTTTCACCCTTAGATGGCATATTTTTTTGCTTAAGTCTAACGTTTTGCAAATTTATGTCGTACAGTCAAACCGAGAGCTCCGTGAATAGTCGATCGGTTCCTACGGGTCACATTCGTCCCATGCGAGGTGTTCGTGACTCTTACGAGACCGTTTTGGGGCTTTTTTACATTTTCACCCTTCCATGGCCTATTTTTATGCTTAATTCTGCCTTTTTACAAATTTACATCGTACACTCAAATCAGGAGCCCCGTGACTACTCGGTCGTTTTCTATGAGTCACATTGGTCCCGTGCGAATCGTTCGTGACTCTTACGGGACCGTTTTGTGGCTGTTTTACATTTTCACCTTTCAATGGCATATTTTTTATGCTTAAGTCAAACTTGTTGCAAATTTACTTCGTACACTCAAACCGGGAGTCTTGTGGCTACTCGATCAGTTCTTACGAGTCACATTAGGCGTATGTGACTCTTACGGGACCGTTTTATAGCTGTTTTACATTTTCACTCTTCGATGGCCTATTTTTATTCTTAAGTCCTACTTTTGAAAATTTACTTCGTACACACAAACCAGGAGCCCCGTGACTATGCAGTCGGTTCCTACGGGTATCATTAGTCCCGTGCGAGGTGTTCATGACTCTTACGGGACCATTTTGTGCTTGTTTTACGTTTTCACACTTCGATGGCATGTTTTTATGCTTAAGTCTAATTTTGTGAACATTTATGTTGTACACTCAAATCGGGAGCCCCGTGACTACTCGGTCGGTTCTTATGAGTCACATTGGTCCCGTACGATGTGTTCGTGACTCTTACCGGACCGATTTGTGGTTGTTTTATGTTTTCTCCCTTTGATGGCATGTTTTTATGCTTAAGTCTAATTTTGTAAAACTTTAGATTGTACACTCAAACTGGGAGGCCCTTGACTACGCGGTCAGTTCCTACGGGTCACATTGGTCCCGTGCGAGGTGTTTGTGAGTCTTACGGGACCGTTTTGTGTTTGTTTCGTGTTTTCACCCTTTGATGGCATGTTTTTTTGCTCAAGTCTAATTTTTTACAAATTTACGTCATCCACTAAAACCTGGAACCCCGTGACAACGCGATCGGTTCCTATGGGTCACATTGGTCCCGTGCGAGGTGTTCGTGACTCTTACCAGACCGTTTTATGGCTATTTTACATTTTCATCCTTCGATGGTATATTTTTACACTTAAGTCAAACGTTTTGCAAATTTACATCGTACACTCAAACCGGTTGCCCAGTGACTAGTCGGTCGGTTCCTACGGGTCACATTGGTCCCGTACGAGGTGTTCGTGACTCTTACGGGACCGTTTTGTGGTTGTTTTAAGTTTTCCCCCTTCGATGGCATATTTTTATGCTTAAGTTTAACTTTTTTGCAAATTTACATCGTACACTCAAACTGGGAGCCCCGTGATTACTCGGTCGGTTCCTACGAGTCACACTGGTCCCGTGCGAGGTGTTCGTGACTCTTACTAGACCGTTTTGTGTTTGTTTTACATTTTCACCCTTTGATGGCATGTTTTTATGCTTAAGTATAACTTATTGAAAATTTACGTCATACACTCAAATCGGGAGCACCCTGACTACGCGGTTGGTTCTTACGAGTCACATTGGTCCCGTGCGAGGTGTTCATGACTCTTACGGGACCTTTTTGTGGCTGTTTTACATTTTCACCCTTCGATGGCATATTTTTATGCTTAAGTCTAACTTTTTGCAAATTTACGTCGCACACTCAAACTGGGAGTCTCATGATTACTCAGTCAGTTCCTACGAGTCACATTGGTCCCTAGTGAGGCGTTTGTGACTCTTACGAGACCGTTTTGTGGTTGTTTTACGTTTTCACCCTTCGATGGCATGTTTTTATGCTTAAGTCCAACTTATTACAAGTTTTCGTTGTACACTCAAACCGGGAGCCCACGTTCAGTTCCTAAGAGTCACATTGGTCCCATGCGCGGTGTTCGTGACTCTTACCAGACCAATTTGTGATTGTTTTACATTTTCACCCTTTGATGGCATGTTTTTATGCTTAAGTCTAATTTTGTGCAAATTTACGTCGTACACTCAAATCGGGAAACTCGTGACTACGTGGTTAGTTCCTATGGGTCACATTGGTCCGATGCGAGATGTCCATGACTCTTACAGGACCGATTTATGACTATTTTACGTTTTCACCCATCGGTGGCTTATTTTTTTGCTTAAGACTTGTCCTAATTTTGTACAAATTTACGTCGTACACTTAAACTCGGAGCCCCGTGACTACGCGGTCGGATCCTACGAGTCATATTGGTCCAATGCGAGGCGTTTGTGACTCTTACGGGACCTTTTTATTGCTATTTTATATTTACACCCTTCGATGGCATGTTTTTATGCTCAAGTCTAACTTTTTGCAAATTTACGACGTACACTCAAACCGGGAGCCCCGTGACTACGCGGTCAGTTCCTACGAGTCACATTGGTCCCGTGCGAGGTATTCGTGACTCTAACGGGACCATTTTGTGTTTGTTTTTTATTTTCACCTTTCGATGGCATGTTTTTATGCTTAAGTATAACTTTTTACAAATTTACGTTGTCCACTCAATCCGGGAGACCCCTGACTACTCGGTTGGTTCCTACGAGTCACATTGGTCCCGTGCGAGGTGTTCGTGACTCTTACGGGACCTTTTGTGGCTGTTTTTCATTTTCACCCTTCGATGGCATGTTTTTATTCTTAAGTCCAACTTAATAAAAATTTACGTCGTACACTCAAACCGGGATCCCCGTGACTATGCGGTCGGTTCCTACGAGTCACATTGGTCCAGTGCACGGTGTTCGTGACTTTTACCAGACCGATTTGTGTCTATTTTACGCTTTCACCCTTCGATGGTATGTTTTTATGCTTAAGTCTAATTTTGTGTAAATTTACGTCGTACACTCAAACTGGGAGACCCGTGACTACTCGGTCGGTTCCTATGAGTCACACTGGTCCTATGCGAGGTGTTCGTGAATCTTACGAGACCGTTTTGTGTTTGTTTTACATTTTCACCCTTCGATGGCTTATTTTTATGCTTAAGTCTAAGTTTGTGTAAATTTACAACGTTCACTCAAACCGGGAGCCCGCTGACTACGCGATCGGTCCCTACGAGTCACATTGGTCCCATGCGAGGTGTTCGTGACTCATACGGGACCGTTTTATGTTTGTTTTACATTTTCACCCTTCGATGGCATGTTTTTATGCTTAGGTATACCTTATCGCAAATTTACGTCGTACACTCAAACTGGGAGCACCATTACTACGCGATCAGTTCCTACAGATCACATTGGTCCTGTGCGAGGTGTTCGTAACTCTTACCGGACCGTTTTGTGGTTGTTTTACCTTTTCACCCTTCGATGGCACCTTTTTGTGCTTAAGTCTAACGTTTTACAAATTTACGTCCTACACGCAAATCGGGAGCCTCGTGGCTATTCAGTCGGTTCCTACGGGTCACATTGGTCTCGTGAGAGGTAGTCGTGACTCTTACGGGACCGTTTTGTGGCTGTGTTACTTTTTCGACCTTCGATGGCATATTTTTATGCTTATGTCTAACTTTTTACAAATTTATATAGTACACTCAAACCGGGAGTCTCGTGACTACTCGGTCGGTTCCAACGAGTCACATTGGTCCCTTGCGAGGCATTTTTGGCTCTTACGGGACCATTTTGTGGCTGTTTTATGTTTCGATGGCCTATTTTTATGCTTAAGACCAACGTATTGCAAATTTACATCATACACTCAAATCGGGAGCCCCATGACTGCACAGTCAATTCCTACGAGTCAGATTGGTCTCGTGCGCGATTATCATGATTCTTACTGGACCGATTTGTGGTTGTTTTACGTTTTCACCCTTTGATGGCTTGTTTTTATGCTTAATTCTAACTTTGTGAAAATTTGCGTCGTACACTCAAATCGGGAGCCCCGTGACTATGCGGTCTGTTCCTACGAGTCACATTGGTCCCGTGCGAAGTGTTTCTGACCCTTACCTGATCGATTTGTGGCTGTTTTGCATTTTCACCCTTCGATGGCATGTTTTTATGCTTAAGTCCATTTTTATGCAAATTTACATCGTACACTCAAACCGAGAAACCCGTGACTACGCGATCAGGTCCTACGGGTCACATTGGTCCCACACGAGGTGTCCATAACTCTTACAGGACCAATTTATGGCTGTTTTACGTTTTCACCCATCGATGGCTTGTTTTTATGCGTAAGACTTATCCTAATTTTGTGCAAATTTACGTCGTACACTGAAACTGGGAGCCCCGTGACTACGCGGTCGGTTCCTACAAGTCACATTGCTCCCGTGCGATGTGTTCCCTACTCTTACGGGACCGATTTGTGTTTGTTTTACGTTTTCACCCTTCTATGGGATATTTTTATGCTTAAGTCCATTTTTGTGCAAATTTATGTCGTACACTCAAATTGGGAGCCCCGTGACTATGCGGTCGGTTTTTACGAGTCATAATGGTCCCGTGCAAGGTGTTCATGACTCTTACGGGACCGTTTTGTGTTTGGTTTATGTTTTTACCTTTCGATGGCATGTTTTTATGCTTGAGTCTAACTTTTTGGAAATTTACGTTGTCCACTCAAACGGGAGACACGTGACTACTCGGTCGGTTCCTATGGGTCAGATTGGTCCCGTGCGAGGTGTTCATTTACTTAACAGAACGATTTTTGTCTGTTTTACATTTTCACCCTTCGATGGCTTATTTTAATGCTTAAGTCTAATTTTGTGCAAATTTACGCCGTACACTAAAATCGGGAGACCCGTGACCACTCGGTCGGTTCCTACGAGTCACATTGGTCCCGTGCGAGGTGTTCGTGACTCTTACGGGACCGTTTTGTGTTTGTTTTACATTTTCACCATTCGATGGCTTGTTTTTTATGCTTAAGTCTAATTTTGTAAAAATTTACATCGTACAGTCAAATCGGGAGCCCCTCACTACGAGGTCGGTCCCTAGGTGTCACATTAGTCTCGTGCGAGGTGTTCGTGATTCTTACGGGATCGTATTGTGTTTGTTTTACATTTTCACCCTTCGATGGCACGTTTTTATGCTTAAGTATAACTTATTGCAAATTTACGTCGTACACTCAAACTGGGAGCATCGTGACTACGCGATCGGAACCTACGGGTCACATTGGTCCTGTGCGAGGTATACGTGACTCTTACCGTACTGGACTGTTTAGTGGCTGTTTTACCTTTTCACCCTTCGATGGCATCTTTTTATGCTTAAGTCAAAAATTTTGCAAATTTACGTCGTACACTTAAACCGGGAGCCCCGTGACTAGTCATTCAGTTCCTACGGGTCACATTGGTCTCGTACAAGGTGTTCGTGACTCTTATGGGACCGTTTTGTGGCTGTTTTACGTTTTCACCCTTCGATGGCATATTTTTATGTTTAAGTCTAACTTTTTGGAAATTTACGTCCTACACTCAAACCAGGAGTCTCGTGACTACTCGGTCGGTTCCTACGAGTCACTTTGATCCCTTGCGAGGCGTTAGTGACTCTTATGGGACTGTTTTGTGGCTGTTTCATCCTTCGATGGCCTATTTTTATTCTTAAGTCCAACTTATTGCAAATTTACGTCGTACACTCAAACCGGGAGCCCCGTGACTACATGTTCGGTTCCTACGAGTCACATTCATCCCGTGTGCGATGTTCGTGACTCTTACCAGGCCGATTTGTGGTTGTTTTATGTTTTCACCCTTCGATGGCTATTTTTTATGCTTAAGTATAATTTTTTGCAAATTTATGTCGTACACTCAAATCGGTAGCCCCGTGACTACGCGATCAGTTCCTACGAGTCACATTGGACCCGTGTGAGGCGTTCGTGACACTTACCTATCCAATTTGTGGCTATTTTACGTTTTCACCCTTCGATTGCATGTTTTTATGCTTAAGTCTAATTTTGTGCAAATTTACGTCGTACACTCATACCGAGAAACCCGTGACTATGCGGTCGATTCCTACGGGTCACATTGGTCCCATGCGAGGTGTCCATGACTCTAACAGGACCGATTTGTGACTGTTTTACATTTTCACCCATCGATGGCTTGCTTTTATGCTTAATACTTATCTAATTTTGTGCAAATTTACGTCGTACACTCAAACCGGGAGCCTCGTGACTATGCTGTCAGTTCCTACGAGTCACATTGGTTCAGTGCGAGGTGTTCATGACTCTTATAGGACCATTTTGGCTGTTTAACATTTACAACCTTCAATGTCATGTTTTTATTCTCATGTTTAACTTTCTACAAATTTACGTCGTACACTCAAACCGGGAGCCCCGTGACTATTCGGTCGGTTCTTACGAGTCACATTGGTCCCGTGCGAGGTGTTCCTTACTCTTAGGTGACCGTTTTATGTTTGTTTTACGTTTTCACCCATATATGGCATATTTTTATGCTTAAGTCTATTTTTGTGCAAATTTATGTCGTACACTCAAATCGAGAGCCCCATGATTATGCGATCAGTTCCTACGAGTCACATTGGTCTCGTGCGAGGTGTCGTGACTCTTACGGGACCGTTTTTTATTTGCTTTATGTTTTCACCTTTCGATGTCATGTTTTTATGCTTAAGTCTAACTTTTTGCAAATTTACGTCGTCCACTCAAATCGGGAGACCCGTGACTACTCGGTCGGTTCCTACTAGTCACATTGGTCCCGTGCGAAGTGTTCGTGATTCTTACGGGATTGTTTTGTGGCTATTTTACATTTTCACCCTTCGATTTCATGTTTTTATTCTGAAGTCCAACTTATTGCCAATTTATGTGGTACACTCAAATCGGGAGCCTCGTGACTACGCGGTCAGTTCCTACGAGTCACATTGGTCCCGTGCTTGGTGTTCGTGACTCTTACCGGACTGATTTGTATATTTTTTATGTTTTTACCCTTCTATGGCATGTTTTTATGCTTATGTCTAATTTTGTGCAAATTTACGTCGTACATCTAAATCGGGAGCTCCGTGACTACGCGATCGGTTCCTACGAGTCACATTGGTCCCGTGGGAGGTGTTCGTGACTCTTAATGGACCAATTTTGTCTATTTTACGTTTTCACCCATGGATGGCATGTTTTTATGCATAAGTCTAATTTTGTGCAAATTTAAGTCGTACACTCAAATCGGGAGACCCGTGACTACTCGGTCGGTTCCTACGAGTCACATTGGTCCCGTGCGAGGTGTTCGTGAGTCTTACGGGACCGTTTTGTGTTTGTTTGACGTTTTCACCCTTCGATGGCATGTTTTTATGCTTAAGTCTAACTTTTTGCAAATTTACGTTGTACAGTCAAACTGAGAGCCTCCTGACTACGCGATCGGTTCCTAAGAGTCACATTGGTCCTGTGCGAGGTATTTGTGACTCTTACGGGACCGTTTTGTCTTTATTTTACGTTTTCACTCTTTGATGTCATGTTTTTATGCTTAATTCTAATTTTGTGCAAATTTACATCGTACACTAAAACCGGGAGACCCGTGACTACGCGATCGGTTCCTATGAGTCACCTTGGTCCCTTGCGAGGTGTTCGTTACTCTTACCGAACGATTTTGTGGGTCTTTTATGTTTTGACCCTTTGATGGCATATTTCTTTACTTAAGTCTAATTTTGTGCAAATTTACATCGTACACTCAAATTGACAGCCCCGTGACTATGTTGTCGGTTCCTACGGGTCACATTGGTCCCGTGCAAGGTGTTCGTGGCTTTTACGAGACCATTTTGTGTTTGTTTTACATTTTCAACCTTCGATAGCATGTTTTTATTCTTAAGTCTAACTTTTTGCAAATTTACGTCATCCACTCAAAACGAGATCCCCGTGACTACGCGATCGGTTCCTATGGGCCACATTGGTCCCGTGCGTGGTGTTCGTGACTCTTACCGAACCATTTTGTCACTGTTTTAGATTTTCACACTTCGATGGCATATTTTTATGCTTAAATCTAACGTTTTGCAAATTTACATCGTACACTTAATTCGGGAGCCCTGTGACTAGTCGGTCGATTCCTACGGGTCACATTTATCCCGTGCGAGGTGTTCGTGACTCTTACGGGACCGTTTTGTGGATGTTTTACATTTTCACCCTTCGATGGCATATTTTTATACGTAAGTCTAACTTTTGGCAAATTTACATCATACATTCAAAACGGGAGCCCCGTGACTACTAGGTAGGTTCCTATGAGTCACATTGGTCCCGTACGAGTCTAACTTTTTGTAAAGTTACGTCATCCACTCAAACTGAGAGACCCATGACTACTCGGTCAGTTCCTACGAGTCACATTGGTCCCGTACGAGTCGTTCGTTACTCTTACGGGACCATTTTGTGTATGTTTTACATTTTCACCATTCGATGGCATGTTTTGATGCTTAAGTCCAACTTATATCAAATTTACGTCTTACACTCAAACTGGGAAGCCCGTGACTATGCGGTCGGTTCCTACGAGTCACATTGGTCCTGTGCGCGGTGTTTGTGACTCTTACCTGACTGATTTGTGGCTATTTTACATTTTCACCCTTCGATGGCTTGTTTTTATGCTTAAGTCTAATTTTTTGCAAGTTTATATCGTACACTCAAACCGGGAGCCCCGTGACTACGCGGTCGGTTCCTACGAGTCATATTGGTCCTGAGTGAGGTGTTCAGAACTCGTACCGGACTGATTGGTGGCTGTTTTACGTTTTCACCCTTCGATGGCTTATTTTTATGTTTGTGTCTAATTTTGTGCAAATTTACGTCATACACTCTAATCGGAAAATTCGTGACTACGCGATCGGTTTCTACGGGTCACATTGGTCCCGTACGAGGTGTTCGTGACTCTTACAGGGCCAATTTGTGACTGTTTTACATTTTCACCCATCGATAGATTGTTTTTATGCTTAAAACTAATATGAATTTTGTGCAAAGTTACGTCGTACACTCAAACCGGGAGCCCCGTGACTACGCGCTCGGTTCCTACGAGTCACATTAGTTCCGTGCGAGGCGTTCGTGACTCTTACGAGACCTTTTTGTGGCTGTTTTAGGTTTACACCCTTTGATGACATATTTTTATGCTGAAGATTTACTTTTTGCAAATTTACATCGTACACTCAAACCGGGAGCCCCATGACTACTCGGTCGGTTCCTACAAGTCACATTCGTCCCGTGCGAGGTGTTCGTGATTCTTAAAGGACCGTTTTGTGTTTGTTTTACGTTTTCACCCTTTTATGGCATATTTTTATGCTTAAGACTAATTTTGTACAAATTTACGTCGTACACTCAAACCGGGAGCCCCGTGACCATGCGGTCGGTTCCTACGGGTCACATTGGTCCCGTGCGAGGTGTTCGTGACTCTTACGGGACCATTTTGTGTTTCTTTTAAGTTTTCACCCTTCGATGGCATATTTTTATGCTTAAATCTAACTTATTGCAAATTTATGTCGTCCACTCAAACCGGGAGCACCGTGACTACGCGGTCGGTTCCTACGGGTCACATTGGTCCCGTGTGAGGCGTTCGTGATTCTTACGGGACCGTTATGTGTTTGTTTTACGTTTTCACCCTTCGATGGCATGTTTTTATGCTTAAGTTCAACTTTTTGTAAATTTATGTCGTACACTCCAACCGGGATCCCCGTGACTAGGTCGGTTCCTACGAGTCACACTGGTCCCGTGTGAGGTGTTCGTGACTCTTATCAGATCGATTTGTGTCTGTTTTACATTTTCACCCTTCGATGGCATGTTTTTATACTTAGGTCTAATTTTGTGCAAATTTACGTCGTACACTCAAACTGGGAGCCCCGTGACTACGCGATCGGTTCCTACGAGTCACATTAGTCCCGTGCGAGGTGTTCGTGACTATTAACAGACCAATTTTTGTCTGTTTTACGTTTTCACCCTTCGATGGCTTATTTTTATGCTGAAGTCTAATTTTGTGCAAATTTATGTCGTACACTCAAATCGGGAGACCCATGACTACTCGGTCGATTCCTACGAGTCACATTGGTCCCGTGCGAGGTGTTCATGACTCTTACGAAACCGTTTTGTGTTTGTTTTACATTTTCACCCTTCGACGACATGTTTTTATGCTTAAGTCCAACTTTTTGTAAATTTACGTCGTACACTCAAACCGGGAGCCCCGTGACTACAGGGTCGGTTCCTACGGGTCATATTGGTCCCGTGCGAGGTGTTCGTGACTTTTACGGGACCGTTTTGTGTTTGTTTTACATTTTCATATAGTTAACTGTATAACTGTTACATATAACAACTAACTGCTATATATAACTGTTAAGGCCTTATCTTGGGCCTCTATCTTCTGTTGTTGAGCGTCATTTCTCTCCTCGACTGAAGCCAAATTCTCTCTTAGTAGCCTCACCTCTTCATTACGCGCCCTCAACTGTCCTATTGTACTTGGAGCTTTAGAGGGCTTCGGGCCTACCCCCCATCCAACAATATGGCCCGATCTTTTTCCAAAAACTTCTATCGACATCTCCTCTTGTGACATGAAGGGTGCGTTTTGTTGCGAGGATCTCTCTTTAAGCTCCACAAACTTCTCCTACCATATTTAAAATAGTATATGCTGACAACATAATTAATCAACAGATTTTAAAATAACAATATAAAGAAGTGAAGAATATGATTTGTCTCACAATATAATTAATTAATCAAAGATGTACATACATATTTTTCCTCGCACTTTGGATCCACCCAATCATTATTTTTCTCACTCCAATGAGATGATTTAAATAAGTCAGTAATATGTAAGTCAGTAATATGTGGTCTCTCACCACCCTTTTCTTCAGCCTATTCATAAATGGAACCAATGAGAATATGATTTTACATTGATAAGTAATTAAATTCTAAAATTATATAATGCATCACCTCGATTGACATGGCAACTACAAATGATCGCGACCCACAAGTATGATTCCAAGGCAAACTAGCACGTGCTAATTGACCTTTTAGTGACCTTGCCTAATTAAAAACATAAAAAAAATACTAAATGGATCTCTAATAATGCAACTTTCAAGTAATATCTAAATTACAAACATAATGAAATACGAATTAGTCACCTTGAACTTCTCACCACTCCAAACATCATCTATCATGTACTTCCAATCGCATGGTTTAACCCCTCCGTATGAATTCTTTTTAGGGTTGACTCCATCCTTCAACAATTTCATGTAATGTATGTACGTTTTAATTTTCCATCCACTGTACCTCCGTGAACACTTCCTATGAATAGCATGTCTGACAAGCTCATGTTCATCATTGTTAACATTATCGTACAAACTTCCTTTAATTACAAATACACACAATAACATTGAAAGAATATGTAACTGAAAGAATGAAATATAACTACCTGAATCCTGGCGATTACTGCATCTTGTGTCCCATAATCAATTTCCCCCTAATGAGTCACCCCTGGAAGTGGTGTTGTATTTCGAACCTCAACTCCGATTTACTGTCCTAGAGAAGGAGCATTTACACCCATAGGTGCCCCATCACCTTCCAACACATGCACTTCGAGTTTTCCATGTCTTTTTACTGTTTTCTCAACTTCATTGCACGTGATAATCCTCGCACTCGTTTTTTGGTTCTAGTAGCTGTAGAAAAATAAAGATCATAAAGTAATATAATAAATGTCAAGTATTACGCAATAAACTACTAATAAAATAATCAACATAACTTACATATCAAGGAAACATCCAGAATATTGGCCTGTATATCTTTAACAACATCATTGATTGATGTTCTTCGTTGGAGATGCATCGAGGAGTGACTCGAGTTTCCTATTTTAAATAAAAATAAAGACAATTATATATATATAATAAGTAAATTTAAACAATCTAAACAAAAATGACTTACGCATTATGGAAACGTCAGGAACAGTAACTTGTACATCTTCGACGACATTACCATTTGATGTTCTTTGTTGAAAGCTCACCGAGGAGTGACTCGAACTTCCTCTTTCAATGTGAAAGTAATATAATTATATATACAAGAAGTAGATTTGGACAATCTAAACTAGATTTTGAAGATAAGTTTATATATAAACAATTATGTATAACATTTTATATATAATTGTTTATATATAAACGATTATATATAATAGTTTATATATAAACTGTTATATATAAACATAAACTGATTATATATAACAGTTTATATATAAACAGTTATATATAAACTGCTATATATAAGCTGTTTATATATAAATAGTTTATGTATAACCAGTTTGCATATAGGCTGCTTATATATAACAACTTATATATAGGAGTTTATATATAAACTGTTATATATATATATAACATTTTATTTAAATTGCTATATATAATCTGTTTATATATAACAGTTTACATATATATATATATATATATATAAGTTTATATATATTATGTTACCTGCATTGTTGCTCACTGGTGGTACTCGTGACATATTGATTTGGGTGTTGAGTGCCTCCTCAAATGAGGCTTCTCTCGTCGGGGTGGGGGTGGGGTGGGGGGTGGGGGGTGGGGGTATAATGACGAAATAATCGTCGTAGGGGCGCCATGTTTGAGACATGCCAATACAAAATACAGTTTAATTAGTGATGCAAAAAAGGTAGAGAATCTATATATGTACTTTAAAGTAAATTGAGGTAATGAACATAAACTTAATTTCAATTACACTACCATGCATGCATTACCTTCTCCATTTGAGGATTAGAATACTCATTATTATCATCACTGACATCATCACCACTTGAAGAACTAAGATCCTCCTCACCATCGAGCAATCTGTGCTTGTCATTATCTCATACATTTACATTAAAATTTTGATTCTTACTGAATCTGATCTTGTTAGGAACCAAAGCATTCAGTCACAATTGATTCTTCTTAATATTATTGAGCCTTTCTTTCTCATATGCTAACATCATACGACCCGTATTTCTAGGTTGAAGCCATACTTTTTCCTTTGGAGGCATATTTTTCGACTAAACACAAAAATAAAATGAACATCACACTACATAATGAAATGGGAACAAACATTTAACATTACATATCGGTATCAATATCATAATCATAATCAATTTTCTCCCTATTTTATTCGTTATCTCCATTCTCTAATTTGATAAAAATAATTTGACACATCACGTGATGAATTACACTAGATAGAAACATATAAAGTTTGTCCATATAAAAAACAAAATAGGAACAAAACATTTAACTTTACATATCGGTATCAATATCATAATCATAATCATAATCCATTTTCTCCCCATCTTCTTCGTTATCTTCATTCTCTAATTTGATAAAACTAATTTGACACAGCACGTAACGAATTACACTAGATAGAAACATATGAAGTTTGTCCACATAAAAAATAAAATAGTAACAAAACATTTAACATTACATATCGGTATTAATATCATAACCCTAATCCATTTTCTCCCCATCTTCTTTGTTATCTCCATTCTCTCACATTATTTCATCATCAATGACATCATGATCATCATCATCAGTGTTTTCTCCCATTGGATGCAAAACCCTATCACTAGGGATAATCTCGGGAATTGCATCATTCTTATAAAATTGAGTAGTAGTATCTTCAACGATGACTGGGATAACATTTGTTGTTTTGACTTGTTGGAACACGTCGCCAGATCCATACAATTATGTTGCCCCGGTATCATCGTCACCCAACTCTGGTACATCTCGGGTTCTCCGCTGTTGGACTTTTTGTATGATTTGCCATTGTGCACCTAACTTTGTATCAATGACATAGAAAACTTGTTGAACCTAACTAGGCAAAACAAATGGATCATCTTTATACCACATACTCTTGACATCAATACTAATAAAATGTGAATCAGTGCGCACTGTCTTCCTACTACCGGTGTTGAACCATTCGCATTGGAACAAAATGACTTTACTCCCGTAAATATATGTCATCTCATAAATTTTGCAGAAGTAACCGTAAAAGTCTAGATCACGACCCTCGTGTTCCCTTTTGGAGACCAACCAACTATTCTGAGTCCTACGTTGCATGTCTCGGTCCCTAGTATGGAATCGAACTACATCGCAAATGCAACCCGAATACATATTCACTATCACGTTAGGTCCATTTACTAATGACCAGAGCTCATCTTTTACTTTGGGGGACCCTTGCACCCGTAAAATATTCATCTACATAAACAACATATGAAAGTCGTATTAAATTAATGTTAAAGTGATGCAAAGTAACTTTCTTTATATATCTTACCCGTTCTTTAAACCACTTTGGAAATTTTTGCCGTTGAATTTGAATTATGTCACATCCATTTGGAATTTGAAGTAGACTTTTGTGTTCCCTAATTAGAGAAATTTAATTGATTAATAAAATGGATAATAAAATAAAAAGATCATGAATATTATAATTTTGAAACACGTACTCTAGATACGGTTCAACCTCTACAGTGTTGTACAACACAAACAACTTAGCCATATTGAGCTCCTTTTCAGACACATCAGGAGCCCTTGAGATACATCTGAAAGGACGAACATTTTGGTTAAAGACAGCTAGCCCCAAGCCACGTTCGACACCATCACAATTGCGTTCTTCTCTGTTAAATGCGGTTTCAACATGGCTCAAGTACATTGAGCAAAAAGTTAAACACTCTTTCACGATGTACGTCTCCGCAATGGAACCTTCAGGCCTGGCTTGGTTAGATACAAATTCTTTCAAGGTTCCAAAAAACCTTGAAATTAATAATGGTTAGGTGAATATTACACATTTTACACATTTTTCAAGATATTAAACTAAATTAACATTATAATAGTTGCATTTACCTTTCAATTGGATACATCAATCGATATTTTACTGGTCTAGCAAGTTTGGCCTCACGTGCCAAATGAACCACCAAATGGACCATTACATCAAATAATGTCGGGGGGAAAATCTTCTCCATTTTGCAAAGTATCAGAATTTTGCGTTCCTCCAATTTCTCCAAATTTGTCCGCACTAATGTTTTGGAGCAAAACTCCTGAAACCATTCACCCAAATCAACAAGTGTAGTACAAATATCTTTACAAAGGTATCCACGCATCCCAATGGCAAGAATTCATTGTAACAAGACATGGCAATCATGGCTTTTAAGGCCCAGTAATTTTCCAGCCTTTGTAGTCACACATCTTGAGATGTTTGCAGCATAGCCATCTGGATACTTAACTGATTTCAAAAAATCATAAAAACACTCCTTCTCCTTTGGGGTTAATGTATATATTGCGGGAGTCTTGACATAAGACCCATCAGGATGCTTTTGTAAGTGTAATTCCGCCCTTATGCCCATATCTTCTAGATCAAGGCGTGTTTTTTTTTGTGTCCTTGTTCTTCCCATCCATGTTTAATATTGTTCCAAGTAAATTATCACATATATTTTTCTCAATGTGCATGACATCAAGGTTGTGATGAAGCTTTAGTGTTTTCCAATACGGGAGCTCTTATGAAATGCTTTTCTTTGTCTAGTTCAATTCTGTTGGGTCACGAGGCCTTTTCTTGTTGCTCGGATGCTTTCCAAACTTATCATTTGAAAATCAGTTCAATTGATTTAGTACTTTTTCCACTGGTATTCCAAGGATCGATTTTGATTCTTAGACAACCATTAAATGCCTTACTCCTTCGCCATGTATGGTCATCGAGAAGGTAACGTCGATGGCCCAAGTAGCCAATCTTACTTCGCAGGCATTGAGATAATGTGTCCTCATTACATGGGGGACAAGCAATATAACCTTTCGTACTCCACCCGAATAAGTTACCATAGGTAGGAAAATCATTTATCGTCCACATTACAGCTGCATGCATTCAAAACGTTTATTGAGTAGACGCATCATAAGTGAGTACGCCATTTTCCCATAACTCGTTCAACTCATCGATCAATGGTCACATGTAAACATCAATATCTTTATATGGTGCATTAGGCTTAGGAATAAGTAAAGTCATCATGAAAAATGGATCCTTCATGCAGTTCCAAGGTTCCATGTTATATGGAATCATTACCATAATCCACATGCTATAAGAGGTGCTCATTTTCCAAAAAGGGTTGAACCCATCAGTTGCTAGTCCTAGCCTCACATTACGGGGATCCTTAACAAAATCAGGATAAAATCGATCAAAGTCCTTCCACTCCTCACTATCAGTCGGATGCCTCAATATCCCGTCATCCACGCGCTTATCACTGTGCCATCTCATGTCAGTAACTGTCTTCCTTGACATAAATAATCTTTGCAACCTAGGTGTTAATGGAAAGTAGCATAGTAACTTTTAGGGGATCTTCTTACCATTGCCAAAATTGGGCTTATATATAAACTCCCCACATATCGGACAATTATCAAGAGAATCATTCTCCTTCCCAAAGAGAGCATAATTATGTTGGCATGCATAGATTGTCTCATATCCCAAGCCCAATTCATGTAGTAGCTTTTTGGCTTCATAAATCAATTTTGGAACCAAATTCCCTGCAGGCAAAAGATCCACTAATACCTCCATCAACATGTCAAATGACTTATTACTCCATTTATCAACAACCTTCAAATGAGACATTGTAATCACAAATTTCAATAGCGTATATGTTTTGTAGCCCGGTACACCTCAAGTTGGGCAGCCTTTATTATTTTTTTGATATTTTGCACATCTTTCATTTTGGTGTTATACACTTCGCCTGTCCCAAAATCCCCTGAATCACGCCCCGTATAAGTCCCCTTACAATAATCTTCTACTAATTCAGAGAAATCGTCATCCTCGTCTTCATTATCACTAATTTCAACATCCGTGTCATCTTCAGATTCATCGATTTGGTGTTGCGAAATAGATTCCCCATGATGAACCCAGATCTTATAACTTTCCATTATGCCATGTCGTACTAAATGATACATCACAACATGCGCAATGTGCCAATAACGATTACATCAATTATTACACGGGCATTGAATTGTACCATTTTGGCTCACTTTAGCCATTGCTCTGTCAACAAAAGACTTAGCGCCCTCACGATACCGCTCACCTAGTCTTTGCTTAAGTGTCATCCAACTCTTGTCCACTTCTTCCATATCTGTTTATTTAGAGATTACATAAAAAACAATAGATGAATTAAATTTTACTCCAAATTTCCCCTTTTTTTCCTTGTATATTTCATACAAAGAAATATAATTTAAACTCTTATTGACCCCCTACATATTCGCTAATTGAGAGAGTACATAAACAACAAATGATGAATTAACTTTTACTTAGAAGTTATAATTTATTTCTTTGTGTATCTCGTATAAAACAATATAATCGTATCCCCTCCATCTCCTCTAAAAGGTGAGTGGTCATATCCCATTTAAGACCGCATAACTTTTAATTGATGTTTTAAAATTTATATTGCTCACCACATTAAAACGACCAATCAGATCATACTATTTATATTTTACTTTTAAATTCTTAGACCACAACCAACCCCTTGCAAAAATATTTTTAAAACTATAATTAAAAAGCAATGTATATATCTTCTAAACATTAATTTGAACATTATAAACTGAAAAAAGGGAAATAACATAAATTATAAGTTTAAAAAATTCTTGAATGGAAACATAAATCTAAACATCATTCAAATTTCAAACCAATTATGTCAAATTAAAAAATAAAATGATGGGTGAGTTAACAAGTTACCAGCAAGTTGGAGCCGAGAGAGGAAAAATGGAGATGGAGCCGGAGAGGTCAACCAGAAGCCGATCTGAAGCTTGCACGCTATTAAATTACAACTGTTAACAAAAAATGACTCATTACAAACTATACAATGACTAATATAACAAAACGTGATATATATATATATATATATATATATATATATATATATATATATATATATATATATATATGATCAGATATAACAATATATATATAATCATATATATATATATATATGATCAGTTATCAGATATATTATATATAATCAGATATATTATATATATAATTGATTAAACTGAACTGATATATATAATCATATATAAACTAATATACAATCGATCAGATATTGTATATCATGTATATATATATATATATATATATATATATATATATATATATATATATATATATATATATATATATATATATATATATATATATATATATATATATATATATATAAAGAGAGAGAGAGAGAGAGAGAGCCCATAAAAGATGAAGCGATGGTGGCCGGTGGGGCGGAGCGACAGTGACGGTGGTGGCCGGTGGGTCGGCAACTCCTTTGATCGCGATGGAGAGGTTTCAGAAAGAAGGGTTTGTCCGTTTGATTTTGACGAAAAGTGGGTGGTTTAATAAATAAGGGTTTGAAACTTAAATCTTATTTGACAAAAGATAAAATACATTTGGCATCACAATTTTTGTTGTTGCCAAAAGTCTTTTATTTTTCTCAACACACTGTTGTGTTGCCGAAGGTCACCGCATATTTTCCAATAAACAATTATGATGCTAAAAGCTAATATTCTCCCCCCCTTTTATTTTGGTACGTTCCCGCTTAAAATATTAACCTTTGGCAACAAAGTTTATTTTATGCTGCCAAAAGTACCCTCTAAAATAGTCTTTTGGCAACATAAATAAGATTTTGTTAACAAAAATAGCTTGTGTTGTTAAATATTGTTACTAATGGTGCAAATTCTTGTAGTGAATGTTTACTATTTCTTTTTCAGTAGAAATATACCAAAATGACATTTCTTACATTTTTATTCCATAAAAATATATATTATTGATTTTTTACTTGAAATATCCCAAAATGGTATTTCTTGCATTTTTATTCCATAAAAATGCCCATTTTATGTCTTATTAGAAAATATGCACAAATAATATCTTCTTACATTTTTATTTTGCATACAAATATCCATTTTATTGTCTTAAATCTATTATGTTTCAAGACCTATTTCAAATCATTCTTGTGACACCATTTCACACAAATATTAACATGGTTATTTAATCAGCACTAATATGTAAGCCAATAACTACATACATATATTTAATCTAACATATGTAATAACATGTTGAAATACACTCATTGAGCTTCAAACCAAAGTCAGTTTATCCCACATAAAATGAAGTCCAAATCAGTGGAAGGCATGAAAGAATTAGTGAAGATGACAACACCCACCTCTTAAGGTCGGCTTAAAGGTGTTGTCTTGCACCACCAAGTTTTTCTCCAATAAACACCATTAAAACCCTCTTCAAAACCTCTACTAATGTTTCATTATCCTTCTAAAAATAACCCCTTCAATTACCTATTAAAAACCTCCCAAGAATACCAGCTTCAACCTATTTCGTAGCTATTTATTTTTAACATCAGGGAAGTGTGGTGAAGTTCGTATGTAGAAGGGTCTTTCTCCATGGAACCACTGCTAGATAGAAGAGGGAGTTTGAGTCTTGCAACACTGTATTGAGTATGCCCAAACATGCCCCCTTCTCTTATAATCCCACATGATATTGACCAAATAAGAAACATTATCTCTAAGATTGTTTCCATATCAGGTATGGTTTAATTCATAATTCAACAACACAATAATCATAGGGTTAATATTGACACCATACATGGCAGGTGCCACAAGAAGCGTAAATTTTTTTTCTCTTTGATAAGCAAAACCTATCATTATTATGGTACATTCTACTAAAGTGGCCAGGACCAAGGCTGACCTAAAATATTGAGCAGCGAATGAGCATCCGACATGTATGGTCGTTCAAACGACCAGCCTCCTAATTCCCGTTTTGCCCCTCAACAAATTTTGAAAATCCAACCCAGTACCTTCGTCCATTACCTTTGTCCCAACAGCTCCAAATTCTTAGGATATATATATATATATATATATATATATACATATAGTTAATTAATTTGCAACCACCGCATATATACATAATCCACAATAAACAACTTTCTTTGTTTAATTCCTTTAATTTGTTGTCCCCAAAATTCTACTATTAAAATTAATCCCCTCATACACTATCATATTTAATTTAATTAGTTTACAGCGAAAAGTTTCATAATTCAGATACCCTCTTTAATTAAACCAACTTTTCATCCACACTTTCTAGTAAAGTGTATTTTGTTCCTCCTTATAGAAATTATTTTTAATTTATTTATTTAACGGGGCGGGGCATTACAAATAATATGTAAAGAACTCCATTTTATGAGATATAATTCAAGTAGTATTCTTTGCCATTGATAAGTGCAATTCAAATCGGATTCTTGTTCTTGAAGACTTCTACTTTAAGAAGGACTCAATCCCATGAAGTGATATAAATTTTACCCGTGCACTAATCAGCCTTATGATATGGACGAACGACCCATTTTACTCCGAAAGGTCACCGGGCACTCCCGGGCCCCGTTTGACAAAAGTCAACTTTCTAAACCAAGTGAATCCCCCTGAAATGTCAAATTACCTTGCGTAAAATTTCCAACGATCCGCCCCTCGCACGATTTTGACTTATGGTTTGGATGAAATATCCATTATCGTTCGACGATCTCCCGTCCAAATGACCGACGAGCACTTTCGAGCCCCGTTTGACCCAAAGTCAACTCCCAGACCCGGGAGTGTCCTAAAGGACTCTTAAATGTCTCTGAATTACTTTTCAATCGGTATTCTTGTGCATTATTTGTATTTACGGATTGAGTTCTATGACCTTTTTTCGAAAAAAATTGCACGAGACTACTGATTGGTAAGTCCATTTCACTACTGATTGGCAGGGCCATGGCTATGCCGATTTGCAACCCCCTACCCTATAAATAGAGGGCAAGAGTTCACTCCCAGGACACACCTCAGATCCATTAATATCAGTGATCTCAGTACATTCTCTTGCAATTAGTGAAGTTTCTTTGTTTGAAATTCCTTCCCATATTTCATTCCCATCCTTTTCATAGTCAATTTAGCAAAGTCTCCTTCTCTCTCATCCAATATTCATCACAACATTCAAGGGAGTTCATCAAGGATCAATATCAAGCCTTAATTCTCCAAAGAAGTTCCAAACATTCTCCTCTCTCTTTAAATTTCTTTATTTTTGATTTAGTTACATAAATTCCAATCTAGTTTGTTTTAATTTAGTTCATACATATTAATATCTTGTCCTTTATTAGTTTTATTGCACAGACTCTATCGTCTTTAAAAAAACAAAGAAAAATAGGGTTGCCCCTATAAATTCCAACGGGATTATCCATCACAATTTCTCAAAGCTAAAATTACATTTTCCACACCACCATAAAATAAATTCATGTTTGAATCTATGGGATAAACACCACCCTTATGCCACATTGCAAACTACGTGGACTTTGATACCTTTATAGGCTAAGTAGGCATTTTGGGTTAAAACTCGAGACTCGAGTCCAGTTTTTTCTTTTTCGTATTTACATCCTTTTCATTTATACATTATTCAATATATATATAATTTGTGACTCATATCAGCATTTTATCCAACAAATATTATCGTTTCATTATAACGATTAATATCTCGATAAATGCATACATCGTATTTTCTAAATATTATTTTGGGAACATTCCTATGGATGACCTCAATCTACCTTTTCCATGATAAGAGTTGGGCGATTCTGATATCCATTTATATATACATGCACAGACACTTCACAGAGAAGTTAAAAAAAATAGTAGCACAAGCCCACGAGAGACCAAAAAAGAAGGATGGGTAACTAACACCTTTATATTCCCTAACTTAGCCCCCGAACCTATGAACTATTAGTTTTGTAAGCATCATTTTGTCTTTGATATCGCTCTCTCAAGGCGGAGACATGTTCTTTTACTTGTTTTGTACAAAATAGGCTGGAAACTCCATCTTTTTACATCACCCCACATCGACGATGGCCGAAGCGCTTCTAGAGAAAGAGGGCGCGATACCTTCACACCTGTTACCCC
Organism: Sambucus nigra; assembly: GCA_949130495.1. NCBI lineage: Eukaryota > Viridiplantae > Streptophyta > Magnoliopsida > Dipsacales > Adoxaceae > Sambucus > Sambucus nigra. The sequence goes on from OX422212.1 coordinate 571,623,388, forward strand.
CAAAAGGAGAGGGATGGACACATACTATGTTTATTTGAGCTTGGTGAGATGTTCTCCTATCAATATTGTCATCTGCATGTTTTGTGACTATGGAGGATTTGTGCATGTAAGAATCATTGACCGTGAGAAATTTGTTTAATATTGAAAAAATATGGGTATGCATGGGAAAGGGTTGCGAAATAATAATAATCTCGTGGTGAAAGCCACCGTTTGAACCCCCCCCCCCCCCCCCCCCAAAAAAAAAAAATTAAGTCATTAAAAGAGAAAATTTTCCAAAGTGGGGCCAAATAGTTTAGTTTGATGTGAAAATTCAAAACAAAAGAAAGAAGTTTTTTATGAGGTAGTTTAAATGGAAACATCAATAGTTTTGGAGAATGAAAATTTATCCTAGTTATGCTTATTTTGTCACGATGCTATTGATTTGTAGAATCAATAAAATTCTAGGCTTGTGTGTAATGTGCCTATTTTGGTCATAAGGTTTAACTTTATTTATCACTTAAGGCTAAATCTTAGTTTGATAAAGTTTTATAACAATTAGAACTTCTTGAACTTATTTGAGTGTTTGGGTTATAATTTTTTTGTTACTAGTTCACACTTATTCATTCCATTCCACACGTTTGGACACATCGACACTTTGCTAGTGTGTAAATCTTACGTGCTTTGTGTTGTGTTTTGTGGTCGTTTATGCCATATATGTGTGGCGAATTTTCATTGATATATTTTGCATATATTATATAGTGTATTGTGTTGTATTTGTGAAATTTGTTTTTGTTTGAAAAAAAAATGATATATTTTAAAAATAGTTGGTTATGTTTGCCTTTGAAATTATCATTACACATACTTGATTTAGATATTTTTGTGATGATATTTTATCTTCAACGGGTTACTCTGTATTTCATGTATGTGTTTCTACTACCTTGTATATTTATTTATTTCGATAAAAACAAAGGGGGAGAGCAAATTAAAAGGGAGTTTTTGATGTTTTGATGACTTTGAATTTTTGGGGAGAATTTATTTATGCTTTACTTTGTTTCAAACTCAATGCTTCCCGAAGGTATATGTTTTCCATCTCATGTGTCTAAGCACATAAAGAGGAATTCAAGACACGCGAATGAAGACAAAGTTTGATAAAAGGAGGAAGATAAAGTTTTCAAGACAAAAAAACTCATGTCGTTCCGTTCTAGGGTTGGGAAGGGTGTTAATATCTTTGTAATAGGATATTTTGAATTTATTTTGATGTTCGGTAATAGTTGTTTGTTTTGTACCAAAATAGCCAAGGGGGGAGATTTGTAAGAACAATTTCCTGACATTGTTCATACCATAATTTTAGACTTGTTTGGCGTATCCCGTTACAAATCTTCACGCACCGTTAAGACTAACCAAACTCAAGCATCATCAAGTTTGAAGGCTTCCTGACATCCCTAAAAGGCATAAAACGATTTAGAGTTTTAATTAATTCATGGAATTAAATTTAGGATGTTTAATTTTTATAAAAAACGAATAGCACATTTTATTTTTCAAAAAGAATTTTTTATTTTTCAATATTTTGAATGTAATTTCTTAGGTCGTTCCTTCCCTGGTTCATCAGAGGACGTTCGCATGTCGTCTCTTAGGTTGTTTCTTTTATCGTTTCTTAGGTCGTTTCTGCATTGATTCAAATGACATTGTTTTATTTTGTTTTTTCTATATAATTTCTTAGGTTGAGGCTGACGAAGTATTGCGATCTTGTGACTCTTGCGAGGATCATAATTGTTATTCATTAGAGATTTGCGAAGATCAGTGCACTATGCTTATGGTGGTTAACAAGTAGTTCGTAAGTCGAATATATTGTAAATTTCTAAGAAAATAAAAGGTTTTACCTGAAAGGGATTTTTTCCCGAATCTTGGCTTGAGTTAATTGATTAGTTTGATTGATTTGTTTTATCACATAGATGCATGTTTAGGATAAAAGGATAAAATTGGTCTAAAATTTGCTTCCGCATTATTAAAGCACTAATTGGGTGAAAAATCTCTTACTAAGTTGTTTAACAAAAGTTAAATCAGTTAAGTAAGATCCAATTTGCCTTTTTGAAGAAACTCTTTTCTAAAACATGATAGCAACACAAGTTGTGTTTAAATGTTATGAACAAGATATTTCAGATTCTTGAAATTAGTTTTTAGGTTTAAAAACTAAGTCTACCTATGAAGTTGTAGGATTAAAGAAGTAAAAAAACACTTGAAAGAGAGATTTTTAACGTGGTAAAACCCCACCCATTGGGGGAAACATCCACGGAGGTCTCTACACCTCAAAACAAAAAAATCCGCTAAAATAGAATTTTAGGTTACAAGCATTTAACGAACTAAATGCATATTAACAGACCTATTCTATGTCAAGAATGATACCATCTCCTTTAGGTTATTCTGACTTCCTTAAGTCTCTAAAGTGGTCCTCGTCATTCTTTAGCTTGTCTCATTTCTCCTTAGTTTTTACGTGGGCTCAAATGATTGGAATATCTTAACCAACAACACTGTTTAAGTGATGTTGTGTGACTGCGATGTGAGTATAGTCCCTAAACACATGCTTGTACTCACACACACTAATTACAAGCAATTTCCTATGATTTAGAAAAATCTTCTAAGTATAAAATGCAACTTTCACACAAGTGAAATTAGGTTCGATTTTGAAATCTTAATATTTTCAGATATGTGTTCGTAAGAATCTTAAGAAACTAAGATCCTTTGAATCAAAGTGAAAAATCACAAGATCTGAAACATGCAAACACTTATTTCAGGTTTGTAAAACAAAATAGGGATGTTGGATATAAACAATAATACAAAAATATACAAAATAAATCCAACATGAGAGAACGATTTCTAAATAAAAAAATTAACCTATATCTATTGGACTGTATCACATGAACTGGATGTACAAGATTCTACAAACAGAAAAGAGATCTTATTCTAGTGATGCTATTATGTGAGAGATTAAAACCAATAGGATGTTGAAAATGAACCAGAAACCCTAAACTCTCACATATATTTTCTGGGAAGAAATTGGTAGAGTTTTTTTTGGATTTATGATTTTTTTTCTTTTATTTTTCTTTATCTTATTTATCAAGCCTTTTGTCTCTCAAAAGATTGTAATTGTTGAGACGATGGGTTCTATTTATATTAGTGGTGGAAGGATCTGGAAACTCTAGGGAAATCAACGGCTTGGATTTGTTTGACTATTCAAATGCAAATCTTATAACTCATAATGTACTGCATAAACTAAGGTTCTGGTTAGTTTATTTTAATGACACAAGGATCATCAACCAAGAATACATTCATACCTTTAATTATAATTGATCAAACGTTCCAAGTTGAAAACAATGTATGTGAGTATGAGAAAGCACATATCCATCCATCCAGAGATCAACACATTTACGGTTACTATCAACTCTCAGACGACTGTTTTGGTAATTTAAAAAATATCATTTGTACACACAATATTCTCAAGCGATTTCGGATTCTACCAAAGGCATTTTTTAGGGAGAAATAATATTTACAATTTATACCCAAACATTTTAAAACACTAATTTTAATTTCTTAAAAATAGATTTTAAATTTTTAAAAATTCTTAAAAATTCCAAATAAGTGTAGAAAAATTATTTTAAGCCAATTTAACACTCACCTCATATAAGCAATGGAATATTAACAAATGCAATCCTAGTGTGTTGTGTTGTTGGTATTCTACGTAAAGATCATTTGATTTATGATGAGGTATGCAATTGAACTTCCTTAAAAAGGCAATGAAGGGAACATGATGACTCAAATTTTGTCTTTTTTCCAAACTAGATGAGCTCCTATATAGTATAGACTCAAATGAGTCAAATATATAGTGTTCTTCAATATCCTCCTTGGAAATTAGAGGCAAAGTTTCCTTTGAGTCATCTAAGACTCATAGGGATAAAAAAAAAAATTAGAAAACCTTATTCTTATGCAAAATTCTATCTACCCCGAATCCTAGAAATAAAAAAGCACATAACTCAACTATATACAGACCAATACCCTAAATGTATCCGATGAAAGTAATGGTATTGAATCCTGAAAATAAAACAACTGAAGGCAAAGATCAAGGATTTTAGTTGAATTATACAATAAATGTTCAAGATGGACTCAAATACCTCCCCCCCCCCCCCCCCTTATTTTGTCTCAACTGGACAAAAGGTGAATAATAAAAAAATAATCATATTTGAAGAATAAAATGAATTAATCACCCTAAATTATACAACTATCCACTTAACGGATCTCCTATATTAAATAGATATAGGAGGCGCCTTTTGTCATTTTTCAAATGACTGTGCCATATATCTTCGAAGACTAATTATAAGCATGAGAATAACCAGAGGATATAATAATAGGTGATAAATCTTATTCAATCATTACCATACCAATGGATTTTCTTAATGATTCAAATCGTATATTATCCAAAGGTTTAGTAAACAAATCAGCTAATTGATATTCAGTAGGTAAATAGTTTATCTCAAATTCTTTCGATTCAACTAATTCTGGTATAAAAAGATGTCTTATTTCAATATGTTTGGTACGGGAATGTTGAATGGGACTCTTGGAGATATTTATCGCACTTTGATTATCGCAGTATAAGGTTGGTTTTTCTTCTTTAATGCCATAATAATTAAGCATTTTCTTAATCCACATTAATTGCGCGCAACAGCTTCCAACTGCTATATATTCTAATTCGGTTGTGGAAAGAGAAGTGCAATTTCTCTTTTTACTACTCCATCCTACCAAGTTATTACCTATGTAATGACAAGCACTTGATGTGCTTTTACTGTCATCAGAATAGCCAGCATACGTTTGATACATAAAAGATGAATTTCCCTTTAATATGTTTGATAATACGTTTGATACATAAAAATGAATTTCCTTAGGAGTGCTTTGATAACGTGCACCTACACATACATCATACATTATATATGGACGCGAGGCTGTGAGGTATAACAGGCTACCTATCATACTTCTATATAGGGTAGGATCTATAGGTTTCCCATATTCATCTTAAGAAAGTTTGATTGATGTACTAATGGGAGTCCTAGTGACTTTGGCATTGTCTAATCTGAATTTCTTTACTAACTCTATAGATTATTTTGATCGCGAAATGAATAATGCGTTTGAATTTTTCTCGTTCTGAAGTCCTAAGAAATATTGTATCTCCCCCATTAATGACATTTGGAACTCCCCATGCATAAAATCAGAAAATTGTTTAACCTCAGTAGATGAGTTAGATCCAAAAATAATGTAATCTAAGTAAACCTGAGATATTAGGACTTGTTTGTTAAAATATTTAACAAATATTGTCAGATTATTGTCGCCTTGTCTAAACCCTTTATTGATTAAAGAGTTTAACGAGCATTCATACCAGGCCCTAAGGGCTTTCTTTAAACCATATAAAGCCTTTTTAATCGATAGACATGATTCGGGTCATGAAGATCAATAAAACCTTTCGTCTATTCAACACAAGTTTCCTCTATCAAAATTCCATTAAGAACTGCAGATTTAACATCCATTTGATAAAGTGTGAATTGTAAATGACAAACTATAACTAAGAGTAGTCGAACAGATTCAAGACGAGTAACAGGGGACAATATCTCCTCGAAATCTATTCCTTCAACTTGAGTGTATCCTTGGGCCACTAATCTGGCTTTGTTTTTAACTATCATCCCTGATTCATCTGATTTATTTTAAAAATCCTTTGTGTTCTGATAACCATTTATTTTTTGTTCGTCATGACTTTTTAATTAAACGAGATCTTCTTGCATAAAAGTTATCCAAAATGAGTCAGTAAGTGATTCATTCACATTCTTTGGTTTTACTAGAGAAACAAAGCATGAAAATTGAGAAATATTCCTTCATTGAGATCTTGTACAAACAGTCTAATCTGGGCTATCGACCACTTTATCTAAAGGATGATCTTTAGAAACCTAGTTAGGAACTCCAGGGTCTCAGTTGGTAAAGAATCAACTATCTCTGGAGAGTCATAGGTAAATTATTTTCGGACTCATCCACTTTAGCTGGCTCTTAATTTTTATTCTCTAGCATGCTATCACGATCTAGGTACATCACGTACCACTCCTGGCCCAACGGGTCAGAATCTCGCCACTGAACCCAAGTCGTAAATAGATAACCATAGGCGTTTATAGACTTACATCCGCGAGTCATAACCATACCACATTACACCATTAGACTGTAAACTCACATACAATGGTCATGGGACAGTCCTATGACATATTGTAATCGATCCAACACCTGTTGGTCAATGCCAGGATAAACCAACCACTACACTCAACCTTCAATGATAACATCCATAGAATATGTATGTCTAACTATATCACACACACACACACTTACACACACACACACACACACACACTGACACACACACACACACACACACACACACACACACACATATATATATATATATGCTAGGATGTACCCTTGTCGATGGCACGACAATAAAATTTGTTCCGGTGATATTTTATAACCATGCCGATAACATGACAAAAAACTGTTCCAGTGATAAATTTGTGCCCGTGCCGATGGCACACTCATAATTTTGTCCCGGTACATTTCTATTAGCGACCTATCATTAGTTCATGTTCTCAATTGTTTTTATTATGACTATTTTTGTAGTTATAATTTTGTGCAAAACTATTTGAAATTTACTAATAAAATATTATCTCACCGATTGTAAACTGACGTAGTATTTGCAAATGTCATTTCATTTTCAATTAATTTTAAAATGATAACATTCAAGGAAATGGCATTTCATTTTTAATTAATTTTAAAATGATAAGGAATTATTTGGACATACACTTGTACTCACTATTATTGAAATTACTCATTTCATACTCCAATCAATTTTGATTTTACACATATACAATTGGGTGAAAATTATTATCAACCGACAAATGTTTTAAAATAAAATTTCAAGTCTTGCTCATGAGAAATAATGCTCATCGTATTCCGCCAAAACATAATATATAACTCATGTTATTGGGTTCTAACCCCCAAGCATGAATTAAATATAGTAATATAAATAATTAACAGTTGTAAAGAGGAAAAATCATATATTTTATTGTCTTATATCATACTTAGCGTTAAATTTTCTTCAATTTTTGTTTACATTTTTATAATTGTCTACTATTTTTGGATACTTTTGAACGCACTCAATTTTGAGAATGAAAAATATTTGAATTTTGAGAATGAAATTTTTTTGAACACACTCAATTTCTGTTGTGTGTTGAGTTATGTTATAGTATTATCACTTAAAAAAAGTTTTTTTCTTGTGTATGAATGTTAAATATTTCAGTGGAACGTTAAAAAAATGAACTCAATGATTTTTTTGAGTTGTTTTTATTAAGATTCTCCTTAAATGTTTAGCATTCATATATTATTTTTTTAATTTCTGAAATTGTAACACAAAAAAAAACAAGGGTTCGTTTGGTTCAAAATAAAATATGTTTTAACGCGACGAAAAATAACATGGTGAAATACGTTTTGTAAAATGAGAATTCACACACATGTAGGCCCAACCAATGATGAATCATACAAAATTTAGAGCAATTACAATATCACGCTTCATAAAAACACAATTAGTGAAAGGGAAAAAAATAGAGAGAAAACCCAAATACCAACAAAAATTACTCCCCCCTTTCGCAATTACAATATGACGCTTCGAATGTTGTGAAACACAATTAGTGATCTAAACATGCTTTATTATACACATGCTAACTGGGAAAACCCAAATACCAACAAAAATTACAAAACAAATTCCCAAACAGGGAGTCACCAAGATCTGAACAACAGTTTTGAAGAAACCCGAAGGCACCACCGGAGGCATCATCGTTGGATCTGAAAAACCCCAATCATCACCAAAAATCATATATGGAAAAAAACACCTGTGTGATTCCAAAAAACGAAGCATACATGATCGAGTGTCAGAAAACAAATTGAAATACCCTTTAATGGAAAAAGGAGCATACAGGATCCAGTTTATATACATGCAAATTAAAAGTTCCCTGAATGGAAAAATGAACCTGAATAGAGCATACATGATCCAGCAACTATAATCAGCAGCTTTGACCGATAATTTTTGAGATCGACATCAGTAACTCTCTCTCTCCAAATAAGCACCTACAATAAAAAAAAGGCTAAAAAATCTGTAGGAGAACACTTATGAAAATGAAAACCCATAAAAAAACACCTTACTTGTAGGAGATCACCTATAAAAAAATATGAAGGAGAGAACGTAAAAAAATACCTTGCCTGACTTACCTCTTAAAAGAGAGAGGTAGAAGTGAGTTGACAGGACCTAGGCCTCCGATCATTTACTGACACTAGCTCCAGCGTAGATCAAGTGCGTCAGCGCCAAAGGATGCCCCCGGAAGTAGACAAAACTCATAATCACTGGGTATCCTTTGTTCAATCTTCGTTATGTATGATGTATGATGTTTCAACTTCCTTCACCTTCGTTCAATCTTCAAAGGTTACATTCGATATGATGTAAATAAAGAGGCAAATAGTCTACTTTTTCCTGAGCTCTTTAGAGTGGGTTAGATATTGAGAGGCTCGAGATATTGAATGGCTCGAGGTACAGTAAGTAGATAGGTGGTTATTAAAGAGGGTAGAGTGGAGATTTTGACATATTTCTCAATCTCTCGAGCCTTGTGTTCTTACGCAAGTCAAAAAATCATGTGTGCATGTGTGTGTGCCTCAGACGTTAAATCTCAGCCACCAATCGATAAACAGCAAATTCAACGAATTCAATATGACCATTAGTTGGGACAGACAAAAAAAGCGGCCTATGACAGCATGACAATTAAGGTATACCGCACCCATGGGTCATACTTGAGATAACCATCGGCCTCAACCTCAATGATACTTTGAGCATGAGCTACCCAACATTTGATAAGTGTGGGTCCTCATCTTTGTCTGAAGCCTTGGTCTTGTCCAAAAGTGAATGCAAGACTACGACTGAGCCGACCTACCTTTACAATAATTATACCATAAACTCCCTTGATCAACGGCCTCGGCTTCGACTCAGGCTTACTGGTCGAGGGCGACATCATCATAGCCCGTTGTTTTGGGGATACATGGATCAGTGCGCGTACAACACATATCACACGTGGGCAAAACCGTTACTACCATATCATCCCCTCACGTGAAGGAATATTTAGTCATCATAACCTATATGTGACAGGGGCAGGTGTCAACACAAGATTGGCTAAGATCAATACATTCATGCATACAACACTCTTAGGGGGTACATTGTACGCCCTAAGTGCTATATATACCTTTAATCTTCATCACTGTAAAGAACCGATTAATTACAACCCTAGCTAGAACTCTGCTCATTTGTATACATGTGAGAGAGAGAGAGAGAGAGAGAGAGAGAGAGAGCTTGTGTTGTAACCAGGCCATTAGAGCCATATTTACTAGTGGATTTACACTCACATACACAAAGTGGACATAGGCTCTAGCCGAACCACTTAAATCCAGGTGTTCATCCTTTTCACCTCATCTCCTTCTCTATTGATTTACTATGTGATTATTACCATTGTTGCATACCTGTTCGAACTTCACACATCTGTGACTTGGTGATACCATTTCTGGTATCATGAATTTGGCGCCGTCTATGGGAAAGAATATCATCATCTTTTTCATTTTCTAGCTTATCCTCGTCGGAGTTTCTAGTGGTGAACCAGTCACCCCCTCCTGTGGAGCTGTTTTACCATTGAAAGAGTTCATGTTGAGCTACAAGGATTTTACTCTTTAACTGCGGCTCATCCGAACGATTTAATACATGGCATCAGAATAACCACCACCACCATCACCAGTTAGTGTACCTAGTTCCAATAATTCACCCCCTCAGTCAGAAATGGCCGAAGTGGCGGCAGCATTGAAATCCTTAGCAGCAAGCCAATAGGAAATACAAGAGCAGCTGGTTGACTTCTGCGAGAACGTGGTAACCAATCCAGTAGGAGCCTAGGCAGAGATGATTACTCTACCAGCCGGGGATAAGCATCAGGGGACCAATGGACCACCTCGGGCACCTCGCAAGGTTCCACCTCCTCTTCAACGAAAGAGGGACGTTGCTGACCCTAGGTGTTTACGCTTGGGGAGGCAAGGCCAACCCTGTCTAGAGAATCAATATGATGATTATGAGGCTGAAGATGATCAGGTGGATTGTTGGGAGCCATACGAAGTATCTTAGAATATGGTAGACCCCATCCAAGGAAGTCGAGGTTATGATAGGAGCCCGAGAATTGATGCCCGACCAAGGGGTTCAGCTTTTGATCGATTAACCAGAGGGTAGGACTTCGAAAGGCTCGACCTAGTTGGTTATTTAAGATAAAGGTTGTTCAGGTCAAGGAGCAATGCTAGCTTAAGGAGGGTGGGGGCAGACGATCGACTCCGGTGTGGAAGAGACGAGGCCCAATGAGAAGTAAACAGCCGACACAGGTCAGCAGTAAGGGAACCCTCAGTTCAGTCGATTGAGGTAGTAAGGGAAAACATTGGCCAGGAAGAAGTTGTTGAAGCGGACAAGAGGCCTTGAAATGACTCAATTTAAAGGCTAGAAAATAAGATTGGAGACATCCTTAAGAGCCGTGATCCCTTGCAGAGGGGATAATCATAAGGTTCTCCTTTTATGGAAAAAATAGTCAAGTTCCCAACCCCTATCAAATTCAAACTGCTAGTGGTTACTCCAAAGTATGATGGGAGTACCAACCATGTGCACCACGTAGAGATGTACCAGTTGACTGCAAACATCTACTCCATCTCAGATGAGATGAAATGTCGTGCCTTCTCAAGAACTTTGACTGAAGATGCCCATATATGGTTCACTTCACTCCTAAAGAACTACATTGAAAATTTTAAGAAACTCGCGGAACAATTTATCCATAATTTCTGCTTTGGGGTAAGACCCCAGAAGAAAACTACTCACCTGTTGTACGTTAAGAAGGGGAATAATGAGAGTCTCAGGGAGTACATTATGAGGTTTAATAAGGAAAAGTTGGAATTGGAGGATTATGAGGAAAGTATTATGATGAAAGCGTTAATAGGAGGCCTGTAGAAAGGGAAATTGTTAAGGAAGCTTGCTGAGGACCCACCAAAATCTATGGCTGAGATATTTGCAATAGCCAGCAAGGTCATTAATGTCGAGGAAGCAATGGCAGCTAAGTATGAGGATGAAAAGGTCACTAGCAGTGGGAGAAAGTTTTAGAAGAAGAATAAAGATGGAAATAAGAGATCAACTGATGATAAGTTTACCAGGTATACTCCCCTCACAGTCAGCTGCGAGCACATTTTGAATGAGATGAAGAATGATCGGTCCCTAAGATGGCCCAAGATGCTGAAGGCTCCCCCTCATAAAAGGCATAAAAGCTTATGGTGTGAATTTCACCAAGATCATGGGAATTGTGTTTCTCCTTTAAAGATGAGATTGAGAAGATGTTAAAGGGTGGGAAGCTAAAAAAGAATGTGAGCAGTGGTAGCCCAAAGAAGGGACACGAAGACCCTAAAAAAAGATGGATCAATAGGTACAGAGAAGATGTTATAGGTAAAAAGGATGGCGCCTTAAACGATGATGACGATAACGACCCAGACCTACCACCAAAGGATGATGATCCAAAAGATCGAATTCACATGATTTTGCTCGATGTGAAGATGATCTATGGAGGCCTAGAAGGGGGTGGTGTAGAAGTGGTTGACTTTTAGGGGCATGTAGCCGAGGCTAATCCCCTTCCCAAGGTTGAAGCTGTTAACTCGATCGAAGTAGGAAAAGAATTTGAGAAGAGAAATAAGGTAGACATGGATACCTTAATTGTGGATTTTTCAAGACTTGTCCTCAAAATAACCCTTTGGTAATTACAACTAGAGAGCATGGGTATGATGTGCCGATGATATTGGTCGACAGGGGAAGTTCGACCGATGTTATGTTCTGGACATGTTTCAAAGTTTAGGACCCATCAAGAAGAGGTTCGTCCCCTATCATCACCCTCTGAAAGGGTTCAACAGCGAGAAGGTGCATCCACTGGGAATGTATGAAATGGACGTTAGAATGGGAGATGTTTGGCCTAAGAGGATAATAAAGAAGGTCAATTTCTTTATGATGGGTGAAAGTGTATACTCGGCCTATAACATTATCATTGGAAGAGTAGCCCTCAAGGAATTTGAGGCTGTGCCATCCACTGTACACCAATGGTAAAATTCTCAACTCCTTATGGGGTAGGGGAAGTCCAAGGTGATCAAATGTTGGCACATGAATGCTATTTTAACTCAGTCCAGAAGAGGGAAGCTCACAAGAAAGAAACTACGACCTACAATATTGACTCCAGGGATAAGTTGAAACTAAAGAAATGGGAGGCCGCAAAAGAGGTAGAATCTATCGTCCTCAGTGAGGATGAGCCGAAAAAGCCCATCCAAGTTGGAAAATACCTGAGAGGAGATAACAAAGAAGAGGTGATTAAACTCTTAAGAGATAGGTAGAGTATCTTCGCGTGGAGTCATGATGATATGCCGGGCATAGATCCTAAACTTTTTTGGCATAAACTAAATGTGGTCGATGATGCTAGGCCGATACAAGAGAAGAGAAGAATCTATTCTCGAGAGAAATACAAGGTCATCCGGGAAGAAGTAAAGAAGTTGGAAAAAGATGACTTCATAAGAGAGGTTATATATCCTGACTGGCTGGCTAACGTAGTTTTTTCCCCCAAAGATAATGGGAAGTGGAGAATGTGTGTGGACTTTACCGATCTAAATAGGGCTTGCCCCAAGGATTGCTTCCCATTGCCTAGAATCGATCAGATAATTAATGCAACAACGGGCCATGAGCTGATGAGTTTCATGGATAACTACTCGGGATACAACCAGATATTCATGCACCCGACCGATAAGGAGAAGACTAACTTCATAATTGACAAGGGGACCTACTGCTACAAGGTCATGCCATTAGGTTTGAAGAATGCTGGAGCTACCTATCAGAGGCTTATCAACAAGATGTTTGAGGATAAAATTGGGAAGACGATGGAACTCTATGTTGATGATATGATTACTAAAAGTCTCAAGGTTTCCACTCAGTGGCCGACCTCAGGTAAACTTTTGACATGATGGATATATACAGGATGAAGCTTAACCCTGCAAATTGCGTGTTCGGTGTAGGAGCGGGAAAATTCTTGGGCTTCTTCACAAATCAGAGGTGGATAGAGGCCAATCCAGCAAATATCAAGGCATTAATGGAGATGAATATTACTACTTCGATCAAGGATGTGCAGAGGCTGACGGGGAGAGTGGCGGCACTTAACAGGTTTGTGTCCAGAGCCACCGATAATTGTCTCCCATATTTTAAAGTTCTTAGAAAATATTTAGAAAGGAATGAGGAATGTGATAAGGTCTTCTCAGAGTTAAAGTCCTATTTCAGCTCTGCCTTATTATTGTCACGGCGAGTCCAAGGGGAATAACTTTATGTATATTTAGCAATCTCAGAGTCAGCTATTAGCGCTGCCATCATAAGAGATGAGGATGGAGTACAGAAGCCGGTATATTTCAATAGCAAGGCACTCTAGGGGCTGAACAGAGGTACCCAAGGATGGAAAAATTGGCCTATGTTATAATTCATGCTTCAAGGGAGATGAAGCCATACTTCCAAACCCACACAATGGTCGTCCTAACGGGCTCTCTCCACTTCGGCAGGTCATTCATAAGCCTTAGAAGTCGGAGAGACTAATGGCTTGGGTAATAGAGCTTGGATAATTTGATATCATTTACCAGCCTAGAGTGGCCATTAAATGCCAGGAACTAGTAGACTTTGTGGCCGAGTTCACATGGTACGAGGCTGAGAGTGAAATTTTTTAGACTACTTGCTGTGAGCAAGGAAAAAGTGAAAGCTCTCCCCCGGACAAGGACGAGACAAGTTCAGCGAGGGGTAGAGTATCTGAGAGTGAAGAGGAATGACATCTCTTCAAAAATAGAACCCTGGTAGAAGGTAATTTCTCTGAGAATGATATAGTATGGAGCCTCTATATCGATGGGTCTTCTTGCCAGAGTGGAAGAACTGCAGGCCTGATTGTGTCAGCACCAGACGGAACAGATATTGAATATGCATTAAGATTCAACTTTAAAGCCTCCAATAATGAATCATAAATGAAGCTCTGATAGCAAGCCTCTCCTTGGTTTGAGCCTTGAACGTCGACCATATCCTATTTCACAATGACTCCAGATTGGTAGTAAATTAAGTCTTAGGAGCATATGAGACAAAAGATGACAGGATGGATAAATATTTAGCGAGAGTGAGGTTAATGCTGAATAATATCAAAGAGGTGAAGTTGATAAATGATACCTCGACTGGACAATGACCGAGATGATTCCCTTACAAGGATGGCCTTAGCTATAAGAACGGAGATGAGGAGGACGGTGCCCATAGAAATCTTACATCAATCAACCATTGAGGAGGAGAACAACACTCTGGAGTCTTATCTGAATTTGAAAATAGGAGTCGCCTGGATGGATCCTCTCATTAGGTACATAAAGAGTGGGTAATTACCATAATCAAAGACCGAGAAAAGGAAGTTGAGATATAAAGATGTTAAGTTCTCCATCATAGGAGACACTTTATACAAGAAAGGGTTTTTGCTTCCTCTACTCAGATGTGTCCATCCATCTGAGGTAGCATACATCCTAAAGGATGTGAACGAAATCTCCTGCTTCAGTCACATTGGGGGAAGATCTTTGGCTAAGAGAATTATTACCCAAAGATATTGGTAGACGACCTTGGCTAAGGATGATGAAGCATATGTCAAGAAGTGCGACAAGTGCCAAAGGTTTTCTACAATTCCCCAGCAGCCTCATCAACCTCTGAACTCCATTACATCTCCCCGGACGTTTTTGGTATAAGGAATTAATCTGGTAGGACCCTTACCCAGACCGTGAATAATATCGTTATTTAATCATAACGGTAGATTACTTTTCAAAGTGGGTGGAGGCTGAAACGATGATTACAATTACGAAGCAGAAGACCTTTTAGTTTTTCTAGAAAAACATCATCTGCAGGTACGACCTACCCAACACCCTGATATCTGATAATGGAACACAATATAAGAACGTCTCCCTAAAAAACTACTACAAAAGTGTCGGCATTAAGTAATTCTTCTCCACCCCTAGTCGACCCCAAGCTAACGGGAAGATATAAGTGACAAACCGAACTATTCTTGATGGAATTAAGAAGAAATTAGAGGATGTGAAAGGGAGATGGATTGAATAAGTTTATGTTGTCTTATGGGAATACAGAACAACGAAGAGGAATCCTATCGGGGCGACCCCATTTATGCTTACTTACGGCTCAAAGGAAGCCGTGTCGATGGAATTAGGTATGCCTACTCATAGGGTTCAGACCTACGACCCCAAGCTAACGGGAAGATATAAGTGACAAACCGAACTATTCTTGATGGAATTAAGAAGAAATTAGAGGATGTGAAAGGGAGATGGATTGAATAAGTTTATGTTGTCTTATGGGAATACAGAACAACGGAGAGGACTCCTATCGGGGCGACCCCATTTATGCTTACTTACGGCTCAAAGGCAGTCGTGTCGACGGAATTAGGTATGCCTACTCATAGGGTTCAGACCTACGACCCTAAAAAGAATAATGATAAGCAGAGGCTTAATTTATATCTTATATAAGAAATAATGGAAGACTTTGGACTTAGGCAAGCTACCTACCAACAAAGAATAGCGAGATTCTATAATAATCTAGTAAGAGCGTGCCCACTGAAGGCAGGGGACTTGGTACTAAAGACGACATGGCGAAAACCCAATTACATTCATCCAAATTAGCATAGCTCATATAAGGTAGTCGAAGAGGTGGTGCCAGGAACATACAGATTAGAAAACATAAAGGGAGATCCATTCTCCAACCCATGGAACGCCGACCACCTCGAGAAATATTACCAATGAGATCACAGTCTTGCTGTCTTTTTTCAATTCTATTGTAATACACGTATATGAGACTTGGATGAATGAAATATAAGTGTTCCCTCATATGATTATCTATTAAGATATTTGTTTGTATGTATTAAATCATCTTAAGCTACAAAACATCATTCGTGGTTAAGTAAACTTAAGTTGCCTCAGTGATATGGCAGTCCAGATGGGGTCAACCTCGTCCATCGACTGCCAACAACATCGAAAGGCATTTATTATTAAACAACACAATTTGATGAATGAAAATTTTAAATCAATTAGTTTTGGTTGTTGTTAAAACATCATTAATTTGGAGAACTTACTCTCTCGGACGAGATGACAGTGCATGGACGGGACAACCCTGCACACACTCTCAAAACAACGAGGGAGGATTTGTACCTAAACACCATAATTTGGTGGATGGAAATTAAAAATCACTTAATTATGGTTAATATTAAAACATCAATAACTTGGAAAACTTACTCCCTCGACCGAGACAACAGTGCATGGATGGGACGACCCTCCACACACTCTCAAAATTAAGAGGGAGGACTTGTGCCTAAACACCATAGTTTAGTAAATAAAATTTTAAATCACCTAGTTGTGGTGGTTATTAAAACATCATTAATTTTTTGAACTTACTCCCTTGACTAAGACGACTGTGCATGGATGGGATGACCCTCCACACACTCTCCAAATAATGAGGGAGAACTTGTGCCTAAACACCATAATTTGGTGGATATAAATTAAAAATCACGCAATTGTCATTAATATTCAAACATCATTAATTTTGATGAACTTACTCCCTCGACTGAGACGATAGTGAATGGACGGGACCACCCTCCACACACTCTCAAAATGATGAGGGAGGACTTGTGCCTAAACGCCATAATTTGGGGGATGCAAATTAAAAATCAGTTAATTGTGGTTAATATTCAAACATCATTAACTTGGTGAGTGTGCTCCCTAGGCCTTGATTATGGTTGATTCATGGTTCATTAGCAATATTATTAAATGCATCGACGAGCCGAGGGAGGACATGATTATGATTGATTCATGGTTAATTTGCAATATTATCTTGTTTGAGTACGATACGATGGTATAGTTATGGCATGCAAATAAGAGAGCAACAAGACATTCCATTTCACAAAATACAAAGTACAGAGATGATGAAAAACTTAAAAGAATAAAAAGTGTTCAAAATAGACAAAATAGAAGTACAGTCAAAAGAGGATATTGGTCACAGACGACCACCCTAAGAAGTCGGCTCAAGGTTCATAATGGGAGTTTCCTCGACATTAGGATCATCTCCACCCTCGGAGTGTATTACTTTGGCTTGGACGTCGGCCTGAACATTAGCCACTGCCTTCGCTGTCGTAATCACCTCCACATACTCCAGAGAGGCATCAAAGAGGGGGTTAGACAAGTCTGTAGCATCCAAGGCAGGCCGAATAGAAGAGACGACCTCAGTGAACTTGGTAGTAATCCAACAGCAAGTCGTATTTATGCCTCTCTCCAAGTAAATGATGCCAAAGATGCCAAAATCATCTGAAGCCTTGAAAGCTTCAACAGCCTCGACCCTGATCCTCTCAAGGGCCTCAGGAGACAAGGCCTCATATTTTCTCTTCTGCACGGCCTCAACAAGCTCTTTGGTATGAGTGACTGATAATGCAACCAAAGCCTCATACTTCTTCCCAAGAAGGTGGTCCTTCATCTTCATCAAGTCTTGCTTTATCTTCTGATCATTCTTAGCTTGTAAAAGGTTGGCCTGGAAAGACTCCAGGTGTTTCTTCATCCTCTCTTCAGATTTGAGGGCTCGGTTGGCCTCATGTACTTTGGGATAATTCTCAACCATCCACTTTTTGGCCGAGGCAACGGTGCATACAGACTGTAGAGAAGGGAAATCATATTAGTACAGATGAGGTAAGAGTACGAGAAAAGACTTGTGCATACAAAAAAAATAATTTCCTAAGCCATTAGATGTAGGCCCAAATCAAAGACCTAGGGAAGAGCCATCTTTTCTAAGAACTCATAGTCGTCCTTGGAGGGAACTCCAATCATCACCCTCTTGGATCTTATAGCTGAGGGGAGAATGGAGCCCGGGCACTTCCTTAGGTTGGTTATGTTTTTATGCCAGTACTCCTGAAAAGAATTCCCATAACAAGAGCTAGCTCTGGAACTGCTCGGCATAGAGGAGCTTGGGGGGATGACTCTCATCCTATGAGTGTCCCTCTCAGTCCGACTGTCAAGGGGAACTTGATCGTTAGCCCTTTTTTGGTCGGCCTCAAATGGTGTCGACCCTGTGTCTATTGTCTTCTCCGACTGGCCCTTAGCGACCGAGTACTTTTTTTTGCTTAAAGCATTGTAAAGGATTGGATCATGCATGTTGAAAAAATCCTTAGGCAGATGAGGAGGAAGGTCTGCAAAAACATAACATGGATTATTAGTCTCGGTCATAAAATAAGATAAAGGACTTAAAATAATGAAATCACTTAACTTACAATGGTTATCCAGTGGATCAACCCTCAACCCGGACTTAAATAAGTACTCCGGGGACATCAATTCTACAAACGAAAGGAGTTGACCATCCTTCCCTTTCCCCGTGAGGAAGTCAACCTTCTCCCTATTGTTTATACAGTAGTCAGGGTCAGACTTAGAGATCATTGAGGGCTTTTCCCAAGTACGGGTACCGTCAACTCATCATCTAGTCCCTCATAGTCAAAGTCGGCAGGAAACTCCTAAGCCCTAGATGCATAGAAGAACCTCTTCTTTCAGTTATGATTGGAAGTTTGATTGACATGGAGGATCTTCTTGTCAAACTTCCTAGCCCCCAAGTGGTAGTAACCGACCTAATTTTTAGAGGAAGAGACATGGTAACAAGCATGGAAAATCTCAACTGACGGTTCATCCTCGTACTTATTTCTCCATAAGGAGATATAACCCAAGATGACCCTCCAGGAGTTTGGGGCTAACTAAGTGGGAGCGAGGCCGAGACTTGAAAATATAGCCCGTACGATTGGGTAAAAAGGAAAGCAAAATCCAACCCTGAACATTTGTTCGCAGAGGGAAATTTTTCCCTCTCGTTTGTCATGCACTCTCTCATCTTCGACTGGAACTCGCAAAGTAACGCGAGGTCTAATGCTATAAAGGTGTCTGAAGTAAATATGGTCAATCTCACGGATGGAGGATTGGTATTACTCAGTGTATGAACACTCCACGGGCTCGTCAGACTTAGAGCCCTCCTCCATCTCGTCTTCATCCACTCCATCTCCACCCCCAGCATCAGTAGTAGGGTAAGTTCTTTAGAACTCTGCATCGGTTATAGCAGATAAAGTAACTACAGTCCGGGGAATATTTGTATTGGTGATCGGCTCAATAAGGTTTGTAATAATCTCTACAGAACTGTCGTCTCGTCCAAATGCCTCGACTCGGCTTGGTGATGAGGATCGTGACATTTAGTCAGGCCCTCTCATCTCCCTAGGTTGGGCCGGTGAATACCTCATGGATTTGTCATATGAATCTCTATTATCGGCTTGGGTGGAAAACGAGCCGACCATTTCCTTAGGAGAGGGTAGAATTATTTTTAAATGGATAGCAAAGAGGGGTCGTCTCCAGACGGTGTCGTCTTGGAGCTTAACCTCGGCCTCGTCCTCTAACTTACATATCTCTTGGAAATACCTCTCCCTAAGGATTGGGTACTTAAATGCTAACTCATATAAGGTTTTTAACATTCAGTGACCGAGGTAGCATTTAAGTTAAAGTTGGAAATCACAAATAATTTGAGGGTTAACCAAGGATTGACTTAAAGATCAAAAAGGCAAAAGTTAATCATTTTCCTACTAAGAAGAGCGAAGAATAGTTTGATGGGAAGGATAACCCGAATATGACCGGAGTGAATTAAGGGGCTAAATGATAGACTAAATGGAGTAAACACTAAGCGAAAAATGCCCCTAAAATCCTGAAACCACTCAAAACCAACTAGTAAGCCCCTAATAGCCAAGTTAAGCTGACGGAGTTGGATTAAGCTTGTCAGAAATTATGAAGTCTTAAAATAATTTAAGAAACTTTAGAATGGTGGAAGAAGGGTAATTGGAAGGTAAATGGGAATGGAGAAGCAGAAACGACCTTGGAAAGATGTTTGGAGGCACAGAGACAAAGGGCAAGAGCTCTGGTTCAGAAAGTTGACGTGTTGGAGAAATGAAATGGGGAAGAAGAAAGGTATTGAAAAATAACCCCTTTTATATGCAGGTAATGATTTGTGCACATTTTACAAATAGATGCACAATGTCCCATGACCCTCATCATAATAAACATGAAACTCTAAGCATTTAAATAGCCATTCACACCTTGATTAGACACAACCATATGGGAAGTGTGACAGCTGTCAACTCAAGCTACCACTCACCTACTGGATGCCATGTGTGCTCTCCACAATCGTCACATGACATAACTTCATTACCCCTTAGTCATCTCGTAACATCAATGGCTAAAGGTCGGGGGTGATTGATGTGCCAGAATATACTCTCATCGAGCTAAAAATATACTCGGCCTATGACAGCATGAGAATTAAGCTAGGTCTTACCTCACCCCTGGGTTGTACCTGATATAACCATCATCCTCAGCCTAAATGATACGCCGAGCACCAGTTACCCAGCAATTAATAAGTGTGGTCCCTTGGCTTATCTGAAGCCTTAGCCTCATCCACAAGTCAATGCAAGACTACAGCCGACCCAACCTACCTTTCTAGCAATTATATCGTCAACTCCCTTAAGCAAAATCCTCAGCCTCTGCTCAGGCATACTGGACGAGGGTGACATCATCATAGTATGTGGTTTGGAAGACATGTGGATCAGTACGCGTAGGACAGATATCATATGTGGGCAAAATCGTTACTACCAGATCATCCCCTCACGGGGAATATTTAGTCATCATAACCAACATGTGACAGGGGAAAGTGTCCACACTTGATTGGCTAAGAGCAATACATTCATGCATACAACATGCTTGGGGGGTAAACTATACCCCCTAAGCGCTATATATACCTTTCATATTCTTCATTGTAGAGGATCGATTAATTATTTCCCTAGCTAAAACTCTTCTCATTTGTATACAGGAGAGAGAGAGAGAGAGAGAGAGAGAACTTGTGTTGTAACCAAGCCATTATATCCATATTTACTAGTGGATTTACACTCACACACACAGTGGACGTAGGCTCCAACCGAACCACTTAAATCCAAGTGCATATCCTCTTCACCTCATCTCCTTCTTTATTGATTCACTGTGTGATTATTACCATTATTGTATACATATTCAATCTTCACACATCTATGACCTGGTGATACCATTTCTGGTATCATCATGTATATGTATAACCGAATAAATGTGCATAAGTCACTCGTAGCACTAGCCCATAATTCTCGAGTCTACCCCTGACTCCCAAATATTCAAGTAGTCACTTACTTATAATAAATTGATCAATATTAATATTATGGTCACTTAGCTATCCTACTCCATCCCGTATCAAAATTCTAATCGAAATCCCAAACCGATTTCATTAATCATATTCCGAGTTTCATTCACCTTAAAACATCCATTTTCCTATACCCGAATTTGTAAGGGCAAATTTCTAATCGAGTCAATTTGTTTGTAATTGGAATAATTCGAGACAAAACTGTTTAAGTCGTAGGTTAGACATTGAGTTATGATCCTACAAAGCCTATGACGTGTTGTGTTGAATATATTGTGTCCAAGCTTCAAAGATGATATCATGTTATATTTTCGTGCCAAGTTTATCTTCATAACACTTGGTTTTATCAAATATCTCTCAGGTATGAATGCTAATGAATTGTGAGACTTCAGATTTTATTTTAGGTGTAGTTTTACTCTTAAATTATTTTTGGGACCATGAAAATTATTTTAAATTGTCTTTTTAATGTTTATCTGAGTGTTTTTCGTTCAAAGGGATTTTAAGTTAGTTAAAACAAAATTTGGATGTCGTTCGAACGAACTTAAGACTCGTTAGAATGATAATACATTTTCATTTGAACTCGTTAGAAGCCTATTTCAAACGAGCATAGAATGAGGGCACACTGTTAGGCCTCATTTGATGGCTTTCAATACTGGTTCAAACAATATAATGATCTGTTTAGAAAAATCTTGGATTTGGGTCAAACGAGATGACATTCTTGTTCAAAAGAGACAAGTTTTTGTTTGAACGAGTACCCGCCTCATATTTTATGTATGACTATAAAAGGTGTTTTAAACTAAGAAAATGTAAGAACTTTTGATGAAAAACTTTTTTGTATATGTTTAGGAAAGCTCCCAAACATTCAGATATCCTTTCATATGCTATTGTGATCTTGATTTTGACACTGAGTTTTCTTCTTTCATTCAGAAGATTGACTTTCATACGGTGGGCTTCGTGCATGCTGATTATGGTGAAGAAATAGTGGAATACGTGTTCCGAATCGTAGATGATTTCTAAGGCTACATCAGTGGGTAGCAAGGTTTACATGGACTCGTGTATTGTGGATACTTGCGTGGGTGAATTCCTACATTGCTTCCATAGAGGAGAGGTCAAAAATTAGAAGAGCGACAAGTCTTGTGGGTGATCAAGTCGTTGAGTAAGTCTTGTCTACTCTTGTTCAAATCCGTATCATAGTGGATTGTCTGGCCTGGTCATTCGAGGTTTTTTCCCTTAGCGGTTTCCTCATACATTGGCGTCCTGTAGTGTGTTTGATTTATTTGCTTTATATTAATCACATTAGATGCATGTTAGAGGGTTAACAAGATAAAATTTGGTAAATCAAATTATTTTCACAAGATAAGGTTATTGGTGCTAAGATTAAATTGCTTAAAAATATTATCTTTTCCTAAAGAACACTTCTTAGGGGCCTTCTCAAATTGGTATTAGAGATGGACAACTAAATGACTATGTCTATGATCCCTTGTCTTTATGTATGAATCTTGGAGGGTTTGATGGTTTTAGAACACCTATGTTTGATGGGACTAATTATGCTTACTAGAAAATGGGGATGAAGTCAGCTCTTAAGGCTATAGATGAGCGGGTGTCGTTAGCTGTAGTTAACGAGTTGACATCCCCAGTCATGAGAGATGGAGAGGAAACATACTTAAGACCTATTGAGTCATGGAATGATGCCGAGCATAAATTAGCATAATATAATTCTAAGGGTTTAAATTCTCTTTGTTATTTTTCCTCCCTGGAGCAATTCTGTCGTATTATGATATGTGAGATGTCTAAAGAGGTTTTGGATATACTCCAACTCACCCATGAAGGAACCAACACTATTAAGGCTTGCAAACTCCAAAACCTCACCACCCAGTTTGAGACGATTAAAATGTTAGAGAGTGAGACCTTTGATGAGTTTTACACTAGATTGTTCGATATAATTAATTCATCATTTAACTTGGGAGAGAACATGCCCAACAACCGAGTGATAAAGAAAATTTTAAGGTCGTTTCCAGATAAATTTAGCCCAAAAGTGATTGTTTTAAATTATTTGCGGTTACTTAACTCGACGAAACTATAAGATATTGTAGGTGACCTAAAAATTTATAAGCTTGACATGTTTACCCCTAAGAATGTGATGAAGAAAGAAAAGGGCATTGCTTTGAATGCCCGAAAGGAGTAAACAATGGTTTCGAATGATGAGTCGGACATCAAATTCTAAGATATGGCTATATCGGCAAAGAAGTTGAAGATATGTCTAAAATTTTGAAAGCAATCAAAAAATGCCAAAAGTTTTGAGAAAGAAAATAACAACAAGGCCGATCGCACCCCTAAAAACCTTAGTGAGAATGCTAGGAGGGATGACTCGGAGAGATTTTTTTGTTATGATGATTATGGCCATAGAGTATCTAAGTGCCCCACCAAACTAAGGAATAAAGGAAAGAAATCGATAGCTTATAATGCCACCCTAAGTGATAGTGATCTGAAAGAGGTAAATGATTCCTCCAATGAGTGAAACTTTACCGCGTTCATGGATAGTCATGTGAGAGATGATAACAAATCTTCTCATGAAGATATTTCTTTGCGTGACACTTCCAAGGCCATAGTTAGTGAATTTCAAGGGAGTGAGGGTGATGTGAGTGAAGATAACGAATTGTAAGAAAGTGAGTTGCAAGTTACCTTTCGTGAATTATATGTGGAAATTGTGAAGGTTAAGAAGTATAACCTAAAGTTGGAAGGTAGGATGGAAGAACGTGCCATAGGAAATTATAATGATGCATTGATTGAGTATCTTAGGGAGCGTGAGAAGACTCTTCGAGAGTAGCTAGAATACATTGAGGGTGAGAGAGATAGTCTTCATTGTTTGATGGAGGCCATGAAGAAGAAAATTCTAGAGTTTGAGGACTCTAGGCATTTACTCGAGTCTAGGATAGTTGATCTTGAGGAGAGATTAAGATATTCGAATAGGATCAAATTTTATTTGGAGTCAAGGTCGGAAAAGTTGGATAGGATGTTAATGTAATACCTTGACCCAATGTTTATCCCTTTTCGCATAATTCGTAGCAATTTGAAGTTAATGAAAGAGGATTATTATTTAATGAGGTTTTATCCCTTCATCCAGTTTGGTTTAATGGCCCTATTGTATTTTAATGAATTTATTGGGCTACAACTTAAAAGATTGGAAATTGGGTCGTTCGAACGAACCTATGGTCATTAAAAAGTCAAAAAAATATTTTTTAATTTGGATTATATTTTTTGGGCATTTCAAAGGTCGTTTATAGTATTGGAAAAAATGGGTTTTTTTATCAAAATTAAAATCGGATTAAAAATGGAGAGTTTTGTAATTTATAAAATAGAGAAATTCGAATTTGTACAAAAATCCGAACTAATTCGAATTGTCGACGAACTGATTTGCATTACCCACTTATGAAAAATAAAATCCTTTTATTTTAGAGTTTGTTAGGAATCAAACACTTTTCTATTTTAAATAAGCTCGGGTTTAGGGTTTTTAAAACACATTTTAGCCTCCCCTAAAATAAGTAGACACCCATAAATTCCATCTTCTCTCTCATTCAAAACCTAAACTCGTTTAACATAACTTTCAGCTCAAGATTTGAAGGACTAAATCAAGATTTCTCCAGATCATTCAAAATCTATTTTTGTTGTTTTCTCAAGAGGAACACAACCATCCAATCAGATTTTTCAAACGACTCTTTGTATATTCATGAATACTTCTATTGTTCCCCTTTATTATAATGTATTTTAAATGTTGCCTAAACACTAAAAATCATTATTTTCTTAAAATTGATTAGAGACCCAATGTATCTTTACCTTGAAGTATCAAACCATGCTGTAAGCTCATCTCTGGTGTGTGAGAAAGTGGGAGGACATCACCATGTTTATTATGCTAGCAAGACACTTGTAGATGCATGATAACGCTATTTGCCCCTGGAAAACCTTGCCTATGCGTTGGTGGTCACCTCAAGAAAGATAAAACATTACTTTGAAGCTCACTTAATAACATTGATAACTTCTTACCCCCTTAAAACTGTTCTTCGAAAAGGCAACCTCTCCGGACGACTCTCAAAATGGTCGATGGAGCTTGAAAGATTCGATATCCACTTTTAACCAAGAACATTAATTAAGGGACAAGTCCTGGCAGATTTCATTACTGAATTCACGGGGGACCATCCAATCGAACAACAAGAGGTGGAGCAGTCAATAAATGAGGAAGCATAGTCTAAGGACTGGACCCTATACGTTGTTGGAGCCTCCAATTCTAAGGGGGAAGGAGTAGGAGTCATCCTCATCACTCCAAAAGACGTTGTCATTAGAAAGGAATAAGATTAGGATTTGTGGCCTCCAACAACAAAGTTAAATACAAAGCACTGATCTATGGCTTCCACAAGTCCCTATTGTTGGGGGAAAATAGCCTTCACTTGTTTGGTGACTGCAAACTGGTCTCCAAGCAAGTAAGTGGGGATTTCAACAAAAAATATGATAGAATGTAGCCTGCTTCACCATGGTAAGAGGACTTATGGTAGGTTTTGAGAAGGTGGATATTCAACGGTTCCCTCGAGGGCGGAATAGTCATGCAGATGCCTTAGTAGCCCTTATCTTAACAATGAACTCTGACCTAAGAATAACCATTCAGGTAGAGTTCCTAGCCCAACCAAGGATTGACCAAACAGTCATAGTCGAGAAAGTCCTCCTCAAAGAGAAGGCCCCCGATTGGATGGATCCCATCATCACCTATCAATGAAGCGGCATACTACCCAATGATAAGAGGTTGTTGTAACACCTCGTATTTTTAATTATTTTTAATTACGGAATTAATTTAGTTTAAAATGGAAAATTAATCCAGAATAAAAATAAATATTAATTAGTGAGACAAGGATTAATATTTATTTATGTGAATTATATGGAATATTACTTAGTGAACGAGCAATAAATGATCATGAATATACTAAAGTTGTCGCGAGTGAAAATTACGACAAGTTATATAATTAAGTCAAGACGCGCGTGTCAATTGTGTTGGGACTCAATTTAATGATATAAAAATTAATTTATTTTTAAGTCATCTAAATGATCATTTCAAGTGCGCCATTGCATCCGAAAGGGTCGAAATATTAAGAAAAGTCTACCGCGGGGTTTAGTTTGGGTCTCGAACCACTTTTAGTCCAAACTGCCCCCCGGAGGGGCATTGTTGTCATTTCTATTTTTGGGAGAATTAGACCGATGAATTTTGAAAAGTTATATCAGTTCATAGGTTAGGTATTCTAGTGTTATAATCAATCAACTCACAAGTAGGCCATAGGAGGAGGAATGAAGGATGTTCCAAAGACTAGAACCACCAAATGTGTTGTATTTTTTCACCACCACCACCACCATTGCGTAGATCGGAGAGAGGGGAACACGACCATATCCATATTCTTCAATGGATAAGACCTACCCATAGAGTAAAGTGTTTAAACTTGAATGTATATAGCATGCATGATAATCATATTTGCCTAGGATGAATATTCACATGTTTTTGTACAAATTGAATTGAATCTAGGAGGATTAAATCATATTTTTGGTTGAAAGTCATGTAGAATAATCCCTCTGATATTTATAGAATGCAATTGATGAATTAGGATTATTATTATGCAAAAAAATTGGGTTTCATATGTGTTCTTCAATAAAAAGGAAGAACTAGGTCTTTAAGAAGATAAATTTTTGAAAGACAATTATTCTTGATGAAAATTGATGATTTAATGATCTTTATACATTGGAAATTGTCCCTATATGTTAGTTTAGGGTTTAAAATACTTTGTTGGGAGTTTGAATACGAATTATGGAGGTTTAATGGGTTGTTTATGGAGGAAAACATGCATCTACCATGGGCAGCTTGCGCCAGTTCTAGTAGGGCCAGGCGAACGGAGTCCCAGGGACGGTTGATCGGTAGTTCGGTTTTGACTGTGCACGAGGGTGAAACACACACACCCACACCCACACCCACACATACACATATATATTTCTTTGGCATAATTCCTTAATGAAACTTCTAATGAGAATATCTTAGTCATAAGAACTTGGAATTTAACACCATTTATGGCCACGCATAGGTAGTTGAGAGGAGTACGCACTCCTAGGAATATGGTAATTTAGACTTAAATTGTGAAAAGTCTAAAATGCCTTTGAAGTTATAAATTGTGATGAAACTTACAAGAATTTAGGAATAAAATTTTAAGGACCTTATGAGACAAAAGGGAACCCAACCGAGTTTATAAGAAGTAATATGTGTAGTACCATGGTTAATAATAAATGGCGGGAATAATTATTTAGTATGGAATCTTCCTTAAGGTGAACGGGCATATAAATCCGTGGGATATTCGGGATATAAATATTGCTATGTATGAAATTTGAAATGTGGAACGTGCATATTCCTTATTAAAATTATAAATATATGGGTGGGATGAAAGCCTATTGTATGATTTCCTATGTGTAATGGACCTACCTACAATACTTTCTATCACGGGAGGTTCTCGTGGCATGTGCGGTGTTATCATGTTGTGCCATTTTGGGAGATATTAGACTCATACCTTAGAACATAGAACTTAGGGTTGAGAATCATTTGTGTGAACAATGGTGTGACAGATCATTTGGATGCACTAGGTATATGCGTAGTCCAAAGGCATAGGACTATGCTCGCCTCCAACGTTTTTGTGTTTTCATTTATGGTTCAAGAGAGATTCTGGACCGATAGTCCTTTAATTAGTACGAGAAGTACCGGGACTTTATAACAAAGTAAGTATGAACCACAGATGAGCCTAAGGGTGTCGTGTGTGTGTGTATATATATATAGTGATGGATTATATATACTTGTGATATGAGCTACTGTGTGAACTTAGTAGATAATAAAATTAGTGAAACCTGAGATAGTTTAAGTATGTTAACACTTAACTACAAAATAAGAAATTATTACGTGAGTTAAATAAATATTGAAGTACTGAGTGACGTACTACGAGGGAAATGCGTATGGACAATATGAGTAATAGATTAAAGGGATAATGTATTCTAGCGTGTTAGCATTGATAGAGAAAACTAGAACTTGTTTGAATAAATATAAACAAATACTTTATTACCAAAACTAACGAAACTGGATACGAAAGTAAGCCAAGCCTCCGTGAAATGAAAACCTTTGATCAAACTCCTACCGTTGTCAGAAAAAGCTCTCGTAATTACCTCTGCGCATAAAATCGAAAAATTGAAGTTGAGTATATAGGGTAAAATACATATTACTACAAAAATTAATCAAATGAGATAAAAGAGAGTAACCACCTTCTGTCAACCGCGAATTCTGGAAAAAGACTCTGCAAAGATCAATAAAATAGGGTATTTCTACATGAGAATTAGTAGCAAGTTTAAAAGAATTTTATAATACATGTTACAATTGATAATTTACATACATTTATTTGGTTCGACAGAGTCTTTGGCCGCTTCTTGAGCTTTCGAGGAAGATTCTTGCCCGCCATGCCCAAGAAATCTTCCTCAATCTCTCCTTTTGAAAGAGAGATGGAAAAAATGGGCCACTTTGTCCTTTCACTGGTATCCACAGTTCCAGGCTTATCCAACTCTGAATTTCCATGTTCTTTAAATAAATCCCCTTTAATATTCGAAGCTAAAGATTTGCGTTCAGCAGTAGAGAATGCATAATTGACCAATAAAGGAAAGAGCTTCATCAATATAATAGGACATTGGATATATTACTACTGTTTTTATAGGTGGGCTCCTTGCCCCCACAACTTAGTAATTTTTTGATTTAAATAAAATTTATAAAAAAAATTCATGAGTTTTCATTGAAATAAAATGATATAGAGTTTTATGATCTACTTAACATGCTAAAGAAAGATGTGCAACATTTTATCCTTCTATGTTTAGGATCCAGAGATGAAAGCAGAAATAGATCCAACATCCTCAGAAATAGATGCAACCTTTTATCCTTTTATGCCAAGATTAAAGTTTTTAAACATCAAGCTACCTAAAAAAAAGACATCCAACCTAGCAGAAATAGATCCAGCATTCCTCAAAAACTTTTATGAGGATTAGTATGCACGCTTCTCCACCTAATAGAAATATCTGCAAAACAAAACTATCAAGCAAGTAAAGCAATTGTGGAATAATAATAAATCAATTGTGGACATCACAATAGCTTTGATGAGCCTATGCCACATCATGTCTAATGATATCAAATCAATATTTCATATTTCAAAGTCAGAACATTTTAAGACAAAAAAAAATATTTTCCAAATTCATCCTCTTAAAAATTATTAATATATTTACATGCAAGACTTATACTCAGATAAATGTTCTCTCATGGGCATGTTTGGATGTGTAATTTTGTAAACTCAAGTTTTATATACTATTTTTAGAAACTTGATTATTAATTTTAGAATGACTAAAAAAGGTAAGAGCGTTTATAATTTTGATCTAATTAAAATAAGGCAAAGCACAACAATAGAAATCAATTGTAAAGTGTGGACAAATTCTATAAAAATATGCAGAAATGCACAAACAAAACCAATATTAAGCAATTACACAATTAAATTATGACACTAAATTAAAAGGAGGAGCGATATGGAACTACAATAAGAGGGACAAACTTTAATGAAGACATTCTTATCATATCAACAAACTCAAAAGTTGGAGTAGTTTGGGCTAGGCATTTTCGAACAGGGCCACTAAAGCTTTATTCAAATAACTCCTAGTTTCCGCCTTAAATCTATATAGTTCCATAAAAAAAATTGAATAGAAAAGGTGAATTAAAATCATCACATCATTGGTCCATAAGAAATTAATGACTTATATCAAAAGATTTACGCCTCTTAAGAGCTTCACGGGAAAGTTCCTCGTCTCCTTTCTCAAGATCCAATTGAGCCTTGCGATACCTATATTCAAAACACAACACAAAGATGGAAATCATTTACCAACATGCTCAGGAAATGAAAAAACTCTTCCAATTCACATGATACCAATCTTCAAGATCTCGTTGTGAAGCTTTGCATTTATACTCCATTCTCTTTTGAGATGCCAATACCTTGAAGAAATTGATATAGTACACATAAAAAAAGTGGAAATGGATAATGAGAATTGAGAGTAACAAATGGAATTTGAAGAAGCAGACAGGTGAAGAAAGATAAAAGGGAATTAGGATTTTTCTACTTTTCCCCCTAACATAATTACATAATTAGACTTCCCCCCTAAAAGTTTGAAAATTAGACTTAACCAACTCCTCCCCTCCCAATGTACATAACATGGCTACTAAAGCTTCATTATTTTAAGAGAAGTGGGAACTACAAAAGATAGATCTTATAAAAGTATAAAAAGTGAAGGTTGAGAGCTAAAAGAATAAACTTAGACATTTAGCATTTATAGCATATCATCAAGGTGGGTAAAAAATATGGAATCCACATTACATCTTGAGATTTCCTGATGGAGAAACATAGACCATAGACCACTAGTTTAACATTAAATATAACAGTAACCCATCATTTATTAAGTTGATTTCCAGTTACTTTGTACTGCATATTAGTTCTGGTCTATTTCTCTTGAAAAATAAAGAGTCTGATTGTGCAAGAATTAGATTTGCCACTCACATAATCTTCTCAGTCCACGAGAACGTTGATTAATCCAAACTCTCTTTCCCAAAGATATCGTGGGAGTCCAAATGTTTAGTATGCTTGGCGTGCTTTTTCTAAAGGTGCATTATCTAGAATAATAACCTACGGGATTGGACATGGCAGACTAGAACACAAGACCTCCCATGGCACTAGAGTTCACCTCATAGCTGAAAAACTGTTACTAAAGCCATTTAATACAAGATTAAACTATTTAAGTAACTCCGAATTGTTTTTTGAGGAAACACTTTTCTTTAAATCAAATGAGTTTTAATCACAAGATGTGTTTAATAAAATAAGCACGAGATCAGTTTAAGATTTATAACAAGTTTTGAAAAATAAAACTTAAAAGATTAAATCAGCATGCCGGCAAGAATGAGATGAGGAGATATAGAAAGATTAGTGACAAGAGATTTTTAATGTGGTAAAACCTCACCCAACTTAGGAAACATCCACGGTGACTTCTAAGTCACAAACCAAAAATCCACTAAAACAAAATATATCAGTTACAAACTATATAACACACATGCAAACAAATTAGTCATATACAAGTTTAGGAATGTACCAACTGGTGTCCTTCTAACTTTTCTGCAGTTCAGATTGCTGATGTGGTTCTCCCAGTTTGCTAACTTCCACTTTGTTATAGTCTTTACATCGACCCTTATTTCAAGATCTAATGTTTAAGTTGGACACGAGATCTTAAAGCGAAGAGGTTACAACACGAAATAACTTTCGAACCAACATTCAAAAGCTCTTAAACACTCAAGGTTGGTGTTTGGTATATAATGGTTTTTGGAAAAATGTTTAGGGTTTGAAGAGGTGTTTAGACAATTTAGGGTTAGGGTCTCTAACTCTGTGGTTTCTCTCTCTCTTCTCTCTCTTCTTTCACCTCTCACTTAGAATGACGAAGTGGCAAACGTATTCTGCAGGCTAAGGGTTGGCCTCTTTAAATACAGGGCTGAGAAGGATTGAGAAGGGGGTTCAAAATCAATGGCTGAGATTAAGTCTTACCATATTGACTTCCATCTAACGGTTAAAGATAAGCGGTTGGTTAAATTCTTTCTAATTGGCTAAGAGAGGTTCACAGGGATTGGGACAAAGATGCATGCAGGACGTTGATAAGCTCAATCCAAGGGTTGATAATAAACACCGATTTTCTCTCTTAAAAGAAACACACAACCAACCAATAGGAGGGCAACAGGTGTAGGGAAAACAACGGACCACAAACGCGCGTCCCAAACTAATTACATAGATACCCTTACAGTCTCCAGCGCTTTCGATTTCTACCTGAGTGAACTTATCAAAGATAAAACCAAGAACCAAAAATTATAGAATGACCCCAAAAATATTTAATTCCAATTTTATTTAAGAAAAAAATTGTCTTAAAATCATTAGAAATTCCCAAAAAATTATTAAAAAATATTTTAAGGGAAATTAACACACACAACACACACAATCAATTTAATGCAAAAAATGAACAAAGTATGCAATCCTAATGTTTGTGAGTATTTGTAAGTATACCTTTGATCAATCAAATAAGAGGAATGAATTTAATAGAAGGGTCTTGAGGATCTTTGGTATCTAGGGAAGGGACTTAATTTTGTCACTATTTCCAAACTAGATGAGCACTTATACAATGTAGACTCAAGTCAGTCAAGAGTATAAGGTGATTCAATCTTCCCCTTTGGAAATATGAGACAAAATCTCCTTTGAGTCATCTTGAACTTGTAGGGCAACAAATAGAAAAGGAAAAACCTATTCCTATACAAAAAGTCTATCTACCCATTTCCTAGAAAAGAAGATTCTATAACTAAACTAATTACAATTTATTACCCTATTACAACTGTTGAGAATAACTGTACAAAATCCTACAAATAATCACTAAGATTAAGATTTTGAGAATATGTAAAAAATAAATCAACTCTCACAACACTCAAATTTCTACCCCATTTTGTCTCAAATGGACAAAGGGAAAAAATATGTAAGCCAAAGAGTTTAATCAGCACAAACCATTCCTATCGATTTACATAAAGAAATAAACCTTTTGTAATCCAAAAGTTTGGTAAAAATATCTGCGAGTTGTAAATCAGTAGGAAGAGAATTGATTTCTAATTCCTTAGTCTCATCTAATTCGCGTATAAAGTGATGCCTAATTTTTATGTGTTTTGTTCGCGAGTGTTGAACAGGATTTTTAGAGATATTGATCGCGCTTTTGATTATCACAATAGAGATGTAATTGTTCCTCTTTAATACCATAATCACTTAGAATTTTCTTAAGCCAAAGTAATTGGGCACAGAAACTTCCAGCAACTATGTATTCAGATTCAGCTGTTGATAAAGACGAGCAGTTTGTTTTCTTACTACTCCAACCTACCAGGTTATTATCAATATAGTAACATGCACATGATGTGCTCTTACTATCATCAGTACACCCTTCCCAATTAGCATCAGTGTATCCTATTATAGTGCTAGGAGTATCATTGGTGTACCAAAGTCCTAAATTTAGGGTGCCTTTAATGTATTTTATAATTCGTTTAACACAAACTCAATGGCTCTATTTAGGGGTGTTTTGATAACGGGAACACACGCAAACAACGCACATAATATCAGGACGCGAGGCAGTAAGGTATAGCAAGGTTCCTATCATACTGCGATATAAGTTGGATCTACGGATTTTCTAGTTTCATCCTTAGACAGTTTGATCGTAGAAGTCATGGGAGTTTTGGCATCTTTTGCACTTTCAAGGACGAATTTTTTAACAATCTCTAAAGCGTATTTTGATTGTGAAACAAATAATCCTTCTGAATTTCGTTTGACTTGATGACCCAAGAAAAATTGTAACTCCCCCATAAGAGACATTTGAAATTCTTTATGCATAATTTCAGAAAAAGATTTAACTTCTGAGGGAGAATTTGATCCAAAGATGATATCGTCAACATAAACTTGAGCTATAATGATATGTTTGTCAAAATGTTTGACAAAAAAGGTTTGATCATTTCCACCTCTCTTAAAACCTTTGTTTAAGAGAAAATTGGAAAGGCGCTCATACCAGGCTCTTGGCGCTTGTTTTAGGCCATACAAAGCCTTTTTAAGACGAATGACATGATTTGGATATTTAGGGTCAATGAACCCTTTTGGTTGTTCTACATGGGTCTCCTCACTCAATATTCCATTAAGGAAGGCAGATTTGACATCCATTTGGTAAATCATAAAATATGAGTAGCAAGCTATGGCAAAAAGAAGACGAGCATATTCTAAGCGAGTAACAGGGGCAAAAGTCTCGTTAAAATCTATTCCTTCAATTTGAGAGTGTCCTTGAGCAACTAATCTATCTTAGTTTCTAATAACTATCCCACTTTCTTCAGATTTATTTTTAAATATCCAACATGTGCCAATAACCTTTTTATGATCAGGCCTAGGTACAAGATACCAAACATCATGAATGACAAATTAAAGAAGTTCTTCATGCATTACAGAAATCCAATGAGGATTATTGAATGCATCATTTACATTCTTTGGTTTTACAAGGGAAAAAAACATGCATAATGAGCATAGTTTCTTAATTGAGATCTTGTACGTACAAGCTCACTAGGGTTACCAATAACTTTATTTATGGGATGTTCTTTAGAAACCCAGTTGGGTACTTCAGGTGTCTCAATTGCTAAAGAATCATCTATTTTTGGGGAGTCATTTTCTGAAACATTTTCAGACTCTTGCACAATAGTTGGTTCTCCAGTCTTACTCTGTACAGTAGTGTCACTTATAATAACGTTTATGGATTCCATTAAGGTCTTAGTGTGAATATTATATACACAGTATGCTCTACTGTTAGAAGAATATCCTAGAAAGATGGCTTTATCTCCACGAGTCTCAAATTTGGATAAGCGTTCTGTTTCTTGGCAGACATAACACGTACTACCAAAGGTTCTAAGATATTTAAGATTAGGCTTCTTCCCATACCATAGTTTGTAAGGATTTTGTTTAGAATTATTTCTAAGATAGACCCTATTGATAATGTGACACACAGGACAAATAGATTCTACCCAAAAATACTTAGGCAAAGTCTTGGCATGAATCATAACTCGTGCCATCTGTTGAAGGGTACGATTCTTTCTCTTAGTAATACCATTCTGTTGAGCAGTCTTAGGAGCGCTAAATTAATGTTTGTAACCATTGTAGTCACAATACTCTATAACACATGTATCTAAGAATTCTCCACCTCTATCACTTCGAATTCTATTTACTTGAGTATCTTTCTCATTTTCAATTCGAAGTGAAATCTTCAAAAAGGTTTGGAAAGTATCAGACTTTTATTTTAAGAAAGCAACCCAAGTGAATCTGGTGAAGTCATCAACCATAACAAGAATGTAACCATGTCCACAGAGACTAACAGTTCAAGAAGGACCTATTAGGTCCATATGGATGAGCTACAAGGATTTAGAGGTAAGGATATCTTTGACTTTCTTATGAGGGGCTTTAACAATTTTTCCTTCCTGACCTGGTCCATAGACAATATTAGAAATAGGTTTGATCTTAGGAATACCTCTAACTATTTCTTTAGAAGACAGTCTACTAAGGTTTTCAGAATTTATGTGACCCATACGATTATGCCATATATCATTGAAATCCATTCTGGAAATATTATAGACCTCAGCACTGTTTTGAACAGTATAACAATTGTCCGGAGTCCTTAGTCCTGTAATAATGCACTCACATTTTTCATTTAAAATTTTACAATTATTCTTTGAAAAGGTGACGGTATGATTTGAGTCACAAAATTGCGAGATACTAAGTAGATTATCCTTAAGACCTTTTACTAGAAGAACATTTCCAAGTAAAGGTAATCCTTTTTCTTGGAGTGTTCCTTTACCAATGATTTGAGATGATACACCATCACCAAAAATAACTTTTCCTCCAGTAAAGCTGGTTTTGTTTAAAAGTTTGGTATCATCCCCAGTCATGTGTTTTGAACATCCAGAATCTAAATACCAACTAGAGGGAGTGTGTTCAGCTTTTAAAGCAGTAATCACAATATTACACTTCATCTGGGGTAATAGCTCATCTTTTCTAACCCAAACAACTCTTGTTTTCATTTTGCCTTATTTGCTCTCATTTGATAAAATTTGTGAGCATTAGATTTCTGTTGAAAGATGTTTTGTGCATGAGTTTGAATTTTCTGATAAACATGAGCATTTCACTTAGGAAAGTGTCTAGGAATCCTTCTTGGAAGTGATCTTTTAGGTTTGGTCTTTTTCTTTCTATGGTTAGAGTTTTTGTCTGGTTGTCTAGGAAGAACATAATTGTTTTGGCTTCTCCTAGAATAGTTAAAGTTTTGGTACACAGGAGTACTGTAGAAAGGTTTGACCAATCGTCTAGAGTAGCAACCTTCAAAGGAATGACCATATAAGTCACAGTAAGAGCAATACAAATTTCTCGAAGATGGTATCTCCTTAGGAAAGTCTCTAAACATAGGCTTCATTACATTTTGGAATTGAACCTTATTCCTACGGAGTATAGTTTGAAAGGCAGAATAACTCTTCCTAATCGGGGGGCAGACATATTTAGCCTTAGGTGAACTTTCACATTTAGAGTAACTAGATTCCCCAATATCAAACTTTGATTGTTTTTCATCAAATTCATTTTTCAGAGAATGAAAATCTGGACAAGTTTCTATAGGTCTTTTGCCTCCTGACACAAACTTGATTGTTTTAAGATTTTTAGTTTGAGTCTTCAAGTTGGGGAAAAACCCTATTCCAGTTCGATCATTAGAATTGGTTTTTGAATAAGCAACAAAACCATCAAAACAGTTTGAATTATTTTCAAATTTAGCAATTTTTTTGAAAACTGTTGTTATCTTCTCTTTGGATTGTTCCAATTCTAATAATGTCCCTTTATATTTTTTCTCCAGAGTTTCATTTTCTTCAATCAAATTCTTCAATTTTTGATAAAAAATTTTGACTTCATTTTCATGAGTTAAACATTGGGTAGTAAACTCTTCAGCATTAAGTTTAACCATCAGACTTAGGTCTTCCAATTTCATAGTGAGATCATTCACTATCTTCTCTAGTCTAGTGCTTTTCTTGAGGGTTTTCGCATAAAGTGTGTGAATGTCAGGGAGGTCTTCAGTGTCTGAGTCACTAAGTGTAGTGTGTGAAGTTACCCCTAAGGATTAAATTCTTAAACTCACTCACCCATTGATATCGTCATTATTGCATTCCCTTTGACTCACACACCCCGTGGTAGAACTAGCAATATTCTCAGAAATTAAAGCATCTAAACTAGTAGCAGTATGATTTATAACAACAAAAGTAGAGCTATTATCATCATTCTCATACATAGGCATATCATCATTGTAGATTATCTTAGCAAAGAAAAACATGCAAGGATCAAAAACATCAGAAGATTCAGGTTCATCATTTTCAGAATCACTTAAATCATCCCATGTTTTGCAAATGTTGGCCCTAGTATATTTATTGAAAGTGTTCAGTTTCACTCTACAGTCTTGTGCTATGTGTCCTAGTTTTCCACATCTAAAATATTCAATGTTCTTGAAGTCTTTGTTGGGTCTCATGTCCTTGTTATGTTTCTCTTGACCTTTCTCATGAGGTTTGTAGTTAGACTGAGTTGGATAATTTGGCTTGCCTTGTCTGTTTGCCAATTTATTTCTAAATTTGACAATTTTCTTAAATTGTTTTGACATCAAGGAAATTTGATTATCCAAACTATCTATATCACATTCCTCATCAGAATCATCAGTGGGAATAGTGTACTCAGGTTTCATCAACTTAGAGGAAAAACTCAAGTTGGAACTAGTCTGTTTCCTATGGGACTGGGTCATTTGTTTCTTAAATTTTAGTTCCATTTCCATAGTTAATAGTTTACTACTGAGTAATTTAGGAGTGAGATTTTGATCACACATTTCCTCAATAGCATATCTTTTGTTGTCAAATTTCTGTGGCAATGATCTAAGAATTTTAGATACAATTTCATGTTTGTCATATGTTATCCCATTAGCATGAAGTTTGGTCATAATGTCAGTCAATTTCATGTAAAAATCATCAAAGGATTCAGAATCTAGCGTAATTAGGGAGTTGTACTGCTGGACAAGCATTTGAGTTTTAGTAGCCTTAACTCTAGTGTCACCTTCATGTGCAGTGATCAGTGTATCCCAAGCTTCCTTAGAAGTTGCACAAAATGAGATCCTTTTGAAATCATGTTCATTTATGGACATAAAGATGGCATTCTTGCCTTTATTATTGTTTCGAGAAGTTTTCTTCTCTTCTTGAGTGAATTCAGTTAATGCTTTCTTAATACTCTCATTACTTCCTTCAGTAGCTGGTTTAGTAGGATAAGTGTATCCATTTTTAATAATATCCCACACATCATCTCCCAAGGTTACTTGTATGAAAGCAACCATTCCTACCTTCCAGTAAGCAAAGTTGTTTCCATCAAAGAGGGGGTCTAGTCAAGTTACCAAATATTTCATTTTTCTCGTCGATTGTTTTGATTTTAAGAAAACAATTTCAGAAACACAAGATCTTTTAAAAGGATTTCCAAACCTCTCATACCAATTGAAAAACTGTTACTGAAGCCATTTAATACAAGATTAAACTATTTAAGTAACTCCGAACTTTTTTTAGGAAACTGTTTTCTTTAAATCAAATGAGTTTTAATCACAAGATGTGTTTAATAAAACATGCACGAGATCAGTTTAAGATTTGTAACAAGTTTTGAAAAATAAAACTTAAAAGATTAAATCAGCACGCCAGCAAGAATGAGATGAGGAGATATAGAAAGATTAATGATAAGAGATTTTAACGTGGTAAAACCTCACCCAACTGAGGAAACATCCACGGTGACTTCTAAGTCACAAACCAAAAATCCACTAAAACAAAATATATCAGTTACAAACTATATAACACACATGCACACAAATCAGTCGTATACAAGTTTAGGAATGTACCCATTGGTGTCCTTCTAAATTTTCTACAGTTCGTATTACTGATGTGGTTCTCCCAGTTTGCTAACTTCCGCTTTGTTCCAGTCTTTACGTCGACTCTTGTTTCAAGATCTAATGTTTAAGTTGGACACAAGATATTAAAGCGAAGAGGTTACTGCACGAAACAACTTTCAAACCAACATTCAAAAACTCTCAAACACTCAAGGTTCGTGTTTGGTATATGCTGGTTTTTGGAAAAATGGTTAGGGTTTGAAGAGGTGTTTGGACGATTTAGGGTTAGGGTTTCTAACTCTGTAGTTTCTCTCTCTCTTCTCTCTCCTCTCTCTTGGAATGACAAAGTGGAAAAAGTCTTCTACAGGCTAAGGGTTGGCCTCTTTAAATACAGGGCTGAGAAGGATCGAGAAGGGGGTTTAAAATAATTGGCTGATATTAAGTCTTGCCATATTGACTTCCATCCAACGGTTAAAGATAAGCGGTTGGTTAAACGCTTTCTAATTGGCTAAGAGAGGTTCAGAGGGATTGGGAAAAAAAAGCATGCAAGGCGTTGATAAACTCAATCCAAGGGTTGTTAATAAACGCCAATTTTGTCTCTTAAAAGAAAAACACAACCAACCAATAGGAGGGCAACAGGTGTAGGGCAAACAACGGACCACAAATGCCCATCCCAAACTAATTACATAGACACCCTTACAGTCTCCAGCACTTTCGGTTTCTACCCAAGTGAACTTACCAGAGATAAAACCAAGAACCAAAAATTATAGAATGACCCCAAAACTATTTAATTCCAATTTTATTTAAGAGAAAAATTGTTTTAAAATCATTTGAAATTCCCAAAAAATTATTAAAAAATGTTTTAAGGGAAATTAACACACACAACACACACACAATCAATTTAATGCAAAAAAATGAACAAAGTATGCAATCCTAATGTTTGTGAGTGTTTGTAAAAATAGTTTTTATCAATCAAACAAGATGAGTGAATTGAATTGAAGAGTCTTGAGGCTCTTTAGTATCTAGGGGAGGGACTTTAGTTTATCATTATTTCCAAACTAGATGAGAAGTTATACAATGTAGATACAAGTGAGTCAATAGTATAAGGTGCTTCAACAACTTTGGATGGTGCAGACTCGAGTGCACGATATTGTGACGTTGATGAAAATGGGGCACAACACATGGTGTTATGCCGTGCTATACTAGGAAATACATAACTCGTTCATCATGGATCTGGACAATTTCATCCCAATGGCAAAAATTTCGATAACAAAGTTGATGGACTGCAAAAACCAAGTCATTATATTATGTGGAATGTGAATATGAACATCCACATCTTTCCAGAATATGTATTCAGTTTCAAGATGTCTCGCAATGCCAAAGGTGCTCCGAAAGCCAAAGAAAGAAGGTTTGATATGTCGGGGTTAACTACTTGGCAAGTACCTCGGGGAAATTTACAGATAGATTCATCTCCAATTGAATTGGAAAAAAATAGTAATCCATATCAATATTTAAATAGCAAATCTCAAGAAAGCCAACGTTGTTTCATGCACAACCAAGGCTCCTAAATCCCCTTGGATACCTTTTGTTAAGTTGTTTGATGCTATCTCGAATGAAGTAGCTCCCAGGGATATGAAGTTGGTTAATGTTCATTACAAATTGAATCTAGGAATATATATCATGCATAAATGCACAAATGGGCAAATGGGCAAATGGGCAAAATGATCATTTCACTCACGAACACATTTCTATATGACCAATATGACAAATATGAGACCGCAGTAAAAACATTTAATGAGAATTTTTATAAAGAGCCAAAGCAAGTGTAAAAAAATATAGAATATGGTGTCCCACGTGATTAGGCATTTAATTTAAGGATAAAGCGTCTGATTGGATATTCTAGCGTATCGTGTATCGCGTATCATCTACTTGTACTCATGCAACTTTGAACAAAGCCTTACAAAATACAACACAAACCCTAAATATACAAAATAAAACTACAAAATTATAGCAGGAAATTATACAAAACACCATAAAACTATACAAAATATGATGTCCTCACTTTTCTTTATTTGGGGACATAATCATAAATTCAAATCCCATGGCAATGATTGAGTTCAGAAAAAAGAAGATGTGACTCTTAATTTTGGGGCAATTGAAAAAAAGTAAACATAGACAGCAAGCAGTTTAGAAAATACTAGGGGAGGCTGAATCACTCTGTCCATTCTACTGTGGAGCACTTACGTAGTTGCAAATTCCAAATTAATGAGATTCAAACTAAGGTTTATATCTGTCAACCATCAGATCCTATCATATAATATACATACACATAAACACATTCATTAGAAATTCAATTTGAAAACCAATACCCACTAGCCCTCATACCTCATGCAATCTAAACAATCAAATTCACCAAATGCTTTAATAGGCCATACTCAAGTCCCTGCATAAAGAAACCAAATCAATGACATTTGTGATAGAAAGAAAAGAAAAATGAAGAATGAGAACTCAAAATTAAACATATGATTACCTTTCCCTCTTCCTTTATCTGGGCTTGGGACCGTCAATGCTCAAATAAATATTAGCATTGGCAGAGTTAAAAGGGGTTTTACAATATAAAAAATTGTGCAAATTAATTCCAAATCAAATATAAATAAATCCAAACAAAGTTCATAACAAAACATATTGCAAATTAAGTCCAAATAAACATAAGTCAAACAAAGTTCACAACAAACGCATAATGCAAACTAAGTCCACATATAGATATCTCAAACAAAGTTCACAACATAAACTAAACATATTTGAGCCAACAATCCAGCCAAATAAAATATCCCCCCAACACTAGGTCAGCAAAAGTGAATTAGCCACCTTGAGGAGTATCAAACAACCTAGCATCCGGCTTCATCACTTCCTCCACATATACTTTCCTCTCCCCGACTCTAACTCGCTTACCATGACATTTATCCTTTGTTGCATTTATCACGACATACCCCTTTGCCAATTCTTCATTATACCTATCAAGCAAGATGACTTTTGGATTGTTGGTAAGAGAAGGTGTGGTCATGCAAACAAGATGAAAAGAGGATGCAAAAACATTATCCAAATTTTGACAGAGATTCCTGTGATGTAGACTTGTATTGGATGCATGCTCACTTATCAGTGTGATTGGTGGACCTTTTTCATTTTGAGCATTGAAGGCATCAACCAAACGTTGTATAACATCCTATAAAAAAACAGATCAAACAATAGTACGTTAATATATATTATAACTAGATAGGCCTTTTTAATAAATGAAATTATATAAAATACATATATACCATAATTTGTGTGTTATTTTCCTCAAATATTCTATTAACGGAAGATATGATATCTTCCGTCAATGCATACGCATCATCATTTTCCTTCTTTTTTTGTTTAAGTTTGGCCTTTACAACCCCTAAATGCATCAACTGCTTCTTCAAAATTTGGGGACAAACTGCATGAACTCCTCCCTTTTTCTCCTTTCCAAATACCTCTATCAACTCATCATTCTCTATGCATTGGCTCTTGCTGATATACCCGTATATACCCTCGGCCATACCGAGGGCGCCCTGCGCCTCGCCATGTCCGGATGACCCTCCAGGGGGCCGACCCCTCACCAGGCCCAAACGCCCTCCAAGGGGATGACCCTCTGCTCAGGCACCAGACGACCCTCCCAGGGGCCGACCCTTCATCAGGCCCGGACGACCCTTCAGGGGGTGGACCCTTCATCAGGTCCGAACGACCCTCCAAGGGGTCAACCCTCCATCAGGCTCCAGACGACCCTCCGAGGGTACGACAATACGAGGCCTAAGTTAGGCCAGACTCGCTGCCAGAGGGAATTTTGTCCTCGACCCCATATCATAAGCCGAGGGTGACATCATTACAACGCCTGGTTTCGGAGACGCATGGAACAGTGCGCGTGAGGCTCACAGTGGCACGTGGAAGACCGTTATAACAATATCACCCCCTCACGTGAGGGAATATTATGTCATCATTTGGCAATCCACAGGTGTCAACAAGAGATTGGCTAAGTCATCATCACATGCACCATGCATACTTGGGGGGTACACTACACCCCCCAAGACCTATATATATTTGTCACCTACAACCCTACAAGGGGGGATCGATAACTGTAACCCTAACAAGAAAACTCTGCTTACACACACAGTAGAGAGAGAAAGTGAGCTTATGTGCATTGTATCCCAGGCCATTAGTGCCCATACTTAGTGGATCACACACTCACAGTGGATGTAGGCCTAATTGGGTGAACCACTATACATAATTT
Source organism: Sambucus nigra (assembly GCA_949130495.1). NCBI lineage: Eukaryota > Viridiplantae > Streptophyta > Magnoliopsida > Dipsacales > Adoxaceae > Sambucus > Sambucus nigra. The sequence continues at coordinate 571,666,776 of OX422212.1, forward strand.
TCTTATTCCTCTTATACTCATCTCCTTCTATATACTTATACACTTACATCTCTATGGCTGCCATGGTTACTATAGTTTGAGCTCATCATCACTTGTCTGGTGGTGCTAGATTTCAGTATCATCAGTTTGGCGCCGTCTGTGGGAAACGAGAAGACATCTCTTCCTTGAATACAACTTGACCTCGCTGGGCACTCTGGTGGTGAGCCAGTTCTCCCCCTGAGAGGAGATGTTTCACCATTGAAAGAGACCCATTAAGGTTTTCAAGCTCACCAGTCTTTTTTCCAGTTCAGCTGTTCACAACTCAAACACATGGCACCAGCGATGCCACCACTACCACTCCCTCCACCGAATAGTGGAGTAGAACCCAGCTCCAGTTAGCCATAACCTCAGTCTGATATGGTTGATGTGGCGGCAGCTTTGAAGTCTCTGGCAGCAAGCCAGCGGATCATGCAGGAGCAGTTCACAGCTCTGAGCCAGAACACACTGAGACCATTAGGGGTCCCACCCGAGATGATTACTCCAGCAGAAGCTCCAAGACAGCATGAGGCCAGGGGACCACCCCAGGCACCACGCAAAGACCTGCCACCCCCTCAGCGGCGTAGGGATGTTGATGAACCCCGGAGTTTACGCCTGGGGAGGCAAGGAAACCCTTGCCCTGAAAACAGGTATGATGATCTGGAGGGGGAGGAGGCGCCCATAGAATGCTGGGAACGATATTGTCGAAGGGTGTCTACCTATAAAAAAGTAAAAATATTATTTTATTAGAAATACTGAGAAGAAACCCAGGGTCCCGGCAGAAACTCATATTGAGCAAGAACCCCTCCCGGGGTCCCGGCAGAAACTCATATTGGGCAGGAACCCCCCAGGGTCCCGACAGAAACTCATATTGAGGAGGAGCCACCCCAGGGTCCCGACAGAAACTCGTATGGAGAAGGAACCACCCCAGGGTCCCAACAGAAACTCATATTCAGCAGGAACCCCCAGCGCCGCTGCAAGTGTCAGCGCCGCTGCAAGGGTCAGCGCCGCTGCAAGTGTCAGGGCCGCTGAAAATGCCAGCGCCGCTGCGAGGGTCAGCGCCGCTGCAAGCATCAGCGCTGCTTCAAGGGTCAGCGACGCTGAAAGTATCAGCGCCGCTGCAAGTGTCAACGCCGCTGCAAGAGTCAGCGTCACTAGGGTCAGCGCCACTGCAAGTGTCAGCGCCGCTGCAAGGGTCAGCACCGCTGAAAGTGTCAGCATCGCTGCGAGGGCCAGCGCCACTGCGAGCGTCAGCGCCGCTGTGAGGGTCAGCGCCGCTGCGAGCGTCAGCGCCGCTGCCAGGGTCAGCGCCGCTTCAAGTACCAGCGTCGCTGCAAGGGTCAGCGCCGCTGCAAGTGTCAACGCCGCTGTAAGAGTCAGCGTCACTAGGGTCAGTGCCGCTACAAGTGTCTGCACCGCCGCACGGGTCAGCGCCGCTTCAAGTGCCAGCGCCGCTGCAAGTGTCTGCACCGCTGCAAGGGTTAGCGCCGCTTTAAGTGCCAGCGCCGCTGAAAGTGTCAACGCCACTGCAAGTGTCAGCGCCGCTGCAAGGGCCAGCGCCGCTGAAAGTGTCAGCGCCGCTGCGAGGGTCAGCACCGCTGCGAGCGTTAGCGTCGCTGCGAGCATCATCGCCGCTTCAAGTGCCAGCGCCGCTGCAAGGGCCAGCGCCACCGCAAGTTTCTGCGCCGCCGCAAGGGTCAACGCCGCTTCAAGTGCCAGCGCCGCTACAAGTGTCTGCGCCGCTGCAAGGGCCAGCGCCACTGCAAGTGTCTGCGCCACTGCAAGGGTCAGCGTCGCTTCAAGTGCCAGTGCCGCTGCAAGTGTCTACTCCATTGTAAGGGTTAGCGCCGCTGAAAGTGTCAACGCCGCAGCAAGTGTCTATGCCACTGTAAGGGTCAGCGCCGCTGAAAGTGTTAGCGCCGCTTCAAGGGTCAGTGCCGCTGAAAGTGCCAGCGCCGCTGAAAGTGTGAGCGCTGCTGCAAGTGTCAACGCCGCTGCAAGTGTCTGCGCCGCTGCAAGGGTCAGCGCCGCTTCAGGCACCAGTGCCACTGCAAGTGTCAACGCCGCTGCAAGGGCCAGCGCCGATGCAAGTGTTTGCGCCGCTTTAAGTGTCGGCGCCGCTGCAAGTGTCGATGCCGCTGCAAGTGTCAGCGCCGCTGCAAGTGTCAACGCCGCTGCAAGGGTTAGCGCTACTACAAGCGTCAGCGCCACTACAGCAAGGGTCACAGCAGAAATGTTATTCGAGAAGTTCCGTTACAAGGGTTTCGGCAGAAACTCATATTGAGGGAGTATCTATCACAAGCAACTCCTCATCATGAAACATCAGTCTCTAAATGAACAACATCACTAACACTTTACTTTCTTGTGCAGGTTGCCTAGTCGAGCAAGCAGGGTTCGAACAGGCGCGTTGGGACCTCTTGGGAGTTTTGGCTTGGCGGCTGAGGGACAAGGTATGTTGAGCAAGCTCAACCACTTAGCACGATAGGATTGATAGAATACTAGTAGGAGACCCTAGGGTCACCTAGTCCTCACACACCTCACACTTAGTCACAAGTGAAGTGAGCAGCCAAAGGGCTGGCTGCTCACCAGAAAAGAACTGTTTATAAAATGATTTTAGAGGAGAGGGTCCTCTAAACCCCTCTCAAGAAAAATGATTTTAGAAGGGGGTCCTCGAGACCTCCCTCAAGCTTGCAAATATTTTAGAGGAGGTGGTCCTCGAGACCCCCCCTCAAGTTTACAAAGTTTGTATCAAAGTTACCGTTTCAAAAGATATTTAGCAAATCAGATATTTTATCTACATTAGAAGACATATTTGCTTTTGAACTTTGGTCGGCGCTAGGGGGCATCTGCCAGAGGGGACAGGCAGACGTGCCTGCAGGTAGGGATAAACAGTACACTGCAGACTTTGTCCCTCACCAACCCAGCCTTAGTGCCCAAGTATAAATAGGACCCCTGGGCAAGGTCATGGACAGATAGAAAAACTCAATAGGAAAGTCACTATGTCAAAATCACACCAGAACCTCTCTAGTATTCTCTCCCTGCTCTCTCTCTAGTGCTGAGTGCCTTGTTCTATCACTCCCCACTGACAGCCATCACTCTCAGGAGCTCCTCTTGAGAAAATTACTATTATTGTTGTGGAAGTTCATCTTCTTGCAGGGAGGGAGTTCCATCTTGAGCTCCACTTTTACCAAAAGGAGAAGGTCTCTTCAGAAGCTGCTTCAGAAGTTCTTGAGAACCTTGCAGACAGCGTCCATTGGAGTGGGTCACGCCTCACCCTTTCCAGTTATTCATAGACCCCTGTCTCACTACCCTCCTACATTTGGCGACTCTGCTGGGGAGGTATCCTCACTTCCATGGACAAAGAAGGTTTAATGTTTCTAAGCACCTAGTTTTGAAGACATTCTATTTGGGAATGGAGCTCAAAGATACCATACCACTCAGGAGGATGTGGTGGTGACCGGAGCTAGAGTGTCTGCTCCTCAGGGAGGGCAGACCAGTTCACCGGCAGCGGCTCCGGAGACAGGTATCAACCTTATGAGCATGCTTTTTGAGTTTCTGAAACAAAACAACGTAGACATGAAAAATTTGGGCCAAGGCTATGTAACAGCAACAGTAGCCCCCTCTGGAGGGGCAACCACTTATACAATGGTTCCGGTGGAAGTAGGTTTGCCACGGAAAGTGGTGCCGTCAAGTTCACCAACAGCCAAGGGCATGGGTTTGGAGGAATCACCCTATAAAACTGTTACTATGGAGGAGGTTAGGAAGTTCCTCTCCTCTTCTCAGAGGGAGGTTCCTCGTCGGTGCGATGAGTTGCGGGACCCTTACCCATAAGTACGCATATAGTATTCCCAAGCTTGAGGAGAAGATGAGGTGGTCAGAGAAGTGCCAACAACCATTGGTTACAGTGAGGAACCCACAGTCACAGAGGGCCCAAAATGAGAAACTCTCCTCTTCTCAAAGGGAGAGGCACCCACAATCGCAAAGAACCCATACTTCCAAAGTGTACCTCCCCACTAACAGTGGCGCGCGAGGACCCCTCATGAAAAATATTTTTCGGTGAGGAACCCATAGGTTCCGAGACCTCGGCTAGAGAAACACCAACTCACAAGGAACCCATGGATGAGGTACCCTGGGTCTCCCTCGTAGTCAACAAAGAACCCATGGCAGCAGCAGTTAACGACGAGGGACCCTCGGCAGTGGGTCCCATATTTAAAATCCCAAAAGATGGTAAACCTCTAACTGGCAATGGGGTCGCGATGAACTCACGATAAAGGGGGTCGCGAGGAACCCGCGATCAACACCATACTCTCTATAACGCCAACATAGGCGAGACATCCTGGGTCGCGGAACCCTCGACGCGACACGGGGTCAAGATACCCACACTTGAAACAAATTGCAAATTACCTGTTTCCCCAAATGCAGCACGATAAGTCGAGGAACTGTCGAAAACGCATGGGGTCGAGACACCCCCAGCCACCGACATTTGATGGGGCGAGGAACCACTACCCATTCCAGCAGATGTCGAGACCCCCCTTCCAACATAGTGGGGATCGAGACACCCTCATACAGAATACCGGGCGCCAATGACATTTCTGGCGAGGAACCCACGATTATGATTTTCCGCGAGGAACCCGTAGCCAAAGGGGGTCTCGCGGATCCTACTTGGAGTATCAACGAGGAGCCCCCAACAATACCCTTCGTCAGCGAGAAGCTAGAGACATCAGAACTCCCAGCCATGGGCACAGAACCAACGGGCGAGGAACTCGCGACATAGTCCAAGGTCGAGATACCAGAATCCAAACCAACTTGTAAATTTTCAGAACCGAAGGACGAGTCGAAATTGGACGAGACCCCTAATTCTACAAATTCACTAGTCGAGACACCCCGTTCCACATTACCGTTGGTCGACAAACCCAAAGTAAAAGAGGAATCAATCGAGACCCCATCTCCACACCCACGGGTCGAGATACCCAAGAGCGCGTGGGAACCAGGCAAGACCCTCGCTCTTCAACCGTCGAGACCCTCCTCTCCAGGAATAAAATTAGGCGAGACCCTCTCCACAAATAAAATAGGGCGAGACCCCTCTCTCCAACACATGTTCCGACAGACAAGGAACACTTGACAAATTCGAAGGTCGAGACACCCGTAGCCACCAACAGATGGCACATCACTCTTGGCACCTAACGGTCTCATGGACGAGGTACCCTTGACGAAAGCAGTCGTCGAGACATCCTCAGCCAAAACACCAGTCACCAATGACAGTCACGACGAGGATCCCTCGATGATATTTGAGGTCGTGACACCTCCATCTAAAATACTATCCACTAATGGCGCTTTCGATGACGGACCCTCGGGTATTGGGACCTCCGGTGCGGAACCACTTACATGCTGACGACTACCACACATTTCTCGTAAAGAATCATCACAGGTACCAACAACAAGGTTCGAGGAACCCAAAAAAATATGAACTCAACAGTAACTCTAGGCGAGAGAACTCCAGGAGAGGAACCCCAAGCCAAGGATGCCCAACAATTTGGGACCAAAATCCATCTCGCCAAACGAGGAACCCACAAGAGAGGAACCCTCCTCAATGACATGTGGGCGCGAGGGACCCTGAATAAATTTAGTTCCAAGAGTGGTATTTCTAAGCGAGGAACCCCCCACCATTACAGGAAGTGGCGAGGGACCCGTACAAGTCCTCACCCCAAAATTCAATCTGTCGTCTACAGACATTCTCACCACCACGACTGAGAAGGTACTATGCCTAACTCCTGCCAAGTTTCATTTTCTTAAAAAGTTTGAATAGACTGCTCTAGTTTTATGAGTACACTTCTTGTAAGAAATATAAACTCTGACTGCAATGAAGAAAAGTAATACTCATTATTTTTGTTGGCACTTGAAATTTTGTGCATGACTCATTTACCTACATTGTGCGGTGGGTACACCAGATTTATGTGTTCTTTTCTTAAAAGAAGGGCAGAACCTATACTAGATTAGAAGAAGGCCCATGATATAAGGAACTTACCTCATCATACTTGGGGGGATATCCAACTTAAAAGTAAAAGTATAGTGAGTAAAGTCCCTAAGACCCGACAAGACCAGCAAGAGGTTTTCCTCCTAGTAATAATAATAATAAAAAAAGTTCACTACGTTTTTCGTATTATTCAATATAGATTTTTAGCCTAGAGAACAAGTCCTAACCTCTGTCCTCAAGAAAAATGTAATTGATCAGTTTTCAGAAAATAGGGAGAAGCGGGTCTAACCCCTCTCCAAACTTGTTATTCTTATAAAGACAAAAAAAAATGTTCCCAAGAAAAGTTTGGAACAAGGACCTTGCAGACTAAGGGAATTTTTTTGTATAAAGAAATAATTATTTCTTTATTTATGATATATGTGAAATTTTATTCAAAGTTTGTGGAAGGAGAAGGGCTAACCCATCTCTTAGTTACTTCCCAAGAAATGAATATGCATAAGAAAATGGGGTTGCACTAAAAGTACCACACAGTCACACGGGGCTGCGCTAAAAAAATATATAAACTGCTCAGCTATATGCAAGAAGTACCCCGCAGCTAGAGGGGCCGCTTCCAAATTTCAACTTGTTTAGTTATATGCAAGTACCCCCAGTTAAAGGGAAAACTTTTAAAATTTATAAATTGCTCAGCTATATGCAAGAAGTACCCCGCAGCTAGAGGGGCTGCTTCCAAATTTCAACTTGCTCAGTTATATGCAAGTACCCCGCAGTTAAAGGGGAAACTTTTAAAAAATTTAAAATTGCTCAGCTATATGCAAGAAGTACCCTGCAGCTAGGGGCTGCTTCCAAATGTTAACTTGCTCAGTTATATGCAAGTACCCAGCAGTTAAAGGGGAAACTTTTAAAATCTTAAACTTTCTCAGCTATATGCAAGTACCCCGCAGTTAGGGGGGCAACGTCCAAATTTTTAGTTGCTCAGTTATATGCAAGTGCCCCGCAGTTAGAGGGGCAACTTCAAAATTTTAACTTGCTCATCTCATATGCAAGTACCCCGCAGTTAAAGGGGTAACTTTTAAAATTTTAAACTTGCTCAGCTATATGCAAGTACCCTGCAGTTAAAGGGGAAACGTCCAAATTTTTACTTGCTCAGTTGTATGCAAGTGCCCCCCAGTTAGAGGGGAGTTTCAAAATTTTAACTTACTCATCTCATATGCAAATACCCCACAGCTAGAAGCGGGAAGTTCAATCTTAAGGTTCTCATATTAAAAAGAGTAACTCAAAGTATTGAAAAACTCCAAGTATACATATAAGGTACGACAGTTTAGTACCTAAGGCTCCAAGGGCATAGGAGCGCTCACAGTCTTGAGCAACTGCCAAGTATAAATATAAGGTGCGACAGTTTAGCACCTAAGGCTCCAAGGGCACCGGAGAACTCACAGTCTTGAGCAACTGCCAAGTATAAATATAAGGTACGAAAGTTTAGTACCTAAGGCTCCAAGGTCACCGGCGCGCTCGCGGTCTTGAGCAAGGGCCAAATATAAACATAAGGTGCTCCAGATGAGCACCTTAGGCTCCAAGGGCACCGGAGTGATCACAATCTTGAGCAAGTGCCAAATATAAATATAAATATAAATATAAGGTATGACAGTTTAGTACCTAAGGCTCCAAGGGCATCGGAGCGCTCACAATATTGAGCAATTGCCAAGTATAAGTATATGTGCGATAGTTTAGCACCTAAAGCTCCAAGGGCATCGGAGCGCTCATAGTCTTGAGCAAAGGCCAAGTATAAATAGAAGGTGTGATTGTTTAGCACCTAAGGCTCTAAGGGCACCGGAGCGCTCACAGTCTTGAGCAAGTGCCAAGTATAAACATAAGGTGCTCCAGATGAGCACCTAAGGCTCCAAGGTCATCGGAGCGCTCACAGTATTGAGCAAATGCCAAGTATAAACGTAAGGCTCCAAGGGCACCGAAGCGCTCACAGTCTTGAGCAAGTGCCAAGTATAAATATAAGGTGCGCCAGTTGAGCACCTAAGGCTCCAAGGGCATCAGAGTGCTCACAGTCTTGAGAAAATGCCACGTACAAACATAAGGTGCTCCAGATGAGCACCTAAGGCTCCAAGGGCACTAGAGCGCTCACAGCCTTGAGCAAATGCCAAGTATAAATATAAGGTGCGCCAGTTGAGCACCTAAGGCTCTAAGAGCACCGGAGCGCTCACAGTCTTGAGCAAGCGTCAAGTATAAATATAAGGTGCCACAGTTAGCACCTAAGGCTCCAAGGGAACCGGAGTGCTCACAGTCTTGAGCAACTGCCAAGTATAAATAAAAGGTACGACAGTTTCGTGCACAAGTCTCTCGACATTACAAGACACTTCTGCACGAGGGGGATAATATTGAGAAGTCCTCAAGCAAGTGAACAAATAGTAAAATAACTTGGAGTGTGGGGTTCCATTTATAGTGGCTCCACCTGCCCAAGGTTGCAAGTTTGACAGAAAATAGCCTAGGGCAAGGGGATCCACCTTGAGTGCCCTCTCTTCCCAAACTTTATGCTGCAAAAAATCACTCAGGGCGATGGGCTCACCGCGAGTAACCACTTCGCCCAAGATAAAAGTCCACAGAAGAAGGCCAAGGGCGAGGGGCCCACCGCGAGTAACCCCTCCGCCCAAGATAGAAGGCCACAGAAGAAGGCCAAGGGCGAGGGGATCACCGCGAGTAACCCCTCTGCCCAAGATAGAAGGCCACAGAAGAAGGCCAAGGGCGAGGGACTCACCGTGAGTAACCCCTCCGCTCAGAAGGCCACAAAAGAAGGCTAAGAGCGAGGGGCTCACCGAGAGTAACCCCTCCGCCTCATATAGAAGGCCACAGAAGAAGGATAAGGGCGAGGGCGAGGGGCTCACCGCGGGTAACCCCTGTGCCCGAGATAGAAGGCCACAGAAGAAGGCCAAGGGCGAGGGGCTCACCGCGAGTAATCCCACCGCCCAAGATGAAAGGACGCAGAAGAAGGCCAAGGGCGAGGGGCTCACTGCGAGTAATCCCACCGCCCAAAATGAAAGGCCGCAGAAGAAGGCCAAGGGCAAGGGGCTCACTGTGAGTAACCCCGCCGCCCAAGATAGAAGGCCGCAAAAGAAGGCCAAGGGCGAGGGGCTCACTGCGAGTAACCCCTCCGCCCAAGATAGAAGGCCACAAAAGAAGGTAAAGGGCGAGGGGCCCACCGCGAGTAACCCCTCCTCCCAAGATGAAAGTCCACAGAAGAAGGCCAAGGGAGAGGGGCTCACTGTAAGTAACCCCTCCGCCCAAGATGAAGGGCCAAAGATGAAGGCCAAGGGCAAAGGGCGCACCGCGAGTAACCCTCTGCCCAAGACAGAAGGCCACAGAGGAAGGCCAAGGGTGGGGGCCCCATCGCGAGTAACCCCTCCGCCTAAGAAGAAAGGCCAACAGAAGAAGGCCAAGGGTGAGGGGCTCACCTCAGTTAACCCCTCCGCCTAAGTTTATACCGAGATAAGAAGGTCCACTATAAGTGGCCTCATTTACAAAACTTGGGATTAAGTGACATAACATTTAATGACCCTAAGGGGAATGATGAAGAAATCTTAAGGTTCCTGAAAATAAATGAATTTTATGGCGTACAAAGCCTTTTGGTCTACCCAACACAAAAGACTTTGCACGAGGGGCTAATGTAGAAGGGTGTCTACCTATAAAAAAGTAAAAATATTATTTTATTAGAAATACTGAGAAGAAACCCAGGGTCCCGGCAGAAACTCATATTAAGCAGGAACCCCTCCCGGGGTCCCGGCAGAAACTCATATTGGGCAGGAACCCCCCAGGGTCCCGACAGAAACTCATATTGAGGAGGAGCCACCCCAGGGTCCCGGCAGAAACTCGTATAGAGAAGGAACCACCCCAGGGTCCCGACAAAAACTCATATTCAGCAGGAACCCCCAGCGCCGCTGCAAGGGTCAGCGCCACTGCAAGTGTCAGCGCCGCTGCAAGGGTCAGCGCCGCTGCAAGTGTCAGCGCCCCTGCAAGTGCCAGGGCCGCTGCAAGCATCAGCGCCGCTTCAAGGGTCAGCGACGCTGAAAGTGTCAGCGCCGCTGCAAGTGTCAACGCCGCTACAAGAGTCAGCGTCACTAGGGTCAGCGCCGCTGCAAGTGTTAGCGCAGCTGCAAGGGTCAGCGCCGCTGAAAGTGTCAGCGCCGCTGAAAGTGTCAGCGCCGCTGAAAGTGTCAGCGCCGCTGCGAGCGTCAGCACCGCTGCAAGGGTCAGCGCCGCTGCGAGCGTCAGCACCGCTGCAAGGGTCAGCACTACTTCAAGTACCAGCATCGCTGCAAGGGTCAGCGCCGCTGCAAGTGTCAACACCGCTGCAAGAGTCAGCGTCACTAGGGTCAGTGACGCTGCAAGTGTCTGCACCTCCGCAAGAGTCAGCGCCGCTTCAAGTTCCAGCACCGCTGCAAGTGTCAGCGCCGCTTTAAGTGCCAGCGCCGCTGAAAGTGTCAGCGCCGCTGCGAGGGTCAGCACCGCTATGAGCGTCAGCGCTGCTTCAAGTGCTAGTGTCGCTGCAAGTGTTTGCGCCGCTGCAAGGGCCAGCGCCACCGCAAGGGTCAGCGCCGCTTCAAGTGCCAGCGCCGCTGCAAGGGCCAGCGCCGCTGCAAGGGTCAGCGCCGCTTCAAGTGCCAGCGCCGCTGCAAGTGTCTACGCCATTGTAAGGGTCAGCGCCGCTGAAAGTGTCAGTGCCGCTTCAAGGGTCAGCGCCGCTGAAATTCAGCGCCGCTTCAGGCACCAGTGCCACTGCAAGTGTTAGCGCCGCTGCAAGTGTTTGCGCCGCTTCAAGTGTCGGCGCTGCTGCAAGTGTCAGCGCCGCTGCAAGTGTCAACGCCGCTGCAAGGGTCAGCGCTACTACAAGCGTCAGCGCCACTACAGCAAGGGTCACAGCAGAAATGTTATTCGAGAAGTGCCGTTACAAGGGTTTCGGCAGAAACTCATATTGAGGGAGTATCTATCACAAGGAAATCCTCATCATGAAACATCAGTCTCTAAATGAACAACATCACTAACACTTTACTTTCTTGTACAGGTTGCCTAGTCGAGCAAGCAGGGCTCGAACAGGCGCGTTGGGACCTCTTGGGAGTTTTGGCTTGGAAGCTGAGGGACAAGGTATGTTGAGAAAGCTCAACCACTTAGCACTATAGGATTGAGAGAATACTAGTAGGAGACCCTAGGGTCACCCAGTCCTCACACACCTCACACTTAGTCACAAGTGAAGTGAGCAGCCAAAGGGCTAGCTGCTCACCAGAAAAGAACTGTTTATAAAATGATTTTAGAGGAGAGGGTCCTCTAAACCCCTCTCAAATGATTTTAGAAGGGGGTCCTCGAGACCCCCCTCAAGCTTGCAAATATTTTAGAGGAGGTGGTCCTCGAGACCCCTCCTCAAGTTTACAAAGTTTGTATCAAATTTACCGTTTCAAAAGATATTTAGCAAATCAGATATTTTATCTCCATTAGAAGACATATTTGCTTTTGAACTTTGGTCGGCGCCAGGGGGCATCTGCCAGAGGGGACAGCCAGACCTGCCTGCAGGTAGGGATAAACAATACACTGCAGACTTTGTCCCTCACCAACCCTCTAAGTTTTGGAGCCAAAAGTGCCAACCCAGCCTTAGTGCCCAAGTATAAATAGGACCCCTGGGCAAGGTCATGGACAGATAGAAAAACTCAATAGCAAAGTCACTCTGTCAAAATCACACCAGAACCTCTCTAGTATTCTCTCCCTGCTCTCTCTCTAGTGCTAAGTGCCTTGTTCTTTCACTCCCCACTGACAACCATCACTCTCAGGAGCTCCTCTTGAGAAAATTACTATTATTGTTGTGGAAGTTCATCTTCTTGCAGGGAGGGAGTTCCATCTTGAGCTCCATTTTTACCAAAAGGAGAAGGTCTCTTCAGATACTGCTTCAGAAGTTCTTGAGAAACTTGCAGACAGCGTCCATTGGAGTGGGTCACGCCTCACCCTTTCCAGTTATTCATAGACCCCAGTCTCACTACCCTCCTACACATATGAAGTCTCCAACAAAACTATACGACCTCTTCAGGAGATTAGAGGGAGGTGCGGGAGACCGAATCCTGATGATCGCACAAGAGGCTCTGCTTTTGATTGCTTGAGCAGGGGGTCAGACTTTGAGAGGCTGGACCCAGTAAATGACCTGCGTGAAAATTTTTCCAGATCAAGGAGCTCCACGAGGTCCAGAAGGGAGGAAAAAGATGACCGACCCCGCGGGGGCCGGCCACTGGGACGGGACGACGACCAGGGGGAAGTAAACAGTCGACACATGCTGGCCGCGGCAAAACCCTCCGCCCATCTCGAAGAGGCGGCAGGGGATAACATCGGTTAAGCCGACCCTACAAAGCCCTGGAATGACTCGATCCAGCGATTGGAGGATAAGATTGGCGATATACTGAAAAGCCGGGACCCTCTTTAGAGGGGGTACACTATAGGCTCACCTTTTATGGCGAAGATAGTCAACTTCCCTACGCCATCAAAGTTCAAGCCTCCTGTCGTCACCCCAAGATATGACGGGAGCACCAATCCTGTCCACCATGTTGAGATGTATCAGTCAGCAGCAGATATATACTCTATCTCAGATGAGATGAGATGTCGTGCCTTCTCTGGTACCCTGACTGGGGCTGTACATGTCTGGTACACATCTCTCCTAAAAAACTCCATTGAAAACTTTAAGCAGTTAGCAGACCGGTTCATCCACAATTTCTGCTTCGGGATGAGGCCACAGAAGAAGACCACGCACCTGCCCTATGTTAAGCAGGGGAAGAATGAGAGTCTAAGGGACTACATAGCCAGATTCAACAAAGAGAAGATGGAGGTGGAAGACTATGAGGAGAGCATAACTATGACAGCCCTGATTGAAGGCATCCAAAAGGGGAAGCTGTTATGGAAGCTTGCTGAAGACCCTCCGAGGACGATGGATGAATTACTGTCAATAGCAGGAAAGGTCATGGACGCCGAAGAGGCGATGGCCGCAAAATACGAAGACAAAAAAGGAGGCGCTAGTGGGGGTAAATACCCTAAGAAGAACAAAGAGGGGACGAAGAGGTCTACGGACGACAAGTTCGCTGATTACACCCCTCTAACGGTCAGCTGTGAACATATTCTCAATGAGATAAAGAGTGACTCATCTCTGAAGTGGCCTGAGAAGCTGAGAGCAGCCCCCAACAAGAGGAATAAAAACCTATGGTGCGAATTTCATCAAGACTATGGCCATATAATAGACAAATGTTTCGCTCTGAAAGATGAGATTGAGAAGATGCTGAAAGAAGGGAAGCTCAGAAAGTACGTTGACATAGGTGCTTTCAAGAGGGGCCGAGGGGACGACCCCAGAAAAAAGCTAGGTGATGCATGTAAAGAGGGTCCTCAAAAAAGAGGGGACGACCCTTCTGATGATGAGTACGACCCTGACCTCCCACCGAGAGATGACCAAGGCCCTGTCAAGAGGCTTAATATAATATCGCTTGGAGTGGGAATGATCTCCGGGGTTCTAGCAGGAGGAGGGTCGGAGGTCGCTCACAGGAAGGCCCATGTGGCTGAGGCCAAGGTAGTGACGAAGACGGTACACTCAACCTCTCTGGAGTTCAAGTCAGAAAAGAGGAAGAAGGTCGATTTGGACACTCTAATATCGGGGTTCTCAAGAATGGACTTTAAAGGCCTCCTAGCCCCACCCGACGACCCACTCATCATCACAACTAGGGTGCACGGGTGTGAGGTGCCGAGGATATTGGTCAACGGGGGCAGTTCTGCAGATGTAATGTTTTGGCCGTGCTTCAAAGCCTTAGGTCTCAGTTGTGCTAGACTCGTCCCGTACCATCATCCATTGATTGGGTTCATTGGGGAAAAGGTTCATCCCCTTGGAGTGTATGAGGCCGATGTCAGGATGGGGGACAAGTAGCCGAGATGGCTTACCAAGAAGGTCAGTTTATTTATGATGGATGAACATGTGTTTTCGGCCTACAACATCATACTGGGGCGTGTATCCATCAAGGGGTTTGAAGCTGTGCCGTCTACGGTCCATCAGTTGATTAAATTTCCTACCCCTTACGGGGTGGGGGAAGTTCAGGGAGACTAGACGATAGTGCGAGAATGTTACTACAACTCCGCTGAAGAAAGAGAGGGACACAAGAGGGCTACAACCACTTACAATATTGATACCCTGGACCCCAAGGATGAGACGAAGCTAAAGAAAGGAGAGGTCGCGAAAGAGGTAGAATCTATCATCCTCGATGAGGATGACCCGGAAAAAATCGTCCAAGTCGGCAAGTCTCTGAAGCCCAATATCAAGGAAGACCTCATTAAACTGTTGAGGAGAAGACGAAGCGTATTTGCATGGAGTCATGAAGATATGCTGGGGATTGACCCTGAAATCATGTACCACAAGCTCAATGTGGTAGAGGGAGTAAAGCCGGTAAAGCATAAGAGGAGAATTTACTCTAGAGAAAAGTATGAGGTCATAAGGGATGAGGTCAAAAAATTAGAAGACGCTGAATTTATCAGAGAGGTCATCTACCCTGAATGGCTGTCCAATGAAGTCATTGTCCCAAAGGCCAACGAGAAATGGAGAATGTGTGTGGAATTCACCGACCTCAACAAGCACTGTCCCAAAGACAACTTCCCTCTCCTCCGCATCGACCATATGGAAGATGCTACCGCAGGCCATGAGCTCATGAGCTTTATGGTTGCCTATTTAGGGTACAACTAGATCTTCATGAACCCTGAAGACTCGGAGAAGACAGCCTTCATTACTGACAAGGGGACCTACTGTTATAGGGTCATGCCCTTTGGCCTAAAAAATACGGGGGCAACGTATCAACGCCTTGTAAATAAAATGTTTGAAGACCAAATTGGGAAGTCTATGGAGGTTTATGTAGATGACATGCTGACTAAAGACGTTCAGAGTTCATGAAGATGATGAAGCCTCTGAACTTTAATACGATGGAGAAGTACCAGATGAAGCTCAACCCGGCCAAGTGTGTCTTCGAGGTCGGAGCAGGGAAGTTCTTGGGGTTCATTGTCAACCAAAGAGGCATCGAGGCCAATCCTGAAAAGATAAAGGCCCTTGTCGAGATGAAGACCCCCAAGTCCATTAAAGGCATTCAAAGACTCACAGGGAGAGTTGCTGCCTTGAACAGGTTCGTATCTAGGGCCACAGACAGGTGTCTACCATTCTTCAAAATTCTAAGAAAAGCCTTCGAATGGAGTGAAGAGTGTGATGAGGCTTTTAAGGAGTTAAAATCATACCTGGGGTCTCTCTCACTGTTGTCACAGCCCGTGCAGGGTGAACTACTTTATGTGTACCTCGCTTTCTCAGAGTCATCCATCAGTGCAACCATTGTGAGAGACGAAGATGGGGTACAGAAGCCTGTGTATTTTAACATCAAGGAACTCTAGAGGGCAGAGCAAAGATATCCAAGGATGGAGAAGTTGGCCTATGCCTTGATCCATGCATCGAGAAAGATGAAGCGATACTTCCAGTCCCATACAATGGTCGTCCTCACTGACTCTCCCCTTAGGCAGGTTTTGCACAAGCCTGAAAAATCAGGGAGGCTAATGGCCTGGGCTATAGAGCTGGGGTAATTTCATATAGTGTATCAGCCTAGGATGGCCATTAAGGTATAAGAATTGGCAGACTTCGTGGCCGAGTTTACTTGGGAAGATGATGAAACCGAGAATGAGAGCCTCGGTAAGATAGATACCCGACAAGGTGAGCTCACCGACACACCTGCAGATAAGGCTGAGACAAGCACCACTAGAAGGAAAATGGCTGAAAATGAAGAGGGAAGATATCTCTTTAGACAGGGGGCACTCACTGAGGGAAGTTTCTCAGAAAAACATACCGTATGGAGTCTCTTCGTAGATGGGTCCTCTTGCGAAAGTGGGAGTGGAGCTGGATTAATAGTATCAGCACCCGATGGCACAGACATTGAGTATGCCCTGAGGTTCAACTTTAAGGCCTCCAATAACGAGGCCGAATATGAGGCCTTAATATAAGGCCTTTCCTTGGCCATATCTCTTAGTGTCGGCCAGATTTTGGTTCACAGTGATTCGAGGCTAGTAGTGAATCAGATACTAGGAGCCTACGAGGCCAAAGACGAGAGGATGGCTAGGTACCTGGAGAAGGTGCGGTCGTTACTGAAGAGCTTCAGAGAAGTAAGGTTAAAGAGGATACCTAGGCTCGATAATGGTCGAGCTGACGTCGTTGCTAGGTTGGCCTCGGCAACTAGGACACACATCAGGAGGACGATCCTAGTGGAAATTTTGCTTCGGCCAACTATTGAAGATGCTGAGGGAACACTTAGCAATTGCATGAATATTTCTCAGGAAGCTTCGTGGATGGACCCTCTGATCAGATACATTAAAGAGGGAGACATGCCAAAAGCAAGGCAATAGAGGAAGAAGCTGAGATACAGGGCTGCAAAATTTACTGTCATCGGAGACACTTTGTACAAAAAGGGGTTTTTTCTCCCCTTACTTAGGTGGGTGCATCCCTCAGAAGTCCCTTCCACTTTGCAAGATGTGCACGAAGGATCATGCTCGAGCCACATCGGGGGCAGATCTTTAGCGAAGAGGGTGATCACCTAAGGGTACTGGTGGTCGACCTTGGGGGAAGATGCCGCGTGTGATAAATGCCAAAGATTTGCCACCATCCCCCACCAACCCCATCAGCCTATTACCTCCATTACATCCCCATGGCCATTTGCAGTGTGGGGGATCGACCTAGTAGGACCCTTACCAAGGCCAGTCAATAACTATCGGTTCCTCATCGTAGATATTGACTATTTCTCAAAATGGGTGGAGGCCGAACCGATAGTCACGATTACAGAGCAGAAGACCTTCCAGTTCATCTGGAAAAATGTTATATGCAGATATGGTCTCCTCAACACCCTTATCTCGAATAACGGGACTCAGTTCAAGAATACCTCTCTACGGAAGTACTGTGAAAGGGTGAGTATCAAATAATTCTTCTCTACCCCGGGCCGACCTTAGGCCAATGGGAAAACAGAGGTTACAAACAGGACAATCCTAGATGGAATCAAGAAGAGGCTTAAGGAGGCAAAAGGAAGATGGGTCGAGGAGTTATATGCCGTGCTGTGGGCCTACAAGACGACAGTGAGGACCTCTACCGGAGAGATCCCATTCATGATAGCTTATGGCTCAGAAGTCGTTATCCCCACCGAGATTGGGTGTCCTACTCATAGGGTCCAAATGTATGACCCCCAGAGAAATACAGAAGAGAGGAGACTCGACTTAGACCTGATTGAGGAAAGGAGGGAAGATGCCGAGATAAGGCAAGCCGCCTACCAGCAGAGGAATGCAAGGTTTTACAATCAGAGGGTGAAATAGAGACCAATTGCGGTGGGGGACTTGGTCCTCAAAAAGACTTGACAGAAGCCCAACAAGCTCCACCCTAATTGGCATGGTCCATATAGGGCCATCGATGAAGTTGTCCCTGGGACCTATAGACTAGAAAACTTAGAGGGGGGGACCCTTTTCCAACCCTCGGCCTATAATGAGGGTCAATGGAGGGGACGACCCCACCCTTGTCCTCAAGAAAGACGAGGGAAGACTTTGTTCAAAACCATTAATTTAGTAATTATAACCCTCGGCCTATAATGAGGGTCAATGGAGGGGACGACCCGACCATTGTCCTCAAGAAAGACGAGGGAAGACTTTGTTAAAAACCATTAATTTGGTAATTATAACCCTTGGCCTATAATGAGGGTCAATAGAGGGGACGACCCCACCATTGTCCTCAAGAAAGACGAGGGAAGACTTTGTAAAAAACCATTAATTTGGTTAGAAACTACCCTCAGCTATAATGAGGGTCAATGCAGTGGACGACCTCTCATTCACCCTCAAGAGAGACGAGGGAGGGGTTAGTGATATTGTTAATATAAAAAATCAACAATGCAAAATTCACAATGCAAATCACATAAGAGACGAGTATGGAAGACAACAAGAGGCATTATATTACAAAATGATGTTCGTTTTACAAAAAGAGAGTACAAAAATATTGATTACACAAAGAGGGTGTGGGCTACAGACATCCACCCTATTGAGCAGCATCAGAGGGCAGGACCTCAACGTCAATAAGAGAGGCCTCCTCAACGACCACGACTGGATGGTCTTCAGACGTGCTGACACCCTCGACGTGCACCTGGGATTCCACCTGGGTTAGAGCCTCGACAATCAAGGGGTCGTCCAGTTGAACTGCCTATAGAGAGGGACGGACTGAAGAGACGACATCGCCGAACTTGAGGACGACCCACCGACAGGCCGTCCTGATCACTCTCTCTAAGTACTCAAGACCGAAGCCTTGGAACTCGTTTGAGAGTTTATAAGCCTCCACAGCATCGGCCCCTGCCTTCCTCACTGCCTCAGATAGTTCAGCCTTGAAATGAGTCCCTAGGTTGGTCAAGGCTTCATCCTTCTTCTTAATGAGCAAGTCTTTGGCCTTCAGGTCCTCATCATGCTGCCTCGTCAGCTCTTTTAGAATCCTTGCATGTTCAGTTCTGGCACTCTCTAGCTCAGCCCTCACAGTCTCCAAGTCAGTCTGTAGATCTGCCTCACGTTGGATGGATCTCTCGGCTTCATGGAATTTTTGTTGGTTCTAAGCCATCCATTTAGTAGCCGAGTTAAAGGCGCATACAGACTGCACAGAAATAATAAATAGATGTCAAGAGGATGAGGAAACAGTTGACGAAAGAATACAACCAAGGGAATGAGGTGAGAACAAATACCTGAGCTAGGTCATGCAGATCATAGTCATACACTTTTGCTGGAGGCATCTTGGATAAAAATTCATAGTCAGCAGCCGAGGGGGCAGAAAACATGGACGCCTTGGTCGCCCTCAGGTTTGCAATAAGAGAGGATGGCTCAGCCTTCAGAAGCGCCAAATTCTGGGACCAGAAGGCCCCCATGCTGGAAGAAGAGGCGGTCCCCTCAGACGCCTTGACCCTTGGCCGAGTTCGTGAATCTGGCCGAGGGTCAACGGGAACCTCAGGCTCCTTCCTCTTTTGTCTGTCGAGGGTCGGCTCGGAAGGTGTCAGCCCCATGGTCTGCGTCTTCCTGGGAGATTGCTGAGGCTCCTTGCCTTTATTCTTGGCCAAGCCTGACAAAAAACTAGGGGCAGTCATTTCCCAAAGGTGGTCAGATACACCAGCAGGACGACCTGAAAGGAGGACGACACGTTAGAAAAATGCAGAGACAGATGAAACACTTAGAAAAAGTAAAGAATGAAAAAAAAATATAACTCACATAGTTCTGTCAGGGGGACGACCCTCAGAACAACTTCCTTGAGGAACCGAGGGGTCATCAGATCTTCAAACTTTGCAAGTTCACCCCCTCTCCTTCGTCCTCTCAGATATTCAACAATGTCTTTCTCTTCCAGACTAAGTCCAGGGTCTAACCTGACCTTCATTGAAGGGTTAAACCATCTTCTGAGGACCCTCGGACCATCAGCTATAGGTTGTGCCTCGGCGGAGAACTCCCACTCTCCAGAGACAAAGAAGAATCTCTTCTTCCAATCGTGGTTGGAGGTTTGTGCCACGTGGAGAAGTTTTTTGTCAGACCTCCTCGCCCCCAGGTGATAGTACCCAGGCTGTTTGGACGAGGAGGTGATATTATAACAGGCCAAAAATACGTCGGCCGAGGTCTCATCAGTGAAAGCATTCTTCCACAGGGAGATGTAGTCGAGGATCGTCCTCCAGGAGTTGGGTGGAAGCTGAGAGGGGGCAACGCCGAGGGCTCACAAGATATCTACGACAGCAGGATGCAGAGGGAATCTGACACCAACCTTGAACATTTGTTTGTATACTGCAACCTCTCCCTCTTCACCCTCAAAGACCCTCTCAGACTCAGAGGGAACCCTCATAGATATATTGGGGGACACTCCATAGGCATGCCTCCACAGCAAGAGGTCACGATCCCTAACTGAGGAGATATAGGACGACGCATGGGAGGTGTCAACCTGGTCAACATCTGAGTCCTCACCCTTGTCCTTTGTCCCCTCTCCATCGGCCTCATCACTTGTCAGAGACCTTTGGGGGAAAGCCATCTGGGAAGCGTGTGGGGATAGGGTTGTCACGAGGACAGCCTCAGAAGCAATCATACCCTCGTCCTATCGGCCTGGGCTTATATCAAACGTCTCTATTCTCCCCGAAGGTCCAACGCCAGTTGGCGACGACACTCTCTCATCCATCTCACTTGAATGACTCTCGGATGGACGACAGGACGACCCACAAGACTGAGAGGGTTTTATTGTGGCAAGAGGAATGGTAAAGATGGGTCATACCCAATTTGGGTCGGCCCCTCGTCTTCTCTCCTCCTCTTCCTCTATTCGTCTGATCTCAATAAATAACTTCTCTCCCAGGGAAGGGAATTCTTCAGCTAAGCTGTAAAGCCTCCTAAGCATCAAGGGGGAGACCCTACACTTGGAAGAATTTGGGGAACTTAACTACAAATAAGTTTGCAGTTGACCAGGTTGGACTTTTGGATTAAAACAAAAGGAATCGATGGTTTTCAGTCAAGAACACTCAAGAAAACTCAAGAACACTCAAAAACCAGTCGCCGGAAAAGTTATGAAACGACCCAAACCCAACCCTACAAGCCTAAAACAAGAAAGCGAAAAAGAAATGAAAGTAAAAAGGACACTGGGGCAGAGATATTACCTGAGAAAAAAATAGCAAAGCTTCCGAACTCGAAAGGTCAAAACTGCAGAAATGGTAAGAAGGCTGGAAGCTAGAGAGAGAGAGAGTTCAGGCGCGAAGAAGAAGAAGAAGAAGAGAGAGAAACTTCCAAAAATTATTTAAATACCTTGCCCATGAGTGGGCCCACTCACCAAGGCGAGGCACAATTCACGAAGAGGACATCATTAGGGCACAAAACCCCAACAGCATGCAGCCGCCATACCTAGTAAACTGGAACGACATTGGATAAAAATTTGACAGGTGTCATATCAGCTTGACAGGTGTCACTCATCAAGCAGACCATACACTTGGTCTCAAAAATAACATTATCCCTCAGTCATCTCAGCATCATCTATGGCTAAGGGATGGGGGTGATTGATAGACCCGTATATACCATCATCCATGCCGAGGGCGCCATGCGCCTCACCAAGTCCAGACGACCCTCCAGGGGGCCGACCCCTCACCAGGCCCAGACGACCCTCCAAGGGGCCGACCCTCTGCTCAGGCGCCAGACGACCCTCCGAGGGGCCGACCCTTCATCAGGCCCGGACGACCCTTCAGGGGGCCGACCCTTCATCAGGTCCGGACGACCCTCCAAGGGGCCGACCCTCCGAGGGTACGACAGTACGAGGCCTAAGGTAGGCCAGACTCGCTGCCAGAGGGAATTTTTCCCTCGGCCTCATATCATAAGTCGAGGGTGACATCATCACAGCGCGTGGTTTGGGAGACGCGTGGAACAATGCGCGTGAGGCTCACAGTGGCACGTGGAAGACCGTTATAACAATATCACCCCCTTACGTGAGGGAATATTATGTCATCATTTGGCAATCCACAGGTGTCAACAGGAGATTGGCTAAGTCATCATTCACATGCACTATGCATTCTTGGGGGGTACACTACATCCCCCAAGACCTATATATACTTGTCACCTACAACCCTAAAAGGGGGGGGGGTCGATAACTGAAACCTTAACAAGAAAACTCTGCTTACACACAGTAGAGAGAGAAAGTGAGCTTATGTGCATTGTATCCCAGGCCATTAGTGCCCATACTTAGTGGATCACACACTCACAGTGGATGTATTCCTAATTGGATGAACCACTATACATCATTGTATTATTCCTCTTATACTCATCTCCTTCTATATACTTATACACTTGCATCTCTATGGCTGCCATGGTTACTATAGTTTGATCTCATCATCACTTGTCTGGTGGTGCTAGATTTCAGTATCATCAGTTTGGCGCCGTCTGTGGGAAACGAGAAGACATCTCTTCCTTGAATACAGCTTGACCTCACTGGGCACTCTGGTGGTGAGCCAGTTCTCCCCCTGAGAGGAGATGTTTCACCATTGAAAGAGACCCATTAAGGTTTTCAAGCTCACCAGTCTTTTTTCCAGTTCAGCTTTTCACAGCCCAAACACATGGCACCGGAGATGCCATCACCACCACTCCCTCCACCGGATAGTGGACTAGGACCCATCTCCAGTCAGCCACCACCTCAGTCTGATATGGCTGATGTGGCGGCAACTTTGAAGTCTCTGGCAGCAAGCCAGCGAATCATGCAGGAGCAGTTCTTAGCTCTAAGCCAAAACATACTGAGACCATTAGGGGTCTCACCTGAGATGATTACTCCGGCAGTATCTCCAGGACAGCATGAGGCTAGGGGACCACCCCAGGCACCACAAAAAGACCTGACACCCCCTCAGCGGCATAGGGATGTTGCTGACCCCTGGCATCTATGCCTGGGGAGGCAAGGAAACCCTTGCCCTGAAGACAGGTATGATGATCTGGAGGGGGAGGAGGCCCCCATAGAATGCTGGGAACCATATGAAGTCTCCAACAACACTGTACGACCTCTTCAAGAGAGTATAGGGAGGTACGGGAGACCAAATCCTGATGATCGCACAAGAGGCTCTGCTTTTGATCGCTTGAGCAGGGGGTCAGCCTTTGAGAGGCTGGGCCCGGTAAATGACCTGCAGGAAAAATTTTCCAGATCAAGGAGCGCCGTGAGGTCCAGAAGGGAGGCAACAGATGACCGACCCCACGGGGGCCGGCCACTGGGACGGGACGACGGCCAGGGGGAAGTAAACAGCCGACACAGGCCGGCCGCGGCAAAACCCTCCGCCCATCTCGAAGAGGCGGCATGGGATATCATCGGTTAAGCCGACCCTACAAGGCCCTCGAATGACTCGATCCAGCGATTGGAGGATAAGATTGGCGATATACTGAAAAGCCGGTAGGACTCCAGGATTGTCTTCGGTAGGCAAAAAAACAACTCATATTACTTTTGTGTGTCCTAAACTTCTGTGCAAACCTTTTCTCCATCAGCGGGCCGGCCATCTCCGATTCAACATCTAACTCAAATCCTACCATTAAAGCATTCCAAACATCATCTTTGTAATTTTTTGGCACAACTCCCCAATCTTTGTAGCTAATCGAAATATAAGTTCTAACAAGATCACCAACACAAGTGCTCCATCTCCCACTCCACGGATCGACTACACTCCCATCCACTACAATGGTGACTCTCATTTTGCCATCTTGGGGCATATATTGTAATTATTTATCCTTTTTATCCATTTCATCTTGATTCTTTTTATTTTCATTAGAGGTAGGTTTCTTCGAACCTCCATCGACTAATTCTTACTGCGGAGTGGATGATATTTGTTGCGGTATTGATGATGTTTGTTGTTTCGAACCATCACTTGCACTTAAAGCCATGACACCAAATACAGTGATGCCAAAACAAAAAACACATGCCAACAATAGAAATAACAGTCATAAAATAATATGTATTGAATTATCATATTACTACAACATCACCATATTGATAGAGATATATATAGAAATCACAAGATGATATCATTAAAATCACAAGTCGCTACTTTCAACGGTTAACATACCACCAATAAATTTATATGTTAGCAACGGGGTAAAACAAAATGTAGTCATGCTGGCAAAACAAAACATCTTTCAATGGTTACAATATCCAAAAGAAAATATTAAAACAACTAAATGGAGTCATATTGCTTGAGCAAACTTTCCATTTGCGGTTGGTCTTCAAGAATAGATTGGAAGATCATTAGTGTCTCTAAGTCGTACACTTGACTCGTTAATCTCTTCGATGAATGTAGAACAACCCACCAATTGGGATTTTTAAGATCTTTCGAATAGAATACTTGACTAGCCTCAAATGCGAGAATGGCAGGCTCATCATACTCATTATCAACGCTCTTACACTTATCAAAATTTACTATCACTAAGTTGGAGTCCGTAGAAAGCTTACAACCATTAGTCTTATCCTCCACTCTCACCTAATCAC
The DNA here is from genome assembly GCA_949130495.1 of Sambucus nigra. Classification (NCBI taxonomy): domain Eukaryota; kingdom Viridiplantae; phylum Streptophyta; class Magnoliopsida; order Dipsacales; family Adoxaceae; genus Sambucus; species Sambucus nigra. The sequence goes on from OX422212.1 coordinate 571,690,823, forward strand.
AATAAAATACCACCTCCTTAAACAAGGTATAGTCCATCTCAATAATTTGTTTGATAACTCCATACCACACAGTCCAAGTATTTATGAGATTCTTATCACTTTTTCTAAATCGAAATTGTGCCCATGCCTTCAAGTAAACGTCGCTATCCTGTGTGCCAACATTATCGTCGTGATACTTAGGCGAGAATATCAAACCATTTACACAATACTTTTTATATGTTTTAGCCTTGAATTGCGGCCCTTGAACTAACTGCCACAATATTTCATTTGTCTTCGTCGCTCCTGATTTCAGCAACTGTTTGATGGAAATAAATCATAATTACTATAATGTTTCAATTCTCATCATACTTAATGGAAAGGTTAATAAAAATATTAGTATTTATATAATCACCTTCTCGAATAACCAAGGGATAAAAGAAGTTTGTTTCTCCACTTCTGTCATTTCAATCCCCTTCCCTTTAGCACGAGACACAGCTTTCAGTGATGCTTCATACTCACTGCAATATGTAGTTTGATATAAGTAATTATATCTCAAAATGACAATTAATTCTTAACTATATAAAAAAAATAACTCAAACCTATAGTACTCTTGAAGTCCATCAACATTTAGTCGAAATAATACCCATTGACGTATTTTTTAAAACTATACGGGTCCCAGCATTATAGTCTTATCATCAAGCAAAGGCCCTTCATCAGAGAACTCTCCACCTTCCTCTAAAAAGGCTTCACGTGAACGTTTGTGATTTCCATCAGATGGATTTTACATGTACTCCATGCAATATCTAACAAATTCAGAAACAACGTAAGATTCTGCAATGGAACCTTCAACATAACGCTTATTGCTGGGTATATATTTGAAATCTTTCATCGTCCTATTTATATAAGGTAGTAAATATTAATAACAAGGATTATTAACTTAAATGGGGAATATTTATTATATTAAAAGGTAAAAAAATCACCTTTGGAACGGATACATCCAATGAGCATCGATTGGTCCACAAACCAAGGCTTCATCTGCTAGATGCACAGTGAGGTGAATGCTAATATAAAAAAACGTAGGTGGGAAATATTTTTCCAACATGCACAATGATTCAACAACCATGTATTTGGATCTTTGGATATCTTCCGAATTAGGACCTTAGAGCATAATATGTTATATAACAAACTTAATTGTTGGATTGCTCTTCTCAAATCTCGATGTTTCGGAAAGGCATGTTGGAGCAACACAGGTAGCAGATGTTCAATTATGACATGATAATAATACGTCTTTAAAGAGTGCAAAGATGGGGGACTAAGACTTACTATATTGCTCAAGTTAGAGGAAAAACTGGTAGGAAGCTTTAAGTCCTTCAAAATTTGGCAGAATAGTCTTTTTTCTTCTTGATCCAAATTAAATGGTATTGTTGGTTTTATCATTTTTCCAGTGGGTCCATCAACTTGAATCCATTGACCATTGTGTATACCCATACCCTTCATATCCAATCGCACCTTTTCAGTATCCTTTGTTTTATTATCATCGAGAATTGTGTTTATCAAATGCACTGCAACACTTTTTTCGATGTGCATCACATCAAAGACATCTTGAACTTGATGATATGGCCAGTATTCCAAATCAAAGAAAATAGATTTTTTATACCAAGATTCTTTAATTTCAACATTATCACTCCCATTAACATTATTAGACTTTCTGTAAACGAATAAATGCAGTGTGTGATACCGATTTAAATTAATACGCAAGTTTCCAATTAAACCTTATTTAATTAGAGTCTATTGTTAAACCAAATTAATTCATCCCCTAAACATGCAACTACGTGTGTGCGTGTGTCAAACCATAAATAAATAAAGCATGCGACACAAATTATACAAAAACTGATTTTTCAAACAAAAATAATATCACACAAATATGAGGAAAACAAGGATCAAACGCAATAAATTGGCGTAACCCGCTCTGATACCAATTTGATGACGTAAGAAGTCATATTGTATAAAAAATTGCTTGAAAAAAATAATCAGGATCACGCGATAAATTGTCGTAACCCTCTCTGATACCAATTTGTAGAATCGCTACAGTGGAAATATTGCGACTTCTCAAATAAAATCCAATTTAGTTATTCCCAAATTTCAGTTAAACCCTAAAATATGCATCTAGATAATTTATCTAATAAAATAAAGCATGCAGGATAAAAAACACAATTTCAGGAAAAATCCCCGAAGGGAAAAACCTTTTTATTTCACTATAATTTGTAAATAACAACTTACACAGATTATAATGAAATAGGCTGACACACGAATACCCGCAGGTGTTGGTCGGTGTTGTTAGCAATGGAACAACCATAGCTACTCCACAAGAACACGTAGTTCTATCTTCAGCAATGAATCCACACGCAGTGAGTCCACATGGACACGCAGTCTAATCTTCACAAAGACTCCCTCAAGCATAGCACACAACTCTTGGTTGTAGAACGACAAAACCAAGTCGCTCAAACGAAAAACATGACATGTGGAAAATATCCTTTGAACGACAAAAGTAGGTCATTTGAATGATCTATCAAATGATATCTCACGCCATGATTATAGATAATTTTGATACGAATGTGTGGCCACCAATTTCGTATTTTTCTGATTTTTTTTTGAATTAATATGATTTTTCTATGGAAAGGTGTCCGAGAACAAAATTTTTAGAAAAATATTTGATAAAAATATCCCAACAGTTTAAGTGAAATGCTAAGGAATTAAAACACAACCTTACCAAACTTAACCTCGCGGATGCTTGAATGCTGAAGATCTTGATATTCGGATCCGTCTTTGATGCTTGAATGTTCTTCGACGGTGTAGTAGTATACGACATACTAAATTGATAACGGACTAATAAAATAATGTCCTTAAAAATCCCCCCTTTGTCTATGTCGGTACAAAATAAAAACTCTGAATTATCAAATCAAAGTGCCTATACAAATCTAATATCCCCCATGAACCCAAAAATGGAAAATACTAAAATTTGCAAGTCTTCAAAAATCTTCAAGTCTAAATCTTCAAACCTTTAAGCTTTTCTCATCAGGGTGTGCAACATATGATCATAACTTTTGTAGCTACACACATGAGATAAAGCAAATACCTTCGTGACTCATCGAGTTTAAAATGATATAAGAATAAATCAATCAATATAATCAAATCTCCCCCATAATGCAAACTCCCCCATAAAATCATAATTCGTTATTTTCAATGGAGCACTTATTTAATTTGATTCCCCCTCCTGTTGGCACGAGTCATAGTTTTGATGATTTAAATCGTTTGAATTTAACGTTTGCTCAAAGAATTGAAGTTTTGGGAAAAGAAAACTCTTGTTTTAAATCCGCGATGGATCTTTTTCAAACAATTCAAAATCAAAGAGATTTTTATCGTGAAAATTTTATTTCTTTGGACCATGACTTTAATGATTGAAAATTGTCCAAAAAGGAGAGTGATGATAGAGTCCTATTTTTACAAAAAGAACTGTAGGACTTTAAAAATTCTAGTGGTTGTGTTTGTGCCAAAGAGGATAAAAATATTTTAATCAATGAGTTTGTGGCATGTGAAAAGACTCTTAGGGATAAGTTTGTTTTAATTGAGGGAGAGCGCAGTAAACTATTAAGTTTAACTGAAAATTTCAAAAAGAAATCCATGTCTTTGGAAGAGACAAATTTGTTGCTTGAGTAAAAAAATTTGAAGTTAAAAAATGATTTGATAGACTCGAGTAGGTTTGATAGTGATGTTAATGGCTAGTTTTGTTCACATTATTCGAGTGTTAAAGCCAAAACCATAGTTTGTTTTAGAGGGTCAACCAATTTCAAGGATGTTAGAAAAGGTCAACTCATAGGTGTCCTTCCACCCGATTTACACGTGCACCCATTGCGGTAGGCAAGGTCATCTTAGGCGCTTCTGTTACAAGCTTTTAAAAGGACCTAGGAAGATTAATAAAAGAATAAATTGAATTCCCCAAACCCCCATGTGTCATTACAAATCTATTTGGGTTAGAAAATCAGATTTAGAGGCTTACGGTCTATCTGTTCATGATTCTCGCTTACTTGCATGTGATTCACCCCATGTGAGATCTCTTAGTTGATTGTGTTGGATGTTTGTCATACACTAGCGATGCATCATGTTATATTCTTTGTAGTGTTATGACTCATTTTGATGTAGTGCACGTTGGTTTATTTGTTGCATTTATGTGTTTCTCTACTGTTTTAGCATTGTTTTGCATCTGTCAGCACTTTCCAGGTACTATTTTCACGTAATTTTTTCACTGGGAAAAACTGCATGACTTTCTGGGCAAACTGGGATTTGTTGGATTTCTCGTTCGAGCGAGAGCATCATATCATTTGAGCGACAACTCTTTCTAGCGCGAAGTCTCTTCTTGCGATAACCCCTTGTCGTTTGAGCGACCAGGTTGACTTTGACCATTATGTTTACAGTACACTGATTCATTATTTTTGGTACTGCTGGTTTCTTTTGAAAGTTTATATGCAGTCCTTCTTGCTATATATTCTTAGTTGCTAACACTGCACTTGTTGGTTTATCACACCTGATTTGATTTTCGATTCATTTGTGTGATTAATATTTGCTAGCATAGGATGATGCTCATATCAATATTATATGCCTATTGCTGGATGTATCATTTTGTAGTTATTTTTCTTTTTGAAAAATGCAAAAAGATTTTCTTTTTTTAGTGTCCATTCATATCTTGTTTTGGACAAATTTGAAAATCCAAAACTATTTTTGTATTTTGTTTGCACCATTTATGGATAAACACTTAGGATGACCGAGTTATAATTTCATTCCATTTATCCATGTGACTATTTGATAGTGTTTTGAGACAATATGCCAATTCATCCATGTGATTTATAATGTTGGAGTCATTGAGATGTAATTAGTTGTTACTTACTATAAGTTTGACTCATGATATCCTTTATTACACATGTGCACGGATTTGTTTGATTATTGTTCTTAACTTATCACATTTTGGTTGGGTGTTTCCATCTCTGTAAGGACACAAATTTCTAATTGAGTCCATATATAGTTTTGGCTCAATTCCGGACAAAAACATTTATTCATACGAGTGTATTTGATTGTAATATTCTCAAGCCTATGAAGTGTTTGTTGAAGACGTAGTGGAAAAGGGTATAAAGCTTCATCAATATGCCAGTTTGCGTGCCTCGTTTCTACGTCATCAACTATGGTTCCATGCTCCCAAGGTATGAATGCGATATTATATATATAGGAGCTTGGAAGTTGTTTATTGGGTGTTAGGTTTAATAAAAACTGTGTTTTATTTTCAGAAAAATTTAAATTATAATTTTAACATAAAGTATATAAACTTTCTGGAAGTCGTTCGATATTTCGTTCGAACGAGTTTTTCGACGAGTTCCCACTAAGGTATACTAGTCCGTCGTTCGAAATGTCGTTCGAACGAAATTGTTCATTCTAACGAGATTCTAACGAGTCCATACTGGAGCGTCGTTAGAAGTCTTGTTCGAACGAGATTTCGTTCGAACGAAATGTCGTTCGAACGAGATGCCAGGCGAGAACAGTTTTTGGCAGTTTTTTGGCAGTTTTTCACCCACTTCCCCACTTAGTTTTTAACCAACTTTTTCGGACTTTATCAGGTGCAGGAAGAGCATTTTCCAACTTAACTTTTCCATCTTATTTTCATCTCTTAGAGAGAGTTTGAGAGCAAAAATTGTTTAGGAAAATGTTCATGTTTTGAGTGAGATTTTTAGAGAAAAATTTCCATCACTCTAGTGTTTACACCCAAATGAGTTTATTCCAAGTTCTTATATACATATCAATTGCTTAGAATTTGGCACCGATTTTCTCTACACCGAATTGAAGAGAAGTTTGTTTTATTTTACCCGTTTGGAGAAAGGCTTCATGTTCGGGTGACGGTGACCGTATACAGTCCTATCGGTGGATTCCGAGACCGCGGTGGTGTTCCAAGGTTATTCGATAGCAAGAGGTTTCTACAAGAAGAAGCATCGGGGCTTGAGAGGGATCGAGTCGTGTGTTGTAAGTCTTTTTTCTTGTACTTGTAATTCCGTATCTAGTGAATTTGTGGCTAGGGCCGTCCGAGATTTTTTCCCGTCTTCGGTTTTTCCTCGTACATCGCGGCGTAGTGTGATTGGTTTATTTTATCTTGCATTATAATTTAGAACGCATGCTTAGGACAATTCAAGATAAAATTTGGTTTAAATTATCGCACTCAATTTAATTTTGACTTTAATTAAATATTGGGTAAAGTTGTTTAATTCAAGTCTCTTGCTAAAATTGGTTTGGCCTAACTTTGAAATATTGATAATCATGACTTAGGCAAATTCTAGGACTTGAATTAATTAACATTGGTTTAACCTGAGTTGAATTAATTGGTTTAGGTGAAATTAATACTTTTGTGTGTTTAAGTTATTTTCACTCGATTAAATTTTAAGAAATTTAAAATTTGGTATTTATTTATTTTAGTTGAACCATCACCTTGTTACGCTTCCGCATCGAGATTTAGTTTAAAATGAAATTAAGTTTGATTTTAATTGTGAAAATTAAATAATCAAAATTCGGGGTTTTACAGATTGGTATCAGAGCCAGAAACGATAAATTATTTCGTTAAGATCCTTTAAATATTTTTGGCTAAAATGGAATTTTCCCCATTTTCAAAATTTCCAATTTTTGATGGTTCAAACTACGCGTATTGGAAAGCGCGAATGAAATCGGCACTAAAATCTATCGAAGAAAGAGTTTGGATGTCTATTGTTAATGGGTTGTCCCCATCAACTTATTTAGTTAAAAATGAACGTGTTATCAAACCCGCCGATAGATGGACTGAAAATGAGTTTAAACTTGCTAATTTCAATTCCCGTGGTTTAAATGCCTTGTTTAGTGCTGTCACACCGGATAAATTACGACATATTATGATGTGTGAGACCGCTAAAGAAGATTGGGATATTTTACAATTAACTCATGAAGGAACTAGTGTCGTTAAAGCTTCAAAACTCCAAAACCTCACCACTCAATTTGAAACTATCAAAATGAATGAAAAAGAAACTTTTGATCAATTTTATGCTAGACTTTCTGATATTTTTAATTCATCTTTTAACTTGGGAGAGAAAATACTTGACGACCGTGTTGTAAAGAAAATTTTAAGGTCCCTACCCGATAGATTTATTCCTAAAGTGACCATTTTAAACTCTTTACCCACTTTAGCCTCTACGAGATTAGAAGAGCTTGTAGGTGACTTTCGAACCAATGAACTAGATATGTTTCCCTCTAAAAATGAAAAGAAAATCGAAAAGGACGTTGCTTTAAAAGCCCGAAAAGAGGTCAAACAAGTAGTAGAGAGTGAGAGTGATAGTGACTCAGAAGACATGGCTTTGCTTGCTCGTAAATTTAGAAAATTTCTTAAAATTAACCAAGATAAATTTAAAAATGATTTTAAGAAATTTGAATCTTCTAAGCATGACAAAGGCGAAAAGATTTCTAAAGCCGAGAAGATTCCTAAAGCCGAGAAGATCCCTAAACCTAGTAACGAAAATTTAGATAGGGACGAGTCTAATAAGTGTTTTGGTTGTGAAGGTTATGGCCATAGGGCTTTTGAGTGCCCCACTAAGCTAAGGAAAGAGGGTAAGCGACCCATTTCATATAATGCGACCCTTAGTGATAGTGATAAGGAAGAGGGACCCGATTCCCCCACCACGAAAAAATTTGTGTCTTTTATGGCTAGTCATGTGAGTGATAGTGAGAACTCATCGATTGATGAACCTTTAACACATGACACTTCCAAGGTCATTGTTTATGATTCCCTTATTTTTGATGATAGTGAGAGTGGAGAAGAGAGAGAGAGTGAAAATGAAGAAGAGGTTAATGTGAGTGAACTTCAAAATGCTTTTCAAGAACTTTATAAAGAATATATTAAATTAAAAAGAGCTAATTTGAAGTTAGAAGCTAGTTTAAGAGAGAGTGTCAAGGTCGTTGATGAAAATGCTTTAATAGAGGACCTTAGGACACGTGAGAGGACTCTTTGAGAGAAGCTAGAATATGTAGAAGGCGAAAGAGATAGCCTTAGGGGTTTAATGAAATCCTTGAAAAAGGAGCTTCTTGTTTTTTAAGAGCGAAATGTTTTATTAGAGTCTAACATTTTAGAATTGCAAAATAAATTAAAAGACTCTAGTAATGTCAAATTTGATTTGGAATGTCGTTCGGAAAAACTAGATAAAATCTTAGGAATGGTCCAAATTAAAAATGACACTTGTGGTTTAGGCTTCAATACTTGTAATGAATCTACTAATAAAGCCAAGACAAATGTTTTAGGAGAATCTACTAGGAATGCATTTAAAGATCACTCCTTAGGTAAATCTTTTCGACATGCTTTTACTTGCACTCATTGTGGTCGAAAATGTCATCTTAGAAAATTTTGTTTTGATCTTAAACGAATTCCTAGAAAATCCCAACGTAATGCAACCACTGTATTTAAAATTCCTACACCCCAAGATAGTCATTCTTCATTAATTTGGGTTAGGAAATTCGACTTGGTTGCCTTGGAAAATAGGGTTTATGATTCTCATTTACTTTCACATGCTTCCTCCCTTGCTAAATCTAAATGATGAATGTGTTAGTGTTTGCATACTTTAGCGTTTGTACTTCATGCTATATTCACATGCTAAATGTATGCTTGTTTAATCATTTTCTAGTCTATGCTCCATGTTTATCACATGTTAGAATTATGAGTTTTGTATATCTTTTGTATTATATTTCCTTCATTTTGTTTGCATTAAATGAAAAATACAAAAAGATTTTTGTTTATCATTTGGATTTTATCTCTTGATAATTTGAGCTTAATGAAAGATTCAAATGATTTATGTTTGTCTTTTGAGTATATACTTTTTATTTATGGTTAAAAAAAATGTCAAAAACTCAAAAAGATTTGATTTTGTGTGTATTTTGGTTTGACACACTTTAAGTGGCATATACTTGTGTTTGTATCCCTCCTTTAACGCTCCCACGTGGCTAGAACTTTTGGTTTAGATTATCAATCCTTATTATGTTCTTTACCATATTTTATGTAGTAGTTGGATTTTGTGTTGTTTAAATAGATTCTATTTTTATATGCCTCTATACACACATGCACGAGCTCTTTTGAAATTTTAAACTTCATATGTATATTTGAGCTATGTGAGGTGTTCTCTTACCAATCTTGTCATCTACATATTTGTAACTTAGGAGGACTAGTGCATGTAAAAATCCATTGCATGTGAGATTTGTGTGAAAAATGAAAACATGATAAATATAATTATGCACGGGGAAGGGCTCCGAAAGGACTAAGTGATCCTTTGCGATTGTAAGCCACCGTTTTGAATGGACCTAAAAGAAATACATGGTCCAAAGGCCTAAAAACAGAAAATATGGCATTAAAAAGAAAATAAATTGCCAAGGCCTATGTTTGATTGATATATTCATTCAAATTAATATAAATGCATATTGAGGGAGATTGGATGGTATATCAACGGTTTGCACAATGTCTGTTTATCCTACTTGCGTATTTCATGTCATGACTCTATTGGTTTGTAGAATCATCAATATGCTAGGCTTGTATGCATTGTGTATGTTTGTTCATTGAGTTCAATCTATCTTGTCACATGAGGTTATATTTAAATGTGATGAAGTTTGCAATCAAATAAGAACTCCGTGAACATTTATTAAGTGTTTGGGTCTAAATTTAATTGTTACTAGTTCACACCCCTACACTTCTGTTTCCATATGACACATTTTTGCCATACGAGTGTGCAAACTTATTGTATTTTGTGTCATGTGTGTATCTATATCTATACATATGTGTGTGTGCATTATTGATATATTTCTAGTACATATATATATGATATTTTGTTTTGCCTTTGCCTTGCTTTTGTTTCCCATATGCTTTCATGTCTTCTCACTTTAAGCTTTATATTTGTTCTTTATCCTTTGTCTATTCCTGAACAAAAAGGGGGAGAAAAATGATAGGGGGAGATCTTAGTTTGGGGGAGATTTATCTTAGGGGGAGACGTCTTTCTAAGTATGTCCGTTGTTTGATAAAGGGGAGAATTAATTTAGGGGGAGTAATTAATTAATTGCATTCAATATTTTGATATTCAATATTTTGATATTCCCTATGCATTTGATGAGTTTGCTTAAGTGTGCAGGAATTCTTCTACAGCGGCATCCTTCAATGGCAAAGTGTTTAATCCTTGGGTTGAGTCAAGTTTGGGTGGGTTATGTTTTGAGTGTAGTAGAGCTTGACGGCCCTTTAGGATTTTTGTTTGGTTTTTGTCCTGGAATAGCCAAAGGTGGAGATTTTTAAGGACACAAATTTCCAATTGAGTCCATATATAGTTTTGGCTCAATTCCGGACAAAAACATTTATTCATAGGATTGTATTTGATTGTAATATTCTCAAGCCTATGAAGTGTTTGTAAAAGACGTAGCGGCAAAGAGTATAAAGCTTCATCAATATACCGGTTTGCGTGCCTCGTTTCTACGTCATCAACTATAGTTACATGCTCCCAAGGTATGAATGCGATATTATATATATAGGAGCTTGGAAGTTGTTTATTGGGTGTTAGGTTTAATAAAAACTGTGTTTTATTTTCGGAAAAATTTAAATTAGAACTTTAACATAAAGTATATAAACTTTCTGGAAGTCGTTCGATATGTCGTTCGAACGAGTTTTTCGTTCGAACCAGATGTCGTTCGAACGAGTTTGCCAATGAGTTCCCACTAAGGTATACTGGTCCGTCGTTCGAAATGTCGTTCGAACGAAATTGTTCGTTCTAATGAGATTTCCAACGAGATTCTAACGAGTCCATACTGGAGCGTCGTTAGAAGTCTCGTTCGAACGAGATTTCGTTCGAACGAAATGTCGTTCGAACGAGATGCCAGGCGGGAAGAGTTTGCGGCAATTTTTTGGCAGTTTTCACCCACTTCCCCACTTAGTTTTTAACCAACTTTTTCAGACTTTATCAGGTGCGGGAAGAGCATTTTCCAACTTAACTTTTCCATCCTAGTTTCATCTCTTAGAGAGAGTTTGAGAGTAAAAATTGTTTAGGAAAATGTTCATGTTTTGAGTGAGATTTTTAGAGAAAACTTTCTATCACTCTAGTGTTTACACCCAAATGAGTTTATTCCAAGTTCTTATATACATATCAATTGCTTAGAGTTTGGCACCGGTTTTCTCTACACCGAATTGAAGAGAAGTTTGTTTTATTTTACCCATTTGGAGAAAGGCTTCATGTTCGGGTGACAGTGACCGTATACAGTCTTATCGGTGGATTCCGAGACCGCGGTGGTGTTCCAAGGTTATTCGATAGGAAGAGGTTTCTATAAGAAGAGGCGTCGGGGCTTGAGAGGGATCGAGTCGTGTGTTGTAAGTCTTTTGTCTTGTACTTGTAATTCCGTATCTAGTGAATTTGTGGCTAGGGCCGTCCGAGGTTTTTTTCCGTCTTCGGTTTTTTCTCGTACATCGCGGCGTAGTGTGATTGGTTTATTTTATCTTGCATTATAATTTAGAACGCATGCTTAGGATAATTTAAGATAAAATTTGGGTTAAATTATCGCACTCAATTTAATTTGGACTTTAATTAAATATTGGGTAAAGTTGTTTAATTCAAGTCTCTTGCTAAAATTGGTTTGGCCTAACTTTGAAATATTGATAATCATGACTTAGGCAAATTCTAGGACTTGAATTAATTAACATTGCTTTAACTTGAGTTGAATTAATTGGTTTAGGTGAAATAATTACTTTTGTGTGTTTAAGTTATTTTCACTCGATTTAATTTTAAGAAATTTAAAATTTGGTATTTATTTGTTTTAGTTGAACCATCACCTTATTACGCTTCCGCATCGAGATTTAGTTTAAAAGGAAATTAAGTTTGATTTAAATTATGAAAATTAAATAATCAAAATTCGGGGTTCTACAATCTCAATCTTGTCCTTAAAACGAACCAAGTGTAATAAAAGTAGTGCATGTAAGATCCATTTCCCGTGAGGAATTTGTTTAAGATAAAAAAGGAAGAGTGAACACGGGAAAGGGCTGCGAGTGAATAATAACCACGTCGTGAAAGCCACCGTTTGAAAAGAGCCCACAAAAAAAATTAAGCCAATAAAAATATGAAATATGCCAAAAATTAGGGCCAATAGGTTTTCTCTGAGTTGATAATTTAGATCCTCATTAGAAAAATATAATTGCATTAGTATATACGAGGGAGTTTTGGATGGATATATCAATGGGTTTGCATGTCCTTTGAAAAGTTCCCAAAACGGCACTAAATATTTTTGGACGTTATTGGTGTGGAAATCATTTAGACTTTGATTTATTGATTTGATTAAGACGATGTCACATAAACTCAACAATTTTACACCTAAGGATATTTTTTATGTTCATTCGTTAGGGGTACACGTATTCATCGTGCACATATGGTTGATTGAGTTGATTTACCTATCGAATGCGTTCACACCTATACATTCCATTTCCATGACTTGGTTGTTTTAGTATAAATCCATGGTGTATGTTTTTTGTAACATTATTTTTGCTTTGAAAAAATTGAGAAATCAAAAAGAGTTTGTGTAAGTCTTTTAAGTTACACCTTTGCATATGCGTAGTTTGATTCATATTTTCTATGCACTTTTATCATGACACTCCATGTTTAGTTTGTTTCTTCTTATCTATCTATTTGGGTACATAATAAAAAGGGGGAGAGCGAATTATGATTTTATGGGGGAGTTTGCATTATGGGGGAGATTTGATTATATTGATTGATTTATTCTTATATCATTTCAAACTCGATGAGTGACGAAGGTATTTGCTTTATCTCATGTGTGTAGGTATAAAAGTGATGATCATATGTTGCACACCCTGATGAGAAAAGCTTAAAGGTTTGAAGATTTAAACTTGAAGATTTTTGAAGAAAATTTGAAGACTTGCAAATTTTAGTATTTTCCATTTTTGGGTTCATGGGGGATATTAGATTTGTATAGGCTCTTTGATTTGATAATTCAGAGTTTTTATTTTGTACCGGCATAGACATAGGGGGAGATTTATAAGTGCATTATTTTATAAGTCTGTTATCAATTTAGTATGGCGTATATCTCTACACCGTCGAAGAGCATTCAAGAACATTAAAGCATCAAAGACGGATCCGAATATCAAGATCTCCAACATTCAAACCTCCGCGAGGTTAAGTTTGGTAAGGTTGTGTTTTAATTCCTTAGCAATTCACTTAAAGTGTTGGGATATTTTTATCAAATATTTTTCTAAAGATTTTGTTCTCGGACATCTTTTCGTAGAAAAATCATATCAATTCAAACAAAAATAAAAAAAATACGAAACTGGCGGCCACTCATTCGTATCAAAATTATCTAGCATCATGGCCTGAGATCTCAATTGATAGCTCGTTCAAACGACATGCTTTTGTCCTTCAAACGACATTTGCCACATGTCATGTTTTTCATTCGAGCGACGTACTTTTGTCGTTCAAATGACATAGCATCTCGTTCGAGCGACATTCAACCTCGTTCGAATGACGCGTCGTCTTAAGTTTTTTTTAAATAGGAGTCTCTAACTCTATTTTTCATAAGGAGACCTGCATAATTTTTGAAAATGAAACTCCTACTACATAAACGATTTTTGTCTTCTTTTTTAAGGTTTTAAACCCTTTGTTTTCAATTCACAAAACATCCCAATCTTTAGTGAATTGTTTTGGAACCCTATATTCAACTTTGTTGAAGTTTATTTTTTATGGGGAGATCTTTACAACCGAGAGTTACATGTTTTTGTTGAGGGAGTCTCTGTGAATATTGGACTATGTGTCCATGCGAATTCATTGCCGAAGATAGAACTGCGTGTTCTTATGGAGTAGATGTGGTTATTCCATTACTGACGCCGCTGACCGACACCTACGGGTATTCGTGTGTCACCCTATTTCATTGTAATCAGTGTAAGTTGTTAACTACAAATTATATTGAAATAAAAAGGTTTTGCCCTTCGGGGATTTTTCCTGAAATCATTATTTTTTATCCCGCATTCTTTATTTTATTGGATAAATCATCTAGATGCATTTTTTAGGGTTTAACTAAAATTTGGGAATAATTAAAATTGGATTTTATTTGAGAAGTCGTAATATTTTCGTTGTAGCGATTCTACACTTTCTCTTCTTAGCGGGATTTTTTGAGACTTTTTCAAGTACATACTTTATATTTCTTAACTTTTCCACAAGTGCATCTCCGTTTAGTCGAACCGGGGGGCGTCCAACTTCTTGTGTCCTAAGTACCAAACCTCTACCACTCCTAAAAGGATGATCGCTTTTAAGAAACTTATGATCGTTTTTGTAAAATATCTTCATGTCATGTTTTAGCCGAATGGATGGAGTGTCATCACCACAAATAGGACATGCTTTTTAACCATGTGTTACATACCCAGATAAGTTTCCATATGCGGGAAAATCATGAATCCCCCATATCAGCATAGCTCTTAATGTAAAAGGTTGCATTTTATTCATGTCAATAGATGGAACTCCTTCCCATAGTTGCTTCAATTCATCTACTAATGGTTGAAGAAAAACATTAATGTCTTGACATGGGGCCTTTGGCCCAGGAATCGGTAAAGATAAAATTTGGAACTCATGATTCAAGCACAAAGAATGGCCCATATTATAAGGGGGTCATGATAGGCCAGCAACTATAACTACTAGACTGAATACCATAGGGATTGAACCCATCTATTGCTATTGCAAGCCAAACATTGTGCCCTTCCTTGGCAAAATTGGTCCATTTACTTTTTAGCATTCTCCATTGGCATAAATCACAAGGATGTCGCTGATAATCCCATGAACTTGTTACCCGATGGTGCCATGTCATTTCATGCGTTATCCAAGGTATAGTATACAATCTCACTAGCCTTGGAATTATAGGGAAATGTCTCAACACTTTCATCGATTCTTTACATAACCTTTTCCCTTTATTTGAGGTCACTACATATCTCGGTTACCCACACTGAGGACATTCCTCAAACTCTTCATTCTCTTTCCAGTATAAAATACAGTTTTTAATGCAAGCATGAATGTAATTTGCTTTCGTCCCTAGGTCTTTCATCATTCCCTTCATGTGCGGATATTTTTCTGGTAATGTGTTTTCTTTTGGAAGATAGCTCTTTAAGACCAACAAAAGAGAGGTCACACTATTTCCCGACCAACCAAACTTCTTTTTTAAATTATGCAATTCCATAATTGCAGAGAGAGTAGTCTTAGGACCCTCACATGAAGGGTACAATTTCTCGATCGCTAATTTATTATATTGATTATACTTCTCATTGTCGACATACAAATTTTTAGAGAATCCTTCATGATCGGGTTCTACACAATGTTTTTCGTGCACTCCGTAACATGCGTCAACTAAGTTTCACAACCTTTCATTCTCATTGTTATCAGCTTCATCATGTCCTTCACAGTTAATAGGTTCTACTACGGGACATGTTAGGTTCGATGATAGTGTTTCACCATGTAAAACCCACTTAGTATATGTCATGTCTATACCATGCATTATAAAATGACCCTTGATATCTACCGCAGTGAAACACTTATTATTTCGGAACTTAACACATGGACAAGGAAAGGTCGAGAATTGATGGTCATTATTTGCAATTGCAAAATTAATAAAAGACGCAACTCCATTTGTGTACACCTCACTTATTCTATTCCTCTCATTCATCCACTCTTTGTTCAATGTTTTTGACATTCTGCACTACCAAAAAAAATATGATTTACACACAAGTTATACGACAATATACAAAAAATAGAATTATCTCTGACAAATTATATGACAATATGGTTTAGACACAAGTTATATGACAATACATAAGAAAAATCACACTTAGAAAAATATTTATTAGTTTCTTCAAAAAATAACTCATCGGGGCATGTCTTTGTCTTGGCATAGTGAACAGGATCAGAAAACAAATAATAAAGGTATAACATAGAAAATCTACAAAATGAAAATTAGGGCACAATATGTAAGAATTATTGTAAGAACCCTCAAAATGATTGTGTAGATAAGATTAAAACATAGAAAATCCACAAAATGAAAATTAGGGCACAATATCAATAAAATAATTTTAAAAATTAGGGTTTGTTGTGTGTGTACATTCTTCCATTTTGAGGGTTACTAGCAATACCACTATAGAAAACAATAAATCTGCGAGAGAGAGATGCATTCGAACAGACAGATCTATGAGAGAGAGATACCGAAATCTCTTGTTTAGAGGAATAACGAGATGTGTTATCGAGTTGGATTTCTCAATTGTTAATGTTGAATTTTCTTCATACCCACTTCACGACATCAAGGGATTCTGTTTTGAGGGTTACTCACTTCATTACATCAATCTCCCATGGCGTGTGTGTGTGTGTGTGTGAGAGAGAGAGAGAGAGAGAGAGAGAGAGGGGGGGGGGGGATTTTGGGCGTGTGTGTGTTCGAGAGGGATTTTGAGTTTTGGGGGTGAATTCTTTCTAAAAAAAATATCTTAAAATATTCAATCAATATTAGTAACACTGATATTAAATTACTAATGGTATTTTATTGTGATAAATAGTAATGGAAAAATACTATTAGTAATCTAAAAAATAGTATGTCACTAAAAGAGTGTTTTGGTGTGGTGATATTATTTGTTCACTCAGAGGGAGTTGAATATGCATCAGCGCAGGTGGCTTGAATTTGTGAAAGTCTATCAGTTTGAGATCAGGTATCACCTAGGGAAGGATAATTTAGTAGCTAATACGTTGAGCCATAGGCCGGTGGGGGAGGTGGTCAAGGTGTGGAAAGGGAAATTGAAGGAATTGGGACATGAGGATGTAGTTGCAAGGTCATTTATGTTAGTTATAACCGCTACATCCCCGATTATGATGACGGTGGTACAAGATCAGGCAGCGGACCCATTTTATCAGGATAGGATTAGACAACTTTTAGTTAGGGGAGTAGAGTCTTACTCAGTGAGTTCCGAGGGATTCTTGCGCTCCAACAACATACTGATTATTATTGAGGGGGGGGAGTTACGACACGTGGTGATGACAGAGTCACATGGGTCTCGATTTGCGGTACATACCGGCGAGGATAAGATGTACCAAGATATAAGGAGGCATTATTGGTAGAGTGGGATGAAGAGGTACATTGCTAAGTTCATGTCGAAGTGTACCACCTGTCATCTAGTAAAGGTTGACCACCAGAAGACAACAGGGCTTCTTTAGTTCATAGATATTCCTATGTGTAAATGGGAGAGCATTTCCATGGATTTTATCACAGGGTTGCCTAATTCTCAAAGGGGGCACAATTCCATATAGGTAATAGTGGATCTGCTGACCAAGTTAGCTCACTTTTTGCCTGTTCGGATTGATTATACTTCGGGACCGTATGCCCACATCTTTATCGCAGAGATAGTGCGGTTACATGGGGTACCTTTAGATATCATGTTCGATAGTGACAATACTTTCGTGTCCCGATTTTGGCAGAGCTTTTAGGAGGCTATGGGTACTAAGTTGAGATTGAGTACGGCATATCACCCGCAGATAGATGGGAAGACAAAGAGGACCAATCCTTGATTTTGGAGGAGGTTGGGAGCAGTATCTTTCACGGGTGGAGTTCGCGTACAACAACTCCTATCAGTTCACTATTGGCATGGCTCCATTTGATGTGTTGTATTGTAGACCTTGTCGTTCTCCTTCTTATTGGTAGAGGTGGGGGACAATAGGCTACTCGGGCCAGAGGTGATTAAAGATATGTTGTCTAGGATTTAGATGATACGGAGTCGTATACGGATAGGCAATGATAGATAGAAAAGCTACGCCGATGCTAAGAGGTTCTTTCGAGAGTTTAATGTGGGGGACCAGGTGCTACTACGAGTATACCCTATGAAATGGATAATGAGATTTGGGAAGAAGGGTAAATTGGCGTCAAAGTACGTCTGGACTTTTCCTAATATCGAGCGGATTGGGCCAGTGGCATATAGACTTGGTTTTCTAGAGCATTTTCATAGGATTCATGATGTGTTCCAAATTTCCTCGTTGAGGAGGTAACTCCGTGATGAGTTAGATTATACCCATATTGCGTTAGAGGTGGTTGAATTGCATCTCAATAGTTCATATGAGTAGAGACAGGTGGCTATCTTAGATCATAGCGAAAGGAGACTGAGGTCAAAGGTAGTTCCACTTGTGTGTGTCCAGTAGGAACATCATAATTTGGAGGAATCTAGTTGGGAGTTAAGATGCGTGAGAAATATGCAGACTTGTTTACTCTAGGTATAATTTCAATTTTTGTCTCTTTCAAATTTTGGGAGGAAATTCCGTTATAAGGGGGGGAAGTACGTAACACCCTGTATTTTTAATAATTTTTAATTATGGGATTAATTAAATTTAAAATGGGAAATTAATTGTGAATAAAAATAAATATTAATTAGGTAGACAAGGATTAATATTTGTTTATGTGAATTATATGGAATATTACTTATTGAACGGGTAATAAGTGATCATGAATATATTAAAGTTGCTACGGGTGAAAAAAAAGGCAACTCATAATAATTAAGTCGGGACCCATGTGTCAGTGGGACTCAATTTAATGAGATAAAAAGTAATTTATTTTTAAGTCATCCAAATGGTCATTTCAAGTGCACCATTGCGTCCAAAAGGATCAAGATAGTCAGAGAAGTCACCCGGGGGTTTTGTTTGGGTCCTGGAACACTTTTAGGCCAAACCGGCACTCTGGAGGGGCATTTTTGTCATTTCTATTTTTGGGAGAATTAGACCTATGTATTTTAAGAGTTATATAAGGTCATAGGTTAGTTATTATAGGTTTATAATCAATCAAATCACAAGGAAGCCATGGGAGGAGAAAGGAATGAAGTTCCAACGACAAGAACCACCAACCGTGTCATCTTTTTGCACCACCACCACTATTGCGTAGATCGGAGAGAGGGGAATGCGACCATATACATATTCATCAACGGATCAGACCTACCCTTTAAGACAATTGTTTAAACTTGCATATATAGAGCATGCATGATAATCATATTTGCATAGGATTCACATGTTTTTATAGTGATTGAATTGATTCTTGGAGGATTAAATCGTATTTTTGGTCGAAAGTCGTGTAGAATAAGACCTCTGATATTTATAAAATGAAATTGATGAATTAGGATTATTCTTATGCAAAAATTATGGGTTTCATAAGTGTTTTTAAATAAAGAGGAAGAACTAGGGTTTTAAGAAGTTAAATTTCTGAAAGAGAATTATTCTTGATGAAAATTGATGATTTAATGATCTTTTTATATTGGAATTTGTCCCTAAATGTCAGTTTAGGGATTAGAATCCTTGGTTGGGAATTTGGAGATGAATTATGGAGGTTTAATGGTTGTTTATGGAGGAAAACATGCATCTTCCATGGGCAGATTGCGCCAGTTCTGGTAGTGTCGATCGACCGGGGTCCCAGGGTCGGTCGAACAGTAGTCTGACTTTGACTACACGCGAGGGTGACACACACATAGACAAACAAACACACACACACACACACACACACACATTCTTTGACCTAATTCCTACATGAAACTTATAATGATCATAACTTGGTCATACGAACTCGTAATTTAGCTTCGGTCATGGTCATGCATAGGTAGTTGAGATGACTACGCACTCCTAGTAATATGTTAATTCAGACTTAAATTATGAAAAGTCTAAAATGCCCTCGATGTTATAAATTGTGACGAAACTTGTTAGAATTAGGTAATAAAATTTTAGGGACCTTGTGAGACAAAAAGGAACCCAACCTAGTTTATAGGATGTGATAGTATAGTCCCATGGTTAATAATAAATTTTGGGAATAATTATTTAGTATGGAATCTTCCTTAAGGTGAACGGGCTTATAAATGCGCAGGATATTCGGGATATAAATATTGCTACGTATGAAATTTGAGATGTGGAACGTGCATATACCATATTAAAATTATGAATATATGGGCGGGGTGAATGTCTATTGTATGATATCCTATGTGTAATGGACATATTGACAATACTTGCTATCACTTGAGGTTCTCACGGTGTGTGTGGTCTTATCATTTTGTGCCATTATGGGGGATATTAGACTTATAGTTAGAACATAGAACTTAGGGTTGAGCATCATTTGTGTGAACAATGGTGGGACCGATCAATTAGATGCGCTAGGTATGTGCATAGTCCAAAGGCTTAGGACTATGTTCACCTCAAACGTTTTTGTGTTTGCATTTATGGTTCAAGAGCGATTCTGGACCGATAGTCCTTTATTTAGTGCGAGGTGTACCGAGACTTGATAGAAAAGTACGTATGCACCGCAATTGAGTCTAGGGGTGCCGTATTAGTATGTATATATATATATATATATATTATAGTAGTGGATTATATATACCTCTGATGTGATCTACTGTGTGATTTTAGTAGATATTAGAGATAGTGAAACCTGAGATAGTTTAAGTATGTGAACACTTAACTACAAAATAAGAACTTATTACATGAGTTAAATACATATTAAAATACTCATGATGTACTATGAGAGAAATGTGTATGGACAATATAAGTAATAGATTAAAGGGATAACATATTTGAGCGTGTTAGTATTGATAGTGAAAACTATAACTTGTTAGAAATACGTTAGGCGTGCACACTAGTTGAGGAGTGAGGTTTCTCAAGTTATTATCGTAATTGCTGTTTACACTCGGGCTCTGACATATTTCTTGAAAATATCTTTTCTCGTGTGCAAATTATTTTAGGTGTTCATCCATAGGGACGCCAAGCTTAGGAGTTCACTGCCACTCAATGTGCTGCTGATGTTGTGGAAGTTGCAGGTTCTCGATCTTAGACGCCAACACTTTTATCCATTCTGAGTCTCATCCAAATGTCATTGAGCCAGGGCATGTCGCCCATTTCTAGTTATTTCTAGTTATTTCCTACCTTAGAGACATTATACTTATTTATTTCCATTTGTTGGATTCAGTTTTACTTGGAGACTTATTATCTTGGGATTTGTTTGAGTGGATTATTTTATTCAGTGTCATTTGATTATTCATTGTTTCATCTTGTGGATTTAATGCATTTTATTATTGATTCAAATTGTTGTATGATGATTAATGAGATTTAAAATTGGACACAAGCTTAATTAATTATTAGGTGGTTAGAAATTAGTTATATCGACAGTGATGCTAAGAATGAACCAACTCTATATTCAGTTTAATTTTCACAAAGGACTCATCACCCGATATTTAATTGAGCATTGTGTCACAGTTGTCCCATCAGGTAAGGGTCAAGGCTTCCTATTTTTACCTCGCCCCAGGGGGGAAGCTCTACAATAAGTCATTCACAGGTCCTTATATGAAGTGTGTTCACCCACAAGACCCCAAGTAAGTACTTAGCAATCTTTATGAGGGAATTTGTGGGAGTCACACAGGAGGATTACTAGTGGGCTCACCTACAAAAGGATGCATGCACTTACATTAGCGAGTATGAAAAATGTCTGAAACACTTTCCTACGGTCCACCAGCCAGTTAGCAACCCAAAATCCCAGACAAGCCCATGGCCATTCGCGTAATGGGGACTACATATCATGGGACCACTATCTATTGCATCTGGAAATCGTAAGTATTTGTTGGTCGGTACATATTACTTCAATAAATGGGTAGTTAGAGAACCATTGGCGAACATTAGCGATGCAGACATGAACCGATTCATCTGGAAGTGCATTTTAACACGCTTTGGGGTACCAATGACTATCATCACTGACAATGGCATGAAATTTTATAGCAGCTTCTTTCAGGGTTTCAGTGATGAGCATGGTATTAAGCACCACTTCAGTTATGTTGCATATTCCCAAAGTAACAGTCAGGCAAAGGCTTCCAACAAAACTATGCTCGATGGATTGAAAAAAAGGTTGGAAAGAGACAAGGGTTCCTTGGTGGACGAGCTCCCTCATGTTCTATGGGCTTACTGTAGCACTCCCAAGAGACCAACTGAGGAAATACCCTTTTTGCTCGCTTATGGAATGGAATCTATTATTCCGTTGGAAGCAGGACTCCTAACTATGAGGACCACCATGGCCGACTAAGGCCTTTATAGTAATGCATTGCACACTAAACTTGACTTAGCAGATGAGTGAATAGAACTGGCACTGATCAAGTTATCATCCTATCAATAGCAACTAGTCAGGCAGTATAACAAAAAAGTGTAACACCCCATAATTTCAAGGACATTGAATTAAATTATTTTTGGGAGAAATAGGGCTTATTTTAATTTGGATAATTAAATTTATGATGTGGAGAATTTATTTAAATTGGAGGATTTTTTTAATTTGGTAAGTTGAGATTTAATTAATTCAGATCATTTTTAGATTTCACACGTGTCGCATTTTTAGGATGAAATTGGAGAATGTTATAAAGTAATTCAGATGATAATTTTGAGTGCATGGTTGATTCCGGAGAGGTCAAGATAGTCAAAAAAGAGTATCCGGGGGTAGTAAATGGGTCTCGGGGCATTTTTAGGCATAACGGGCTCACACGGGAGTGTTTGGGCAATTTTAATTTAGCTCACAAGTCTCATTTCGGGATTAACACATTAAAACCTAAGTTTTAGAGTTTCAGGTGAACACAACTCTAAAAGAAAAATATTATAAAACCCAAATTAGAGGAATTGTGACACACAAAACTCAAAAGGAAAAACCCTAGTTTTACAGAGAAGAAAAGAGGGAGAAAGAAGGGAGATTTTGGGGAGCCAAATCAAAGGAATGTGAGTGTGTTCTTCATGGAATCATGATCTTCATCAAAGGAATCAGACTCTACAGATTATATACAAGCAAGTGCTTAAAATGCTTCAATGTAAATTTGTGATGATCAATTCATATCGTAGTGGGTGTGATAAAATCAATTATTTTTGGGTTTGGTTGGCATATAAATTGGGTTTTAGTTTAGGGAAAATTGTGGGTAATTTTTTTTAGGAAAAGGGATATATCAAAGAGTAGTGTTGGGGGATTAATATCTGTGATTAGAACCCATAAATTATCTTGTTTAAATTATTAATGGGTAAAACTAAGATGGATGTGTTATGAAAATTATCTAACTGAAATTATGAGTATAGAGGAATAAATCGTAGAATGTAAATATTTGGAAGATTATATCAATGGTTTTAGTGTATTTGATGAAATTTGAGTGTGAACCTGGTAGGAATAGTTTGGTTCGTAAAGGATTTACAGTAAAAACAAATTCTGGATAAATAAGATGAAGGTTTTCATCTATGGCGGAAAGGTTCACAGGAAGACGAAGGAGAGAGAAAAACTAGGTGTCGTTCGAATGACCCTGAGCGTCGTTCGCACGAACTCCTTTACCGTTCAAATGACGGGGTGAGTCGTTCGAATGACATGGTTGGATAAAGCGCTATTAGGCTTATTTTCCTATTGGGCAAAAGGTGGTTACTATTGGGTGATTCAAAAGAGAAAATAAAGTAAAGTGGTTTTGTCTCTTTCAATTAGGAATATTAATAGGATTATTATTACTAGGTTGTGAGAGATGGGCATAAGGGGTTACTAAATTTGAAAGGTGTCAAATTTACGATAATTTGTGGAGATAAATTCTAAAGGGTTATCGTACGGGCCGGGTGAGCGATTCCATGCATCGTAGTTGAGTAATACGACCTTTATAAATTAATTAACGTGTAACTAATTAAAGTTTTGAGTCGAGAAGTTGACTTGGATATTTTAGGTTAATGCCATGGGAATTGGGCACGGATTAATCGAGTTTAGATTAAATATATATATATGCGGTGATTGTGTAGTGTGTGTATATATATATATATATATATATATATATATATATATATTTATGTGCTTTATAAATATTGGTGTGAATAATATTTATAGAAATACATACCCCTCTAGTGATATCACAGTAGGTTGGGCGATGTGGGTGAATTCCCTGAATAGTGATTGTAGGGTGAGTATAGTCCCCAAGTCATAGTCGTCTAGGATTTTATTGTGTAATTTATTTTTTAGAGGTGAACTGCTTTGGGTATGATCCGTTTTCACTTTCGGTGAAAGAACTATGGCCGCCTGCATTACGTTTATTTTTTCATGAATTTGGGGAGCTAACCAGGTTGGGTGTTAGGGTGGATAAGTATACCTGGGGTGATAGCATTTTAGATAACATTCGGTGAGTGCCTAGTTGGGAGGATGAATATATATACAAGGCATGTGTGTGAATTTTGTAATAAATGATACATATATAACGGTGTAGATATTTATATACGGGTGGAATACATGAAGTGCAATTGTATTAAGTATATATGAATATAAGAATGTGGACATTTATATATGGGCGAATTACTTGGATTAAAAAGGTATTACTTGTATATAACTAGTGAGACTATTATATAGTGCATCTTAGAAAGGGATTAATTAAGTTAATGTGATAAATAACTTATGAAGTAAAAGTACGAATTATTCGGTCTAGAGTAGAGTGTCCAGAAGCTTTAGGACAAGACCAGTTAGACGGGATATCGTGACTAGGAGGGTTAGGAAGAAGCGTTAGGTGCGCAATTTAGATGAGGGGTGAGTAGTGTCACAAGTGAGTGCGACAGTAACTTAAATATGAAGAGCGTTCATGCATTTCAATTTTTGCACTTTAATTCACTTGCAAAATAATTTCAAAAGGATTTGGGCTCTGACCCGTAATTGAAAAATATTTTCAAAACCTTTTAGTTGTCCAGCTGCGGGGATGCTAAACTTGACGATATATTCCAGGGATGCCTAGCTACAGCAGGTGTGGATGCTGATAGGATTTGGACTTAGATGCTTTGGTTATTTCATTCCTAGAATAGGATGCAACTTAGTTATCTCATTTGGTCATGTTGCCCCAGCTATTTCATTTATTTTAGTCAGACTTTATATTCCAATTTTTATTCTGTTGGATTTTTATTTGGGATCTGGGATTTTAGACGATGGTTTATTCGACAAGTCTTTTATTTATTTATTCAGTATTGTTTTACACTTAGTGATTGTGTGAATGGTTTAATTTAACTTCTCAGCATGTTGTTATTGTTTAATGAAAAGATAAAAAAATTAACATTAGCTTTTCGAATACTAGGAGGTTAGTTAGTTTTAAAAAAATCGACAGTGATGCAAAGAATGAACCAAATGAGAAATCTATTTGAATTTAATAAAGGACTAACCACCCGGTATTTAATTAGGTGAGGTTTCAAAGAAAGTCAACCCGAGGAAGTTTTCAGTAGGGGACTATGTCTTAAGTAAAGTCCTAAACAATATCATAAAACCATCAGAAGGAAAATTGAGACCAAACTGGGAAGGACCTTTTAGGGTGATAAAGATGACTTTCAAGGAGCATATCACTTGGAAATGCTAGAGGGCTCGGAGATACAAAAAGCATAAAATGCAGTCAATCTTAAGAAGTTATACTTTTAGCCTTCTTTGTCTTTTGATTAGCACATTTAGTTTAAGCAAATTTTCATTTTCAAATTTATTTTGCACTTAACTTACTATTCAATGAATAAATGCCAATTGACCTGCACACTTCGATATTATATATTGGCCGCTTATTATTTATTGATCGTATCTCAGTATTGCGTACCCTTTCTAAATGATAACTCCCTTGTTCCTAGTAGAACTCCTTGGGATTAAAATAAGTTATTCAACTTGTTTCAATCAAGGAATATCACGTGTCGATCAGGGTTGGCGGTAATTATAACAAGTCAGTAAAAGTGTTTTAATTACTATAACCCTTGGGTCTTTGTTGCAAGAACAACAAACCTCATGAGTTTCCTTAGTAACTACAAAATCCATACTGGGGATCCTTAGGCAATAAAGCCAGCTCAAGTTGGTATCTAACTTTGTTGGTCGTAAAAATCCTACTCAGGCAGATCGCCCATCGCCCAGGTACATTATCACCATCATCTCACTTAGGACTAAGGGAGTGTGACGAGTAGTAATAAATGGCTATCACTTGTTCTTAGTATAATTTAATCGTCTGAAAACCCCAAAATGATTAAACCTAAGTACTAGCCCATCTAAATTGTAAAAGGCTAAGAAAATCATTCATTATTGTTTGGTCGACAAAGATATTAAGTAACTGACGAGCAACAACTCTTTTTAGTCCAACTATAAGAAATAATTATTAACACATGTTTAGTTAGCACATGCTCAAAATATGGAAAAACTTAATAAACGAAGCTTTCTATTAACAAAAGTTATGAAATTACAATTACATTAAGACCAAAAATACACAGGGGCCTAAGATGGACCAGGATGGTGGGTAAAATATTCTGCAATAAGTGGTCTTTGACCATAATCTAGTTTAGGGGTGAGCTCTTCCACGTCATCATCAAGGTCTTGCTCCAAGATCTGGGTAGGGATGGCATCGGGCATGATCCACTTATCATCCTTCGAGAAAGGCTTATGGTGATAGGTCGCATACTCGACCTCGTATTTCTACCACAGTCTGGACTCTTTAGGCGTCTTAACATCCCTAAGGGCACTCGACCACCCACGAGTACGGGCAGCTTCCTCTGCCTCTTTGAGCTTTGATAGGGCATCTTCCTAACCATCATTATAACCCTCCATTAAGTCTTCTCGAGTTCCCATTTTAAATGAATGCCTCAGCATTTTGGCATCCTCCTGGAGCCCAGCCACAACTGCCTTCAGCCTGGCAACCTCCTGTCTTAGAGCATCATTCTTGGTCTGGAGCATTTTATCCACTTGGCCTACTTCAACGGTCTCCATGAGCCTATCCCTTAGAGCATTCACATCATCCTAGATTGAAGCTCAGATCTCCTCCATGGCTTGAAGATTATCCTTTAGCTTGGTGACCAACTCAGTCTGATTCTTATTCTCTTTTATCCTCACCCTTAGAGACTTAAAGATCTTCACAAACTCCTTGTGAGCTTTGACACTAATTTTCAGCCCAAGGATCATTCCCAGCTAAGAACTAGGGAGATGTAGTCCGCCTTCGACTACAAACGACACAACAAGTAAAACCACAAGTAGAAATGAGTATACATGAAGATAGAAAATGGGGACAAATAAAGAAAATTTTCTTTTATTTTATTCATAAGGGGGGGTCAAATGACAATACGCTCAGAGCAATAAAAAAATAAAAGGCTTAAAAAGGTTGTAAAAGAAAAGAAACTCCTAATCTAGAAGATCTATTCTTTCACCTGCTCAAATTCAATTATAAGTTTCCCTTATCAACAACCCTCTGCTCCTAGTCATCATTCATTCCAACCTCAGCAGGTACATCCTTAGTCTGGTCGGCAGGCTGACCAACAACTTTTTCTTCCTCTTCAAAGGGGTTAGGCCCATGAAAATGAAGGTCGAAGATATCAGAGTCAGTAGGTGTCCCCGTAGCTTTTAGGGATTGGTCCAAGCCTTTCATGAAGGCCGCATTCCTACCACAAGTGTGTGACACCCCACCTAATTAATCCCGGGTGATCAGTCCTAAATCAAGTTAGAACAGGTTTCTCAGTTGGTCCATTCTTAGCATCACTGTCGTCTTTTTAATTACTAACCACCTAAGTGAAAAAATAGACTGGTGCCAACTTTTATCTTTCAATTAATTAAATGAAACTCATGCGGAACATACAATAATACACAATCACAGTTAACTGAAATAACCATCCACAAATAAAATACAAAATTGAATAAACCATCGGTCCAAATATCCAATGCAAGTAAGGACAAGAAGAAAATCTCAACAAGTCTAATACTAATAAATGAACTGTGAGCGACATACTCAAATAACTACTAGAGAGTCTCTACACGGTTGAAAGAAGGAGGCGTCTATCAAAGACCTCGCAACATCCACATGTGTTGCAGCAACGGATACCTGGAATAGAGTCAAGCCTGGCGTCCCTGTGGCTGGCCACCTAAAAGGCTTTTTAAAAAACAAATTATATAGTAAGGGTTAGTACCCAAAAACATTTGAAAACATTTAACAAAAGATTAACTTGCAGTAATAAATAAATATGCATGCTCTTCATATTTTAGTTAGTGTCGCACTCTCTTGAGGACTTCCTAACCCCTCCTCTAATGTGCACTACTAACGCTTCCATTTGATTTACTAGGTCCTACACTCCTGACCCAATACTTATGTCAACCCTTGCAATTAACCTACTATAACCGAGTATGCCTTGAATCATGATTTTTAAGTTATTATAAACATCAACTTAATTTAATCATTACCCTTTTTAATTTCATATAGCACTCAGACCTGTTATGCTCATAATACGTTTTTCACTATGTATTAATTATCCTATATATAATTATTTACCTAATTATATATTTAATCATATTGCAATATTCACAAACATACTGAAATAACATTTAATACTAACATCCAGCCGAGTAGAATTTCTCACAAAATATAAACTCTCTAAGTGCTATCCCACTAGGTATGTTCACCTGCCCTAGTTACCCCAAGTCAGAATTTCTCCCTGACTTGGTTATTACATAAATATTGGAGGCGGTCATATTCCTTCCCTGAAAGTGAGATGCCCCTCACCCATATAGCGGACGCTATGACCTGGGATTATACTCTCCCTACTCCTCCAGCTAGGGGATTCATCCACTACGCGCAACCTCCCCCTATAGCACTAGAGAATATAACAATAATAATAATATCTATCATTGATATTGTAGCACACCCATATATATACATATACTATCGCACACCGTATGTATATATAAATATAAAAATATCCCGGCTATTCCGCGTACTGTCCGTAACACAAGCCTATTCCATTTTATAATGAGTTTGTGGCCCAACTCGAAATATTAATAAATTTTCGCATAAATTTCTTTTGGTGTCACCCTAACCAATATATCCGGACTTACTTTCGTGGCCCGAATTAACATTACCCGAGTCTCAATTCTCGACTCTAAATTATTTAGCCGATGCCTAAATAAAATTTATATCTCGGTATTTCCCAACCGTTACGCCCGGACTTGTTCCCTGTGTCCATAATTAATCCTTTCGAACAAACTTCTCATAATTCAATCTTAGTGTGTCACGCCTAATTTATCGAAAATATTTTTAAATTATGATGTCACATTAAGTCATCTTCAAACCCTAATTAATTTATTCACTATTAATTAGATTTAAAATCCATGTATTAAGTACTCATCAAATTTAAGACATGGGAAAAATATTAAATTTAATTTATCTCCTTATAAAGGAAAACTGGGCGAACTGCCAGAATCTGCCGACCATCGATCGATCGACCCCAGACCTTCGATCGATCGATCGAGCAGGTCTTCGTCTTCTTCACGAAGACAGATTCAGCCATGGACAATTTTTCACAAACCCTAGTTTTCTCTACCAGCAACCTTAAGCCCTCTTAACATTTATAAATGTTAGAAACCTTATTAGGGACCTCCAGAAGGTCCACCAACATTATTAATTCGTCCATTAACTACAATTTCTGAATTTGGGGAAAAATCATCTTTAAACCATTACCGACTTTACACCACAAATTACTTCACCAAATTCGTTTCTAATTATCCAGATATCATCCTACCAGATATGTATCAATTTATAATATCAGATTTTACATGAATCCTCATTCAAATTCGTAAATCAGATTATTATTTTCAGAACCTCATGTTTATGCCATGAATACCCAAAACGAATTTTAATCAGTCACATCACATGAATATGAATTGAAAAACATATTTAATACTATTGCAACTTATCCACTTGCCTTAGGTTTCGTAGTGTTTGATTCGGAGATGAATTCCAAGGTTGAAGATGACCCTTGTTGGCTCTCTAGTGATCCCCAAAACTGCCTTTAACTGCTATTAGGGTTCCTTAACACACTTAGCCTTTTCCTAAACTCACATCAGCCGTTTTCTTCTTCCTTCTAACTCGTTAACTTACCTAAATACCCTTTTTTGCCTAATGGGCCAAGCCCAAGTAACCCAAATGCCCCTGTGTGGGCCCGACTATGTCTAAAAATGCCCCGTGACCCGTTTACTACCCCCGGGTACACTTTTCCGACTATCTCGGCCCATCTGGACTCAACTGTACACTCAGAATTGGCATCCGAATTAATTTATAAAAATACTTATCCCCCACCCTTTTAGTCTATACCGACACCCGGTTGAGATAAGTGCATACCCTGTCATTAATACTCTAAATGACATAATTACAATATTACTATTCACTTAGTAAATAAGTTTTGCTTAAATATTAATCATTCACTTTCCGATTAATGTTTAAATAAACTTTTCCTAATTATTTCAATTAAAAATTACGACTCACAAGTATTTTTCAATTCCCGAATTAATTAAATATTTAATGCATGAAAATACGGGGTGTTACATACTCCCCCCCTTAAAAAGTAATTTCGTCCCCGAAATTAGGTCATACCTGTGATGAAAAGCTCTGGATATTGTTCCCGCATATCCTCCTCCCGCTCCCAGGTAGACTCGTCAACGTTGTGATGACCCCACTGTACTCTAACTACTGGAACAACCTTGGATCATAACTTCCGCTCGCTGCGGTCCAGAATAGCCACCGGTCTCTCCTCATATGAGATGTCTGGCTGTAAATCAATTTCCTTGAGTGGATTGTTCCAGAAGGCCCTCTCGCTCCTGCGATATTTCTTCAGCGATGCCACATGGAACACGTCGTGTATCCGCTGAAGGTGCTCTGGTAATCCCAGCCTATAGGCTACAGGCCCCACTCTCTTGATAATAGGGAAAGGTCCCCCGTACCTCGGTGGTAACTTATCCTTCTTGCCGAACCTCATCACCCCTTTCATAGGGGGCACCCGGAAGAATACCTGATCCCCAACCTCTAACTCCACATGTCACCGTGAAGCATCAGCGTAACTTTTTTGCCTATCCTGAGCTATCCGAATCCTCCCTCGGATTAACTCTATCTTGGCAGATGTCTCCTGAACAATCTCTGGCCCTAATAGTTTGTTGTCCCCCACCTCTAACCAACAAGCGGGTGAACGACAAGGCCTCCCTTATAGTGCCTCGAATGGTGCCATGCCGATCGTGAATTGGTAAGAGTTGTTATACGCAAACTCTACCAAAGGAAGATATTTCTCCCAACCTCCCCCAAAGTCTAGTATACACATTCTGAGCATATCTTCCAGCATCTGATTGACTCTCTCGGTCTGTCCGTCAGTCTGTGGGTGATAGGCTATACTCAAACGTAACTCCGTGCCCATGGCCTCCTGAAACCTCTGCCAAAAGTGGGCCACAAAGATCTTATCCCTATCCGACATAATATTTATCGGTGCCCCGTGCAGCTTAACAATCTCTGCTACGAATAGCTGCGCATAACGCATCATCTCAAAGTCTGTGCGAACCGGCAGGAAGTGGGCCACCTTGGTCAACCGATCCACAATGACTGATATGGAATCGTGACCCCTTTGCGATGTCGGTAACCCTGTAATGAAGTCCATGGATATGCTCTCCCACTTCCACACGGGAATTTCAAGTGGTTGTAGCATCCTTGATGGTCTGTGATGGCCAACTTTCACAAGCTGACATGTGGCACATTTTGAGACAAACTCTGCTGTGTCTCGTTTCATTCCTGTCCACCAATACTGCCTCCTCATATCCTGATACATTTTATCCCCACCGGGATGTACCGTGAATCTCGACCCATGAGACCCTGTCATAACAGCGTGCCTCAACTCCTCATATTCTGGCACAATCAACCTCCCATTAAGGCATAAGCCTCCCTCCAAGCTGATCGAGTAACCCTCTGCTCCCTCAGCTAGAAATTGGCTCACCCTATCCCGGTAGGTCTGATCCTCTGCCTGAGTCCTCACCACCCACATAATGATCTCAGGTGTGATGGATAGTGCTGACATACAAGCCCCGGCTACATCATCCTCATATCGAAGTTCTCTCCACTTTGCTTTCCAGACTTCTGATATTTCCCCAGTCGGTCTCCGACTCAACGCATCTGCTACCACATTAGCCTTACCAGGATGATACTGAATATCAAACTGGTAGTCTTTCATGAATTCTATCCATCGCCTCTCCCTCATATTCAGATCCTTCTGAGTGAACTCATAAGATCCATACCGCGACAGGAAAGCGGTCTTAGGAACATCCTCCTCTCGGATACGTAATTGATGATACCCTGACCTGAAGTCGACCTTAGAGAAGTAAGACGCCCCTCTCAACTGGTCAAATAGATCATCAATCCTAGGCAACGAATACTTATTCCGTATCGTGGCCTTATTCAACTCTCTATAGTCCACGCATAACCGTAGTGAGCCATCTCGCTTTTTCATAAACATCACCGGTGCACCCCACGGTGATGTACTCCGTCGTATGAAACCCTGTCCCAGAAGTTATTGAATCTGCTCCATTAGTTCACGCATCTCTCAAGGGGCCATACGGTATGGGGCCCGAGCAATTGGCCTCATCCCCGGGGCTAAATCGATTACAAATTCGATTTCCCTGCTACGTGGCAACCCTGGTATCTCTAGAAACACATCCTCAAAGTCTATCACCACTGGGATTGAGTACAACGGAATAGACACCTCCTGTGAGGTTTCCTCCTCAATGTAATACAAGTGTGTGCGTGACCCTCCCTCGGGTAGTGGCATTGCTATCAAGAACATCTCCTGCCCTGGAATGGACAACACGATGGTCCTTTCATAGCAATCCACCGCCGCCCAATAACCTGCCAACCAATCCATTCCCAAGATGACATCGTACCCCTCCATATCTAACACTAGGAGGTCTGCTGCTAAACTAAGTCTCCCAATCAAAATGTCCACGCCCCGACAAATCGAGTGAATCGTACCCCGCTGCCTACTGGCGACTCTACACACATCCGAAGACTACCCGCGGTCTCTAGTAGTCCGGCCCGTTTAGCAAAATTTAATTTAATAAATGAATGTGATGCTCCCGTATTAAAAAGAACACTACCCTGATAACCATGAATGAGAAACACACCCTCAACTGCTGGCGGTGCCAGCTGCGCCGGGGGATTGGGAACATCCCGGACATTATACACACGCCCGTAGTGCATCTGCCCCTACTGAGGTGGGGCGGGTGGGGCTGGTGCTGCTGGTGGTAATTGCCCCCGTTGCACCTGTTGGGCCTCCTGCTGTTGACCTCTACCCCTCTGTGGGCACTCCCTCTTGAAATCTCCTGGATGGCCACAGACAAAACAACGTCTCTGACCATCCCTCTGTCGTTGGCCCTGATGCGGCTGGCCCTGGCCCTGTTGGCCTCCCCGATTGTTCCCTTTGCCCTGACGGCCCTAAGGAACCTGCTTCTGGTGATTTGGGCCCGGATGCCCCTGCCTGAACCCCTGTCCTCCCTGTCGTAACCCACCAGGATTAAACTTCGTAGCCTGATTCCCTTGCTGACTGCCCGCCTGCTGCGGAGTACCACTTGTGTCACTACTAGTAACAGCCTTGCCCTATTGGCTCGGCTCCCCTGTTCGATTGCTCCCCTTCGCATGGAAGCGATGATCCTGGTAGTGTACAAGTGCGGCATTAATGACGTTTGTATACGTCATTAATGTCGGATTCTTAATCAAGTGTTGCCTCATTCGCCAGGCTAAACCGTCCATAAACCTCGATTTCTTCCGCTCCTCATCGCTCACCTCATTTGGCACAAAGTTTTCCAAACGGGTGAACTCTTCCTCGTAGTCTGACAATGATCGGTCACCCTGAACCAAATCACTAAATTTCTTTCTCATTTCAGTCTCTACTGCTGGTGGAAAGTATTTGCGATCGAACCGCACCCAGAACTCTGCTATTGGCATCAAGTCTCGCTCCTCGGCGGTGGTAACTGACTCCCACCACTGTAAGGCTGCCCCCGACAGACGAAAGGTAGCAAGCATCTATTTCTGTACCTCGGTACACTCCAACATGCGCAGATGGCGCTGAATGTTCTTCTTCTAGTCACAAGCCTCCACTACATCTGTGCTACCCCGAAACTCGGGTGGGTGACCCTTCTGGAAGGTCTCCCTAACTCTCTGCCAAGATGGTGGCCCCACTGGAGCCTGAACTGCTGGTGCCACTGGAGGCGGTGCCTGGGACTGTGGAAAGTGAGCTGCCATAGCTCTCATTACTGTTTCAACCGCCTGGGCCACTATCACTGCCGCCTGAGTAATGGAAATCAACTCGGGTGGAGGTGGTGGTGGCGGTAACTGTGGCTCCTAGTGAGCTTCCCTGACCTCATCCCTAGCCTCAGCCCTCTCTGCTCTCAGTCTCCTTGGTGGCATATGAAATAGATTAAATCGCATAAGTACACAGTTTACACAAAAATATATTCACAGCAGAAGTACGATATCTCACAAGCGAAAAATGAATCAACAGCCCTAATAATAGGGCTCTATAACAACCGAGTGCTACGCTGAAACGTAGAAAGCCGCACAGATCCTAAGGACACTAGAACCTGATGCTCTGATACCATCTGTGACACCCCGCCTAATTAATCCCGGGTGATCATTCCTAAATCAAGTTAGAATAGGTTTCTCATTTGGTTCATTCTTAGCATCACTGTCATCTTTTTAATTACTAACCACCTAAGTGAAAAAATAGACTGGTGCAAACTTTTATCTTTCAATTAATTAAATGAAACTCATGCGGAACATACAATAATACACAATCACAGTTAACTAAAATAACCGTCCACAAATAAAATACCTAACCGAATAAACCATCGGTCGAAATATCCAATGCAAGTAAGGACAAGAAGAAAATCTCAACAAGTCTAATACTAATAAATGAACTGTGAGCGACATGCTCAAATAACTACTAGAGTGTCTCTACACGAATGAAAGAAGGATGTGTCTATCAAAGACCCCGCAACATCCACATGTGCTGCAACAACGGATACCTGGAATAGAGTCAAGCCTGGCGTCCCTGTGGCTGGACACCTAAAAGGTTTTTAAAAAAAAATTATATAGCAAGGGTTAGTACCCAAAAACATTTGAAAA
Source organism: Sambucus nigra (assembly GCA_949130495.1). Taxonomy (NCBI): domain Eukaryota; kingdom Viridiplantae; phylum Streptophyta; class Magnoliopsida; order Dipsacales; family Adoxaceae; genus Sambucus; species Sambucus nigra. The sequence continues at coordinate 571,725,855 of OX422212.1, forward strand.
CATTTAACAAATGATTAACTTGCAGTAATAAATAAATATACATGCTCTTCATATTTTAGTTAGTGATGCACTTTCTTGAGGACTTCCTAACCCCTCCTCTAATGTGCACTACTAACGCTTCCATTTGATTTACTAGGTCCTACGCTCCTGACCCAATAATTATGTTAACCCTTGCAATTAACCTACTCTAACCGAGTATGCCTTGAATCATGATTTTTTAGTTATTATAAACATCAACTTAATTTAATCATTACCCTTTTTAATTTCATATAGAACTCACACCTGTTATGCTCATAATACGTTTTTCACTATGTATTAATTATCCCATATATAATTATTTACCTAATTATATATTTAATCATATTGCAGTATTCACAAACATACTGAAATAACATTTAATACTAACATCCAGCCGAGTAGAATTTCTCACAAAATATAAACTCTCTAAAGTGCTATCCCACTAGGTATGTTCACCTGCCCTAGTTACCCCAAGTCAGAATTTCTCCCTGACTTGGTTATTACATAAATATTGGAGGCGGTCATATTCCTTCCCTAAAAGTGAGATGCCCCTCACCCATATAGAGGACGCTATGACCTGGGATTATACTCGCCCTACTCCTCAAGCTAGGGGATTCATCCACTACGCGCAACCTCCCCCCATAGCACTAGAGAATATAATAATAATAATAATAATAATAATAATAATAATAATAATAATAATAATAATAATAATAATAACAATAATAACAATAATAATAATAATATCTATCACTGATATTATAGCACACCCATATATATACATTTACTATCGCACACCGTATATATATATAAATATAAAATATCCCGGCTATTCCGCATACTGTCCATAACACAAGCCTATTCCATTTTATAATGAGTTTGTGGCCCAACTCGAAATATTAATAAATTTTCGCATAAATTTCTTTTGGTGTCACCCTAACCAATATATCCAGACTTACTTTCGTGGCCCGAATTAACATTAACCGAGTCTCAATTCCCGACTCTAAATTATTTAGTCGATGCCTCAATAAAATATATATCTCAGTATTTCTCAACCGTTACGCCCGGACTTGTTCCCTATGTCCATAATTAATCCTTTCTAACAAACTTCTGATAATTCAATCTTCGTGTGTCACGCCTAATTTATCCAAAATATTTTTAAATTATGATGTCACACTAAGTCGTCTTCAAACCCTAATTAATTTTATTCACTATTAATTAGATTTTAAATCCTTGTATTAAGTACTCGTCAAATTTAAGACATGGGAAAAATATTAAATTTAATTTATCTCCATATAAAGGAAAACTGGACGAACTGCCAGAATCTGCCGACCATCGATCGATCGACCCCAGACCTTCGATCGATCGATCGAGCAGGTCTTCGTCTTCTTCGCGAAGACAGATTCAGCCATGGACGATTTTTCACAAACCCTAGTTTTCTCTACCAACAACCTTAAGCCCTCTTAACATTTATAAATGTTAGAAACCTTATTAGGGACCTCCAGAAGGTCCACCAACATTATTAATTCTTCCATTAACTACAATTTCTGAATTTGGGGAAAAATCATCTTTAAACCATTACCCACTATACACCCCAAATTTCGTCACCAAATTCATTTCTAATTATCCAGATATCATCCTACCAGATATGTATCAATTTATAATATCAGATTTTACATGAATCCTCATTCAAATTCGTAAATCAGATTATTATTTTCAGAACCTCATGTTTATGTCATGAATACCCAAAACGAATTTTAATCCGTCACATCACATGAATATGAATTGAAAAACAGATTTAATACTATTTCATGTTATCCACTTGCCTTAGGTTTCGTAGTGTCTGATTCGGAGATGAATTCCAAGGTTGAAGATGACCCTTGTTGGCTCTCTAGTGATCCCCAAAACTGCCTTTATCTGCTATTAGGGTTCCTTAACACACTTAGCCTTTTCCTAAACTCACATCAGCCATTTCCTTCTTCCTTCTAACTCGTTAATTTACCTAAATCCCGTCTTTTGCCTAATGGGCCAAGCCCAAGTGACCCAAATGCCCCCGTGTGGGCCCGACTATGTCTAAAAATGCCCCGTGACCCGTTTACTACCCTCAGGTACACTTTTCCGACTATCTCGGCCCATCCAGACTCAACTGTACACTCAGAATTGGCATCCGAATTAATTTATAAAAATACTTATCCCCCACCCTTTTAGTCTATACCGACTCCCGGTTGAGATTAGTGCATACCCTGTCATTAATACTCGAAATGACATAATTACAATATACTATTCACTTGGTAAATAAGTTGTACTTAAATATTAATCACTCACTTCCCGATTAATATTTAAATAAACTTTTCCTAATTATTTCAATTAAAAATTATGACTCACAAGTAATTTTCAATTTTCGAATTAATTAAATATTTAATGCATGAAAATACGGGGTGTTACAAAGTGAGCTGGAGCTCGGTAGCATCATATGCTTTGTTAAATCCCTCAAGATAGTTGTCATCTTTTTCTTGAGGGAAATCCTCCTCCAGATTCAAGACTTTATCCGACAGACCCTAATTCACCTCGGCCAGTTTTTCTTTCTCTTTGACTAACTTCTTCTGGACCGTCTCCAAGTCAGTATAGGCTTTGGATGACTTCTCTCTCTTTTTCTCCCACCCCAGGAGAGCATAAAAAGGCATTCCTCTCACTCTCCAGAGCATGATCTTGATACATGATCATCCAAAAGGTTTGTGAAGTAAAAAAAACTGCACATAAATGGAAAATAACAAGTCAGTACGAAAAAAGGATAAATGGAGAAGAGAAATAACTATAAAAGACCAAGAATAGACTTACGAGGGAAATTCCCTAGGAATATTTGAGGGATATCTGGGATGACACCCACCTCGCCGAGCACTCGTGATCAGTAATGAGCACTGAAAAAACCAACGAGGTGGTCCCTTATGTGTGTGTTTCAAATCAAACCAATTTATTACCAAAACAATTATCCAACTTTTAATGTGCACAAAACCAAGTTTTGAAAAAACAATTCTTACTTTAAACCAATTTTATCTTGATTAATCCTAAACATGCATCAGTGATTAAAGCAAGTGAAGTAAAGTAAAGAATACTCACAACGCTAGATGTACGAGGAAAAAACTCAAAATAGGAAAACAACCTCAGACGGCCCAAGCCAGACAATCATTATGAACAAAGGTTTTACAAAGACAGATTAGCCTTATAATAACTCGATCCCCACAGGTCTTGACGATCCTTCTTATCTTCTAGCGCTCTTCAATAGTGCCTACAAAGATATTCCGTCTTCCACGATACTCGTCCATAACACTCGACTCCATGAATGTCTCTGTGTCCACCAACTAGCTTTGATACATCTACGATGTTGAACAAGAAATCCTTCTCTTTTCTTCACCATAAAACCCTGATGTTCAATTGTAGAACAAACCTTCTTGGTGAAGAAAGATAACATAAACATATTATAATGATAACTCGAACCTTTGCAAACTCTAAGGATGTGTTTAAGCTTTGAAACCTTAAAAAACATGTGCAAAACTCGTACTGGATCGTAAACTATTTTTCCAGAATGCACACTTACGAAACTCTAACGAAAATACCCTTTAAATAGGAATTAAATGCTTCCTCAAAAATAGTGTCGTTCAAACGACATAGCCACATTGTTCGCGCGACATAAGCATCTCGTTTGAACGAGATTGCTTGTCATTTGAATGAGCCCACGTGTCAGTTTGACTTTTTAACTTTTTGTTTAAAACGTCTCTTCCAAAAGAGATCCAAATTAGTCAAACTCTATTTAGAGCTTAACAGAATAAAAATGTAGTGTAAACCATTTAAAACACTTTAAAAACATTTTAAAATATTTTTCTTTATAAAAATACATCCTTATCTTTTATAAAAACAATTTCGAGCACCATTAATTATACGCATTCATACCTGTGTGATCTCGGAATGCAATTAACTTTTAAGACGAATAAACTTTAACCAATTAAACTTCAATATGATTATTTCATTGAAGCTTTCCGGCAACATCTTCAATTTCTTCAATACGTCATAGACCAAGTGGGATCGTGACAAAATAAAATCTCCATATGACATATTCCAAACACAGTTTTGTTCACGGAATTAAGTCAAAACAATACAGGTACTCAATTGAAAATTTATGTCCTTACAAATTGCCCCCTTTGACTATTCCGGGATACAACTAAATCAGTGAAATGCCTAAGCTAGGACATCAAGCCGTATGACGCCTAAATCCCATCCCATAAATCTAAAATAAAAAATACAGGACACGGACTAGTATATGTAGCACCAACAAGCATGATCTGTCTGAATGTGATGTAAACTTGAAATCTCGAATCGCTAAAGCATACCTACACACATGAAATAGACAAACAAATACCAAGTGATGTATCGAGGAACAAATGAAACCAATATATATATCCAAATGATACCAATATGAATAAACTCTGAAAAATCATTTGTTAAACAGATGAGCAACAAAATGATACCAAATTTAAGCTACCAATTTGTAATACCAATTTGTAACATATGAAATAAAAAAATGCTCAAATATCTCCCTACATCACATACATCGCTCCCCCTTTTTGTCTCGAATAGACAATTCGGTGAAAAGATAAACCAATCAACAAGTATCTAGCATGAGAATATACCAATTTGAGATTTGAAATCGCTAGATAATCATGAAACAACCAGCTAAATATGATCAAGTAATGACAAATTAGTTTCTAGTAAACCAATGAATCACACAAAGAATATAGCAATATAATCAGGTGTGATAAACGGACTATATGCAAAATATCAATTTTGAACCAATATAACCTGCATATAAACCAGTCAGTCCAGAAAGTTTCCAGCAGTACCAAAAAAATATACCAAAATAAACCAGCGGACTGCAAACCAATCAGAAGCAAGAATTCAGGTTGTCGTTCGAACGAGCCAGGGACATAGCTCAAACGAGATGAGGGCGTCGTTCGAATGATACTTCGCGTGACATAGATATGTCGTTCGAACGAGATCTCGTGACATGCCAAACTTTCACATTTTCCCAGAAAGATCTTATATGTTTTCCCACCAAAAAAATTTCCAGAAAACAATTAGTGGAAGGACCTGACACCAGCAACCAGTGCTAAAACAATAAGATTTTAACACAAAATGCAAAAATGCATAAAAACTAAAAATATGAGTTACATGCAAACATAGTATCGATGTGCTTAAACATGGATATGGAATGTATGGGCGTGAATTTACAACTAATGAGTCACAATTCCAACTCATCGATATGATCAAGAAGCTCTAATTAATAGCGATAAATCATCAAACTTTATTATAGCCATATGACAATTAAAGTGTGAGCTAAATGAACTAAACATACTACATGCACACAAATCCAGAATTTTGAAGATTCTACAAACAATAGCGTCAAATTGTAATGTTTCAACATAAGGATTAGTTGTGCAAACCCGTTAAATTTTTTAATCCATCCAAACTCCCTCAATAATATCATATTTTCTTTGGAATGAACTAAACTAATTTGGCCCTTTTCTTAGCATATTGCCTTTTCTTTTGGGCCCTTTTAAACGGTGGCTTTCACGAAGACTTAATTTTGAACTTTCGCAGCCCTTTATCATGAATCACTCATCATTTTTCAACTCAAATCCTCACGGTAAATGGTTCTTACATGCACACTTCTCCTTAAGTCTACTTACGCATTGATGTTAAGATTGAGATAAAAATGCCTCGCCAAATTCAAATATGCAAGAGAATTCAAACATCCATATAAACTCGTGTATGTGTGCAATGTTGGCATATATACAAAGTAGAATCAAAATTCATATCAACTTCAAAACAACCCCATATAAACAATGGTTAAGATCATTCTAAGCATCAATAATAATGACCAAATGTCCTAGCCACATGGATAATGAAACGATTGGGGTGGGGGGGGGGGGGGGGGTCCAAGCACACCGATATGACACATTAAACATGTAAACTTAAAAATAAAAATGAAAATCTTTTTGGCTTTTCATATTTTGACTCAAATAAAAGAAAATATTTTGGGGTTTTCAAAAGTTTTCTCAAAAATAAAATCTTTTTGGATTTTTCAAAAATTTTATTAAAAATAAAATCTTTTTGTATTTTTCCAATAGGACTCAAACAAACGAAAACTATAATACAAAAAGATAAACGTGACATAACACTAGGAAGAATATATCATGAAGCAAAACTAGCGTATGACAAACATGCAAGCTACTATCCATAAGAAATAGCAAGAGATGAATCATGTGCATGCATGTGAGAATCAACCAAAACGGACTTCTTAACCCAAAAAGGTGTATACCAAACAAAGCGGGTTTTTGGGAACTAATAGGACACTACGTTTAAACTTCCTAGGGTATTTTCTAAGATCAAAACAAAAACTCCTAAAATGACCTTTCCTACCACAATGCGAACATGTGAAAACATGACGAGGAACGGGACCTTTAAGTTGACCTTTTCTAATACCCTCGGATGTGGTTGACGCTCTAAAACAAACTATGGTTTTGGCTTTTACATTCTAACCACTAGAATATGATAAGCCGCTACCATCACTACTCGAGTCATTTAAAACATTTTTTGACTTCAAAACTTTCGATGCAAGTAAACGATTAGACTCCTCAAACTTTTGGAACTCCTTATTTAAATTATTAATTACCCCTAGAAGGTTATGTAATTCCCCCTCAATGTGAGCAAACTTATCGCTAAGAGCCTTTTCTCATGCCACAAAATCATTAATCGATTTATTTTCCTCACGGCACAAACCCTAGAATTTCTCAGATCCTCTAACTCTTTTTTAAAACTAGGACTCTATTATCACTCTCCTTTTTGCCCAATTTTATCATATTAAAATCATTAAAAAAGGAACTAAACTTCTCATGACAAATATCTCTTTGAATTTGAAACGTTTGCAAATATTCAATCCTATTTTCGAAATCGGAATTTTCTTTCTCCAAAACTTCAATTCGTTTTGCAAACTTTAAATTCAAATGATGTAAATAGTCAAAGCTTAGAGAATCCATCGAGAGAAAATAAACACAGGAGAAATAAACAAACACATGGGATCAGAAAACAAAAAAATTATGTTTTCAAGCTCTGATACCAATTTGAAAAAACCAACGGGGTGGTCCCTTATGTGTGTGTATCAAATCAAACCAATTTATTACCAAAAAAATTATCCAACTTTTAATGTGCACCAAACCAAGTTTTGAAAAACCAATTCTTACTTTAAACCAATTTTATCTTGATTAATACTAAACATGTATCTAGTGATTAATGCAAGTAAATTAAAGTAAAGAATACTCGCAACACCGGATATACGAGGAAAAACCCTAAATGTAAAAACAGCCTCGGACGTCCCAAGCAAGACAATCACTATGAACAAAGGTTTTACAAAGACATATTAGCCTTACTCAATGACTAGATCCCCACGGGTCTTGACGCTCCTTCTAATCTTCTACCGTTCTTCAGTATTGCCCACACAAAAATTTTGTCTTCCATGATACTCGTCCACAACACTCGACTCCACGAATGTCTTGGTGTCCACCAAATGGCTTTGATACGTCTTCGATGTCAAACAAGAAGTCCTTATCTTTTCTTCACCACAAAACCCTGATGTTCAATTGTAGAACAAACCTTCTTAGTGCAGCAAGTTCACATAAACATATAATAATGATAAATTGGATCTTTGCAAACTCTAAGGATGTGTTTAAGCTTTGAAACCTTATAAAACATGTACAAAACTCGTACTGGATCGTAAACTGTTTTTCCAGAATGCACACTTACGAAACTCTTACGAAAACACGCTTAAAATAGGAATTAAACGCCGTCTTGAAAATAGTGTTGTTTAAATGACATAGCCACATCATTCACGCGACATAAGCATCTCGTTTGAACGAGACTGCTTGTCGTTTGAACGAGCCCGCTTGTCAGTTTGACTTTTTGACTTTTTGTTTAAAACGTCTCTTCCAATAGAGATCCAAATTAGTAAAACTCTATTTCGAGCTTAACATAATAAAAACGAAGTGTAAACCATTTAAAACACTTTAAAATATTTTTCTTCATAAAAATACATTCTTATCTTTTATAAAAACAATTACGAGCACCATTAACTATACGTATTCATACCTGTGTGCTCTCGGAATGCAATTAACTTTGAAGACGAATAAACTTGCACCAATTAAACATCAGCGTGATTATTTCTTTGAAGCTTTTACCGCAACATCTTCAATTTCTTCAATACGTCATAGACCAAGTGGGATCGTGATAAAATAAAATCTCCATATGACATATTACAAACAAAGTTTTGTTCATGAAATTAAGTCAAAACAATACAGGGACACAATTGGAAATTAATGTCCTTACAGGCACTACCCCATTTAGCTTATTGGGGGCAAACGAAGGGATATCACCCACGCTCGCCCCCTCAGACTCAGCAGCATGAGAGGGGACTACGAAAGCCCTCAAGACAAATTTCCTATTAGCCTCGACCCTCTCTTCGTCTCTTTTCTTTTCTTTTCTTCCTCTTTCTCTCTCTCTCTTTCTCTCTTATCCTCTCTTCTTCTTCTCTCTTTTTCTCTTTCTCCTTTTTGTTCCCCTTGCCTATTGGTCTAGAATCGCTAGCCCTGGGGGTTCCAATTTTAAACGTATTTAAAGACTTGAGCCTATCAGATAGGGTTGCCTTATCATCATCGTCATCAAATCTCCATTTTTTTCCTCTTAATAAGGGAAGCCGTATCTTTTTCTTTTTCTTCTTTTTCTTCATCTTTCTCTTCTAATTCTTCTTCTTCTTTCTCATCCTCCTCTTCTTTTTCTTGTTCTTCCTTTTATTTTTATTTTTCTTCTTCTTCTTCTTCTTCCTCTTCTTCTCCTCCTTATCCTTCTTCTTCTTATTCGTGTTCTTCTTCCTCTTCTTATTCTTCTACTTCCCATATTTATTCTTATGATTCTTCTTCCTCCTCCTCTAGAATAATTGGGTTAGAAATACCAACTTTAAGAGATTTTAAGTTTGGAACCTTGTTGATTGGGTGTGCAAGAAAATTGGTGGTCATATTTTTGTACTAGATAAAATAGGCGGGCGACCTTGGATGCTCGTCATCAGATAGCCTTTCCTTAATATTACAAGCCTTCAGAAGCTCAGGAAAATTGATCTAACTTATGTCAGGATCTTGATCTCTAATACGAGCTGCAAAATAAAGGAAGAAGAACATTAGTCAAAGAAAAGGAATAACAAACAGAACATCACACTAAAATAAAGATAAGAAGAAGCGACCTATATGGTCCTCCCCAAATTCTGGAATTATAGGGCCTTGATGCCTTTCTCCCTCGCGAGTAGGAGGATGTTGCCAATTTATAGAAATGAAACCATAGTCCTAGTAATAAATTTGGGAGTTTAGGACGTTCAACACAGGACCCTATCAACCTTCCTGGTCTTCAAGTACATAAGGCCATCACTGGTTAGTGAACATACATAGCAGTTTAGATCTCAGTAAGGCCTAATTTTGTCCCATACAAGGTATCTATTTTATGTACCCCATTAACTATTTTTCGGACGTTAGGGTCACATTGCACAGGAATAACTTCAAAATATTTGAAGAATCTAAGGAAAAGATGATTTGGGGGAAATATCAACCCCCCGTATTATCAAAAGGGTGTGAATCGAGTGCCCTCCTTTGATGCCACGGACATCTCTAGGAAATGGGTCACATTGGATATCTACCCAATCAGGAATGTTATATATCTTTTTAAATTCCGCCGTTGATTTGTTATCTAGCTTTTCCATGAACACACCAATAAGAAGAAAAAGCCTAGCTACAATTACAGAATAATTCGAAGAAGAGGAAAAGTGAGAAAAGGTGAGCTAAACTTACAAGAATTGATGAAGATCTGAGGAAAAAGAGAACATTGAAAAATAGGAGATCTAGAATTCTTAGTGACGGAGAAAGAAGTTTGAACTGAGGTGACAAAAGAGATGTATCTCCAGTTTGAAATCTAATGCCAATGATGAACATGATATCTTAGGATGATTTTTGGCACTTCATCAAGCTGCTCGGACGATGGTACCCTCGCTCATTTATAGAAACTAAATATATATTCCATGGAGTTTGGATCATGACGAGCGTACCTTTGCAAGTTCATCAAATTTATAAAAATGCCACTCCAGTTGCGGGAATAAAAATTTCAATTTATAGGCCTTTAATTCAGTTAAAAATAATTAGCCCAAGTTCATAAGGCCCAAAAATTTTAGGGACAATTATGGGGTCCCATTTATTATGGTCCATGAGAGTAGACGACCATCCCAGAATGCCTAAAGAGTTTGCCCGACCCAAATCAGATATTTAATTTACTCACATGTATTTGGTATGAACTAAAATACTTATGGCTACATTCAAATTGGTTACCAATAATCTTAGAGGAGATATTTAGGGACACGACGAAATATCCATGTGTTAATTGAGTTCCTTGTACAACTCAATCTCTTACTTTGATGCATCTATAAATTGTAAACCTTGACCCGGGGCAAAGGGATGCAATCTTCATCATTGAGGAACACTATAGTAAAAGAGTATCCACTCTGTGGATGTAGGCAAGTTGTCGAACCACGTATATCGTTGTTTTGTGTGTGATTTTGCATTATTTTCTTTGTGATTGTTTCGTAGATCCTTATTCTAATATTTATTTTACTCACAGTCCGTTTAATTATGTTCTTTGTTTGTGATTTTGCATTATGTTTTTTGTGATTGTTTCGTAGATCCTTATTCTGATATTTATTTTACTCACAGACCATTTAATTATTCTATTAATTACAAAAATTCTTTTTTAGCAACTTATATAATTTTCATCATCATACATTTTTCAGGACATACAACAATCAACCCCGATTTTATAAGCTACACATGAATAACATGATTTTATGTGTTCAAATGCATTTATAAAATTCAAACGATTTATTTTAACAGTGAAAGTCCATATATTCTTATGATATCTTAACCTCTAACCTAAACACACAAGGGTTTTGAGTCTTAATTCATATTAAAGATTTGAAGAAAACGGTCCTAACTTTAAATTTCACTTTCCCTAATCAGTGTCTTTATTTTAAGAAAATAATGATTATTAGTGTTTAGGAAACATTTATAATGCATAATACTAAAGGAGGAATAATATAAGTATTCATACCTGTACAAAGGGTCATTTGAAAAATCTGATTGGATGGTTGCGTTCCTCTCAAGAAAATAACAAAAGCACGTTCTTCGAATCTTGAGCTGAAAGTTGTGTTAAATAGGTTTAGGTTTTGAATGAGAGAGAAGATGGAATTTGTGGGAGGCTACTGATTTTGAAGGAGGCTAAAATGTGTTTTAAAACCCTAAGCCGAGCTTATTTATAACAAAAAGGATTTTATTTTTCAGAACTGGCAAAGGGAATCGGTTCGCCAAAATCCAAATCGGTTTGAATTTTTGTACAAATCCGAATTTCTCTATTTTTATAAAATGTAAAACACTCCGATTTTGAACCCAATTTCAATTCTGATAAAAATTCCATTTCTCCAATAATAAAAACAACATTTTAAATGCTAAATAAATATAATCCAAATTAAAAATATTTTTTCGAGTTTTTATTACGATGGTTAAAAATAAATGGTCCAAAAACTATGGGGTGATACACACTTCCCCACTAGAATAGAAATTTCGTCCTTAAAATTTGACGAAGTGTAAAGGTAAAAATCGAGAAAAAATATAAGGCTTAGATATGCCTCCCCGTAGAATACCACAATTGGGCGCCCATATACCCAATCCTACATGCACCTACCCCGCGAGTAAAAATATGATATGTACATATACCTTAACTATGCATATCTAGGAAACTAAATACATACCATGATATCCCACTAGCCACGCTTTGGCTCCTACTGAGCCTGCCCTGCCTGAGGTTCTCGAGTCAAAAGTAGATACCACCTACCCACTGCAAGTACTGCTGGAGATCCTTGAGCACCTGATGCTACAAGTGCTGGTGGCCCTTGGCCCTCATGGCCCTACAAGTCTTGAATTCTCAGACACCTAAAATCTCGGTACCGTACCTACCCATAATTAAAACATACGCCTTTAAAATTTCCATACTACCTTTTTGGCACTCGCTCACCCTATTGTACTTGCCCCTGTCCCTGAGAGACGTGCGTCACACCATTGCCATGTTGAAAGGCATGCTGATCCTATCCTAATCATCGTCTCTTCCATGGATGGCCATTGCGACCCTTTCTCTCCCTTCCTTGATCATTAGACTCTTGTTTCTTTATCAACTTCTTTTGGTAATTCACTTTCTCTTGCCACATCAACACTATGACGTCCACAAGTTGGGTATTAGTGGTGTATGATTCATTCCCCAACACTATATGATTAATAGACCATCCACAACCTTAATGAAATATTCCACTATCTTATCCTAGTTATTTACCTCCTCCGGTATAAACATCGACATATTGGTTAAATCCATCACATAGTCAGTAACGAATTTTGAACCGTGCTCTAAATTCGAAAACTACATCTTCTTCGCACTCCTAATCGAATAAGGAAAATACTTGTCATTAAAATTCAACAGAAAGTCTCCATAGGATGTAGTTTGATTTATTACCTGCTAACAAAAGTATGCGATCCACTAGTATAAAAAAAATGTGCCCTAGTCTCCAAAAAGTTAGATTACATAAAAATATTAAACCCACTCTCTCTTTCTCTCTCTCAGCCATAAACCCTAACTAGGGTTTGCGTGGACCCAAAAACTACAAAGACTCACGTTGATCCTAAACCCCCAAACATTAAAAATTCTTGGAACCGATCGTTTGCTTCGATGATAGCCTCTTCCAATAACCAGGATCTTAATCTAAAGCTACCAACCACTTACAAGATAGAACCGACTGTTCTCTTTTCTCAAGATGACATTAACACAGTTTCAAAACCTTTCCAATATGATTTGATTAGGAATTTTTCACACGGCATGCCAACTATGGAGATCATCAGATAGATTTTTAAAACTTCTCTATTAAAACTGCCTATAGTGTAGGCATTCTAGATCATAAACATGTTTAGTCAGATTAAATTTTGAGGAAGACTTCTCTAGGATGTGGTTCAAATACTCTTGTTATATTGTCAAATACCCAATGAGAATTTTCAAGTTGACGCCTAATTTTAGGCCGGATATAGAGAACATTCTAGTCTCTATTTGGATTGCATTCCCCTATCTCCCCATCCATTTTTTCTCGAAGTCATCCCTGTATTCCATAGAACAACTGATAGGCAAGACATTAAAGCTTAATTCGTCAACTTTGGATATCAATAGACCAAGCATTGCGCGAGTTTGTGTTGAGGCAGATCTAATTAATTCCCATCCAAAGAGGATTTGGATAGGGTGTGGTGAACAAGGCTTTTGGCAGGATGTTGTGGTTGAATACAAATCTAAGTATTATAAGAACTAAGCAAAAAAAAAGGACATGATAAGGAGTCCTCTATGTTTCTAAGCTCAAAAAATGATGGTCACAATAAGATGGTGCATAAATGTGTCCCAAAATCCCCTTCAATAAGAACAGATAAGCATATCACAGTAGCTCCACATGAATTCAGATCAAGACAGTCAATGCTAAATTATTAGATCAATCATCTAAGAAAAACAATAATTCTATTAGAATAGAGGAAATCCCCAAAGAAGTAGACTCATAAGTTAACAAGATTCCAGATAGTGAAGAAGGGGAAATTACATAAACCATTGAAGAATATGCTAATCAAGATTTGGAAGCAGGTATTATGACCATCAAGGAGAACAGGTGCATGAAAATCCAAGAACACTTGATTAAAATTCGCAACCTAGACCTCTACAATGATGAAATATTATTTATGGACCAGTGCTCATTATCTCAATGGGGTACAAAAATTCTAGACTTCGAAAAGAACCAAACTACGTCAATTTATGCCTCTGACAAATAACATGAAATCCACACCCCTTTCATTGAAGAACTATAACTATTTGAAAGAAGTATGGAGTTAAAAATGAAAGTCTTGAAATACCCCTCCCCAGATGTGTTGGCGATTAATATCAAAGGAGGTATTACCCCAGGCAAAAAATTCCAGTATAAGATAAAAGACCCTCTATTCTAAAGATTCATAAGATCAGCTACGAGAGCTATCAATCAATATCACCTTTCCAAAGCTAAATGTTAAATATAGTAGTATTGAATATAAGAGGTGAAACAAAGAAATCATCATCGATAAGATTAAATCTCCAATGTAAAATGCATAAATTGCCAATTATAGCCATTTTAGAACCAAAAGGGGATTCAGTGTTCAAGTCAGTTGCATAGAATATCACCCTCAACACCTAACCATTAAACTCAGGCACAATGCTATGAAAGAAGATATTTATCTCACCTTTGTGTATGCTAAGTGCGCTAAAGAAGAAAGAAGGGATTTATGGGATCAAACGAGATTGATTTCAAGTAATTTTCAAATGCTCCTCATATGGTATTGGTGGATTTCAATGTTTTAACTTCTCAATAAGAAAAATTGGGGGGCGGGGGGGAATGACATTAACCATATAGCTGTAGAGAAATTTAATCAAGCTGTTGAAGATTGTGGTATTCAAGACCTAGGCTATAGTGGGACTAGATTAACATGGTATAACCATAGAGATGAAGTAGACCTCATAATGGCCAGACTAGACAGGTGCCTTGTAAATATGAAATGTGTGGAAGAGTACCCAAATTCCAAGATAAAACATTTGAACAAAAGCTTATCTGATCATGCTCCCCTTTTGTTCACAGTTAATACAAATGCATCCCCTTCCATTAGACCTTTTAAATTACAAAATATATGGATTAATCATCCTTCATCCAAGACTTGGTCAAAAAGACTTGGAATGTTACAACAAACCAACAAGGTCTTAGTAATTTTTTTGAGAAACTGAAGACTCTCAAAGTGAAGCTTTATAAGTGGAATAAAGATTTTTTCAAGGATGTGTCCAAAACGTGAAGGACTTGGAGGATGAAAATCTTCAAAAGGAGCTATATTATGTTAGAAAGAAATGACTCAAAGAGAGCTTCAATGAACATCTACAAAGCTTAATTGCAGGCTGCTTACAAGCTTGAAGAGATCTACTAGATGCATAAGTCCTTAGCCAAATGGTTAAAACTTGGAGATGCTAACATCAAATTTTTTCACTCTTGTGTGAAATCCAAACATCGAAAACTCAAGATTCATTCCATTTCAGATGAATAGGAGAACTTATTTGAAGAGGACCAAGATATTTCTAATGATATAGTGATTTTTTTTCAAAGCTAATTAACTGAAGACTATCAATTAAGTGAAAAACGACACTTGAGATCTCATCACATCCTTAATATCCCCTGAAATCAAGGATTCATTAGAAGACTTTTCCACTAAATAAGAGGTTCTAGCTACAATAAAGGTCCTAAATGAAGATTTTTCCCCTGGTCCCGATGGATTTGGACGTTCCTTTCACAAAAAATGTTGGTCTTTAATTAAAACTGACTTTGTTGATGCTATAAATCATTTTTTTGCCAGAAGAGAACTGCCTCAAAGATGGACAAGCACATAAATAGTGCTCATTACAAAGATTAAATCTCCAACGAAGTGTGGGGACTTGAAGCCTATGAGTTTATGCAACTTCTCAAGCAAATTAATTTCCAAGTTATTTTCTACTAGACTTTCAAATGTTCGACCCAATCTTATATCCACCAACCAAAGTGGATTCATAAAAGGGAGAGCAATTCAAGAAAATGTTATTTTAGCAAAAGATATGGTGAATAACTTAGGCAAAAAAACTTTTGGAGGCAATTTGATCATCAAACTTGATATGGAGAAGGCATGTGATAGACTTAATTGGGGAATTCTTATTAAAGTTCTGAGAAGCTTTGGATTTGGGGAGAGGTGGATTGATCTTATCTGTAGAATCATCTTTAATAACTAGTTTTTAATCAATATAAATGGCCAATCTAAAGTATTTTTCAAACCATCCAAGGAATTGAGACAAGGGGATCCAATATCCCCTACTCTTTTCATCTTAGCAAGAGATTACTTTATTATAGGTCTGAACAAAATGGCATTGGAAGGAGCATTGAAGCCTTTTTACCATCCAAGTGAAAGCCCTATTATTTCTCATCTTGCTTTTTCACATTATATTGTAATTTTTGGTAGAGTTAATAAGATGAGACAAAACAACACCATGGAATTCATCAATAACTACTGCGGGTGGTTTGGTCAAAGATGCAACTTGTCCAAAAGAAATTTCACAGTTGATCAAAAGTGTCCCCCCCATAAAATTTCTTTGACAGCTAATGCCACGGACCTTAAACTTAAAGATCTTCCATTGAAATACTTGGGCTGGCCATTGTTCAAATGGATAGATAAACTTTCTACTATGATAGCCTTCTTAATTCAATCAGATCTAAAATATTTGGAAGGAAGTACAACCTTATCTCGAGTGGTGGGAAACTTATTCTCATTAAGCATGTTTTATCTTTTATCCCATCATACCTTTTAGCATCATTATCCCCTCCAAAAATTGTGATTTCTAAACTCCATATCATGCTCAACAAATACTTCTGGGGAGGTAGTGGTGATCAAGGATGGAAACACCAATGGTCCAGTTACAATTTACTGTGCAAAGATATAAATGAAGGAGGCCTATGAATTGTTGATTTTAGTTCCTTATCCAAAGCCTCTTTTATGAAGCTTTATTGGAAATTAACTACTAATAAAATTTTATGGTCTAACTTCATGTTAAACAGGTACACGAACATGTTTTCAACTTCTCAAATGTCCTCCCACACATGGAGGAATATTATGGCTGCTAAAGATCACTACTTAGATCATATGGAATGCATATACGGTAATTGGATGTCGATTAAAGAATCATCTGGAGAATTTTCATTGAGTTCGGCCTACAATATTATGAATCCCCATCAAGCTGACTCTAGAGTTATGTACAACATTTAGGATAGTCATATTCCCAAAAAAATGTTCTATCAATTTGTAGAAAATCCTTAACACCTTCTTACCTCTTGATGATAAGATTCAGTCAGTTAGAAGTGTTCCAGATGCAAGCTCTATAATAACGATGTTGAAGACATTAATCTCTCTTTCCTTGTTATTCAATGTTGGTGGATTAAATCTGGTCCACAAGATTATGCAAGATATTTAGG
Organism: Sambucus nigra; assembly: GCA_949130495.1. Lineage (NCBI taxonomy): Eukaryota > Viridiplantae > Streptophyta > Magnoliopsida > Dipsacales > Adoxaceae > Sambucus > Sambucus nigra. The sequence continues at coordinate 571,743,142 of OX422212.1, forward strand.
TAAGTGCATCCCCATAGTAGTCTGTTGGGAGATTTGGAAAGTAAGGAATAAAATTTCTTTGAAGATTCAACTTTTTGCTCTAAGGCATTAATGTCAAATGCTACTTCTTATATTTCTAACATTTCCAAGGGAATGAATTTTAAAAATAAGTTTGGAAGCTTTGACAAGGGCATTCAACAAACTTTTAACATCTAAATTTCTAGTCTATCAAATGGAATCTTCCCAATGCAAATTGTTTTAAACTCAATATTGATGGGGATTATAATGGTAATATAGGTATATGTAGCTATGGAGGTATTTTAAGAGATGACAAAGGAAACTTACTTTTTGCCTTTGCTAATTCATAGGGGATCTCAACAAATTTAAATGTTGAGCGTAAAGGTCTTTGTGGAGGGATCAAGATTTATCTGAAATACAATATCAAAGGCGTCCAAATTGAATCTGACTCTTCTTTTGTTGTTAATATTTTCAACAAAAATGGGATTTTTTTATGGAGTTTAAAAAGTTCCTTTGAAGAGACAAAATTCTATTTGAATCTTCTAAATTTTTGTGTGTCCCGTATCTTCAGAGAATCTAATATGGTGGAAGATGCTCTTGCAAATATTGCTATTCAACTTCAATCACTGATAGTTTTTAACAACAACATTGATCTTCCAAAGGCGGTGAGAGGAGAAATCAAGTTAGACAAGATGGGTTGCCACAACATCATATCTAGTTTTAATTATTCTTAATGTTGATTTCTTTATTTAAAGTTGCCTTTAGATCTTGTAAATTCCACTAGAGAGGCTTTTTCTATGATATGTAATAAATATTTTGGGGGTATTTATCCCTTTTCCCTAAAAAAATAAATTCTCCATAGTTTAGGCGATCCATATCCTCAGATACGATGTCAATCCCCACTACTGTAACGCATCTCCCGTCAGCTTGAATGTAGCCAACATTTGTTTCTGCACATCTGTACAGGTCACCATCCTCAGGTGACCCTCCATATCATACCTCCATTGGTAAGAAACTGTTGGGTCATATCCCCTTGCGAAGGTGGGAGGATTGCCTTTATAAAAACTGGCTCTCACCCTATCATAAACTGAAGCGGGTGTTCCTATTATTGTGCCTCTAGATTTACCCACCTCTATTTCCCTATCTCAATAAGCGTTGTTGTGGCCTCACAAATGATAGCCACTAACTCCTCGGCACCCAAAAAAAACTAACACTGCCTCTCCTAACCTGTGGGACCAGAAACCATACCCTCTCTCCTATCTCCAGATCTCGTAGTGTTCGATATTTGAAAAGATAGGAACAAACAACAAGCAGACTCGGAATAACTAAGAGTAAAAATTATTAGATGAATAAAAGATAGGTATTGAGAAATCTAATATAGACTCACAACCTACAACACCTAAGACCATGCTCTGATATAATCTGTAATAACCCTCACATTCTAGCAAGCTAGGTGGCCAACCGTCATCGGTAAACTACAATGGGCATCACTAAATAAGTTATCATTCTCAACATGAAACATAAATATGAGAAATTTAAAAAATTTCCACAAGATAATATTCGGACTTATCCAACCAATATAAACATTCACTCAAATTAAAATCCATCACCAAGTTATCTTCAAAATAAATCTAACTCCAAATTTATATAAAAACCCAAATGAAATCATCCAACTATAAATATATGACTGAGACTATAAACAATTATGGAATAGATTGGAACACCAAATCCATAAATGAAAGTCTCATAATAAATGTGACGGAATAGAAAGTAAATCTAAACTACTAAAGAAAATGAAATAGATCTCCAGCTGCACTCCAAAAATCTTCAATCACTCATATGTAGCTACTCCAACACTATACCTAAAATATTAGTCAACGCAATAGGTCAGAGCCCACTGCATGAATACTAGCTACTCCTTCTAATTAGGGTCCGTAAACTCAAACAATAGCATTATACATAATAAATATCACAATATAGTATTTTAAATTTAAACGAGATACATATAATCATGCAAGTAAAATAAATTTCCACTTTCAATCCATATAACTAACCCATCCCAATTTGCAAGTCCAATAATTGATTTACAACTTTAATTTAAACAAAAGCTCTTATTCTTACTTAATTTAATTATCTAATTATTTTTTATTCGTTTGATACCACTATGGTCAGTCAACCTCTCTATCAACCCTTCACATACTTTTTGTGTGCTTAAGGTTCTACACATCACTCCCATTCCCCTCACTATAGCCAGTCGGCCCAATTTTGTTAGAACAGCACATACTCGTGAGGTTTCATGCATGACACGTCACTATAGCCGGTAGACCCAATTTTATTAGCCAAGCACATAATCGTGATGCCAACACCCACCCACCTCGATTTAGCCAGTTAACCTAATTCTCGTTAGTTTTATAAATACTCGTGACAAAAATTTATTTCAATACTTATTTATTATCTTAGGCATTAATTATCAATTTTCCCAAGTTTGTCCTTATTTTTGATTGGCCCCACCCTTTTATCGAGCATAAATCCTAAAACCACGCCTAGTCCCATACCTAGAGGTCTCCAAAATACAAGTATATCCCAGCCTATAATTTAGGGAGAATACCTACCAATAGTTACTACCTAGGCTAACGATTCAACGAACCCCACCCCGGAATCATCCATCTGTAAGATCCCACACTATCTAGTCCCATACCTAGAAAGCGTTAACCACAACCAAGGCCTACTAAGTAGTCCCATACCGAACAAGCAACCTAAATAAGGTGAAGCAATAACTACCCCATTTATCTCGTCGTCCCCGCGATAATGAATATTAACCGAATTAATGATCATATAAGGCATATTTTTATCCTATCACAATGATTCAATTATTTCATCACAAGATTTCAATTTATCCAAATTATGTATGTTTAATTATAATATTAATTAAACAAATTCATTTTTCAACAACTTATATAGTTTTCATCAACATGCATATTTCGGGACATACAATAATAAAACTTTAGTCTACAAGCTACACATAAATAACATAATCTTAGGAGCTAAAATTCCGTTTATAAAATTCAAACGGATTATTTTAACATGTAAATGTCCATATATTCTAACGAGAGCCCAACCTCTAACCTAAACATACAAGGGTTTTGTGTCTTAATTCAATTTAAAGATTTAAATAAAAACAACCCTATCTTTAAATAGTACTTTCCATAATTAGTGTCTCTAATCTATTTTACAAAAATAATTAATATTAGTGTTTAGGCAACATCTAAAATGCATAATACTAAATCGGAACAATAGAAGTATTCCTGCTTGTACAAAGAGTCATTTGAAAAATCTGATTGGATGGTTTCATTCCTCTCGAGAAAGAAACAAAACACGTTATTGGACGATCTTTAGATATCTTGATTTAGTTCTTAAAATCTTGCGTTAAAAGTTATGTTAAATGGGGTTAGGTTTTGAATGAGAGAGAAGATGGAATTTGTGGGAGGCTACTTATTTTGGAGGAGGCTAAAATGTGTTATAAAAACTCTAAACTCGAGCTTATTTATAATTGAAAAGTGTTTGAGTCCTAAACAAACTCTAAAACAAAAGGATTGCATTTTTCAAAAGTGCGTAAAGCGAACCGGTTAGCCGAAAATCCAAATCGGCTCGGATTTTTGTACAAATCCAAATTTCTCAATTTTTTTTAGCCTAATTTCAATTATGATAAAAATTTCAGTTTCCCAATAATAAAAACAACATTTTAAATGCCTAAAAAAATATAATCCAAATTTTAAATATTTTTCTGACTTTTTATTACGATGTTTAAAAATAAAAAGGTCTTTGACCTACCAGCTTGCACATAACTATCCAAAGCAGTGGCCACCCCACAAAATAAATCTAGTACTGTGGGGAGGAGGAATAAGGGTATTGTAATAGTGAATGTTACTTATGGATACGAGAAGGTCCTCAAAGGAAACACCACAAGAAAGACAGGCAAAACAAAAAAAGCTTCAAGATGAGGATGTCTCTCAAATAGATAGTGATGATGAAGACCTTCTTTTAGACAAAATGTTGCCCACACGAGTAGGATGGCCCAACCATTCTCACTTGGGGAATATAGTGGAATTTATAAAGAGAATCCCCTCCCCTTGAGGAGAGATTTATTGCTAGACTAGCTTGATAAGGAGGTGGGGCCTAATCTATTTTAGATGGTAGATTTGTCCGAGGCAGGGGGAAATACAAAGAGGAGTATCCCAGCACATGTTGTCATTCCATAAAGGGTACAGGCCATTGCATTATCCCCCCAGTCCACACCTAAAATCTCATGCTATCCCATTACAATCCTAAAACCCTATGCTTCCGATAGAGAGGAGCAAAGAGGTTAGGAGGCCTCACTCTAAAAATTAAGGGACTATGCTTCGACACTAAAGAAAAAAGTACGAAAAAGTAAAGGGACATTGGGCTCTTTGATTCCAAAAAAGGAAGAAAGGTGAAGAACAATACTAGTGGCCTGAAGATTGCAGACCCAACGTACACAATAATTACTAGAGCATCTGCCACATACAAAAACTCTTCCTAAATTTCATACTTCATAGTTTAATGATGATTAATTTAATTATTTGTAATGCTAGGGGGTGGGTAACAAGACCACATCAAACAGATTTAAAAAACATACAAACATATACAAATTACCTTTATTAGTCTTCTTAGAACCAATGATATCTACAAATAAGCTTGAGAAATGTCGGTTCAAATAGCCATGGGGTTTGCAACTCCAATGAAAAATTGGGGTCTTCTGGAGGTTTTGAGTCAATATAAATATTAGAAAGAATATGGAATAATGACTAACACTACACATATCCCATAAAAATTTTCACAAACCAGTAATAATTTCACTAGTCTAGGCCAAGTGCAATCGTCTAGATCGGGAGGATCTTTGGAATGAAATGTTCCTTATTATCAATGAATTCAAGAATTTACCTATAACATTTACGGGACACTTTAATGTAGTGGTAAGTGATGATGAGAAAATAGGGGGAATCCAGTCATTGATGCATCCATTGAGGACATCAATTAAGACATTGAATCATGTGGACTCATTGGCCTAGGTTATGTGGATCCTAGATTGACATGGTGTAACAATAGCAAAAATGAGGATCTTATGTTGGCTAGGTTCGACAAATGGATGTGTAATGACCTTTAGAGATCTAGTTTTCCACTGTCCTCTCTCAAACACTTAAGTATAACATGCTCAGACCATGTAACTCTATTGTTAACCATAAAAAACAACTATAATCTAGTCCCTAAACCCTTAAAGGGTTAACAATATCAGGCCAATCATCCCGATTTCCTCAAAACATTAACCTAATCCTAGAAAATAGAAAGCAATGGGTCCCTAATGGTGAGTTTCATTATTGAATTACAGAAGCTTAAAAACACTTTAAAATAATGCTGCAAACTTGCTTTCCCTAACATATTTCAAACTGTATTTGATAAATAAGATCAAGACAAACAAAATCAAATAGAATTGGAAAGGGATCTTAACCCAGTTAATCGGGAGAATTTTAAAAAGGCCCAAGCATAGCTCATTCTCTCCTTAAGGATTGCCGAGGCATACTGGCAACAAAAATATTCCATTAGATGACTCAAGTAAGGGTACAACAATAATAAATTCTTACATAACTCTATTAAAATTAGGCATAAAAACCTACAAATTAGTAGACTAAAAATGGAAGAAAGTTGGATAGAGAATGATGAGGATATTTAAAAATACATAGTAAACCACTTTCATAATATCTTAACCTCGAACGTACACAACCCTAATGATCAAATGATATAGGTCATCCCAGATCTAATCTTAGAAGACTTAAATAACAAACTCCAAGCTATCTCGGAAGAAGAAGAAATCAGGGAAGCCATTGAATATCTAAGTCACCTATCTGCCCCATGACCTGATGGTTTTGGGGGATTCTTCTAAAAGAAATGTTGGCATAATTATAAAGCAGGACGTATGCTTATCTGTTAAAAGTTTCATCCCTGGAGAGGTAATGCCCAGAGGTTAGTCAAGCACTTGTATAGGACTGATCCTAAAAAAATGGCCAATTTCATGCAAAGATGGCCTATAAGATTATGTATGTTCTCTTATAAAAATGTCGCTAAAATTCTTTCCTGGGGGATATCTGAAATACTACCCAAAATAATTTTTGACAATCAAAATGGCTTTGTAAAATCTATAAGTATACAAGAGAACATCTAAATTGCTCAAAAAATGGTCCACAACCTCCCTAAGAATATTTAGGGGGAAACCTTATGCTGAAGTTGGACATGTCTAAAGCAAATGCCAGGGTAAATTGGATATTCCTGATCAATATCTTAAGGACATTTGGTTTTGTGGAAATTTGGATTGACCTTATCTGGAGATCCATATCAAATGTTTGGTACTCAATATTATTTAATGGGCAACTAAAAGGCTACTTTAAATCTAGCAGAGGACTTAGACAAGGTGACCCTCTGTCCCCCCAGCATGTTTGTAATGGCATCAGAAGTATTAATTAGGGGACTAAACTCCCTTTTGGAAAAGCTCATTTACTAACTATTCCATCACTCACCGAGATGCAAACTCAACACCCACCTTCCATTTGATACAACATGATTATATTCTCGAGAGCTGACAAAAAGGGCCTAAGATAGCTTGTAAAGTTTCTTCATGATTATGAAATAACTTCTAATCTGATCATAAACTTATCAAAAAGCATCTTCACTATTGGAAATCTCTCTTCACATAATATAGATCAGCCTATAGGGCTAAACCAAAAGCATCTCCCCATCACCTATCTAGGGTATCCCTTATGTAGTGTCAGAAGGAAAATGAGTTTTTTCTATCCCCTAATGGAAAAAATTAGACAAAATATTCAAGGTTGGCAATCTATGTATCTATCATATGGGGCTAAATGAACTATTATAAAACATATCCTTTGTTCAATTCCCTACTACATGCTTTCAGCACTACGACCACCCAAGGGCATAATAAGATAGATTTAGTATATTCAAACATGTTTTTCTGGGGGGGGGGGGGGGGAGCAGATTGGTTAGAAACACCAATGGCATAGTTGGGCGACCTTGTGTACCCCAATAGAAAGTGGCGAACTTGGTTTTTCTAACTTTGAAATCCTATCAAAATCCGCAAGTTTGAAATCTATATAGATAGTCATAACTTAAAATTCCATATGGATCAAGTTCATGAACTCCAATTATCATTGTCAAAATAATAACTATGGCCAAATGGGCTCCATATCAATGAAAAGACTGAGATCAGTGGATCCCATTGTTGAAGAGATCACGAATCTAACAGTTGACATATGGTCTTAGTCGTTCTCCAGAAATGGTGAATTCTCTCTAGCTTATGCAGTCGTGATTTTGATCGACTATACCTCATAAAGTACTGTATTTGAACATATTTGGGACAAAAATATCCCAAGAAATGGTTTATACCCATTTAAAGGGTGTTAAAAAACAACATACTAACAGATGAACGTATCCAAAAGTGTGGAATAAATATGCCCTTGAGATGTGGTATTTGTCTTAATGATCTTGAAACCACTAATCATATCTTCCTCCATTGCCCCATATCTACAAGCTTAAGGAAATATTTATTTGATTTAATGAGCCTTAAGTTCAATTTTCACTCTTGTTCTTCTCTCTTAATGTCTTATTGGTACATGGTAGGGGCAAATACCACATGATTTTTTGCACTAAATTGGTACCTTTAGTGGCCTTCTGGTGCATCTGGTAATTACAAAATAAGGTGATTTTTTATGTAGAGGGAAAGGCTTCCACTATAGTCATTATTGAAAACTGTTGCCACCATATTGGTCTCATTACTTCATCCTTATCTTTCTCCTCAAAGATATTTGATTTTGACTTTCACAGGTGAAAAGTTTTCAATATTAAAAATCTCCTCGTTAACGATCCACCATATTTTGCCAAGACTGACTAATACGTAATCTACATATATATTTTATTGTAATCTATTGGGTTATTCTTGGATCCAAAATTTAAAGTATTTACTTCTTTATTGGAGAATGTTTATAAATTTCCTTATTTTGATGCTTTGGGTTATTCGCTCCCCCGAAGATTTTTATTTTTAGCCGTGCAGAGGCCATCATGAAGAGGCTTTTTCTTAACAGAGTATAATATACACGTCGGAGTGCCGTCTCCTAAAAAAATCCATAAAATCTCAAATAATTAGTTTCTTCACAAATAAAATTTATAAATAATTATGGCAATTCATCTATAAATATTTAAATCGAATATAATAAATATGGAGTATCACATGGAGTGGTAATGGGTTACTTGTGGTTCGTGGTGTGGCCCATGGCCTTGAAAGCATATAAGAACAAGATGTTTATAGACATACTAGTGTCAACCAATATTCTCTTCGTATTTCCAATGGAAATTATCATAATGATGACTAAAGGGTCATTGTATTGCAGGGGAAGCCTTTTGAGGTATGAAGAGTCGTGCTTGCATTCAAATTAAGAAATTATATAATTAAACACAGTTTAACCCAATTAAACCCTAAACATGCAACTAGGCATGATTGAATAAGATGTAAAACATACTAGTACGATCAAACACATACGATTGAGGAAAAATCCCCCAAAGGGGCAAAACCATTTATTTCACTATAATATTGTAAAGTAAAATTTACACGGATTACAATGAAATACAAGGGTGACACAGAATTACCCGCGGGTGTCGGATCTGTAGTCGGCGGCTGGAAGTTTCCATTTTCAGGAGGGCAGCAATGAAGAAGAAGAGCGGTCTTCTCCACAAGGGTATGAACAGAAAAACTATGGTGTTCTTAGGGTTTCCAAGGATTCACAAATGATTTGAAACTTTGTGTGAATCAAAACATGAGTTTGGTAATTCACAAAGGTGAAGACTTTGAGTTTATGAACTCTGAAAATCGTGTGAAGAATTCTTATTAAACCAACTCCCCATAGTGGGTTTATAAAAGAAGTCCTGGGCCAAAAATAACTGAACACGATCTGCACAATTCTATCCCAGGCGGACCGGTCTGCCTTTGATACGGACCGGTCTGGGGGGGGACCGGTTTGTTTTTGAAAGATCCCTCTTCGGTTCGCAATCGGTCCGTGGTCTACTGGTTTCTTCAGTACGCGGATTGGTCCAGTTTGAGGCGGATCGGTTTGGGGGGCGGACCGGTTCCTTTTTAAAACAGGCGGCCCGGTCCGGCTGTCTGACAATTTGATTCCTTAATTTCTTTTGAAATTCGGATCCGTTGATGACGATGTGATCTTGAATTACTTCAACGATGTAACGGCTTATGACATACACATAAATAATGGACGAAAATTTCCTTACAAATCTCCCCCTATGTCTATGTCGGTACATACACAAAAACAAACATCTGAATTATCAAACATCACAAATGCCTATACAAATGTACCCTTCCATGAACCCAAAACTGAAAAGGTACAAGTGAATAAGACTCCATCGTTTGTTCTTCGAATCTTCAGGAATCTCAATGCTTTTCTCATCAGGGTGTGCAATTCAGAGATCATCGAAGAAGTACCTACACACATGAGATAAAGCAAATACCAAGTGACATATCAGGTTTGAAATGAGATAAACATATATACCATGTTATGATGAAAGCATACGTTATCAAATCTCAAAACTCAAAAACTCCCCCATAATATGATAATTCTTTCTCCCCCTTTTTATGATGTCTTCAAATAGACAAATGAGAGAAATAATTCAAACAAGCAAGGACGGGGCATCACAAGGAACAAACTACTATTTTTTATTTTTAAAATTTTTCTCACAAAACAAAAATCACACCATGAACGAACACAAAACAACCAAGTCAATGATAGCGTAAATGAATGGGTGTGACCAAATTCGATAGGAAAATCAATGCATACAAACGTGACATATGTGCAAGATGAATATCGGATACCCATAACGAATGAACTCAAATGCTTCCTTTGGTGTAAAAAGATGGAAATATGAGACATTGACTCAATCAAATCAACAAATCAAAGCTAAAAATGATTTCCACACAATAACGCCCAAAATGTTTTCATGCTTTTTCAGGACTTTCAAGGAAGTGTAAATCCGTTTAAATTATCCAACCAAACTCCCTCAAATTTATATTTTGAATAGAGGTAATCTAAATTCTCAAACTTTGGAGAATTGATGGTGAAACCTAATGGCCCATACTTGGCATGAATTGCTTTTTATTGCCTTTACATTTTTTCGGGGCTCTTTTAACCTCTTTGGACCTCGAATAATAAAATTCCTCAATTTTTAGGTCATTTTTAACGGTGGCTTTTGCGCAAAGGATAGATAATTACCTTTCACAGCCCCTCCCCGTTTTGCAAATAAACACACAGTCTCACCAAACGGTTTTCACATGCATTCCAATCTTCTCAAGTTTTATCGCATATTGTACATTTTATAGACAGAATTGAGATGGAGACACTCAAGCCAATATGTGATAGACAAGTGCAATAATCAAATATAGCCGTGCATGTGTGCAATAAAGGATATATGAGTCAAACATGTAGAAAGATATCACTAATCAAATCTCAGAAACTCCAAACAATGTAAAGCACATGGATGAAATGATGTAGCGTCTCAAATCGCTATCAAGCAGTCACATGGATAAAATGGAATGAAATTGTAACTCGGCTATCTTAAATGCTCATCCATAGTAGGTGCAAAATAAAAATCTTTTTGGATATTTCAAAAATTTTATCAAAATAAACTATTTTTAGGCTTTTCAAAAAATTTCTAAAAAGGAAAATCTTTTTGAAATTTTTGCTTTTAACGAAATAATAAATAAACAAAAGTAAAACAGACTAATGATACAATCTAGCAATAGGAATCAGATGATATGATAATGACAATGCATCCTATGCTAGATATGGACCAACCCCTCAGTCAACTGTGAAAATCCCCAAAGACTTCCTAAGACTCTCAAATCTAAGGGCATCTAAAGGTTTTGTGAAAATATCAGCTAACTGACGGTCGGTGGGAACGAAACTCAGGGATACGACCTTCTCCTCAACTAACTGACGTATGAAGTGCTCACGTAACCTGATGTGCTTTGTGAGTGAATGTTGGATGGGATTGCGGGATATGTGTATCGCACTCGTGTTATCACAGGAAATGATCATGGTGTCCTGTGAAATCCCATAATCCTCCAAAATTTGATTCATCCACAAGAGTTGCGTGCAATAACTCCTGGCGGCTATGTACTCAGCCTCCGCAGTGGACAAGGAGATGGAGTTTTGCTTCTTGCTTAACCAGGAGACAAGAGCAGAACCAAAGTAGAAACACCCACCAGAAGTTCTCCTACAACCATCTGCATCCCCGACCCAATCGACATCCAAAAAGGCGGACAAACGGTCATCGGTATCAAAGGAATACCAAATACCATATGAGAGAGTCCCACTCACATATTTGATAATACGTTTTAGAGAGAGTAAGTGTGACTCTTTCGGAGATGCCTGATATCACGCACAGAATCCAACACTAAAGGCTATGTCAGGACGACTGGCAGTCAAGTAGAGAAGACTACCTATCATACTCCGATATAAGGTTTGCTCTACGTCCTTGCCAGAAGTGTCCTTACTAAGCTTCATAGAAGTACTCATAGGTGTACGTGCATGCTTAGCGGAGTCTAAACCAAATTTCTTCACAAGGTCTCTAGCATACTTGGATTGGGAGATGAACATCCCATCCTCTAGCTGATGAACCTGGAGACCAAGGAAGAGAGTGAGCTCACCTACCATGCTCATCTCAAACTCACTTTTCATCTCCTCCTCAAAGTGGTGAGCATGCTGGGAGCATGTGGATCCAAATACTATTTCGTCCACATAGACCTGGAAAACCAAAATGGCACCATCATCTCTCCTGATGAACAACGTCTTATCAACTCCCCCTCTCTTGAAGCCACGGGCTAAGAGATAGAAAGTAAGCCTCTCGTACCAAGCACGGGGTGCTTGCTTCAAACCATACAAGGCTTTTCTCATATAATATACGTGATCCGGGTGCTTAGGGTCTTCAAACCCTTTTGGTTGTTCCACATAAACGTCCTCCTGTAGAATGCCATTCAGAAAGGCACTCTTGACATCCATCTGATATAACTTGAATTGCAAATGACATGCGATGGCGAGTAGTAAGCGAACGGACTCAAGCCTCACAACAGGAGCAAATGTATCCCCAAAGTCTACACCCTCTATCTGTGTTTAGCCTTGAGCGACCAACCTAGCCTTGTTTCTAGTTATGGTACCATGTTTATCCATTTTATTCTTGAAACTCCACCTGGTACCTATCACATTAGTCTCACTAGGTCGGGGGACATGTTCCCAGACATTGTTCTTTTTAAATTGAGGCAACTCATCCTGCATGGCAGATATCCAGTGTTCATCCTTGAGTGCTTCTTTGTGATTCTTGGGCTCGACTTTGGACGTGTAGAAAAGATGACTAACAACGTTCTCTAGCTGAGCACGAGTCTTAACCCCTAGAGTGGGATCGCTAATAATGGTGGAAGGGTCATGACTCTTACGAACCCAAGCAGGTGTGCCCCCTAGCACAGGAGTGGGGTCCACGGAGTGTGAGTGAGGGACAAGTAGATCACTCCCAGATAAGTCCTCATCCTCACACTGGAGGTTAGAATCAATAACCGTCGGAGGTTCGTCATCTTGCACGGTGACGTTTATTGATTCCATAACCTTAGAGCTCTTCAGGTTAAAAACCCGGTACGCTCTACTATTCGATGAATATCCTAGCAATATTCCCTCATCGCTTCGAGAGTCAAACTTTCCTAATTGCTCTCTATCCCGTAGGATGTAGCATTTACTCCCAAAAACACATTAATATGACAGGCTGGGTTTCTTACCGGTACACAATTCATAAGGCGTCTTAAGTGTGTGTGGATGAAGGTAAACCCTATTCACCATGGGGCATGCAGTAGACACTGCCTCTGCGCAAAATCTCCTAGAAACCTTATGACCTAGAAGCATAGATCTAGCCATTTCCTGGATCATTCTATTCTTTCTCTCAACAATCCCAGTTTGCTGAGGAGTCTTCACAGCAGAAAACTCATGTTTGATCCCAAGGCTATCACAGTAAAGATCTACCTTTGCTTCTTTAAATTCAGTGTCATTATCACTACGCATCCTGTTAATAGTAACTCCGTGTTGGTTTTGCAGGACACGACACTTAGTCATTAAAAACTCTACAACATCGAATTTCTCTCTCAAAAAACCTAAAATTGAATATCTAGAGAAATCATCCACCATCACGGGAATGTATCTCTTACCACCCAGACTCTCCTTACGGGTAGGACCCATAAGATCCATGTGAATCAGCTCAAGAACGCGGGAGGTAGTAATGGAATTCAACTTCCTATGAGGACTATGGATTTGCTTTCCCAACTGACAGGGTCCACAAACTGTGGAAGTTGGCTTTCCAAGTGATGCTAAGCCATGTACTAGGTTCTTTTTAGCTAAACGAGACAGGTCTCTGACGTTCACGTGACCTAGACGTTGGTGCCACAGATCCATAGGAGTGATCGTGGCGTTGTTACAGACAAGTGAGGATGTGGGCTCATCCCCATAGAAGTTATCCTCTGTCCTCACCCCTTGCACTAAAAGTTTGCCGACTTGATTATAGACCTTACAAGATTCCCAGTCAAATTTTACTGCAAAGTCATCGTCGCACAGCTGACTGATGCTGAGAAGGTTTGCTTTCAAACTTTTGACGTACAAAACATTCTCTAGCTTAGGAAATCCGAGTAACTCTATAGTACCACGTCCTATAATGCTAGACTTTCTTCCATCTCCGAAGGTGACTCTACCATCCTTATAATCCTCAAGGTGGGTAAAAAATGAGACATCACCTGTCATGTGTCTGGAGCATCCACTATCAAAATACCACTGTGAGGTATTATGTGCTTTGAGAGCGACATGAACAACAAGGGCCTTTTTTATCTTTCTTAGGTACCCAAAATGAGGTAGCCTTTTGTTTTCCCTTGTTGTTGTTGGTTTTAGCCGGAATGTGAGAAACATTCATTGACGGCAAAGACATCCGTCGGAATTCCTCCATCAAACTCTATGATGTGGCAGCTAAAAACTCAACATGCTCTATCAGACTGGTAAACTCATCAGTATGACGTGGTGGAATAGAAGTACGTCGTGTCCGACCCAAACTATAGCAAAACTCCCTCAGGTGGCCTTTTCTTTTGCAAAATGTATAAAATAACACAGTCTTAGGCGGGCCTTAGTTTACTTTTCTTGGTCTAACTCTTCTTCGAGGATTTTGGTGATGACCATAAGGAGTGGTAGTAAACTCAAGGACTGGTCCAGGTGCAATTTGAGATGAGGAGGCACCATCTTAACCAATTCCCTACCGATCACCAAAACCTAAAGAGGGACCGAGGAGCATCTTTCTCATCTTCCCAGATATGTCCTCGATTTGTACCTTGACTTCCTGTGCTCTCTCAAGGTCATGAGTAAGCTGGGCAATAAGGGCTTCAAGTTTCTTTCGAGTCTCCAGGGAGGTATGGAGCTCACTCGTAAGACTAGCCACTTGTTTAGTCAAGTCCCCTTTCTCTTTCTTAAAACAACTCTCTCTCTCTCTCTAAACAAACTCCCTTTCTCAAAATAGGTAGACTCTCTCTCTCTCATGGCGGTGCAGGTGTAGGACTCTCTCTCTCTTGTTTCTTCTAACTCTTCTCCTAACGCAGTGATTCTTAGAACTAACGCTTTATTACGCTTTTTAGTTTTAAATGACTCATTATATAACTCAGCATAGGCGCGTTGAAGATTACTTTCGCTCTCACTTGCATCATCCTCTCCCTCACTCACATCTCTCTCACTGTCGAGGTGTCCCTGTGAAGTAGCATCCTCATCGTCGTGGGGTGCACTAGGAGTACTCACATTACTAGCCATGAATGCGGTGAAGTTACACTCATGCGATGACTCATCTCCTGGGTCCACCGACTCGACCTCATTGTCGTCACTAAGGGTAGCATTAAGGACAACGTTTCCCTTTTTTCTATTTAGACGAGTAGCACACTCAAAGGCTCTATGACCCCTACCGTCGCACTCAAAACATCTTTCACTGTCTTTCTTAGAAGGGTTTTTAACATCTCTCTCATTTTTCTTTTTAAACATATTTTTCTGAAAATTCTACTTATCTTTAAAATTTCCACTTTTCTTAAATTTGAGAATTTCCTTAAAGTTTTTAGCAAATAGAGCCAAATCATCTAAGTCAAAATCACACTCAGAATCAGAAGTTTCTATCTATCTTTTCTTAGATGACTCGACTCTTTTTCTTGCCGACCCCTCACTTTTTCTCTCTTGGGAATTAAGTGCAAGTCCCTTGTCTTTGGATTTGATAGATTTAGGAAACATGTCAATTTCATATGTTTGCAAATCTCTGACAAGTTCTTCCAATTTTAGCGTATTTAAATTACCCATAGAATTTAGCACAGTGACTTTGGGAATAAACGCTTAGGCAATGATCTAAGAATCTTTTTGACAACTCTAGAATTAGGAATATGTTCACCAAGATTAAAGATAGTATTAACAATATCAGACAGCCTAGCATAAAAATCATCAAAACATTCAGTTTCAAGCATGGTGATGGTTTCGAATTGAGTTGTTAAATTTTGCAATTTAGATTCTTTCACAACATTAGTTCCTTCATGGGTAAGTTGTAAAAATCTCATTCCTCCTTTGACGTGGTGCACGTCATGATACGTCGGAACTCATCTGGAGTGATGGATCCGGAAATAGCACTTAAAGCCTTAGAATTAAAGGAAGACCATTTAAATTCATCATCAGTCCATGACGTGACAGGTTTTAAATTGGTCACATTTTCAACAGTGACGGAGTGAGGTGTCCACCCTCTTTCAACTAAAATCCACACACGTTCATCTATGGCCTTTAAAGAAGATCTCATGCGGGCTTTCCAATATGCATAGTTAGTCCCGTAAAAAATAGGCATTTTATTATATGATTTCTTCATTGAACATGCTCTTTTTTCAAAAATCAACTTTTCAGAAAATTGATATCTTTAGAAAAATTTTGTGGAAATTAGGAATACGTGATAGATTATCGTAACCTGCTCTGATACCAATTTGAAGAGTCGCGCTTGCGTTCAAATTAAAAAATTATATAATTAAACACAGTTTAACCCAATTAAACCCTAAACATGCAACTAGGCGTGATTGAATAAGATTTAAAACATGTTAGTACGATCAAACACACACGATTGAGGAAAAATCCCCCAAAGGGGCAAAACCATTTATTTCACTATAATTTTGTAAAGTACAATTTACACGGATTACAATGAAATACAAGGGTGACACAGAATTACCCGCAGGTGTCGGATCTGTAGTCGGCGACTGGAAGTTTCCCTTTCCAGGAGGGCAGTAATGAAGAAGAAGAGCGGTCTTCTCCTCAAGGGTATGAACAGAACCACTATGGTGTTCTTAGGGTTTCCAAGGATTCACAAATGATTAGAAACTTTGTGTGAATCAAAACATGAGTTTGGTAACTCACAAAGGTGAAGACTTTGAGTTTATGAACTCTGAAAATCGTGTGAAGAATTCTTGTTAAACCAACTCCCCGTAGTGGGTTTATAAAATAAGTCTTGGGCCAAAAATAACTGAACACAATTTGCACAATTCTATCCCAGGCGGATCGGTCTGCCTTTTATGAGGACCGGTCTGAGGGGGCAGACCGGTTTGTTTTTGAAAGATCCCTCTTCGGTTCGCAATCGGTCTGTGGTCTACTGGTTTCTTCAGTACGCGGATCGGTCAGGTTTGAGGTGGATCGGTCCGGGGGCGGACCGGTTCCTTTTTAAAATAGGCGGACCGGTCCGGCTGTCTGATAATTTGATTCCTTGATTTCTTTTGAAATTCGAATCCGTTGATGACGATGTGATCTTGAATTACTTCAACGATGTAACGGCTTATGACATACACATAAATAATGGACGAAAATGTCCTTACAAGGTATGTGGCTCAAAAAATCATCATGTGAGACTCTTTTGCTAAATGATTATGGTTGTACACGTTGTTGACTTGCACTCCATCTTATAGCATTCTTAAGAGATGATCTTTTTCGATTTTGGAGGAGGATTCACCACCAAATAATCCTCCTCAGATAGTATTCAATCCAGTTAGAGGGATGCCATATTTTTTTTGTTATTGCAGTGAGATTTATTGGTGTTATTGTCTATAAACTCCTTGAGATATCATCTCTTAATTACTCCTTTGATGGCTTCCTTCACTAACAATACATCACTCGTGTTGTGTCCATTGTGGGATAAAAAATACCTAGAATTATCCCCCTTATCCTTCAAAGATCTCATGGTCTTGGGCATAGGTAAGAGTCACTGTACTTCTACTACTGGAAAGACCTATTTTATAGTGGTTGTGAGTTGAGTTAAGCGCTTAGATTTTTAAAGCCCATTCTTCTTTCCTACATTCTTTCTTTCTTTTTGTCAGGGACATCAGGGGACTCTTCGAGGCGAGAGAACAATAATTTCCTCTTACCCTATTGAGGGGAGGCTATAGTGAACCTTGTAGTGACTACATCTTTTATATTCATGCATTTTTTAGATCTTTCCATAATTTCTATCACAAACTAAGGGGGATTTTATGAAAAATACCCTAGAAACTCTTTTGATGTAAGGTCGGAGATAGCCAGACAAATAGTGTCATTTTGGTTGTCCGTTTTTAAAGCTTACTGGTTGAATCTCTTAGCTTATTCTCTAAAGGCTTTACCAAGATTTTACCTAAAATGAAGGAGAGAAGTAAGTGTCTTCTTATCTTCTGATCCTCTATAAAGTAGCTGACAAAGATCTAGCAAACTATATAAAGCTCCTAATGGTCTTTGGTTTGATCTGGTCAAACCAATGTATGTTTGTCACCCTTAAAGTAGTGGGGAAATCCATGTATAATATCTCATCTGGGGTATCTTGGAGAGTTTTGAGGATTATATAAGCATCTAAGTGATCAATGGAGTCCTTGGACCCATCAAAGGAATCAATACTAGGAAGATTATATCATGAGGGAGGATCTTAATATTGTACTTCATTAGATAAAGGATAAATCATCTTTTGGAATTCTAACTCCATGGTGTTCAGAGTTTACGCGTTGTACTAGTTGAAGAAATTCCCCAACTGATCTTGAATCTTCCTAATTTCATTCTCTAATGTCCTAGCCACCCTGTAACCACCATGGTATTTGTAAGAGGGTACTTTAGATAAAATGGAGGCGTAACCCCTTTGAAGTATAGTAATGATAAGTTAAATAGCTAAAACCTTGGATTAGTGATAGAACACGCAAACATAAATTCAATGAAGATAAAACTTAGTTTAAACTCAAAAGTCTCTCGTGTATAACTCGAAAAATAGTAATGAACTTAGAACTAACTTAACTAGAGGGAGAGAGAAGTAAGCACCCTAGATACACCTTGGCAGGCAGCCAAACAGACCAACCACCCTTAATAATATCTATCAAGTATTAAAAGATTCTTAATAAATGACAATGGAGGGTGAGCAAACTCTCTGGTTTGTAATAAATCTCTCTAATGTATATTCTCTCTAGCAATAACTTCTGAACTCTAAAAAAGATCATCATCTCCTCAGGGGTGGTTGGGGTCCTTAAATAGTCCGCCACACCATCCCCGAGGCAACTCAGTCATTAAAGATTATGAAAGGCATCCCTCATACTTTATGTCACAATATGAAATGCCTTATGCACTAGTCTCCACTTCATAAACATAAATGCCAAGACATGCATTTTGCCTAACCATTGTGTGTCAGGGGGATATTGTCGCAGAGGTGGCTCACCAAAGGCCTGACATCCCCAAATACCACAGTGGTTTACTCAAGTGCAGGTCTGACATTGTTTAGATAGCTATTGACATCACCCATAGTAGATGTGACATTAAGTAGAGGTCTATTTGGTTCACAGCTGAACGCCCGATGGAACTCCAAGCTGCTCCGACCGAGGTTCCACGGTCAGGGTTCTTCGATGTTTTACCAGGTGTATCTAATATGGTTGGGACATGCCCCAATGGTGCCTCACTTCTCAATTCTCCAAACCAAGTCCCTCTAAAGTTCTCGCGGTGAGGTCATTCGATAGAGCATGAAAGCTCTCCCGAGCCCTACCAAGCCTAGTCTCTCACGAGTACCGTTTGACCTCACACTATAACTCTTTATTATTCTCATTACATAATTATAATCATTATAGCTTACAGTCAATATAGACAAAGATACAATATGACTAATACAACAAGCTAAAATGCAAGTTATCACGCTGAGCTGCCACAGTGTCTTAATCCCCAAAACATTATTGCTAATGTAGAATTACTTCTAATCTCAAAATTACCTTCAAGCCCCCTCTACATTTTCCCTTTCGTGGAGAGGTTTGTTGGAGCAAGAAATATCTGAACGAAACTTATCAAATTGATGAACCTTCTCTGCATGAAAAAATTATGGCCTCCTTTCCTTTATTAGAACCATAGCGTTATAATATCCAGGAAAAAGTAAAATTCTCCCCGATGTACCTGAGTCGAAGCACTACGACTTATTGGGGCTTTGAGGAAGGGACATCGCCACTTTTTCCTTTATATTGCGCTTCAACTGTTCTAGCTTTTTATTATTTGAAATTCGCCTGAAAGGCCTTCTATCCTTCTCAAATACTCGTTTTGATTCTTGGTAAGTGAAATTCTCCCTTGTAATGCTTCGCTGTGTTAGGAAAGGTAGAAATTCTCCTTGATACAGCCGAGTCACCATTTAAACAACGTTTGGACTTATGGCGAGGGGATATCGTAGCTTTTTTCAACCGTTGGGACATCATTTTCGTTGGGAGTTATTGGATATTTCTGACAAAAATTCTGGCACCAAAACTCAATCTTGTTGAAGAACGCAACCCCTTTGGTTACCCAGGCGTCGCTTCTTAAATGAGGTGGCGTTGTCTTTTCAACTGTCAGAACACTTCTCGAAGTGCCACGTGTTCATTTGAAATTATTATAGGCGGCTGTGCACGTGTGATGGTGGGAAACTCAAAAGTTAGGTTTAAAAGGCTTCAAACGTCTCTTTTATTTCAAAACCCTTCTCTTTCCTTCTTCTCCTTCAAGCTCCCGTATTCCCTACAGAGTGAAATTCTGTGCGAACTCCATTATTTACCAAGCTCTTTTTAGCTTCTTCCTCCTCTCATCTTCTACGCCACCGTCGATGGTTGTGCTTCTCCACCTTCATTTCCAACCCTTCTTTTACCAAGATTTTATCTGCAATGGCCTTCACGAGTAACACTACCACACCTGCCACTAGTGCGCCACCTGCCATCTCTAGTGCCACCACTATGCCAAGCACTGCTGCCCTAGATGCTGCTCGTCAAGAACAACTACACTTCTATTGTCGGGCTCCTATCTTTGGTGAAGGTGATAAATGTTGTAATGCATGAAAGGTTTATCATTTATCATCCAAGTTGGACCCCTTACTGATGGGTGATGAGGAAATGGATTCATCAAAGTGGGGCTATCTTCCACCTGAGGGGACTCTGCGTTTCCGTCTAGACCGTGGTGACTTCCCCTATTAAGAGATTGACTTCAAAGCACCTGAGGGGTCACCAGCCCATTTCACTTCTTGGCACACACATATGTAGAGCTCTCACGTTGCTGCTCTTACAAAGGTTGGGCTTCATCGAGCCTACTGGTTTGGAAAGTTCTCCCTTTCCAAGCACAATGCGGTTCTCTAAGTGCTAGTTTCCAGATGGAACATCACAACTCACACATTCTTTGCTGCGTGGGGAGAGTTCACTATTACGTTAGAGGACATCTGTGAGCTTCTTGGGTTTGAGACAATGGGTGAGTTCACATATCACGATGAGGCTATGGATGCCGAAGAGGCTGCCGATCGAGCTGAGCTGGACTGAATCTGCCGCAGTTGCACTGGTTACTTGAATAAAGCCACATTTACTCCCCTCGTCAGCTTTTTTTTCGAAGCCCCGACCCCGAAGGATGTCATTGCTGCAATGGGCCGAGGTAGAGGTACATCCGTGGAACTACCGGCCTACATACTTATGTTGCTTTCACGCTTCTTCCTGACTGGGAAGCCCAATGATCAGCCCAGGAGGGACGTTATAAATATTTTCATTCATTTGTCCAGAGGCTTCAATCTTCCTCTGGCCTCCATTGCCTTGGGGTCCCTCTATACCTGGTTGGATCGAACTCACATCGACATGGTGCGATCATTGGGTCGTTACAACTTGGTAAATTTTACCAATACCATCATTATGACGGGCTTCCTCTACACCCGTTTTCCTGCCATTACCACCAGATCTATTTCTCTGCCTATGAGCCAACATATCAAGCCCCCACGCCTCCTATGTTTTCACAAAAAATAAAGTCAAAAAGAGATAATTGAAGTTTTTGATCTTTTAGACTCCTTTGTGATGACACCATACAGTGAGTCTACATTTTCCTATAGTTGGGATTTCTTTCCTTCTGCAGCCACAACGGTCAAGTTCATCCCGGTTGTAGAAGATCCCTTACAAGCCGTGGTGCTTCTATTTACCCCCGGGATTCTTCCTTCCTACACTGAATGGGGATACACCTCAGAACCCTACAATCCAAATAGATGTAGCAGACAGTTCGGGCTCGATCAGGGGGGCCCTCAACCTATGTTTCAACACAACCACCTAAGGGCCACTTTTATTGAAGCCTGCACCCTCTATACTGCAGCCGCGGTGCTTGGTGTGACGTCCACCATCGACGACCGTGTCACCCTTCCTAGGGCCACTAGGAAAGGATACGTATCCACCTCTTTTGCCACCAAGTTCCATTTGGGGGCAGTTGGAAATGATTCGTGAGTACATTCAGTCCCCCCCTCAATATTCCCAATCTTTTCTTTCACTTCTTCTGAACTGGGTCTTAAGGGGAACTCCGTGCTTTGGGTTAAGTTTGCCTTAAGTAAAACCATTAAAGAATCTCCCCAAGAGCTACCCCTTCATTGCCCAATGATCCCAACTGCCTCCATGAAACCCAAGGCCGCTGCAACTCTCAAACAAACTACCCTTTCGATTGAAGCTACAACGGGGGAAGGGCCTTCTAAGCCATCTGCCAAGAAGGCCAAGAAGTCGAAGTCCTCGAAGTCCAAGCCCCAGGTTCAAGCAAAAAGACCCTTGGAGGAATTTCTTATTACCTTCGTTCCCCCTCCCATGTCTTTAGAGATAGATGAAGAGGTGAGGAGGCTTGTTGAAGCTGAAGTTGCAAGAATAAATGCCGAGGTGAGGAGGCACGTTCCTCCTTCTATAGCTTTTCCCACAATCGTGGTTGATCCCACCGAGCCACCGGTAAAAAAGAGGAGGAGGTCGAGGGTACCTAAAGGTGGTGATGCAATGAGCTCAAGGAAGAAAGCACTGGGTACTAAGTCCTAGAAGAGACTGGCTATCGAGGTACCTCCATCCCCTGCCCCTTCTGCTATAGCCCCCTCGCCACCTTCACCAGTTGTTAAACCTTCTCGTTCTCCCTCCGGATCTCAGGTATGTGTGTATGTTTTGTTCTTGTTCCCTTTTCTCTAAGGCAAGATGCATTCACTTATTTCTTTGATAACTTTGGTACATGGAGTTGAAGAAGAAAGGCCCAGCCCGTCTAGTCCTCCTAGTCCCCCTGTAAGCCATTTTGTGGGAGGCATAGCGGTATCTCTCAATTTGATACCACTCCTCCCCGTTCCCCCATGATAAACCTGACCTACTCTCGTCGTTTAGCCTACCAATGGTCCAAAGAAGTTTCTACAGGGGCTACCACTATTGGGTCTACTGAAATGTCTTACCAACCATAGGCAACTACTCCAGCCTCCTCCGAATTACCCTCCGAGAAAGATATCCCTATGCCCCTCGTTGTGGTCAAAGAGAGTGCCCCTGAGGTAAATTTCTTATCAAGTCTCACGTATTTTATTTGTCCCATTGCTTTTGTTTATCATTATGATATGTTGGGCTATTTTAGGTGGAAGTGGCATCTCTCATAGCTAACCTTCTCCTTCCCACTGCACTATCGAAACCTCTGACCGCAATTCCCCTCTTTGGTGCTATAACTGGGGTAAGTAATGTTTATAAGTATTTCTCTCTTTTTGAGTACTAATTTGTCATTTTAACACTTAGATTTGTTGCTGCAACTTTCTCCAAGTCTCTCTCCACCCTTTGTACTTAGTGGCCTTTTCCTTTCCAAGGCTAAGGTTGATGCTGTTGCTCCTCACGTTAGCTCTTTTGGACCCACCGGTGTTGGGGCATCTCTTGAAGGTCCAACGTCTTCTTCTGATGATACGCCCGTGTTGGCCTTATTCCTTTATATTGGCGAGGGATGTTTGCCTACCGTTGAGGCTACTAAGGCAGTGAACCCGCCCCCAATGGTTTCTACCATTGTGGCCCCCGTGGTGACTCCCTTTCTCGGTTCTACTACTACTGAGGTACTTCGCAAATTTCTCTTTGCATTTCTCAGTTTCTCGAACTTCACTTGTGTTTGTGACTTAACAATGAAAACACTTGTTAAGGTTTTCCCAACAAACTCCACCTGTATTGGTGACTTAACAACGGAATCACTTGTTAAGATTTTTCTGTAACTCCACCTATATCGGTGACTTAACAACGAAATCACTTGTTAAGATTTTTTCATAAACTCCACCTATATTGGCGACTTAACAACGAAAATACTTTCCATAAACTCCACCTATATTGGTGACTTAACAATGAAAGAACTTGTTAGGATTTTTTCATAAACTTCACTTATATCGGTGACTTAACAATGAAAACACTTGTTAAGGTTTTTTCATAAACTCCACCTATATCGGTGACTTAACAATGAAAACACTTGTTAAGATGTTTTCATAAACTCCACCTATATCGGTGACTTAACAATGAAAGCACTTGTTAAGATTTTTTTCATAAACTCCACCAATATCGGTGACTTAACAATGAAAACACTTGTTAAGGTTTTTTCATAAACTCCACCTATATCGGTGAATTAACAATGAAAACACTTGTTAAGGTTTTTTTTCATAAACTCTTTATTTCCTCTTACTATTTTAGGTTGCTCGGGAGGATTCTCCACCAGTTACTTTGCCCATTGCCTTGCCCCATAGGGAACCTATCGCTTCAGAAGAATCCAACAGAAATGATCAAGGTTCCACGACCGGTGCTATTGCGGAGAGCGAATCTGGCTGTGAGCTTCCTCTGCTCGACCTAGCTCCTCATGCCTTCTGCCTGATGGTGCTTTAGCATTCTCCTCAGATACTTTTCAACCATCATCTGGTCATTGAATAACTTGTAAATCATCATCCGGAGGCATTTACGGTGGATTGCTTGCATTCAAACATCTCTGTTATGGGTTACAGGCTTTAAGGCATGGCTATCGTCGTTACTGAGATTGTCAACACCCCAATATTGAACGTTACTAGACCCCTCCTTAACCAGTTTTTGGGTTATCTGTAAGGACATTTTTGTCCATTATCAGTTTGTATGTCGTACGCCGTTACACCGTTGAAGAAACTCAAGATTGCATCTACATCAACGGATCCGAATAGCAAAGCATCTTCAACATCATAGCCTCTGCGAGAATGAACTTGGTAAAATTTTGTTTCTACGTTCCTTAAAGTTCATATTTAGTATTGGGAAATTTTTATAAAATGTTTTTTATAAAAATAAGTCGTAAGTTTTTTCAAGCAACAAACGGACCGATCCGTTTTGCTGAAGGCCAGTATACCCCGGACCGATGGCAAACCAATGAGGAGAAATAGCCGAACCGATCCGACCTCATTCGGACCGATCCGCCTCTTTATAAAAGAACCGATCTGGTCAAATCGGACCGATCCGCCCTCAATCCGGACCGATCCGACCGGGATAATCTCTGCCAGATTCGCTGCAGATTTTTTAGGCTCAAAGACTTCTTATTTAAATCCAACTTCGGGGAGTTATTTTTCAAGACTTACATACACGATTTTCAGAGTCCTAAATACTCTAAGTCTTCACCTTTTTGATGTGCCAAACATCTTTTTGATTCACACACAAAAATCCCAATTACTTTTGTGAATCTTTTGGAACCCTAGAACACAAGCTTTGTTGTTGTTCATCTTTGTGGAGAGATCTTTGCAACCGAGGGTTGCGTGTCATTGCTGAGGGAGTCTCTACAAAGTGTTATGGCTGCGTGTCATTGAGGAGAGCTGCGGTTCTTTCTTCGTTGTTTGGGCTGCGAGTCCTTGGAGGGTGCTGCGTGTATTCTCTTGCTGAGTTCAAGACTGCGTGTCTTTGTGGGTTGGCTGCGCGTTGATCCATTGCAGATTTCTCTATGTAATTGTAAGTTGCGTCTTGTATATTCATAGTGAAATAAAGGTTTTACCCGAAAGGGGTTTTTTCCTGAATTCTGTGTCTCAGCATATTTTTGTGTCACATGATTTATTTGTTTATGGGTTGACACACGCACGCACTTTAGATGCATGTTTAGGGGCTGAAATTTAATAAGTGTGTCTAATTAGAAATTTGCGAAGTTAATCAATATCACGCATTCTCAAATTGGTATCAGAGCAGGTTGCGCTAATTTATCGCGTATTCCTATTTTCCGCAAAATCGTGTGATATTGATTTTTTAAAATCAGTTTTGTGAATATTCGCAATTTTTCAATGGATTTTGATGGTTTTGATGATCTTCGATGTCAAATTTTTGAAAAATTTAATTGGAAAATTCACACGAACTCCTGTTTTAAATCTTCTGTTGAAAACGAATCAAATAGGTGTTCTTGTTGTGAGGGTGTTGGTCACACGTTAGATGAGTGTACCACAAATCTAAAGAAGAAATTGAATAAACCGATTTCTCATGTTTCTACCCTTAGTGATGATAGTGAAGGTGATGGGAGTGTGGATGAAAGTGAGGAGGAAAGTGTAGATGAGCATGACTTGCAAACTGCTTTCAATGAACTTTATGCTGAAACTTTGAAAACAAAGAAAGAAAATTTGAAATTGAAAGCTCAGTTGAAAGAGTGTGCCATAAAAAATAATGATTTTTTAGTTGAAGAACTTAGGGCTCATGTGAAAATTTTGAAAGAGAAGCTTGAGTACGTCGAGGGTGAGAGAGATAGTCTTAGAGGGTTGATGGAGACTATGAAAAAGGAGCTTTTAGAGTTTGAGGATTCTAAACGAGTACTTGAATCTAGGATAGGTGAACTTGAGGTGAAATTGAAAGATTCAAGTAAAGTGAAATTTGATTTGGAGTCTAGGTCTGAAAAACTTGATAAGATTTTAGGCACAGTCGAGATCAAAACGGATAGGGGTGGGATTGGTCTTGAAAAATATGTTGCACCCACTCCCACACGTGTGAGAGAGCCTCCTAGGATTGTTAAGAAAGAGGCACCTAAGTTTGTTAAAAAGGCGCCCCATAGGAACATCGTGAGAGAACCTCCTAGGATCATTAGGAGAGACCCACCTAGGCAAATTCGGAGAGAGCAACCGATAAATTTGAGGAGAGGGCCACCTTTAGGTAACACACACCGCCCGATTTACACTTGCACACATTGCGGTAGGCAAGGTCATCTTAGGCGATTTTGTTACAAGCTTTTAAATAGACCCAGGAAGGTTAATAAAAGAATAAATTCGATTCCCAAAACCCCCACACTTCGTTACAAATCTATTTGGGTTAGAAAATCGGATTTAGAGGCTTATGGTTTATTTGTCCACGATTCTCGTTTGCTTGCACGTGATTCACCCCATGTGAAATCTTTTGGTTGATTGTGATTGCATGTTTGTCATACACTAGTTGTGGTTTCATGTTATATTTTTACTAGTGTGATGACTTGTACTTTTTGTATAAATTCTTGTTTTTGAATTTTGTTTTTGAAAAATACAAAAAGATTTTATTTTGATAAAATTTTGAAAAATCCAAAAATATATATTTTTTTTTTTGCACCGTTTATGGATAAACACTTAGGATGACCGAGTCACAACATCATTCCATTATTTTCATGTGA
The DNA here is from genome assembly GCA_949130495.1 of Sambucus nigra. Classification (NCBI taxonomy): domain Eukaryota; kingdom Viridiplantae; phylum Streptophyta; class Magnoliopsida; order Dipsacales; family Adoxaceae; genus Sambucus; species Sambucus nigra. The sequence goes on from OX422212.1 coordinate 571,770,186, forward strand.
CTATTTGATAGTGTTTTGAGACAATAGGTCAATTCATCCATGTGCTTTATAATGTTTGGAGTCATTAAGATGTAATTAAGTGTTACTTCCTACATGTTTCACTCATGTTTCCTTTATTGCACACATGCACGGATTTTGTTTGATTATTATGCTTGTTTTATCACATGTTGGTTGGGTGTTTTCACTTCAATCCTGTCCTTAAAACGAACCAAGCGCGATAAATTTTGCTAAGGAAATTGTGCATATAAAAAACCGTTTTGTGAGTTTGTGTGCTTTGTTTGAAAACGGGGAAGGGCTGCGAAAGGTTCTTTAGCCTTTGCAAATACTAAGCCACCGTTAAATTGGACCTAAAAAATGGAGGAATTTTATTATCCGAGGTCCAAAGAGGTTCAAAGAGCCCGAAAAAAATTGAAAGGCAATAAAAAGAAATTCATGCCAATTATGGGCCATTTAGGTTTTTGCACCAATTCTCCAAAGTTTGAGAATTTAGATTACCTCTAAAAGAAAATATATATGAGGGAGTTTGGTTGGAGAATTAAAACGGGTTTGCACGTCCTTGAAATTCTTGAAAATGCGCTATATAGTTTTGGACGTTATTGGTGTGGAAATCATTTGACTTTGATTTGTTGATTTGCATAAGATGATGTCATCTAAATTCAACAATTTTTACACCAAAGGATACTTTTGATGATCATTCGTTAGGAGTACACATATGCATCGTGAACATATGATTGATTGAGTTGATTTACCTATCGAATGTGTTCACACCCATTCATTCCATTTCCATGACTTGGTTGTTTGAGTCTAAATCCATGGTGTGATTTTTGTATCATATTTGTTCAAATTGGTATCCTATCTTTGTATAAAAAATTTGAAAAATCAAAAAAATTGTTTGATGCCCTATTTTGTGTACCGTGACACCCCGATTTCGCTTATTTGATTCATTCTTCTCATTTGTCTATTTGGGGACATCATAAAAAGGGGGAGAAAGAATTATCATTTTATGGGGGAGTTTGAATTTTGGGGGAGTTTTTGAGATATAGCTTATGATTTTATCATATATTGGTATCTATGTTTATCTCATTTCAAACTCGATATGTCACGTGGTATTTGCTTTGTCTCATGTGTGTAGGTATGAAGATTGAAGATCAATATGTTGCACACCCTGATGAGAAAAGCTTTGAGATTTGATGATTGTTGAAGATTGAAGAACAAACGATGAAGATTTATACCTTTGTATCTTTCCATCTTTAGGGTTCATGGGAGGGTAGATTTGTATAGGTCATAAAGTTGATAATTCGGATATTTTTTATGTATGTACCGACATAGACATAGGGGGAGATTTGTAAGGACATTTTTGTCCATTATCAATTTGTATGTCGTACGCCGTTACACCGTTGAAGAAACTCAAGATTGCATCTACATCAACGGATCCGAATAGCAAAGCATCTTCAACATCATAGCCTCTGCGAGAATGAACTTGGTAAAATTTTGTTTCTACGTTCCTTAAAGTTCATATTTAGTATTGGGAAATTTTTATAAAATGTTTTTTATAAAAATAAGTCGTAAGTTTTTTCAAGCAACAAACGGACCGATCCGTTTTGCTGAAGGCCAGTATACCCCGGACCGATGGCAAACCAATGAGGAGAAATAGCCGAACCGATCCGACCTCATTCGGACCGATCCGCCTCTTTATAAAAGAACCGATCTGGTCAAATCGGACCGATCCGCCCTCAATCCGGACCGATCCGACGGGGATAATCTCTGCCAGATTCGCTGCAGATTTTTTAGGCTCAAAGACTTCTTATTTAAATCCAACTTCGGGGAGTTATTTTTCAAGACTTACATACACGATTTTCAGAGTCCTAAATACTCTAAGTCTTCACCTTTTTGATGTGCCAAACATCTTTTTGATTCACACACAAAAATCCCAATTACTTTTGTGAATCTTTTGGAACCCTAGAACACAAGCTTTGTTGTTGTTCATCTTTGTGGAGAGATCTTTGCAACCGAGGGCTGCGTGTCATTGCTGAGGGAGTCTCTACAAAGTGTTATGGCTGCGTGTCATTGAGGAGAGCTGCGGTTCTTTCTTCGTTGTTTGGGCTGCGAGTCCTTGGAGGGTGCTGCGTGTATTCTCTTGCTGAGTTCAAGACTGCGTGTCTTTGTGGGTTGGCTGCGCGTTGATCCATTGCAGATTTCTCTATGTAATTGTAAGTTGCGGCTTGTATATTCATAGTGAAATAAAGGTTTTACCCGAAAGGGGTTTTTTCCTGAATTCTGTGTCTCAGCATATTTTTGTGTCACATGATTTATTTGTTTATGGGTTGACACACGCACGCACTTTAGATGCATGTTTAGGGGCTGAAATTTAATAAGTGTGTCTAATTAGAAATTTGCGAAGTTAATCAATATCACGCATTCTCATTATCTGAGGGAGTTTGGTCGTGACGGGTTTCATTTTCACTGGCTTATCACGATTTGAAGACCCTAAAGAGCCAACGAGTGGACAGCCAGAGGGAACTCTTGCGGAAGCATCAGGAGGACTAGTGGCCCAAGGAAGCTAAGTTGGCCAAGCTAGTACCTCTTATTGGAGCCATTGACAAGGAGGTGGAGGACATCGAAGAAGCTCTACGTCTGGCGAAGCTGAAATGAGAGAAACTCCTGATCGAGCGTACATAGATGCAAACAAGGTTGAAGGTCTCTATCAACGCTCAATGGTCTTGCCAAGAAGCTTCTTCGGGCCTCCCTGGAGATTTTTTCTCTTCTCCAGATCTATGGTTCCTCTTAGGCCAATGAACTTGTATATATATATATATATATATTTCTTCTCATGTAATTCTTGGGCAATAGCTCCCAATATTGTAATTCCCCAAAGTTTATGAATGGAAAAAGATATTTATTTTCTTATGCCATTTCTCCGTGTTACAACTATTTACATAGGTTGTGAAGTGTGAAGTTTTATAATTCATTCATCTCTTTTTGAGTTATAAAAATAACAAAGAACTTGCATACTCATCATACAAAGAACTTGTGTATTCATAACAATAGCCAAATACATTAGTGGTCAAACATAACTACCTACATATGATAGACTTTCAACCATTTATTTTTTATTTTGCATGGTTTATCTTCTTCCACCTTAGAGATTAGGAAATAACCTGAGTCATGAGCTTCCTTCATAATGAAAAGTCCTTCCCAATTTATTACAAACTTGGGTAGAGGAAGCCCCCGACATGTTTCACTGCTGCTTTCAATACAAGGTCTCCCTCCACAAACTTCCTTGGTCTCACTAAGTTATCATACTCCCTGAAGAGTTGCTTCGTATACATTTGAAGGTGTTTCATCGCATTATCTCTATGTTCGTCCAATGCTTCCAACTATACATGCCTATTCTGGGGGAGCATGCTACTTCACAAAGCATATCAAGCAGAGGGCACTTCTAACTCCACTAGGAAAATCGCCTCGGCCCCATAGACAAGAGAGAACAGTGTATACCCTCCGGGTTTCCTCTTAGTTATTCGATAGGCCCATAATACGGCTGGTATCTTGTCATCCCATGATCCTAGGAAATCCTCCATTGTTTTAGCCAAGATATTAACCAAAGTTTTGTTAGTTGCTTCGGCTTGACCGTTTCCCTTTGGATATGCCACCGTCGAAGTATCATGGACAATGGAGTACTTTTCTGTGAGCATCGTTACTTCTAAATTGATGAAAGGGGTTCCATTGTCTGAAAGGATAACCTTTGGGATCCCAAAATGGCAAATTATGTATTCTCTGATGAAGTTGCTCACTACCCCCGCAGTTTCCCTTCTCCGTGGTAACGCTTTGGCCCACGTTGTGAAACACTCCGTTACCACTAGTATCCATATCTTCCCCCTCGAAGAAGGATGTATTGCCCCCACCAGGTCGAACACCCAAGTGTGAAAAGGATAAGGTATTGCCAGGGAGTGTAGGTCCACTAATGGGGCATGGATTATATTTCCATGAAGCTTACAAGCCTTGCACCTTCAAACGAACTTAGCATAATCTTTCTCCATCGTTGGCCAATAGTACCCCAAAGTCATCAACTGGTTATATAACTTAGCCCCTCCTATATGAGTTGGATCGTGCGCCTATTTGAGGACCTCAACTGCTTATTCCTTCATGATGCAATGAAAAGGCCTTTTGAAGTATCCCCTTCGATAAAGCTTCCCCTCCTGAATGTAGAATCTCGGAGCCCTTCGTCGGAGTCTCATCGCATTAATTTTCTCTGTCAAGACAACTCCATCTTTAATGAAGTCAATATAGGGTTATCTCCAGTCAGCCTAAGCCTCCACGAAATGACATTCCACTGCCTCGAAGAACAATTGGTGCAGACTGGAGGGGAGAGATCAAAAGGCAATTGAAATCTGGGTGAAGAAGATTCTGTGGTGAAACGAGTTCACCCCGTCGAGAGACTCCTGGTGAATCTCCTCCCACTTGAACTTCGTGTCCCTTCGCAATAACTGCATCAATGGATGTGTTATTTCGGTCAATCCAGGCACAAATCTCCTAAGGTAGGAGACTTTGTCGAGGAAACTCTTCAGCTCCTTCGCTGTTCTTCGGCATGGCACTTCCAAGATCACCTGCTGTTTGTCCTGATCCATCTGCACCCCTTGTCTATTAACCACAAAGCCTAGGAACTTCCTACTTGTCACTCCAAAAACACACTTCAGTGGATTCATCCTCAATTTATACTTCCTGCAACGGGAGAACACCTTCCTCAAATCGCTCAAATGGGACTCCTCCTTCCTCGATTTGATTTGCGACACTTTCGTTATAGCTCTATCGCGTCCTATTTCATTCTTAGCCAAAAATACCCCTCCCTATGCATTATTGGGTAGAGGTGTATCTCAATTGTTTCATAGTGCTCTTTGTGTGTTTTCTTTAATCTTTTCTCTGCTTCTTCTGGACCGATGCACCTCGACAACCATCCTCCGGCGTTCCTGAAGTAAAGGTTCTCCTGATTTGTGAAGTATTGGGCTAATTCTCTCAGACCCATCGCTTCTTCCCCAGATTTCAATTGCCTGTTGATCTCTCCCCTCCAGTATGCATCCTCTTCCATTGGTAGAATGTCATTTCATGGAGGCTTCATCACCCCGTCGAGAGACTCCTGGTAAATCTCCTCCCACTTGAACTTCGTGTCCCTTCGCAACAGCTGCATCAATGGATGTGTTATTTAGGCCAATCCAGGCATAAATCTCCTAAGATAGGAGACTTTGTCGAGGAAACTCTTCAGCTCCTTCGTTGTTCGTCGGCATGGCATTTCCAAGATCGCCCGCTGTTTGTCCTGATCCATCTGCACCCCTTGTCTATTAACCACAAAGATAAGGAACTTCCCACTTGTCACTCCAGAAACACACTTCAGTGGATTCATCCTCAATTTATACTTCCTGCAATGGGAGAACACCTTCCTCAACTCGCTCAGATGGGACTCCTCCTTCCTCGATTTGATGACCAAATCATCCACATATAATTCCACAAATTTGTGGAAGAAGTCATGGAAAATGGCCATCATTGTTCTCTGGTAGGTCGTCCCAACGTTCTTGACTCCAAACGGCATCATCTTTTACATGAAGTTGCCCAACGGGGTTCTGAACATTATTTTCTCTGCATCCATGTGTAACACCCCGCCTAATTAAAAATCGGGTGATCAGTCCTTTATTAAATTATCACCAAGGTGAACAGTTGGTTCATTCTTAGCATCACTGTAGCAAAATAAACTTTCCAATTTAAATACACTAAATAATTAACCTAAGTGTCAAAACCATTTCAAATATTATTTCTATTTCATTAAATCCAATTATAAACCTTTAATAATTAACAGTTTAAGAATCACAAAATTATAAAGTCTGGAATCGAACACTCAATAATTTAACCAATCAGACGACTAATACCAATCTTTCAAACCATTAAGAAAAAACCATCCGGAAAGTATTTAAATCCCAACGAGTAAAATACTAGAGGTAAATGAACATAATCTCTGACAAATGCATCTTAATAAGGAAACGGGCGACACATGCCCAACTAGTTAAAACTGAACTAAGAATGGAATCAACAAGGAGATCGTCTAAGCAAATGGCCTGCAACTCCCACATAAGCTGCAGCACGTCCATTCCAAAGAACCTAAGCATGACGACCCTATGGCTAGGCACCTGTAATATATACATATATATTCAAGAGATAAGAGATAACAGGAAACGGGTCATAGCCCGATTGTAAAACAGTTTAAAATTTTAGTTTAGCAAGTATTTAAAAGGCTTACCGGCTAATGCAATAATCATATTAGTATGCGACACTCTCTTGAGAAATTATCACCTCTCTTCTAGTGTGCACTCCCACCGCGCTATTAATCCCAAAAGTTTAGCTTAACTTAAATTCCTCACAAGGTTTCATGCTGACAATTTCTAGGGATAAGATAATTAATTTTTGAAAGTAAATTTTTCACATGAATCTCATTTCATTATAAAGTCTTTTAGTATTGTCTCAAACTTTTCAAACACATATAATAAAGTCGTAATATTTATTCATTACTTATCTACTTTCAGACACAGTAGAAAGTTCCCAATTTCAAGTCTATATATACATTAATCACTCATATAATATATACATATAAATACTATCGGCACCCCACATAGAATTTATGGTGCTGGCATACTCTGCTATCAAGTCCCCGTATCACTCGTACTAAGGGAAATACTAGTTCGGAATCACTGTCGAACTGTATTAATACAAAACACATACAAATTGAGGCGAAGCATAGTTCCAAGTCACTAAGAGGTCAGCACATACCCTCATGTCTCTTAGGACCGTCTGACTATCAATCAGATTGCCTGTACCAAGGATTCCTATGTTCTAGGGTACAAGTCAATATCCCCCATAAAGGTCCCAGCGAGATAAGACTGTCCCGGCTCGGTAACCTCAGTGATAGCAAGTAGCGCGGTCATGATTTTTACACGTATATAGTATAGGCAAAAACACAGCCATATATATATATATATACTACCATTCCCATTTCTAAAGTAGGTACGCCCACGACCCGTACTTACGATATTTGTTCTTAGAAAAAAAAAAAAAAAAAAAAAAAAAAAACACATTAATAGATTATACCGTATAATGGCTCGTCTCTTTTATTCTTATTTATGGGTTATTCCAAACTTACTTCTTATCACTCGTAGTATCCTATCTCCCTAAGTATCATTTCAGTAGGTACTCTCTTATTTTATAACGTAACATCCTTACGAGTCTCACTCCTTTAGTTACACGTTCCTATTATTTCTGATGTGTAAATAACTCCCCGTTAACACTAAATTTGCCTTACATTAAAAGCTCCCTTTTTACTAAGTCCTACTGGTCCTCTTTATGTCCCAAAATGTTCTAACAATAATGTTCAAAGATTACTACTCATTTTAATCGAAATAAACTATTTAAAAGAGGAATATGAGTTTTCCAGGAGGGGTCGATCGATCGATGTAGGGGGTCGATCGATCGATCATCGATCGATCGATGCTCTTTGGCCGATCGATCGATCAAGCAGTTATGGCGAAACTGCAGAAAACCCAGTACGGAAATCCTTCTCCAAACTCAACCAAATCATCATATTTCACTCCCAAACTCCCAACCAATGATACTACACGGATTATATACCCAAATAAATAATTTTCTACCTAAAACATATGAGTTTTCATCAAGTATAACAATTGACATAGGCAAACTCTATATTAACCTCAACAACCCTAATATTTTCATTAACTTAGTGCTTCCCATTCTTTTTCCATATTTTCTACTCCTAACTCAATGAAAATTCATGGTTTAACCTCTACATGTGAAATAGATTTCGAAAATATGATTTTTACCTCTATAACATGTGAATTCTAGTCTCCAATATATGCTTTCTTTCATGAAATTTGGTTCTAATAAACCCTAGACAAATATAATGGAAGCATTAACTAAAATAAAGCAAGATAGGTACTTGCCTGGAAATCTTTGTTTCTGATTTGTGGAAGAAATTGGTGTGGTTGTGTTCCTCGTCGCGCGATCTACAACATGGCGGTGATGGCGGTGCGAATGATGGAGCTTTTGGCCTAGAACTCCTTTGAAAGCTTATACACTTCTTCTCCAATGGTCTTTCTTTGTTTTTTATTATGTTAACCCTAGAAGACAACCCCTAACATCTGATATAACCTTAGAAAATTCGTGGGTTTCCATGCCCAAAAATATAAAATGTCTAAAACGCCCTCCGGGATGCTAATTAGGCCTAAAAACGCCCTAGACCCAAACTAAACCCCCAGGTACATTATTTTGACTATCTCGACCCTTCCGTACACATTGACGCACTCAAAATGACCATATGGGTGACTTATAATTTATTCACTTTTAATAATGTGAATTTAATCCCGACACGACACAGGCGCGTCCCAATAAAATTCCTTAATTATCAAATTAGATTCTCGTGACAATTTTAATAAATTTAATTACACATCTTACTTTACCCATAAAGTAATTTACAATAAAATTCCAATAATTACTAACTCTTATCACGCTAGTAAATATTTAAATAATTTCCGAATTAATATTAAATTAATATCTCTAATTAAATTTAATAAATCCCCAAATTTAAAAGTCATAAAAATACGGGGTATTACATGCTTCCCCCTAATAACGGAATTCCGTCCCGAAATTCAAAAAATAAGACGTACCCGGTAAGAATAAATCTGAGTATCTTATCAGTATGCAAACTATCTATAAAGCAAGGTTCTAAAAAACGCGGGGCGTGATCGAGGCGTGGAGGCCAAGCCTTAAGCCTAGGCGGGCCTTGGCGTAAAAAGGCGTGAAAAGGCGTTTAGGTCTTTTTTAACCATAACAAGGCTATTAAAATACTAAAATTGTACATATCATAAAAATATGTCTGAATATTTGCAAATAAAAATACTATTTGATTATTTTGGATGAGATAATGGTTCGGTATGTAAAAAAATCTTTACAAGGGGATATCGTTTCGCTAAAGCATTGTTGTTTTTAGAGAAAAAGTACGCCTTAAGGGTTTTACCAAGCATAAGGCGTCAAAATCTTAAGGCGGGGCGTTTCTCCCAAGCCTCAAGCCTAGGCGTGCCTAGGCGGAGCCTAGGCGGGTTTTTTAGAACAGTGCTATAAAGTAAGGCGTTCTATCACTATAGCCCCCGTATCACGGTGAGCTTGAATAACACTCTCCTTAACGATACCTCTCATTATGCTCCTTATTTGACAACATTCGGATAAGGCGAGCTTAAACATCATTGACTCCCATTATTTCAATATCATTGATAGGCCGCACCTCACTACATGATAATTTCTCGTATTTATCTAATAACAAAACTCCCATTCTGAGAGAAACCATACGAATATTTGAACTCTTGTGTCGCTTAAAAAGAGTTGTGGTAATTGCATTATAGTCATCAGACGCTAACTTGACCAAATCCAAATTTCTGATTTTCCGCTCACCTCTAAACATACAGAGGGAGAATAATTAAGGTTTTTTCACACCAAAACCTCAATAAGCGCCTCGTTCGCGACAAACAGGTACGAGTGCTTCCACGAAAATCTACCATACTATACTTCCCTTGCTAGTTATATCCATTGTGAAAACAAAATGATCACCAAGATTTCAAAATTACTTTCACACGGCTCCACTAATCGTTAATCACCGTGCGCCTACTCCTAGGCGAGGGGTGATACATCCTACTCAAAATGAAATGTTATCTCTGCCACTTCCTGAAATCCCATATTGAAGGTGGGATTAAAAAATTTCCTCCCCATTTAGAAAATAATACCGTGTATGACCACGTACCGTCGCGATCCTTCCTTTCAAAGGAAGACTGGGGCACACTAGTTAATTTTGTTAATCACCCCAAAGAAATATCAATCATTTCCTTCTTCGACGACTTGTCCCACATGTTCGGATGAACCCTTGATATTGTCTTGAAGATGGCAATCCCTCCAAGAAACTTTATCGGCCTCTTCCATTATAGGAATTTTCGATAGCCAGAAAATTCTCTAGTTGATCCTCTTATTCCAACCAATCTCTATCTATGAGTGGTTTATGTAGAAATTACTCACCATGTACCGCTAAACATCGACTTTTCCTATAAATAACTCATATTATGTGACACTTAATCTTCCCCTTCTTTCCTTGGCGTACACCGAAAGTTCCGACCCGTACCCCTTTCTCTACGATGTGCACTTCTGGACCTTGTACACCCTACTAACATCATCACTCTTTGTATGCGCAAGTCGTACTCACATTTAACTACTTATAACTCTACTCTGAGTGTTCTCCATAATAATTAAATTCTATTCTTCTCAAGGAATACCCCTTTTAAATGGCTTCCTACAGCCTTCTAACCAAATTCGGGTGTGCCATTCTAATCGCACACGTATGTATGGATTATCGTCCTTGATGCGATGCTTAATCCACTCTACTACTTCCACCTCATTTTTCTAGTGCCATAAACATATATTCCACACGTCCATTTCCATGTCCCTTCAACTCGAACGATTCTAACATCAGCTAACCAAGATGCTCACATTTTGTAACACCCCGACTTCCCTGGGGAGAGCGAGTGGAGCACTAATCATTGATAAAACTAATTAAATTCTCAATGCAACAAAGTATAGAGTATATAAACCCCACAACAACAAAATAGAAACTACTAATCTCCAATCTCTTCAGATAAGTACAACCATTCTCTTGAATAAATACAACGACTAAAATAATTCACTAATGCTCTATACATCAAAATAAATACAAGTCTTCTTTCTTGTATTAAAAGTCTTTCCCAGATAATCCACACTAAAAATCATCCCAACTCTTTATTTTCTTTGTGTTCAGAATGCGGTTACAACACTTGGGTACCCTCATTCCCCCTAGAAATCCAATTTTTTAAATCCTCCTTATCATCGTTCCACCCCTCAACTCGTGGTGATAGAACAGAACTTTCAATGTTTTCTTACGACCCAACTGGCCCCACTGGCCTTAAATCATAATTCAACTTCCAACTTATAGATATAATTACCTTCTCCTACGACGACAGAGGCACTAAACTTATAGACTAATGACCAAATATCTTCCTACTTCCAACCTTACGTTAAGTTTCATGCGTGGGATGTCTCGCAAAGCGAAATCCAAATAAGGAAACCACCCGATACACTACTACCTAGCATTTTCGGTTATCGAAATCTTTTAGGCCCTCCGTCCATAACATGTACTCCTTTATTCCGTCTCTTGACAAAAAGTTACATCACCTCCCGTAATTATACATACACAAAAAACATTTCGCCAATCCTCTATCATCCAGTATTGGTGGTAGTCCCAATTCGCAAACCTCCTACACATACAATCAGAACTCTCAAAATCCTTATCCTAAAAATATGAGTCTAATTGTTAATTATCACATCTCTAAAGGGTAGATACATCAATGCTCTCTACCTATCACTCAGTCTTAAGCTCTAAACATAATACTGGGTCAAACCTTCTTGCTCGACAGTAAACCCAGTACGCACAGAACCGTGAAAAAAAAGGTTCCTAAACATCATGGGATTTAAACTCTTCAGACCACTATAACCCTTGGAGTCTCTAAATATATAATATACATGGGAGTCCGAGTCTCTCACAGTTGAGGCCTTGCCAGAATAAATCAGATTGCACTAAGGCAGCCACTCCGATAGACTTTAAATAACTGCCTACTATTGTATTAGACATTTTTATAAAATTGTAACCAAGGAAATACCATACTCATATATCACACTACTAAAACGGGTACTCTCAATAAATTATATAACACTATTAATACACACATTCATCCTCAGTGGATAGCACTAAAGATAATTCCACTACACTAGGGAAAAGAAAAAAATATATACTAACATAATATTAACGTTTATAGCTATATTCACTAACTTGTCTCACATGTTAATCTAGCAATGAACAAAATATGGTGGCTTGCTCATGTCACATAAAACATGCAACATTCTTCGAGGATAAAAGTCATACTTCTACCTTTCCAATGGCATTGGCAAATCCTTCCTCTGGGCGAGGCATTGCCACCAAACACCTTTCCTACCCCAAAATAGAGGGGACAATACTCCTACTGAAACTCTAGCATGCTAATAACGGCCTTATACTCATGCATATCTAACATCAGTATTGATTGCAGGTAAAAATAAAGTTACCAATCTCTATATCTACACCCCTTCAAATAAAGAAAATCAAAGACTCTTTCCCCCAAATGGTGAGTCTACGCACGACACCATACTAATCGTCGTGACTATTAGCACTAAGGCTCGTGTACAATGAATAGCTATAAAATAGTGTGGCTCCCCGGTACCAATTAAAACTTGATCTATAACACCAGGTATAGGGAACGTACCTTTTATCTCGGTTGGGGCCTGAGGTGCTGCTACCTGGTGGACGTTATAGATACGTCCATACTATAATTGCCTCTGATGAATTGAGGTTGCTGGGATGGCTGGTAGAGATGGATTTTATGGTTTATTACGGGCACCCTGCTACCGTGGGTCCCTATTCCTCTCGGGGCAATCCTGACATCTATGGCCATTCCTGCAACATTTGAAGCCCCTCCCTCAAAACTGTCTCATTTCACTACGTTGTTGACTAGTTTCACTTTTTCCTTGGTCTCCCTGGCCTTGCTGAGCAACTTGAGGAAAACGATGTCAGGTTGAGGACAATCCCTCCACTTGTGACCCGGTTGCACACATTTATAGTAGAGTCCTAAAATTTCTCGCTAGTCGGGTTGTAATTTCTCTCCAGTCTGGTTCGGACAAGATTGACATTTATGACCGTCCATTCCACATTTAAAACACCTCTTTGTGACTTCATTCTGACCCAGGCTTTGTTGGCCCTGACGCTTTTGGCTCTCTACATAAATTTTGTTACCTCTGGGTTGTCTTGGTCTTGAGGAGTTTGCTAATGCAATTTCGGTGTCTTCACACAATTGTCAACTCTAGTCATATGAAATTGACTAATCTCTCTAGGTCTTTTGCCTCCTCTAAGCTGCATACTGTGATCGTGGTACTATAAGACTGCAATGGTAACTGCCTGTGCCACAATGCCTGCAAATTCGGCGATTGATACCCTCTTCGGAGACACCTGAGGTGTGAGCTGTTCTTGCTCACTAACTTCCCCAACGGCATTAGCTTGTTTGTCTTGACGGTCCATCTAAAAATTTAAAATACTCTAGATAAGTTCAACATTCACATCGACAAATCGCAGAAGTACGAATTTCCAATGCATAAAGATGAATACAACATTCCTAATATTAGGACTCTAAATCACAGACACTAAGCTAGAAACGAAATAAGACGTACAGATCCCTAAAGGACACTAGAACCTGATGCTCTGATACCACCTGTAACACCCCGCCTAATTAAAAACCGGGTGATCAGTCCTTTATTAAACTATAATCAAGGTGAACGGTTGGTTCATTCTTAGCATCACTGTCGTAAAATAAACTTTCCAGCTTAAACACCCTAAATAATTAACATAAGTGTCAAAACCATTTGAAATATTATTTCTATTTCATTAAATCCAATTATAAACCTTTAATAATTAGCAGTTTAAGAATCACACAATTATAAAGTCTGTAATTGAACACTCAATAATTTAACCAATCAGATGACTAATACCAATCTTTAAAACCATAAAGAAAAAACCATCCTGACAGTATTTAAATCCCAACAAGTAAAATACTAAAGGTAAATGAACATAATCTCTGACAAATGCATCTGAATAAGGAAACGGGTGACACATGCCCAACTAGTTAAAACTGAACTAAGAATGGAATCAACAAGGATATCGTCTAAGCAAATGTCCTGTAACTCCCACATAAGCTGCAGCACGTCCATTCCAAAGCACCTAAGCATGAGGCCCCTGTGGCTGGGCACCTATAATATATACATATATATACAAGAGATAAGAGATAACACGAAACGGGTCAGAGCCCGATTGTAAAACAGTTTAAAATTTTAGTTTAGCAAGTATTTAAAATGTTTATCGGCTAATGCAACAATCATATTAGTATGCGACACTCTCTTGAGAAATTCTCACCTCTTTTCTAGTGTTCACTCCTACCGCGCTATTAATCCCAAAAGTTTAGCTTAACTTAAATTCCTCACAAGGTTTCATTCCGACAATTTCTAGCGATAAGATAATCAATTTCTGAAATTAAATTTTTCACATGAATCTCATTTCATTATAAAGTCTTTAAGTATTGTCTCAAAATTTTCAAACACTTATAATAAAGTCGGAATATTTATTCATTACTTATCGACTTTCAGTCACAGTAGAAAGTTCCCAATTTCAAGTCTATATATATATATATATATATATATATATATACTATCGGCACCCCACATAGAATTTATGGTGCTGGCATACTCTGCTATCAAGTCCCCGTATCACTCGTACTAAGGGAAATACTAGTTCGGAATCACTCTCAAACTGTATTAACGCAAAACACATACAAATTGAGGCGAAACATAGTTCCAAGTCACTAAGAGGTCAACACATACCCTCACGTCTCTTAGGACCGTCTGACTATCAATCAGATAGCCTCTACCAAGGATTCCTATGTTCTAGGGTAGAAGTCAACATCCCCCATAAAGGTCCCATCGAGATAAGACTGTCCCGGCTCGGTAACCTCAATGATAGCAAGTAGCGAGGGCATGATTTTTACACTTATATAGTATAGGCACAAACACAGTTATATATATATATATATATATATACTACCATTACCATTTCTAAAGTAAGTACTCCCAGGACCCATACTTACGATATTTGTTCTTAGTACACATTAATAGATTATCCCGTATAACGGCTCGTCTCTTTTATTCTTATTTATGGGTTATTGCATACTTACTTCTTATCACTCATAGTTACCTATCTCCCTAAGTATCATTTCAGTAGGTACTCTTTTATCTTATAACATAACATCCTTACCAGTCTCACTCCTTTAGTTACACGTTCCCATTATTTCTGATGTGTAAATTACTCCCCGTTAACCCTAAATTTGTCTTACATTAAAAGCTCCCTTTTTACTAAGTCCTATTGGTCCTCTTTATGTCCCAAAATGTTCTAACAATAATGTTCAAAGATTACTACTCATTTTAATCAAAATAAATTATTTAAAATAGGAATATGAGTTTTCCAGGAGGGATCGATCGATCGATGCTCTTTGGTTGATCGGTCGATCAAACAGTTATGGCGAAACTGCAGAAAACCCAGCTACGGAAATCCTTCTCCAAACTCAACCAAATCATCATATTTCACTCCCAAACTCACAAAAAATGATACTACATGGATTATATACCCAAATAAATAATTTTCTACGTAAAACATATGAGTTTTCATCAAGTATAACAATTGACAAGGGCAAAATCTATATTAACCTGAACAACCCTAATCTTTTCTTTAACTTAGTGCTTCCCATTCTTTTTCCAGATTTTCTACTCCTAACTCAATGAAAATTCGTGGTTTAACCTCTACATGTGAAATAGATTTCCAAAATATGATTTTTACCTATATATCATGTGAATTCTAGTCTCCAATATATGTTTTCTTTCATGAAATTTGGTTCTAATTAACCCTAGACTAATATAATGAAAGCATTAACTAAAATAAAGCAAGATAGATACTTGACTGGAAATATTTGTTTCTGATTTGTGGAAGAAATTGGTGTGGTTGTGTTCCTCATCGCGCGATCTACAACATGGCAGTGACGGCGGTGTGAATGATGGAGTTTTTGGCCTAGAACTCCTTGGAAAGCTTCTACACTTCTTCTCCAATGGTCGTTGTTTGTTTTTTATTATGTTAACCCTAGAAGACAACCCCTAACATCTGATATAACCTTAGAAAATTCATGGGTTTCCATGCCCAAAAATACAAAATGTCTAAAACGCCCTCTCGGGATGCTAATTAGGCCTAAAAACGTCCCGAGACCCATACTAAACCCCCCGGGTACATTATTTTGACTATCTCGACCCTTCCAGACACATTGATGCACTCAAAATGGCCATACGGGTGACTTATAAGTTATTCACTTTTAATAATGCGAATTTAATCCCGGCACGACACAAGGGCGTCCCGATAAAATTCCATAATTATCAAATTAGATTCTCGTGAAAATTTTAATAAATTTAATTGCACATCTTACTTTACCCATAAAGTAATTTACAATAAAATTCCAATAATTACTAACTCTTATCACGCTAGTAAATATTTAAAGAATTTTTGGATTAATATTAAATTAATATCTCTAATTAATTACACATCTTACTTTAACCATAAAGTAATTTACAATAAAATTCCAATAATTACTAACTCTCATAACGCTAGTAAATATTTAAAGAATTTCCGGATTAATATTAAATTAATAACTATAATTAAATTTAATAAATTTCCTAATTTAGAAGTCATAAAAACACGGGGTATTACACTATGGGGTCCATCTTAATCTTGTTGTACCTTATATACCCATCCATGAAGTTATACATCTCATGACCATCCGTTGCATCTATCAGGATATCGATGGAGGGCAGAGGGAACTCATCTTTTTGACAAGCTCTGTTCAAATCTCTGAAATCCACACAGATTCTTATTTGGTTTTTCTCTTTTTTTCCCACTGGGACAATGCTAGATAGACAGAGTGGGTGCTGTAACGGTGTGATAAACCCCGCCGTTAGTAAGCATTAAACCTCTTACTTTATCTTTAAATCTAGCTCAGGCTTGTACGTTCTCATTGCTTGTTTCACTGGAATGGCTGATGGCATTACGTTCAACTTGTGGCACTTATTTCCTCGTCTAGCCCTTCCATATTTGTGTATTTACAGGTAAAAATGTCTATAAATTCCTGAATCAATCTGACCAAGGCCTCTCATCTCTCTTCACTGAGATCCTTCGATATGAAGATAGGCCTTGGATCTTCCCCTTCTTTCGCTAGGTTCAACTGCTCCAACTCTTGTGCCTATGGCTTTGGCTGATCTGCCATGTAGTCTGGTTCTTCGACGACATCCTCTATGAACTTCTGTATATTGGAATTGTCTATCACCATGTATTATCCCCGTTGATCCACCAGAAAGCATTCATATATCGGGTCAACCTCATCATCAGTTTCCTCAGCCGTCCGCTCACATCGTTACAATCGATACACCACTTTTTCTTCCGTAATGACTTTCTTGCATTATCTGTTCATAGCTGTAACTGCCTTCCTCTTCTTCTCTCTAGAAGCCTCGGCCACTCTTTTTCCTAAGAACTGGCTCATCACGTTTTGTCGTTGGACCTCATACTCCATCGGATCCACTCTGGGCCTCATTTTGTCTTTGACCTGCTTCGAGATGCTTTGGGGCTAAGGGACCACTTGTTGAGATTCTTAGGCCATTTCCCTTGTGCTTCTTGCAACCTCCTTCTTCTGCTCGTTCAAGGGCCCCATCCTTTCTTTGATCGAGGGAACCCATGCTCCCTCCATTCTTCTGGTTAGGACACGGGCATCCTCCTCCATTCAGTGTAAAATGCCACATCGACCAAGTGAGCTTCCTCGACAGCAAAGGGCCTTTTCATAGCCCTAATGGTCACTTATATCCCCTTGATATTTGCCTTAGTGCATTGGTGGTACGTAGAAGGAACTAGCCCTCGGTTGTGCATCCACACCATTCCTATTAGAAGATGATAGGAAGTTGCACTCTCTATTATGAGGAACTTGATATGGGAACTCAGATATCCCATCATAATCCCAACATTAACGTACCCAATGGATTTGGAAGATTGATTATCATACTCCAAAATTACCAAAGGCATGGGGACCAACCTTTCTTCTGGAATATTGGCTGTATGGAAAGAGTTGATTGGCATGATATTGATGGAAGCTCCCCCATCCACCAGAGTCCTTACAAATCTAACTCCATTGACACTGGCAGTCATATACAATGGCCTGTTGTGAGGGAACCTTACAGCCCTATCTGCATCATTGAAGGTTACTTCTGACAGAAACCTTCTTACTAACCTGGCCATGGGTCCCTTCCATCTCAGCGAAGGGACTGCGTTCTTCCTCGCAATATCAAGTATTGCCTAGGTTATCTCCAACCTACTCTCCTTTGGTATCCCCACTCAGTCAAAGAACCAGGTGAACTTCGAGGATTTTGCAACTGAATAGTATTCTAGGATTAGGTCTGCTTCCTCACCTTCGACTCTATATACATCCTCCACATCTTTGGCGTTTGCCTCATCGTAAGCTAGTATTATATTAGCCATTCCTCTTGTACAATCTTCCATAGTTTCTTCGTATTATTCTTTCTTCATGGTTGAATCTCTTTCTCCCCTTTCCGCTTCTTCAACATAGGCCAGCATGAAATTGGCCCCATGTGCTGGCAGCGGATTGTCGTTGACGTTCTGTAGAGGGATTTGCAATGTTCCTGCCTTCACGTACTTATCGATGACGCTTTTCAGTGTGAAATAACTCTCGATTGGATGCTGGATCATTCAATGAACCTGGTAGTACTTTGGATCCGCCTTCATTACTGCATCGGGTTCCCTAATAGGAATGTCCTTTGGCTCATAGATCGTTCCCCCTTGGACCATCGCATTGTAACATCTGACAGCTTCCTCTACTATATAAGGCAATAGTGGTGGCCCTCTCAATCTCTTCCAAACTTCCTCTTATTGTCCTTTTTTGGTGCCTTGCCCCAATCTCCCCCTCGGTGTACCCTACTCGTGGGGGCTGAGACCTCCCCCCCGCGGGTTGCATCGGCTGCCTAAACATCATGGGCACCACCACTGGATTGGGCTGCACCACCAAGGAGATATTTCTCGTTGCTTTTAAGAACGCTGCAAAAGTCCCTTCGCACGTCACATTGATAAGATGGAAGATGTACTCAGGAAGTAGCCCCTCAGCGCAGATCTACAATAACTTGGATTCTTTGGCCTTGTCCATCACATCGAGGGATCTTTCCATGAACCTTAGAACATAGGCCACCACTTCTTGCCTGGGTCTTTGTTTCTCCCTACCCAGTTGGGTCAAAGTAAACTCATCCTCTGCCAGAAAGAGCTTCTAGACAAACAATACGTGCATCTCCTCCCATGTAGAAACGCTGTTAGGGGCTAAATGGAAATACCGGGTATATGCTTTATCGGTTAAGGATTTAGAAAACTCCCTCAACCTAAGTTTCTTATTATTGCAATGCGCTCCCAAGTGTTCAATAAAGCAGTTAATATGCTCCTTTGGGTTCCCACCTTTCCCTGTGTATTTTTCAAAAATAGGAGGAATATAGTCCTTTGCATAGGGCTCATCGTTGTATTCCTGAGGATAAAGTGTTCGAAAGTCATCATAAACTGAAGCTACCTCGCCAGCAAATTGTGAGGAAGCATGCATGAACTTAAGCATCTCTTTCTGCATCTCTTTCCTCATTTCCTCCATGGGTGATGCTACTGGGGCAACAACCAACGGGACCATAGGCTGAGTGCCCGTTTCAGCTAGGACAATCATCACAACTGGGGCCGTTGATACTCCTGGGGTTCCCACTACTAGATTCACAACAGAGGGTATGCTTGTTGGGACTATTCCCGCTACACCTATACCTGGTGGGGCCATTGGGACTTCCCCTGGTGTTACGAAGGCATTGGCTTCCAATCCTCCCAGCATTGTGGAAGCTACCAGAGTTGGCAAAAACTCATAAACTTACTCATGAGGAGCACCACCTGAGTGGGACCCAACTCTACACTCGTGGAAGCTTTTATCACCCCTGGAGCGCCTGTCATCGCCTGAACTAGAGGTACCTCTATTCGAGGAACCTTATCCCTTAGAGCCTCCAGTTCTCTCATAGCTTACTCTTTATTGTGTTGGACATCATCAAAGTTGAGCCTTCGATTAACATTATCTTGTGCCATACTCCCTACTTAGAAGAATGCCCCCCAGCAGAGTCACCAAGTGTAAGAGGGTACTTTAGATAGAATGGGGCGTAGCCCCTTTGAAGTATAGTAATGATAAGTTAAATAGCTAAAACCTTGGATTAGTGATAGAACACGCAAGCATAAACTCAATAAAGATAAAACTTAGTTTAAACTCACAAGTCTTTCATGTATAACTCGAAAAATAGTAATGAACTTAGAAGTAACTTAGCTAGAGGGAGAGAGAAGTAAGCACCCTAAATACACCTTGGCAGGCAGCCAAACACACCAACCACCCTTAAGAATCTCTATCAAGTATTAAAGGCTTCTTAACAAATGACAATGGTGGGTGAGCAAACTCTCTGGTTTGTAATAACTATCTCTAATGTATATTCTCTCTAGCAATAACTTTTGAACTCTCAAAAAGATCATCATCTCCTCAAGGGTGGTTGGGGTCCTTAAATAGCCCCCAAACCATCCCCAAGGCAAATCCGTCATTACAGGCTATGAAAGACATCCCTCATACTTTATGTCACAATAATAAATTCTCGATGCACTAGTTGTCTCCACGTCATAAACATTAAATGCCAAGACATGCCTTTTGCCTAACCACTGTGTGTCAGGTGGCTGTTGTCGCAGAGGTGGCTCACCAACTTCCTGACTGCCCCAAATACCACGGTGATTTACTCAAGTGCAGGTCTCACATTGTTTATCTAGCTAGTGACATCTCCCACAATAGATGTGACATTAAGTAGAGGGTTGTTTGGTTCACAGCTCAACGCCCGATGGAACTCTAAGCTGCTCCGCTCGAGGTTCTACGATCAGGGTTCTTCGATGTTTTACCAGGTGTATCTAAAATGGTTGGGAAGAGCCCCAACGGTGCCTCACTTCTCAATCCTCTAAACCAAGTCCCTCTAAAGTTCTCGCGATGAGGTCATTCGATAGAGCATGAAAGCTCTCCCGAGCCCTGCCAAGCCTGGTCTCTCACTAGTACCGTTTAACCTCACACTACAACTCTTTATTATTCTCATTACGTAATTACAAACGTTATAGCTTACAATCAATATAGACAAAGATATAATATGACTAATATAATAAGCTAAAATTCAAGTTGTCATGCTGAGCTGTCTCACTGGGCTGCCAAGCTGAGCTGCCGCGGTGCCTTATTCCCCAAAACACTATTGCTAGTGTGGAATTACTTCTAATCTCAAAATTACCTTCAATCCCCCTCTACAGTATTGATTTTCGACAAGTGACAATCAATCTTTAGTGGGGATATAGGTCACTCATCTTTGCGGGAATTGGGACACATATTATTAATCATTTTCTCCTTCTAACCTGGGCTCATGGTTTTCCCAAGTTCCACTATGTTCAAATCCAATGAGTTCCTCTAACACAAGTGGTAAAGGAAGTTGCATGTGGATATCATTAAGTTAGTCTTAAAGATCCTTATGACGAGCCTCCATCTTTTTGAAAAGGTGAGAACTTAGCATTGGTAGTCATTCTAATAATAGCAAAAGTGTTTATATAATTTTAATAGAATGGAGCAATTATTCCCATAGACATCGCCAAACTGGTAGGTGTTTGAAATCTTTTGAGACCTGACACTGAATAGATGCTCCCCATAGAACTTCGGACCGGTTAGTGAGGAAAAGTGTAAAAGTAAAAGACAAGGATAAAAATTTATTTAGACATGAACAGAGGATCCTATGTTCACTATAAAAGGTGTTGCTCGATGTAGTACCCCATATTTTTCAAGAATAAATCAAACCATATTTTTGTAATAAAATAAAAATTTTGAAAATTCAATTTAACTGGTGAATTTAAATTTAGTAATTACGAACAAGTAATTTGTTATTATGTCATAATCATGTGAGATTGATTTTTATGTGAATAATTACAATAGAAAATAATTGTATGTGTAGTGGATAATTGATATATGATGCGTGAGTCGTTTGAAAATATAATTCTGGAATAAAAATAATTGGGACATATTCCAAGAGGTTTTATGGGCTCGTTTAGGTGTTTTAAATTTTTAGAAATGGTCCTGGGGTATAGGTATATAAGTTGAAAAGTTTTAGGTCTAGTTTAATTATGGGTTCAGACCTATTTGAGGGTTCGAAATTGGGAAATTGGGCCTAACTCGGTATTTAGGATTAAAATAAGATTAAGGGCAAGACTAATACTCCCCACACTTAATCAAACACATAACCCTAGCCGCCCCACCTCAAGAGAGAAAGGAACAGAGGTCAAAGAGGAGAGGAAACATGGGATTCAAGAGGAGATCATCAATCACCATATCCAGGCAAGAATTTTCTTGCTGAATTTAATGTCCAATATGCTTCTTAGTTCATCGTAGTAAACCACATGTGATTTATAGGTTTTAGTATGAAATTGGTGATTAAATGGTAGGGTTTAAACTTATGCGTGTAGAGGAGACTAATTTGAACTTAGGTGGTTTAATCCAAAAATCTAGGATGATTATAATCTTAAATTGGATGATAGAATTCATGCTTGGGATTTTTGGATAAACTGGAAAGTTTGCTTCATATGTATCAAATTTGAATGCATGTTTAAGATCTAGAAATTTAGTGATTTCTGACCCATGTGATATGTTAAAACATGATTTAAATCTATATGGGTTTATGGTAGAAAATCTGGGTTGAGGGTCTTGACCTATTGATATAAATTCGGGATTTGGGGAAGGAAATTTGATGTTAATTTATGAAATTAATCATTCTAAGATGAATAAGTAAGCCATCATCACATGTTCATATGTTATTGAAAAGGAATTTACCATTAGAAAGAATCTTGGAATGAAATTGGGAAATTATGTATTGGAGAAACATAACTGATCTGGGCTACTGCTCAGATTCGAATCGATTCAAACATGAAGGAAAATCAATTTAGATGTTGGGTGAATCGATTCGGCTAAGGTGGCGAATAGATTCGGCTCTTGGGCAGGATGAGTTGGAATCGAGGATGCATTCGGGGTATTTTTAGAAAACTATACGAGTTGGTGGGACGGTGTTTGGGTCAACGATTATTTTATTAATGCTAATGTGTCACAAATATTAATTGAAAAATTATATATAACTAGATGGACAAATAATCTTTTAAAGAAGATGGAATTAATAATTAACTAGATGGTCAATTATTAATGGGTGAATATTTATGGGTCATCATGTGGGATTCCTTAGATAATTACAGAGTAATTACCTATACGTATTAAATAAGAATAATATGTACTTATATTTATTTGTGGATATACCTATGTTCATGAACGGTCATACTAGTTGGGGTTACGCACGTTCAAGACCGTAACACAAGTCGGTATAGGCGGACTAGACATTGTGTAGGTCATTATTATAAGTACTATGTAGCAACACCATCCTTTATCACCGTTGGGTATGGGCCGTGAACTTGCAAACAACGTAGGGACTGCCCCACTTATGTGTATTTTGTGATGTCTAATTGGATAGAGAATTCCTTCCGACTTATCAATAGAGCACGAACGAGATACCACTGGTAGATGCCTTTGAGTGTTGCATATATGAAAGGACATATATGTAAATACCCAAATTAAATGAGGTTGATTAATTTGTCTAAGAATGTAGACAGTAAATTGCAAACCCACACTATTTAGTGTACAAACTATATGTTTATGTAACCTTTACGAGTTATATGAGACTGCGACATTTTGGGCATTGATAACACGAATATAGATGGTTACGTTTCAGTATGTTGATTATAGATAATGCACTTGATATTAAATTGGCACAGTTGACATTTATTATTTTGGGACTTGTTTGGATATGGGTAATATCACACTTAGATGAAGGGTGAGATATTAACCGTATGTGAGTGGCGATGGGAGGTATTTACTTTAAATCGATCGTATTTATTGTACTTAAATTAAATAAGTTAATTCTTGAAACTCTAGGGCGCTGACCCAAATTGAAAATGTTTTCTCTCCATAGGTGCTCCTGGACAGAGATAGCGGGATTCTTGATACATTAGCCTTGCTGACTCCTTTTGCTCATCAGATTCTCTAGATTTATTGATTCTATTATAGGTGCTACTCCACTACAATTTATTTACTTCCTTTGAATTACTGTATGGCCATAAGACGGGGGTTTATTTATTTCATGTTAGTTTGAGATATTTACGATTATGTTGGATTTCAATTACACTTTGTGCAAATTGGATTTTATTATTGTTTTGAATATCAATTTAAACTCAATTATGGTTTGTCAATATGTTTTGTATGGTTTGATGATGAGAATGGTATTGATTAACAAACAAGACCCATCTTCAGCGTATCATGTTGGGCCAAACTTTACGTGAGAAAATAGAGGTTGTTATAATTGGTGTCAAATCATCTAGGCTCTAGTGTCCTTAGGATCTGTATTGCGTTCATTACGTTTTGCGTTGCATTCTTTGTTATGTAGAGCCTATGCTTAGGTTTCATAGCATTCATGATATTGGTACTAATTCGAACCTTGTTTGCCTTCAAATGGAAAAGGGACGAAGGGGTAGACCTAAGCGCGTAGTCGCACCCACTACAGAGGTTGAGGCTTAGCCAGAACCACAGTAGCAGCCTCAGGTCTCACCAACCCCACAATTGATCACTATAGTAGAGATCACCACCATTGTGACCCAAACAACTTCCATTGCAATGTCACCCATGCTCCAGTATTTTCCATCGCCATAGGCTTAGCTGCAATCCCACCCCCCACCATCACAGCTAGTGGTCGTAGCAGCCCAGGCAGTGGGGTTAGTTTGGTATAGAGCTAGGTAGGCCTTCGAGTTATCGAGAAGTCCAGATATTTTAGTGGGAAGTAGGTGGAAGAATGATATTCAGATACATTTATGGATGGTAGAATGTACACCGGTACAGAAGCAGACATTGGCTTCATTTCGACTTCTGGGGGCCACACTCTAGTGGTGGAAGTCAGTCACTTCAGTTGTAAGGAGGCATCTTGACGATAGATGAGTTCTAGAAGAGATTTGAGGGGAATTATTTCCCCCAGGTGATGCAGTCTGATATGAGGAGTCGATTTATGGAGCTCGTGTAGGAGAGACGTACAGTGGCAGAGTATGAGGATGATTTCACCACTCTTTAGTACTTTGCAAAGGAGGATGTGAAAAATAGAAGAGAAAGATGGATATATTTATAGCGGTATCATCTTGGCACATTAGGAAGGCTCTTTTAGGGAACCCAACCTTCACCATGTATAATCAGATGGTGAACATCTCACTCCTCCACTTCAGGATCAAAGGGCCTTCCAAAAGAACAAGGGTGAGAAGCGACAAGGAGACGAGACATCGAACCATAGGGTAAGACGATCGGGGGTAACAGACATGGGACCCATCCATTCAGGGTACTTCGTCTGTAGATCAGCATAAACGATTTAGGCATTTTGATGATCGAAATAGGCAGGGCCGGCAGGACCATGGGCAGCAGGGTCCGGGCTATTAGGTTTAACAACACAGGGGAAATTAGGGCCAAGATCAGTAGGGTCGACAAGTAGAGCAGCGCCCATTTCACAGGAACTATTACACTTGAGGAGAGAGGGGCTATACATCGAGGCGATGTCCTCAGGGTAATTAGGAAGCACCGGATTATGGAGGTTAGAGAGGACACCAGGCACCACAGTTACAGTGCCCACCATTGTCATCTCCAGGAGTTACTGCACCAACCGCACAAACACCCACCGCTCCACCTCAGAGGTAACTGCCACAACTAAAGTATGGATGGGTATACCACATTATGCCGGCAGAGGGACCAGCACCAGCTAATGCGATTGAGGGTATGTTCCCTATCCTTGGAAATGTAAGTCATATTTGATTTGACGTAAATGCAAATCATTCATTCATTAGCACTGGTTTTGCACGTGAGATTGGGATGATAAACTCTGCCTCTGATATTATACTGGACATAGACTCACCTGTGGGTAGATGGGCACTTATAGTTTGGTATGTCGGTGTATAAGGATCAAGACAGGGTTTCTCACTTTTGTAGAAGACTTATTAGTACTAGATATGCATGAGTACGATGTAATTTTAGGGATGGATTGGCTATCTACATACAGGCATGTGTTGACTATTATGGTAGGTCCATCATCTTTGCCATTTCGGGGTAGGAGATGTACCTAGTTGCGATGTTGCACCCCGAGAGTGGGTCAAGCATGAAGTTATACTATATCGAGGAAGATAATTCTTTGGATGTCGTGGAGTCACTTAATTTCAGCCCGATAATTAATGAGTTTTCGAATGTATTTAGGGAGATCCCAAGGTGGCCACCTGATCGGGAGATAGGCTTCGGGATTAATTTGATTCCGGATGTGAGGCCCATTGCACGTGCATCGTATCAAATGGATCCTCTAGAGATGAGGGAGATTCGGGATAAGATTGAGAATTTATTGGGACAGGGGTTCAGTAGGAGGAGTACTTCGTCGTTGGGTGCTCCAGTTCTATTCATCAAGAAGAAGGACGAAGCATTGCGACTTTGTATAGGATATCTTGAAGACGGTATTTTTTACGAGATACGGGTCATATGAGCTTTTGGTTATGACTTTTGGTCTAACCAATGCACCAGAGGTATTTATATATTTGATGAATTAGGTATTCAGTGACTTTCTTGATCAGTTCATCATAATGTTTATCGATGACATCCTAATTTATTCTTGGACTGCAGATGAGCAAGCACGTCATTTATGGGTAATCTTATAGACACCACCACTTATATGCTAATTTCGAGAAATGTGGCTTTTGGTTATGAGCTGGTGCAGTTCTTGGGCCACATTGCATTTTATAGGGGGATATTAGTGGAGCCGGAGAAGGTTTCTGTAGTGATGGAGTGGGGACAACCCACTCCACCCACCAAGATACGCAGTTTCTTAGGATTATCCAAGTACTACTATCGGTTCATTCAGGGGTTCTCCAAGATATCTTGGACCTAAAAAAAATTGATAAGAAATGGAGTGTCATTTGTATGGGATGATGCGTGCTTGTAGGTGTTTGATGTGTTGAAGACTAGATTGACTACACCACAAATTCTGGCACTACCTCAAGTGGGAATACACTATAAGGTCTTCACATATGAGGGGACTTAGAGGGTTTTGATGAAGGAAGAGAGGCTAATAGCTTATGCTTCACAAAAATTAATGCCTCATGAGGGACATTACCCCACCCAAGACATGAAATTAACAGCCGTGGTTTTTTCACCACTAGTGTAGAGGCATTATCTCATTTGGGAGAGTTCCTATTATTCACAAACCATAAGAGTTTACATTATTTGTTCTCACAATGGGAGTTGAATATGAGGTAGAGGATATGGCTAGAATTTGTGAAGGACTACCAGTTCGATATTCAGTACCACCCGGGGAAGGAAAATGTCGTAGTGGATACTTTGAGCTACACGCCGATGTTTGAGTTCACGTAAGTGTGGAAGGCGAAGTGTAAATCACTTCTTGAGGATGATAACTTAAATTTTGCAATTATATTGGTTCTCACCATCACACCCGAGATCATTATTCGGGTCATGAAGGCACGGGCAAAAGATCAACTTTGCTAGAAGTGGGGTAGGCAGTTGTTAGCCAATGGGGAAAAACATTATTCTATTAGGTCGAATGGTGGATTAAGATTCCAGGACAGACTAGTTATCCCAGATGATGAGGAGTTAAGGTGAGTTATTATTTCTGAAGCTCATAGTTAATACTTTACGATACATCTCGATGGGGAGAAGATGTACCACAATATGCAATGTCAATATTGGTGGGTCAGGATGAAATGGTACATAGCAAATGTTTCATGTGTGCTAAGTGTCAGCTAGTGAAGGTGGACCATCAGTATCATGCAGGTATGTTAGAGCCTTTGGCGATCCCAATGTGGAAATAGTATAGCATCTCCATGGACTTCATCACTGGGCTACCCACATTACAGAGGGAGCACGATTCCATGTCGATGATCATCGACAAATTGATGAAGGTGTTTTTTTAACGGACTAAACAGATTACAGCTCAGAGAAATACACCAGAATTTTCCTTGTAAAGTTTGTAAAATTGCATGGGATACTGCTCAACATTGTGTCGGACAGGGATAACACGTTTGTGTCCCATTTTTAAAGGATATTTCAATAGGATTTAGGGGAATATTTAAGATTGAGTGTCTCATATCATCCTCGGACCATCGGGAAGATGGATAGGGTGAACTTAATGTTGGAGGACATGATACAAATGTGGATATTGGACTTTAAGGGGAGCTGGGAGAAGTAATTGCTTTTGTCCGAGTATGCAAACAACAATAGCTACCAGTTCACAATTGGGATGGCACCATTTGAGGCACTTTATGGGAGAACTTTCTGTTCACCCTCATGCTGGTTGGAGATAATGAATTACTTGGGCTAGATTTCAATCAGGACACCTTAGTTAAGGTTGAGATGATTCGGTCCAGGATACAAATTGCCCAGGACAGACTAAAAAAGTTATGTAAATGCGGGTCGGAGACACCTAGACTTTAATGTTAGGGATCAAGTGTTGATTAAAGTATCTCCCATGATGGGAGTGATGAGGTTTGGGGAGAAAGGGAAGTTGGCTCCCCGATATGCGAAACCATTCCCTATCCTTAGGAAGATTGAGCCCGTAGCATATCGGTTGGGATTACTGGACCACTTGCAGCCGATGCACAACATCTTCTACATATCTGCATTGTAAAGGTTCCTTAGATATGAAATAGTATACCAACATATCTACATTGACCAAATAGAACTACATCCAGACGCTACCTACAAGGAGTGATCAGTAGCCATTCTAGACCATCGGGAGATCCAACTATGATCAAAGGTTCTTCTTTAGTTTGGGTATAGTGGAGACACCATCGGGAAGACGAGTCGGCTTGGGAGAGGGAGGACGATATGCAGATAAAATATCTTGAACTCTTCTATCTAGGTACTTATTCTTCAAGATTTCGAGGACGGAATCTTATTATTAGGGGAGAGAATGCAGTACCCCATATTTCTCTAGAATAAATAAAACCATATTTTTGTAATAAAATAAAATTCATGGAAATTAAATTAACCGGTGAATTTAAATTCAGTAAAAAGCGAAATAAGTAATTTTTTATTATGTCAGGTTGATTTTTTTATGAATAATTACAATTGAAAATAAATGCATGTGTAATGGATAATTAATATACGATGCGTGACTCGATTGAAAATATAAATGTGGAATAAAAATAATTGGGACACATTTTGGGATGTTTTATGGGCTCGTTTAGGTGTTTCAAACCTTTTAAAATGGTCCCGGGGTATAGTTATATAAGTTAGGATGTTTTGGGGCTAATTTAATTATGGGTATGGGCCCATTTGGGTTCCAAAAATGAAAAATTAAGCTTAACTCTGGAATTGGGATTAATATAAAATTAAGGACAAGACTAATACTCCCCACACTTAATCAAACACATAACCCTGGTAAAGAGGCGAGAAAATAAGGTTTTCAAGAGGAAATCATCAATCACCATATCTTGGCAAGAATTTTCTTGCTTAATATAATATCCAATGTGCTTGTGGATTAATCGTAGAAAATTCCATGTGATTACTGTGTTTTAATATGAAAATGGTGATTAAATGGTAGGATTTAATCTTATGCATGTATATGAGACTTACTGGAAATTAAGTGGTTTAACCTAGAAATATAGGATGATTATAATCTTAAATTGGATGATAGAATTCATGCCTTAGGATTTTGGGGTGAATTGAAAAGTTTGATTCATATGTAGGGGATTTGAATAAATGTTTAAGATTTGAAAATGTTGTGACTTTTTACCCATGTGATATGTTAAAACATGATTTGAATCTACATGGGTTTATGGTAGAAAATCTGGGTTAAGAGTCTTGACCAATTCATGTAAATCCTAGGATTTGGTGAAGGAAATTTGATGTTAATTTATGAAATTAACCATTCTAAGATGAAGAACTAAGCCATAGGGACATGTTCATATGTTATTGAAAAGGAATTGACCATTAGAATGAATCTTGGGATGAGATTGTGGAATTTTGTATTGGACAATTCTGTATTGGAGAAATGTAATAGATCTAGGCTACTTCTCGATCTGAATCGATTATTCCATGAAGGAAAATCAATTCGGCTACTAGACGAATCAATTCGGGTCCTAGGGTAGGATGATTTGGGATCGGGGATAGATCCAGGGTATTTTAAGAAAACTATACGAGTTAGTGGGACAGTGTTTGGGTCAATGATTATTTTATAAAAATGCTACTATGGCATAAATATTAATTGTAAAATTATATTTAACAAGATGGTTAAATAATCATTTAAAGAAGAAAGAATTAATAATTAAGTAGATGGTCAATTATTAATGGGTATATTTATGGATAATCATGTGGGATACCTTAGGTAATTATAGAATAATTATCTATACATATTATATGAGAATAATATGTACTTATATTTATTTTTGTGGACATACCTACATTCGTGGACGGTCCTATTGGTTGGGGTTACGCGCATTTGGGATCGTAACACACGTCGGTACAGATGGGATAGACGTTGTGTAGGTCATTATTTTAGGTACTACATAGTAGCACTATTTACGAGAGGTGAGTGTAGATGCTGGGATCCTTTGTTATTGTTGGGTATGGGCTATGAAGTGGTATACTGCGTAGAGACTGCCCCACTTATGCATGTTTTGTGTTGTTTAATTGGATAGAGGATTCTTTTGGACTTACCGATAGAGCACCCACAAGACACCACTGGTAGATGCCTTTGAGTATCTTATATAAGAAAGGATATATATATATATATATATATATATATAATTAATCGGATTAAGTGAGATTGATTAATTTGTCTAAGGACGTAGACAGTAAATTAAAGACCCATATTATGTAGTGTGCATACTAGATGTTTATGTCACCTTTACGAGTTAATGATACTGATACACTTTGGGTAGTGATAACATGAGTGTAGATGGTTACGTTTCAGTATGTTGATTATAGATAATGCACTTGATATTAAATTGGCACAATTGGCATTTATTATTTCGGAACTTGTTCGGATATGGGTAATATCACACATAGATGAGGGGTAAGATGTTAATCGTATGTGAGCGGCGATGGGGGATATTTACTTTGAATGTATGTATTTATTGCACTTAAATTAAAAAAAGTTAGTTCTTGCAATTCTAGGGCACTGACCCAAATTATAAATGTTTTCTTCCCCCAGGTGCTCCTAGACAGGGATAGCGGGACTGTTGACAGATCATCCTTGAAGTCCCCTTTTGCTCATTAGATTCTCCCAATTTATTGATTCTAGTTTAGGTACTACCCCACTTCAGTTTATTTATTTCCTTTGAATTGTTGTATGGGCATAAGCTCAGTGTTTATTTATTTCATGTTAGTTTTATATATTTACGATTATGTTGGATTTCATTTACACTTGGCGCATATTGGATTTTATTATAGTTTTGAATATCAATTTAAAATTAATTAAGGTTTGTCAATATGTTTTATATGGTTTGATGCTAAGAATGGTATTAATAGAAAAACAAGCCCCGTCTTCAGCGTATCGCGCATGTCCAACCTTTACCTCAAAAAATGGGAGTTGTTACACTAGTTATATTAGATCATAAATGAGATTATTACAATTGGAGGATCTCTTGGCGTTTAGCCATTGAGGTATAAGGTGTCTTCAATGTTTGTCAACATTCAAAGAACCACTAAGAAGTAACTTAAGAACTTCCCTAGGGGTTCCTTATCTTATTTTAGTAATCAAGGGATAATACAATGTGTATGAGAGGTTAGAGCCGGTCCAAGACTCTTAATACCATTCCTAGGGTTTCCGTTAATAATGGTTTCGTAGAAATTACAATGACGAATACTCGAGGGACAAAAACTCTTTAATTATTCTAGTGCTTGTTGGGTGATTTAATACTATATTAATTTAATAATGTTTTTTTATCATATGAATTTCATATATTCACCTCCTCTTAACCTTTCATAAGACTCCCATATATAAGCATTTCCTTGGATTGAAAATGAATGGACTATAGTTGTATGGCAAGGGTTGCCTTGAGGTCTTGCGGCTATAGTAACACAGTGGAAAGTTGGTGAAAGGCATGTAGGTGGTGTAAGGTAGTTAATGGGATAATTTAATAAAGATGGGATTCTTTAATTTTTTTTGCAATGAGTGGTGGAGGTAGGAAAAAAAGTTTATATACCATCTACCTTCCTACCAGATAAGGTATAGAAGACATATGAGGGGTCCTAGAATGCTTGAAAACCCATGCAGGAAAAAAACACTATCACCCCAACTCAGTTGCAAGTCCAGTAGTACTAATATCAATTTAAAAGACTTAATAAAAACTCCTAAATGGCTTACATATACCACAATAATACCCGTCATGATGTTTCTCCCTTGTATTTTTCTCCTCCACCTCTGCTTGTAATACTAATTAATGCTCTATTTTGGGAACCACCTACACAGACTCTAAGGACTCGGTATACATCAATCTCCCTTGTCTATGATCAACCCTCATATTAACACACGTTCTATCTTATTGGAAGTAGTAGATCACATGGGATTTATAAACCTATAGTCTATGTTAATTGCATAAAGGTCATTGGTTCTCACAAACATAAAGTACTTTTGCCAAATAGAGTTAGGGTATAGGAAAAATTAAACGTCACCAATTGGAATACATATTTAAATGTATCAAAACGGTTCAGTAGTGAAACATATCCAAATAATCAATCTTTACAAGATAAATGAGCTCGTTTGAACCAATGAGTCCTTATTTGAACAAGAACTTTCAAATGAGTGGTTCTCGTTTGCAATTTGTTTTGGTTAAGGACCATTTTATAATATAGTGTGCCCTTGTTCTGAATAGACTTTGATGGAGGGATCCTTTTTAAAGGTTTGTTTTCGATCCAGGTCCACTACCTTAAAAAAATTTCCTTGATCAAAACCTTCTTTGATCAAGGGTGACCTCATTTCAAATGGGTCACAAAATTTTGACCATTGACAAACTTTTGTTAAAAATACTTTCTAAATTTGTTTTCATCTAATTCATGTCCTCTCACTTACTTGTAATAAAGCACTCTATAAGGAAATAAAAAACATTAAAATCCATTACCTTTACCAAACCTTCGATATGGAATGAATATATCTGATCTCGTTCAATAATATCTATCAGAGTTCTTTGTCTCCTTATCTTCGTATAATGTAACATTATAATGTGATAGACTAGATACCAAGACACTAGGACTCAAAAGCTTTGTTCATGATTTAGTACAATACATCTAAAATCCAAGGAAGTGTAAAACAGGTCCTTGCAGTTTAATTGTACTAGAATCATAAATCCAATCTTTTATGATCAGGATGAACTGAACTTGCCAAAATTCTTATAATTCCAATTAATCGACATACATACAATATCATTAAGAAAAAAAAAGGCATTCCCACAAACTTGATTCTTACTTCAAAAATGAACTTGATTCTGCTTTATTAAAAGTTGAGCTTAATACATGGGATGAATAATAAATAAATGATTAATGACTTCAAAAATCTCTAGGCAGTGACGCTATAGATGTAAGAATTTAATTCTAAAGTCATATATCCCTGTGGGACTATTAAATCAAAGAACAATTTTACAACATGATATACTTGTATAGCACGTGTCAATCATATTTATATTTATGACGTGGATGAAATTATTAATAATAAGCATGTTGTACTTGGATGTTTGACTTTTGTTTATTTTTGCTCTTTGTCAAGAAGAGATTTTCATTTTTTTAAAGATTTTTATAGGTTTTCCAATATTTGTTATAGCCATTGCCCCTACCTTAATCGTTTTTTTCTAAAGTGATTTGTCCCTTGAAAATGATAGGTGTTAAGTGTTATTGAACCTAAAAATGAAGTGGAACTAAGGATGAAGTCCTCATAGTTCCTAAACATTTATATTTAAGGGACTTAGACCTCAATATTATTTAAGTTAAGAGTTTACATTTTTTTTGTAAAAATGTGATGGTCTAGGGTGGTCATCAATCCCTATGACTTTTTGGAGTTTTATTGTTCTTAGATCTTTATTTTACTAGCATTTTGTTTGCTAAAATAAAAGTTATTTGGACCTCAGAACCAAGACTAGAGTACTTGAAATTCCATAAGAAAGGGTTTATGTTAAGGGTACCCATAACTAATGATAAAAATAAGGGAACTTGGACCTCTATAATGATTAAAATCAGGATTAGTTAGAACTCATGTATGGTTTTAAATTGGGGTTCCTCAGGCCTCGGTACTTATTTAAAGTCATGGTCGAGTTGTAAGAGTTTCTTGGACCTCAAAAATTGGTTTTGAATCAGGTTTACATAGACATATATAATGCTTTTAAGTCATGGCTACTTGGACCTCAAGACTTGTTAAAAGTCAAGGGTACTTGGACCTCAAGACTTGTTAAATGTCAAGGGTATTGGGACCCCAAGACTGATTTAAAGTAATTGGTACTTAGACCTTAAGACTGGTTTAAATTTAAATGTACTTTGAACTCAATATTGATTTTTTAATTAGGGGTACTTGGACATTGATACTGAATTTTAATCAGGGTTAATTGGATCTTTAGAGTGTATAACCAAGGATTCATTCCTTGAAAACTCTTAAAGGACAAGAAACTAGAACTCAATAAGGTAAAAATAAACACATTTTTTCCATTTTCATTACAGAAAGTGTATTATCTCATTTTGCATTGGTGGGTACTTGAGGCGCGTATGCTACATGATTAGAGATCTAAATTATCTCTATAACACAAATAAGTGTTTGTGCTGATTATAAACACCTATTATTATCACACAGTGTGATGTTGTAGCATTCACATGCTTTTTTGTTTCGATGAACTTCTCCGACCCTAAAGTGGTGAAAAGTGCATCATCATCATCCTGGTTGATACTGGTGCATCTACCTAAAAGTGGGAGGGTTTTCCAATAATGATGTTGTAAGATGATTAAAGGTCCATCACTAGTAACTTGTTCAAGGTGGTTATACAATATTTTTCAGTGTCAGCAATTTGAGGTAGGGTGACTTATGTTGTTGAGAAAGTCCTATATCCAGAGAAAATGTGATTTACATTGTTTAGAAACTTCTTTATCCATTATAGACTACAAGTGGAGTCATTATTGGTAAGA
Source organism: Sambucus nigra (assembly GCA_949130495.1). Classification (NCBI taxonomy): domain Eukaryota; kingdom Viridiplantae; phylum Streptophyta; class Magnoliopsida; order Dipsacales; family Adoxaceae; genus Sambucus; species Sambucus nigra. The sequence goes on from OX422212.1 coordinate 571,805,333, forward strand.
GGTCCTTCACACTGAGGCCCATGGATTTGCAAAAGTCCATAAAGATGATATCAATTGATCACCATCTATAAATAAGGTTAATGTCCATATTTGCATTTTCCATCACCATGGTGATGAAGATTGGTTCATCGTGACTTAAAGTGACCCTACTGAAGTCATTTTCGAATAAGATCTCAATTGGTACTTTGATATGAGGATTTCTCTTGAGGTAAACCTTGTTGATCTCTTTCATATAAATCTTTTATGTTGAGGATTAAGTTCTTCTGCCTGCCAACCTTCCTGAATAATGTTCAATCAACTGGAGTTAATATTTCAATACATTTTTCTTAAGCTTTTCCCTCTTGGCCCAAAATTGTTTAAGATAGCCCCTTTTGATGAATATATCTATAGTCTCTTTGAGGTGATAGAAGTCAATTGTATTATGAACATGGTCTATATGTAATTAACACTACTTTGACTTGTATCTCCTGCCCTTTGAGTTCCTCACAAGTTTAGGCTTCGATAAGATGTCTTGTAATTCCACTACTAAATATAACTCTTTTGGCGTAATTGTGAGGATCATGATGTTCTTTGCCTCTAGAACCCTATTTTTTTTTCCTTTTTTCCCTTTAAAATATCCCTTGTCGGTCAGGGTCTCTCTAAGGCGTGAGAACATTTTTTATCTTTTCCCCCTCTTGAGGGTGAGAAGAATAGATGAGGTCACTTACCCTTGGTGATGTGACATCATAATGTTTATGTATTTTTTAGCTCTTTTTAGCAACATATTTATGGTCGGAGTTGGTCTCTTTTAATTAGACCTCAACAATGCCACAGATGTGACCCCTAGAATGAATGATGGAACACATAGTATCATTGAAGTCATCTACATATAAAGATTAAAGATTGAACCTATTTGAATACTTATCGAGGGTCTCTCCTTCGTTTGGCCTAAATTTGAGGAGGGATGTGGTAGACTCGCTAACCTTCTGATCCCCAATGAAGTGCCCACATATGATTATGCCAGATTAGTGAATCGTAGGATTGTACGTATCTTGAAAGAAGATACTAATGGCTTGATATTACCCTTAAATTAATTGGAAAAGTCCTGGACAACACCTCATCTAGGTTATCTTCCAGTTGTACAAGTGACATGTATGTTTCAAGTTAGTCGATAGGAGCTTTGGTCCTATCAAAAGTGTCTATCATAGTCATTATTAACTTTGGAGAGAGAGAACAATGATGCACTATGTTAGAGAAAGTGGATAAGGTATTTTTCAATGGTAACTCAAGAGTGTTTGGTGTTTATGCTTGATCTTATTTGAGGAAGTTACCTACTAAATCTTTCATCTTATTTATCTCATCATCTTAGGATATGAATACCTTAGAAACTCCATGGGACTAACCACCTGGGAGAGATAACCTTTTCATAAATGGAATGTGGGTTTGTGACTTCTAAGGATGTAAGAGGTATTTTTGTTTTCCTTCATAATGAATTTATTCATTTAATATGGAACATTTTTGAATGAGTTTTATCTTTCCATAAGTCGGGGCACATGTGCATTTGGAGCTGAAGCAAGAGGATGAAGTCTTACCACATGAGTGTAAGTTAATCATGGATCTTATCTATATTGGCATTAGTTTTCATGATAATTAGATCTTCTTGGTTGACATTACTTAAGAAAATAAACCATCCCATAAGTGACATCAAATTAATGGTGCTGAAATTAATATAGACCTCAACCTCACTAAATACGCCTCCTAGAGCTAGGATGGGGTGATTTTAGTTAAAATATTTATGACATTAGGATATATAGTGGTTTAGTGACTATGTTTAGGTACTTATTTAAATTATTAAGGTGTGACTTTTTTCCTATATTAAATGTAATGGTGAAAAGTATATATTTACCCAACATTATGTAGAATTGATGAGAAGTAACGTTTGAGTTTTAGGTGGTTGTGCATGAGCTCTACCTATTGATATTAGAGAAGTAAAATATCCATAATGTCTTTCTAATGTGGTATTGGTTCCCAAGATCAATAAGGTGGGTATGTATTGACTTAACTTATCTCAACAAAGCATTTCCTAAGTATTGCTATCCTTACCTCACATTGATAAGTACGATTACAGGCTCCACTCTTTCATGGTTGTCTATTCAGGTTACACTAAAGAAGTATCGAGGATATCCACCTATCTTGTCCCAAACCATTACTAGAGAAATTTTTTACCTCTATCTTTTTTCCTCCTCAACTATAGTCAACTCAGCTTTCATTCGAGAAGAGTAGGGTTCAATACATCATGTATTATGTTACCAAAGTTCTACAGGGGTTGAAAGAAAAAAAATAAGGATAAAAAATCTTTCATTATGCCTGATTACTTTAGCCAGACATCTAAGGACTTATTTTATTCGGATTCCATTGTTATCGTAACAGATTAACCCCTTCGACAGATCATATGAAATCCTAATACCTCAAGAAGTCTTGTTAATGGTTTGTATAATTGAGAGAATTCGATATCAAGTATCAAACATGAAGCACAATCAAAGGAAAAACCTTAGCCAATTTCATTACGGAATTAATCAACTTTAAGAAACCAGAAAAGCGCTTAACAGATTAGAAAAGAAAATGGCAACCCCAAGAAGTCGAAGCTTCCATTATTCCAAGAGATATAACCCAACTTCCAACATGGTTTTATCACGTGGATGGATCCTCAAACACCTCAAGCAGCGGAAATGGCTTTATTCTTCTAATACCAAAAAGATGTACTATTTTTCTTACTCTTCATTTTCAAATTAAAACCTCTAACAATGAGCGTGTTATAAATATTTGGTAGTCGGCCTAGGCATGGCCATCCATATAAGAGAAAAACAAGTTGAATTTTCCAATGACTCATAGTTGGTGGTCAAGCAATTCATAGAGGGATATGAAGACAAAGATGATCAAAAGGTGGGGCATTTTGCAATTGTGAAGATCCATAAATTCATCATTAGGAGGTTCCCTAAAGAAGGAAATGCAGAGGTAGGCCATCTTGCACAAGTGGCCTCCTTAAATGAGGCGGAGCCGGATGTTTCGATAATCATCTTAAACCAGCCAAGCATTACCCAACTCCAAATAACCATTGTTGAAGAATGTCAGAGCTCTATCTGTAATGCACCTATTAAAATGTACCTTAGAGACAGAGTCCCATTACATGACATTCTTCATGTCAGACGCTTGATGTCCTGAGCATTAAGGTACTATTTGGAGAATGGATTCTTATTCAATAATGGGTATTTATCATCACCTCGGTGACATCTAAGTCCTTTGGAAGCTAGATATGTCTAACATATCCCTAAGAAGGTGTCTACGGTTCCCACACTAGAACTAAGGCCTTAACCTATAAAGTCTTGAGGCAGTGATGCTTCAGTCTCACCTTGAGAAATAAAGCTAAAGACTTGGTATACAGGTATGATAAGGGATTGAGGTTTTACTTTATTCTAAAGCATCTAGAAGAAAAGACGGTCGTAATGTTGAGTCTATGGTCCTATGCTAAATAGGGGTGTATTTGGTAGGGCCTATGTCTCTCTGTAAAGGTCAGAAAAAATCTTACATTGTTACAAATTTCACAAAATGAACTGAGTTTTGAACCTATAGCCAACATTACCAGAAAGAACACCACCAACTTCATATGGAAAAACATTATATGTAGGTTCGGTTTTCTTAGAGCCATCATCTCAAGAAGTTTAATAACTCAGTATTCAACAAATTTTGCTCAAATTATGCTATTAACAACCATTACTCATCGTCAGGTCATCCTCTGGAAAATGATCAGGTTGAAGTACATAATTGGACAATATTCCACAATTCGAAGGAGAATATGAAAGCCTATGGGATGAAGACCTTCCAAACATCTTATTTTCGTACAAAATCATCATCGGAGGTATTAATGGGGAGACCTTTTCTCTATAGCACTAAAATCATCATTCCTATCGAGATCGAGATACCTACACAGAGGGTATCTTAGTTTGAATTTGAAGCCAATGTTAAGGGACTTAATATGTCCCTATTTGAAATAAAGAAAAGGGTGAAGTTTCTCTCATCAGAATGGTTGCCTATAAACAAAGGACTTTCTCTTAGTTCAAAAACAAATTTTTCCATAGAGAATTCAGAATGGGATACATGGTCATAAGAGAGGTCACTATTTCCATAAAAAATTGAAGAGAAAGAAATCCAAGTCCCAAATGGAAAGGCCCTTATGTGGTAACTAAGATAGTAAGGACAAGATGCTACTATTTGAAAGACATTAAAGGATATGAACTTCCTCACTAATGGAACATAGAACATCTTAAGAAAAATTTCCAATGATATACTCTATTGATAAAATGAAATGAAAGGAACCTTTTTGTTACCTCCATTATCTAGGTGCAATGTTTTATATGAGCTACAAGGCTTAAATCCTAGGCTCTAAATTAAACCTAAGGTTTACAGACCTAATGTTAGTTTCAAGGCCTTCATTGTGGCTCCGAATAAAATAAATGAGATCTAAGGGACGTCAAACAAATGAGTCTAAGAAATACAAGGATTTTATCCTTGGTTCCTCCAATGTCTTAAATGACCTAAAAAGAGTTCCAATGTATTCATTTTGGGCTCAAATAAACAATCTAAGGTCTAATGACCTAAAACAAGAATAAGGGAATTACCAATGCTTCAATCCTTGATTCCACCTAAGTTAGCTAAGGTCTAAGGACCCTAAGTGGTCAACCTAAAAGACTATTCTGAACATAAAATATCTTTAAGAAAAAAGCAATAATCTCTTAAAACTTTTTCAAACCTTATTTTAAAAGCTTTTTATGAGGGTCAAGCATTTAAATTAGAACGATGACTAAAAAGGAAATATTTATATACAAAAAAATAATTTGACTCTCAGAATGTTTTTGGAGGGCTAAGGGTTTATATACAAAAAAATTGGACTTCCAGTTTAAATTAGAGGTAAAAATTCTCAAACCTCTACGGCTTTCATCCTTAATTAGTTAAGTTCATAGGTCTTAGGACCTTTAGTGTAAATCCATGTTTTAAACTTCTAAATATTCCATCCTTAGTTAGTTAAGTTCAAAAGTGTTATGACCCTAAGTGGGACTTTAGATTCTAAACATCTAAGGCTTTCATCCTTAGTTATTTAAGTTCATAAGGATTAGGACCCTTAGTTTACCTTTATATTTTAAATAATAGGGATTTTGTCCTCTGTGGATTATAATTTAGAGATTTCACGACCCTTTTTGGAATCTATTTTAAAACTTCTAGGTCTTTCATCTTTAGTTAGCGAAGTTCAAAGGTCTTAAGACCCATGAGGTACGTCATATTTTAAACCTTAAGGCTCTTATACTCTGTGGATTATGATTTAGAGGCCTTACTACCCTTTGTGGAATCTCTATTAAAGCTTCTAAGGTACTCACCTTTAATTGAGTATAATTATGAGATTTTAGACCCTTGGTAGAATCCACGTTTTTACTTTCACTCGTACAATTTTTGGGGGTTTAAGAGTTTGTCCAAAAATTCTGAGATTTTCAATCTTAAAAAGTGAATGTATGTGTGATAGAGATTAAATCAAATTAAAAAATTTCAAAGGTAACCTCATTTAATGAGTGTAAATTTTTAATCCAATTTTATTCAGCCCTAAAACATTTAACTACATGTGAATAAGTCAAACCAGCAAAAATAATTGTTGACACACAGATTTCACGAAAAAAAAAACTTTCGGGTAAAACCTTTATTTCACTATAAAGACGTAAATCGCAACTTAGAATAATTACAATGAAATAGGCAATGATAACTCCTCGGAATAATCACATAGATACGCAATCTAGAGTAAGCAAGAACCGCATCTCCAATTCAGCCTACGAATACCCACGAGTACTCCCTATGACATGCAGTCGACATCAGCCCAGTACCTCCCTCAAGTGGAACCTAGATCAGCAGTAGAGATCTTCTCTACAAGAGAAACTTCAAAAATGGTGTTCTTGGGTTCTAAAATAATTCACATAAACCATTGGGATCTTTTGAATTGAAAACAAAAAAGAATTAAAACCCCAAAAGTGAGAAGATAATGATTCTACCAAAGCAGTTTTCATATGTGATAAAAACGCAGGTCTTCTTAAGCAAAACAGAGTTGTTTAATAAGCTATATATAAAAAATTTAGAGCGGCGCATCTATCGAACGACATGTCAGTATCGCTCAAACGATGACATATGTCGTTCAAACGACTTCGCACGACGCGCCCTATCGCTCGAACGAGCAGTCCCTGTCGCTCGAACGAGAAATCAAAAAATAAATATTTTTTATTTCGTCGGAAAATAGTCCGCCTCAACACTTAGAAAAAATTCTTTGACGAAACCGCTCCAACACTTAGGAAATATTTTGTAAAAAATATCCCAACACTCTAAGTGAACCGTTAAGGGACATTAACATAACCTTACCAAAATATGTCTCACAGAGGCTTGAATGTTGAAGATCTTTGATATTAGATCCATCTTGACTCATTATTGAACTTGAATAATTCTTCGACGGTTGTAGCGGTATAAGACATAGTCACAGGTAAATCCTAGGAATAAAATAATGTCCGTACAAATCTCCCCCTATGTCTATGCCGATACAAAATAAAAACATCCGAATTATCAAAACAAAAAGCCTATACAAATCTAATACCCTCACATGAACCCAAAACTGAAAAGGTACTAAACATGTAAGTATCAAACCTTTCTTCAAAATCTTCAACTTCAAATCTTTAAATCTTTAAGCTTTTTTCATCAGGGTATGCAAAATATAATCTTCAATTTTTGTACCTACACGCATGAGACAAAGAAAACACCTTCGTGATGCATCGACTTTGAAATGATATAAGAATAAATTAATCAATAATCAAATCTCACCCATAGTGCAAAATCTCCCTCATAATTCGTTCTCCCCCCTTTTATTTGACCGAAATAGACGAGGAAACGAAAAACAAAATAAACATGGAGTTGACACGACAAATATGCATAGAAAATATGGATCAAACTACGCTCATGCAAAGTAATCCTCAAAGACTTTCACAAACTATTTTTGATTTTTCAATTTTTCATACAAAAATGCAAAAATAATTTTACAAAAATCACACACCATGAATTTACACTAATACAACCAAATCATTGAAACGGAATGAATGGGTGTGAACATATTCGATAGGTAAATCAATGAAATCACGCATAATAAATGTGCACGATGAATATGTGTACTCCCAATGAATGAATCTAAAAATCGTACTTAGGTGTCCAAAATGTTGAATTCAAATGACATCAACTCAATCCATCAACACATCAAAGTCAAGAATGATTCCCACACCAATAACGTCTAAAATTATGTAAATATTTTTGCACCACCTTATCAGGACGTGCAAACCCATTTTTCATTTCTTTCCATCCAAACTCCCTCATAAATAATTATGCATTAATTTTTCTTTTGAGGTGGCCCCATTTTGGCATATTTATCTTTTTATTTCCTTAAACTTTTTTCGGGCTATTTTAAATGGTGGCTTTCATGACAACTTAATTTTGTAATCTCGCAGCCTTTTCCCGTGAACGGTTATCATATTTTGTTGCAATTAAATCCTCATGGTAAACGGTTCTTACGTGAACTACTTCCATTATCAAATTTTATCGCATATGGTTCGTTTTAAAGACAGAATTGAGATGACAATACTCTGACCAATATGTGATAAACACGTATAATAATAAAAAAATCCGTGCAAGTGTGCATTAAAGGAACTCATGAGTTAAACATGCAGGTAGTAACAACTAATCACATCTCAATGACTCCAAATATTGTAAAGCACAAAAATAAAATGATGAAGCATATCAAAACACTATGAAATCGTCACATGGATATGGAATGAAATTATGACTCGGTCATCCTAAATATCCATTCATATAATGTGCAAATCAAAATACAAAACTCTTTTTGACTTTTCAAATTTTCCAAAAAAATAGAAAATCTTTTTGTATTTTTCTAAAATTTTTCAAAAATAAAAATCTAATACAAAAATAATAAACGCTAGCAATAGAAAAAGAATATCATCATGCAAATCATCCTATGCTAGCAAACAAGTCTAAACCTCAACCGTTAGGTGCGGTGGATCTTTCCAAAGGTGGTGACATCCCGTGAAAAAACTCCATCAAATCATGTGAAGTCTTGACCAAAAACTTTACATGCCCCCTATTATGTGCAAACTGTCTCTTGTAATCATCTAGAGCATCATGTGTGGGTGTGTGAGTGTGAACACGTGTAGTAGTAAAACTTGACACATGACCCAACTTAAAACAAAACTCCATAAGGTGTCCTCTCTTGTGTGTGCAAATATAGATAGGCCTAGGTACACCGCTCTTAAAACGTCTCCTGCACACTCTCCTATCAGGTACATGACGCTTAAGTTGGTTCGGTTGAGAGACATATGGATTAATCACAAACTTGGGAATCGACTCGGGTACAACGTGGGAAATGGATGCACCGTCATGACTTATTACTCGTCCCCTAACATCACCCAAAACGGGATTAAGAATCATATTTCCAACCTTCTTAGATGCATTCTCTAAAGGAAAATTGACCTCCTGGGAACGTTCGAGATCACTCTCAATTTGGGATACACATGTCGTCTGACTAGACACCGTGTTGGTGAAATAATTCTTTTCCCGATTTAAAGCAATCGGTTGTTCACTCAAAGAAACCTTCACCTTCTGGAGTTGACCTGCTTTCGCCTTAAACACCCACAAACTCTCTAAATCTCTTTCCAAATCTCTAACCATAAGACCTAACTCCTTATTCAATTTCTTAATCTTTAAGGTCTCGTCGTACAAATATCTAAACGCAATTTGGATCTCACTTTCATCTCCACTTTCACACTCAGTATCACCCTCACTTAAAATAGTCAAAGTATCATCCTCCTCGGGGGTCTCACATGCACAAGTATCCTCATCGTTAGGGGACAAACTAGGTATTCTCACGTGGCTAGCTAAAAAGGCAAAAAACTTCCCATGTGAAGACTCATCCCCCCAATCATTCACCACTTACTCATTATCTCTAAGAGTGGCTGGCATGGCAATTTTCTTGCCCTTTATCCTTAGCCTAGTGGGACACTCAAAAGCTATATTCCCCTACCCTCACACTTAAAACACCTCTCTTCCTCCCTTTCTCACTCTCTTTCTCATCGATCTCTTTGGCCTCATTTTTATTTTTTTTAAAAAATCTTTTATTGGAAGAATTTTGTTTTGAAAACTAGAGAAATTTTTTGAAATTTTTAGCAAGCATGGCCATATCAAAATCAACCTCACCCTTAGAGTCAGACTCACAAACTCTCAATTTCTTTTTCTTCTCTCACGTGAACACTTCCTCTCCTTTCCTAGACTGGGCTCTAAGTGCTATCCCTCTATCCTTAAGCTTGACAGTGTTAAGAAATATGTCAGTTCATATGTCTGGAGGTCTGCTCTTCTAATTTTAAATTGCCAAAATTACCAAAGGTATTCAAAATATTCACTTTGGGGATAAAATGTTTAGGCAGTGATCTTAACATCTTTTTAACCACACGTGCATCAAGTATGGACTCACCAAGATTAAAACTAGTATTGACAATATCAGATAAGCATGCATAAAACTCATCAAAACACTCAGATTCTGGTATGATAATCATTTCAAATTGAGTAGTTACATTTTGAATTTTAGACTCCTTGACCGCATTAGTGCCTTCGTGGGTAAGTTGTAAAATGTCCCACGTTTCTTTTGACATGGTGCACATCATACGTTTGAACTCATCAGGAGTGACGGAACCCTAAATTGCACTCAGCTCACGTGAATTAAAAGTGTTCCATTTAAATTCGTCCTCAGTCCAGGTAGTCACCGATTTTAAAGAAGTGACGTTATTGGCAGTAACAGTGGGAGGCGTCCACCCTCTTTCACAAATAACCCAAATGCGCTCATCAATAACCTTTAAATGAGATTTCATACGAGCTTTCCAGTAGGCACAATTAGACCCGTAAAAAATGGGCATCCGATTATATAAGTGACTAATTGGAAAAAATTTAATTTTTCACAAAATAGATTCGTTCAAAGAAAATCAATATCACACAATTTTTTGCGAAAATAGGAATACACAATACATTAGTATAACCTTCTCTGATACCAATTTGTGTATGTATGTGTGATAGCGATTAAACCGAATTTGCAAATTTCCAAGTTAACCTTATTTAATCAGTATCAACTTTTAATCCAATTTTATTCAAACCTAAAACATGCAACTACGTGTGGATAAGTCAAACTAACAAAAATAATTGTTGACACACAGATTTGGGGAAAAAGTCCCTTTCGGTTAAAACTTTTATTTCACTATAAAGACGTAAATCATAACTTACAAAAATTATAATGAAATGTGCAATGATCACTCCTCTGAACAATCATATAGACACACAGTCTAGAGTCAACAAGAATCGTACCTCCAATTCAGCCCAGGAATACCCACGAGTATTCCTTATGACATGGAGTCGACATAAGCCCAATACCTCCCTCAAGTGGCACCTAGATCAGCAGTAGAGATCTTCTCTAGAAGAGAAACTTCAACAAACATGTGTTCTTGGGTTCCAAAAAAATTCACATAAACTACTGGGATCTTGTGAATTGAAAACAAAAAATAATTAAAACCCTAAAAGTGAGAAGACAATGATTCTTCCAAAGCAGTTTTCGTATCTGATAAAAATGCAGGTCTTCTTAAGAAAACCGAAGCTGTTTAACAAGCTACATATAAAAAATTCAAGGCAGCGCGTCGCTCAAATGAGATGTCAGTGTTGCTCGAACGATCAACCCCTGTCGCTCAAACGAGAAATTAAAAAATAAGTATTTTTTGTTTCATCAAAAAATAGTCTGCCTAGACACTTAGAAAATACTCTTTGATGAAAACTCCGCTCCAACACTTAGAAAATATTTTGTAAAACATATCCCAACACTCTAAGTGAACCGTTAAGGGACATACACACAACCTTGCCACAATATGTCTCGCGAATGCTTGAATGTTGAAGATCTTTGATATTCGGATCCGTCTTGATGCACGATTGAACTTGAATAATTCTTTGACGGTTATAGCGGTATACGACATACTCACATGTAATTTCGGACAATAAATAATGTCCTTACATGAAAAGGTATATATTTTAGACTACTAAGGCTTTTATCCTTAGTTAGTCATGATCCTGAGGTCTTATGACCCATAACAAAACCTCAATTCTTAACTCCTAAGGCTTCCATCCTTACCATATTATATGGGAAAGGTGTATGGACTCTTAGGTCAACTTTAAAGATATTTTTATTTCTTTACCTAGTAATCATTGGGGGCTAGAGTATATTAACTACCGCACATACCTCCGGCAAGCAAGAGCATAAGTATAAATTTATTTGCAAAGCAAAGAAAAAATGACAAGGAAGAACAAGTCAAATATTCTAAAACACGAACACCGATATTAAAGATAGAATAATTACTGGTCCAACATTAATGTCCCATGGACAAAAAAGGAAAAAATATCAATCCTTCTAAGGTTGTGGTTTAATAGTATATTCTTTCACATGTCTTTCAGATTCTTTCATAGAGGGGCATGGTATGACTTCAGTCTCCATAGGGGAACATAGTCTTCCCTTTTGTATTAAAAAAGGAGGCACCAATAGATTTAGTGTCACTATTGCTTTCTCTATTAAAGTTTTCCTACGTAGACTTGGTATCTTCGATAAAGAGATCAGAGACATCGACCTCGAGGAAGAGCAGCTAAACTTTGGACTTATAAAATTTAAAGCCTGAAGAGAACTTTTGGAAAAGAAAACTCTGGTAGGAAACATATCTTAAATAAGCATCTATATGAATCCTTATCACAGTGTTCATCTTCTCAAAAATCTCACCGTGCTTGACTTGAAGCCTAAATATCTCCTCTAGTGATTTTAGTCCCTTAATCATCATATTTTATCTCCTTTTGTTGAGGTTTAAGACATGTTGCTTTAATGAATCGATATCCTCATCCAGATGAAGAAGTTTACCATTATTTCCCCAAAGCTTGAGCATCTAGTCTTAGAGGGCCTCCATAACTCCCCATGCTTTATTAAATCTTCAACATTTTCTCTCTCAGCCTCATCCACTGAGTTAGAAGTAGTGGAGAGTAAAGAAGCACTATCTTAAATGGTTTTCTCATTCTAAAGGTGGGCTTTCTCAACATAAATTATATGATCCATAATGGTCACCCTCTCATCCTATAGAGGAACCATCTCTATATGTTATTTATAAACCATTTAGTGAAGCTCCATTTTTTCCAAGTCCCATTACTCATCCATTATTAAAGCCTTCTTCCATGCCCTTTGACCATCAATTATATCAAACATAAGGGCATCAGTCAGATATTAGTCCTGAAACATAAGGAAAATTACGTGAAAGAAATGGACATTAGGCGAAAAAGGAAAACTAAAAATAAATAAATAAATAAATGTGAAGTTATATTATTTAGGATGTGGGACAACTCCTTCGAGTTAGTTAAGTCCCCCTACCCCTCAGGGCATACACCATCTCAGAACAATTAGTCATGTTTATTAGTGTCCAAGCTTCCATACTAGAAGCATGATAATTTCTCTATCTAGAAGATGAGGGTCAAGAATATTTATCTCCCTCAAAGAAATTCAAAACTCCTTGATCCACCTCAATATGGTAGTTGGGTTGCTTGAGACCTTGGGTCAAGCCAGAAATTGCTCCTCTCCTTAAAAGGGGGACCCCTCATAAGACTTTAGAGGTGTCCTGACCACTTCCATACCTATCACTTAGGGTCTATAGACTCCTTCACAAGAACTTTTGAGACCAGGGGATGAAAGTCCCCTAGAATAAAAGGTACACCCTGGATTGCTAAAAGAACCCACCTTCCCACAATGATGCTTGCAGCAAGGAAAGGATTTTCATAACCATCTCTAATGATGGACTATCTTTCAACTTAAATCTTGGATCAAACTCCACCATCACCTTCATGGAAGGCACTAGAATCTCCATATCAGTGTTAAATTTGATGTGCTTCATAGTCTTTGACCTCTTCCCTTTCATCGCAATGGGTGGAACAGAGGTCATCTTTTGTTTAAGTCTGACTATCCTCCTTTGTTCACGTTTATCTACTGAATCCACAATAACTCAGAGTTAGTAACTAAAGTCTGAACAGAGGCAACATATATATATATATATATATATATATATATATATATATATATTTATATGTGTGTGTGTGTGTGTGTGTGTGTGTGTGGATAAAGAAAAAATTATCATACTTAGTTGGTGAATAATCTATAATAACCACTCTCTCCATAAATGGCAAAACCTTATCTATGTTGGGGAAGCTTATCCCCTCTTTTAGCCTTTTCATCTTCACCCTCACTGGCCTCAAGCATCTCAAAAGCTTTAGTAGCGGTGGCCTTTCATTTCCTCTGGACTAAAATGAAAGCAACATCACATGTCACCTCTCCAGTCACCATATTTAGGGCCTTAAGATTCCCCCAGGGAGTATGCCTTTGGGATGAGGTTAGAGGCCATTTTTGTGGATACGATTGGGGGTAACCAAGACCGCAAAATTGATGGAAGCCAATATGATAATATCCATCAGCATGTCAGCCTTTTCCTTATTGGTGTCAATAAATGGTAAAAGAGAAGAAGTGTTAATGCATCTTATAAAAAATCTAAATAAAGATTCGAGAGTTAAAGGAGTCTTTCCCAAGGTCGTAGGAGTAAACCAAAGGGAAGAGGAACCAATATTCTCTACTGGGTCTGTGGTAGTTCAGGATCCTGTGAACAAAGAATAACCTCTCCTTCCATTACTTTGGATTTTTGGGCTTATCCCTCATGAACACGGTAAGAGCCCTAGAAGTAAATTACTTTAGACCACCGATATTTTGTCATCTTGTGCTGTGTAACCTCTTGGGAAGTTCCACTGAAATTTTTGATAAATTAGAAAATTGTTTTATTAAAAAAATACCATTTAGATTGAGTGTAAAGTTTCAGAAGCATAAATACATAAATCAACTGAATAAAATGTCCCAATTTTATTAAATTTTAAATATCGTTTTACAAAACTATTTACAATAAATAAAGAGGTATATATAAATTTTGAAAATAAATATCTAGATCCTCTAATGATGATTCCAATCCCAATGATTCCAAAAGTATCGCCTCGCATAAAACCTGAAATAAAACAAACTATGGGGGTGAGAGGGAAACTCAATATCTCGTATAAAGGCTCCAAGTGTAACTATACATATTCGTGTGTCCGTGCATCATATATAAGAGTTTATGCAATATGAACATTCAAACTAAAATACCAATAATATAATCATAACATATGATCTCATGTGGGCATTACACATCCCAAGACCCCATATTAAAATCCATGTCGCACTTCTAACATTACAATACGAACTATCGTTCACTATTCTATCAATTATCCTCAAAACAATCCAATGACCCTAAAATATAAGTAACATAACTTGGGCACATGACCCATCATAATAACCTAGCATCACCACCATAAAATCTTGGCATCACTGACATAATAATACTTGGCATACTCGCCAACTCGGGTCTATGGCCTAGACTTTGGATAATAAACAAAATCGTAGCCGACAGCACACCTCATCCAGCAGGTGGTTTGGCTAAGGAATGCTTATACATTCTCCAATAATAATCATCATAACATTATTCTCTTAATTCAAATAAATTTTAAATTTTATTCCTATAAATCAAGTGTACATATTTTGTACCCAAATTCTACAACCCAACTTGCTCGTAAAATCAACTAGTTTCGTTACCCAAACTACACGACATGAAAATAACACATACAAAATGGGTGGAATAACGAATATATTATACGAGTATATAATATATATATAAATGCAACACATAGCATGAATATAACTATACGATCAAGGTTTAATAGGTGTATCACAAAAAATAAATAGTGAAAGAATGAAACTACCTCAAGAGAGTCAAAATCCAAAATTATAGGCATGTTTTAGAAACTCGAAAAATTAGAACCAAACACTCTCTGAATCATCGATCCAACTATAGACTTTGGATTTTATACGAAAAATCATATCAGGTATGTGCTTTGAGTTTTTTCAAATATCATCCGAAAGCACTCAAAAAGAAGATCTAAAACACTCCAACGTGACTCTTTTCAATGCTCACATT
This sequence comes from Sambucus nigra, assembly GCA_949130495.1. NCBI lineage: Eukaryota > Viridiplantae > Streptophyta > Magnoliopsida > Dipsacales > Adoxaceae > Sambucus > Sambucus nigra. The sequence continues at coordinate 571,820,557 of OX422212.1, forward strand.
TTTGCCTCTTTAAATTTCATTTTTGGCCTCTCTTTTTCATCTTCATTTCCTTATAATCAGATATAATATTCCTTATATATCCCCTCTCTCAGATTCTAGCTTGGACCCTAAGCTAACGCATATTACCATATTGACCTCTAATTTAAAATTATCTACTTAACATAGTTAAACCATTATAAAATGTCCAAAAATAGTTTATATTTAAATTTAAATGTTTGATTCGATTTCAAACCAAAATAAATTGTTTTTAAATATAATATCAATAAAAATATTTTCTATTTAGAATAAAATATCCCAAATGAAATCGTATATAATATTCTTAAATAAGCCCTCAAAATAACAGGGTATTACATGCTCCTAGACTTTGTAGAGATTAAAGAACTAAGGTGGGGAGATTGCAAATTATACCCCCTAGGTCTCTATACACAAAAAGAAAACATCCATCAAAGGTCTCTATGTGTTGGCCACGATCTGAGAAGGATCTTCCCCAAAATATTCAAAATTTCCATCACATGATGAAGGAATGAGAACTTTGCCCCATTAAGAAGGAAACACTCATTGAAATTACGGTCATAAGGACCAAACATACCCAATCATATGGCTTTACAACCCTCAAAATCATAGTTTTAGGAATTCGATACCTTTCACGGATGTCCACTAAGTCTTGCTCAGTGACCTGGGAGGCCACTTGAGCCCCACCAAAGAAATTAAGGTCATTAGACCCCAAGTACTTAATAACTTGGGCAGCGACTGGGATAAACCATGGTGGAGGCTAGGTAGGGGTTCCATCTCCATGTTCAACTATGGAAGACAAATAGACGTGAGGACCCACCATGTGTAAAAAAAATATGGTTCAAGACCTTAGAAGGAATGTTGTTTCCAAAAGACATTTTCGCAAGAAAGAAGAGAGAAAGTTTTTTATGCAAAAAAGAAGGCTCGATAGAGAAAGATATAATTGCTTACGGAACTGGTCAAGATCTCAAAAAAGACCATGAGACTCATTTATAACTACCTAAGGCCCAATGCACTACTATTCTCCGCATACAACACGGAATGTAAGCTCCTTACCAATGCAATCTCATAATAACGAGAATCTCGTTAGTTACTTACATTGCTACCCTTGCTTATTCAAACGGACAAGTATTGGACTTGAATTTCTTATAGAAATAATTAAGGATCTACTAATCCCACCTTCACCCATGTATGGTAATAGGTCCTAAGGTCTAATAGAGACCTCGGCCAGACCAACGGTGGTCCCCAAATACCACGACCACTTTGAAGAAGATCCCAAAATAACATCAAAGGCCATATCAGCTTCCTTATTGTAATAATATACTCAATCACTCCACCCAATCTCAAAGGCATAACTTTGAGACCTCATATAACAAATTTAAGTCTTTTAGCAACTCAGCGAAACTTCACACAACAAGGACTTACCTATGTTAGTACTCTATTACATCTTCCATGGTGGAACTCTCATGACACATCACAAAAATAATCTCAAACCATTTTTGATAGACCTCAATCGTTTCTAGACCCTTAGATGTTTAGCTAAAATTTTGCAGCTTCTCTTGTGGTTAGGTAGAAGGTACAATCATTTTTTTAACTATCACCACAACTCACTCCCACTAGCATTGAAGTCTTCTATATACATTAAATGCTCCCGTCAATGACCTTGCACAACTTTCAATCCTTTCAACAATAATATATTGGGTTATTATATTATTTAGACCACACAAAAACCCTTTCCATGCAGTTACAACCCACTCATTCTCTCTCAAAAGGAATTCTTATATATAGGAGGATTGTGAACGATTAAAGGTATATGAAATTCATTGGAGTATCATCTACACGGATACAACAAGTGTTCATTGATGTATCTTATATTAACTCATTCTTAGGATAACATAAGAGAAGGATTGGACGACTTCTAACCTCTCGTACATTGTATATTTTTTTGAGTCATAAATTAGGATAAGTAATCCTTATAAAAGTCCATCAGTTATTTCCTAGGTTAGAAATAAAGACCAAAGACACATCATACCTTCTAGTCCAGAGCCTAAAAGATCCATATATTATAACAATCTCATTTATAGTTTAATATAGAGCAACAACTTTCATAGTGGATATAGGATCCTCAACTGAGGTGCGATACACTTTATATCCATGTCGATCACTTTAACATTTTTGCCCATTAACCAGGATGAGGTCTTGTGGGGAGCACCTGTTGGATCTGAGGTCTCAGATAATTTCAACACCCACTAATAAATAAGGCTCAATGGTGTCACGGATCATAGTAAAATCCAATTCTATGTATTATATCTTAGATTATATTTCTAGAATGAACTACTGGCCTATGGCTTTAGATATAAGACGTTCCAATTTTATTGTGTATTCTATATTAACGATTAAGTCTTGGTATATTTGAACTGGTCAGCTTTATGAAAATTCTATATTTTTTACTAAATCTAAGGACAAAATTTCCAATTGAGTTCGTTGTTGTATTTGACTTAATCCTGGAACAAAATAATGTTTTTGAGTCATAGAAATATTTTTATTATCACGATCCCACATAGTCTATGACACAGGTTTATTGAAGACGTTGTAGCTAAGCTTCAAAGATAAATCATGTCGAGATTATTTGGGTGAACGTTTCACGTCCTCATTGCATTATGATATCGCTTAGGTATGAATGCGTAATGTTTATGGCACTCGAAAAAATGTTTAAGGATGTTATTTTTGTTAAAAAAATGTTTTAAACTTTTAAATTTCGTTCATTCTGAGATAAAAATGGTTTCGAATTGTGTAAATCACAAACTCTTATTTTTAGTGGTTTAAACGACTTTAAATGTTTTATAAGAGAGATCAGTATGTTGTTCGAATGATATGTGCATCTCGTTCGAGCGATATGTAGTTTTCATTCAAGATTTGTGTTGACTTAATTTTATTATTTACGACATGTTTCTCTCAGAATTTCGTATGTGTGTATTTCAGAAAATTAGTTTCCATACAATACGTTTTCTGTAAAAATTTTCTAAGGCTTTTAAAGACTAAAAATAGCCTTAGATTTTCGGAGATCCGAGCTTTTATTCACATATCAAAATTGATCTTTGTTTGCACCATTTGGAGTTGTTCGTCACCTTAAAGATCATTGGGTTTTGTGATGAAGAAGCGAAGGAGTTCATGTTCGGAATTCGTAGACAATTCCAAGCTACATCGGTGGACACCGAGGCATTTATGGATAGGTGTCCTGTGGACAGGTATCGCAGAAGGATACTCGTGTGGGCATTGTGGAGAGTAGGTGAAGATGAGATAAGATTCAAGACTTTTGGGGGATCGAGTCATTGAGTAAGTCTTTCTTGTACTTTATAATACCACATCATAGTGATTGTCTGGTTTGGACCGTTTGAGATTTTTTCCCTTAGTGGTTTCCTCGTACATCCGGCGTCACCTTTTGTGACCTTATTTATTTCACTTGGTTTAATCACTAGATGCATGTTTAGGATTAATCAAGATAAAATTGGGCTAAATTAAAACTGGTTCACACATTGGGTGCGGTTTAAAATTTGGAAAAAGGTTTTTAAAAAATAAAGTTGGTTTGTCTTCCTTAAAACACATTCAAAAGAAAATGGGGCCTTCAGATTGGTATCAGAGGTAAACATATTTTTTTTGTGTTGATCCCTTGTGCTTTTAAGGATGAATTTCAAAAACTGTGAAAGTTGTAGAGCTCTTATTTTGTATGACACTAACTATGGTTATTGAAAAATGCGTATGAGAAGTGCTTTGAAATCTGTTGATGAACGTGTGTGGTTAGCAGTCGAAAAGGGCTGGACTCCACCGATTACACAAGAGGGTGAGGCTACTAATTTAAAACCCGTTGAGTCATGGACCGAAACCGAACATAGACTTGCATGTTATAACTCTAAAGGTCTTCACGTTATTTCCTCACATGTCACATCAGAAGAGTATAATAGAATCACGACTTATGAAACTTCGAAAGAAGCTTGGGATATACTTGCACTTACTCACGAACGAACTATCACGGTTAGAGAATCTAAACTTCAAAACAGCATTACACAGTTTGAGACGATTAAGATGTTAGACAGTGAGTCATTTGATGAGTTTTATTCTAGGTTTTCCAATATTGTTAAATCGACATTGAACTTAGGAGAGAAAATTGTTGACAATTGAGTCATAAAAAAATTCTAAGATCGTTACTAAGTAGTTTTGATGCAAAAGTGACGGTTTTGAACTCCTTGGGTATGGTTGATTCAAAGAAACTTAAAGAGATTTTAGGTGACATACAAACCTTTGAACTCGATATGTTTAGCTCCAAGCAAGTGCCAAAGAAAGAAAAGGTCATTACTTTGAAAGCCCAAAAGGAGGAGACTAAAATTTCGAATGACGATTTCGATTTTGATTTTTAGGATGTAGCCTTATTGGAAAAGAAGTTCAAAAAATTTCTTAAGTTCCAAAAGCAATCGAAAGATGCCAAAATATTTGAGAAATTCAAGAACAACAAGGTAGTTCCTGGCCCTAAGGATAAGAGTGAGAATATCAAAAGGGTTTGAGTCGGATAGGGGTTTTGGGTGTGAGGCGTACGGTTACAAGGTTGTCGAGTGTCTCACTAGACTTAAGAAGGAGGGAAAGAAACCGATAGCATATAACACCACCTTAAGTGATAGTGGACTGGAAGAGGGACATAGTTCCTCCATTGACCGTAACTTTGTAGCATTCATGGCATGCCATGTGAGCGACGATGATAAATCTTTCCATGAATATTCTCATGTGCATGACACTTCCGAGGCCGTTAAGTGTGAATCCCAAGTGAGTGAGGGTGAAGCTAGTGAGGATGAGGAGATCGATGTAGGAGAATTGCAAGTTGCCTTTAGTGAGTTATATGTGGAAACAGTAAAGGTGAAAAAGGGCAAACTCAAAATTACAGGTTCATTTGAATGAGCATGCCAAAGAGAATAATGATGCTTTTATTGAGGATCTTAGGGCATGGGATAAGACTCTTAGGTAGAAACTAGAATATGTGGAGAAAGAGAAAGATAGTCTTCGTGGTTTGATGGAGGCTTTAAAGAAATAGATTCTTGAGTTTGAGGAGTCTAGGCATTTGCTTGAGTCTAGGATTAGTGAGTTAGAGGAGAGATTGAAAGACTCGAGTAAAGTTAAGTTTGATTTAGAATCTAGGTCAAAGAAGTTAGATACGATGTTAGGCAATATCCAAATCAAGGGAGATAGGTCTGGTATAGGCTACAATGATAGAGTTGTTCCCATTCCCAAATCCAATACCAATCGTGTGTGAGAGCCCACTAGGAACGTTAGGAGAGTTCGATATTTTGGTTATCATTCCCGTCATGTTTACACTTGTTCCCATTGTGGTAGGAAAGGTCACCTATGACCTTAGGAATGCTCCTAGGAAGTTATGGAATAAATTTGTTTAGGTTCCCAAAACCCCCATGCATAATTTCACACCTACTTAGGTAAAGAAATCGGACTTAGAGGCTTTAGGAATTAAACTTCATGGTTCTTATTTGTTTGCACTTGATTCTTCCCAGGCTAAATATAAAAGGATGATTGTATTTCCATGTTTGTCAGACGCTAATCTTTGCATCACGATTTATATCTTGCCAGTGCTATGATATTTATATCTTTTTTTCATTTTTTGAGTCTTATTTGAAAAATAAAAAAATATTTTGTTCTTGATAATATTTTTGAAAAAAATACAAAAAGATTTTATTTTGGGTCAAAAAAACTTTTTAGAAAATCACAAGAAGATTTTTGATTTATTTTTGTATCTTGATTGTTTGATGTGGCATATTAGTGTGCTTCCCCCCATAAAGTCATTATCCACGTGTCAAGGATATTTGTTCATAAGTATTAATGTGTTGGATGATCTTAACCATTGTCTATATGGGGTTGTTTAGAAGTTGATGTGCATTTGAATTCGACTTTGTATATATGCCATCTTGGCACACATGGATGAGTTTATACGAATGTTTGGCATCTAATGCATATTTAAGTTTGGTGAGACATTTTATCTAAATTTTATCATCTATGTGTAAGTAGACTTAGGAGGAGGTGTGCATGTAAGAACTGAAGACCAAATAAATAGTACAAATAAGACAGCATTAATAACATTTCCTACAAAAATAAAATTTGCAAATAAAACAACATAAATAACAGCCATGTTAGACACAGGAGCAACAAAAAGTTTAATTCATGTAGACTTAGTAGAAAAAGAAGATGCTAAAGAATTAAATTACCATGTTTATATACACCAATTTAATTGAAAAGTTACATGAACAGTAAGAATGAACAGCGGAAACAAACAGTAACTCATAAACAATCCTCAAATCCACAGTACTACAGACAACTGTAGCAGCCCAGTCAAGCCTACGAAAGCCTATATCACGGCAACAACGGCGACAATGGCAACTCACAGGACACCGAAAAGTTTATAAATCGAAGATTATTCCAGAGTTCAATCAGAATATTTATGTCAATATTACCATAAAAACAAATCCTCAAGGATCCTTTAATGATATATCAGAATATAATAAGAATATTATCTAAGTACTCAGAGTGGTTGACCCAAAAGTTCTAATAAAAACTTGAAATTTTATTACTGAAAATTGAACATGCGATTACAAGCTTATTTTACAAGTGATAATCAAAGATACAAGCCATAATTTACAAAGTAATAGAAAGAAAACTTATAATTACAAGATAAGTTACAAACTATTGTTGCTGGAAATCCTAGTCGGAAAGTTTGAACGGAAATTTAAGAGGGTTTGGTTGTTTGAGAGTTTCTCAGATGGATTGTTTTTTTCTTTCTTTCGATTATATTATTAGTATTACTACTCATATATTTAACTTAATCTTCCTTTTTCTGCTAATATTCCTAACCTAGTTTCTAAAGCTATTAATGCTTTTTCTTGTTTATTTATTAAATGTTTACTGTCTTCAATTATTTGTGTGTCTTTGCGATCTTTTATTATTTCTAGAAATTTATAGGTAATTTTTATTAGTTTTCTTCTAAATGTTATAGAGTTTTTAATTCGTTGTTTTTCAGTTACCATAAATTTTAAAATCTTCCCTTTTCGTTTAAAATTTCTATTTCTAACTTAAGCTGGTGAATTTGTTCTCTTGCTATCTGAATTACCCACCTATTAACGGTTACACCTATATGATTTTTATTTTTTAAATCTTTTTTAGTTTTATTAATAGCGTCTTCTAAAATATTATAATCTATACGTAGTCTTCCTTTTAGAAATTCTTTTTCACTTATCATTAATTATCCTAAACGTCCTTTTTCTCCTAAGATTTCTATTTCTAATTTATATTTATGGATTTTTTCTTTTATATCTATTATTATCCAATTAACAACAAGAAATCTTTCAATTTCCTTTTGGTTTTTATATTGTATATCTCTTTTTATATAAAAGTCTAAGTTTCTATGTTCTGCAAGTAATCTAGCTCTTAACCACTCTCTTTCACTAAGCATATAAAGTTTATATTTTTAAGTGTTTTAACTTATGAGTTGTAAATCCACTCTTTTCGTTAAATAATATGTCCTATTATATAAAGATATATGATTAAAGCAGCTCTGATATCATTTTTTTTACATGGATGAACATTGACATGAATAGTAAAATGAACAGTGGAAAGAAACAGTAACTCATAAACAATCCTCAAGTCCACAGTACTATAGACAACTGTAGCAGCCCAGTGGTGGTTATTAGGTACAATATGTGTTCCTTTTTTAAATAATTGTATTCCTTATGGTGTGTACATAAATCCTCCTATTAGTGATTGAATACAATTTAATCCTAATATAAAAGGGTGATGGCTTTTTACATTTGTTATATATGTTTGTGGTAATGTAAATTTTTTATCATTTATATATATATAGGTATATTTTGTATCATTGAGTTATGGGTATTCCGTCTTTATTAAATCGAGGCACAATATATTTATTGAACATAGACCAGATAAAATATCTAATTATTTTGTTCAATGTAGAGACGATGACTCTTTAATAAATGATAAAGAAGCAACAGAAGAATTAATTAATATGTATAAAGTATATATGATTATGAACGAAATACCCTCAGACCCATGGTGTATGATAAAAGAAAATTATAATATGAGAATTTTTATACCAAAACACCCTTTTAGCCTAAACTTAAGATATATTAGTAAAGCAACATGTTCTACTGAAGTAAAAGAAGCAATAGAAAATGAGAAAAATACCAAATACTTAAATTAAAAAAATATTGAGTGTCCACGAAAAAGGGCTATGAGAGTACAAAATTAACTCCTCGTGAAAGCCACCGTTTCAAAGAGCCAAAGAAAAAATTAAGGCAATAAAAAGAATCATATGCCAAAATAGGGCCTATAGTATTTCTCTAAGTTGAGAAAAATAGAAACCTCAAATAGAGTTTAAAAAAGAAATATATATGTTTGAGGGAGTTTGGATGGAAAAATTTAAACGGGTTTGCACCACGAATCCTAATGTTGAAACATCATATCATGACGTTATTGATTTTAGAATCTTCAAAATTATTCATTTGTGTGTATGATTGATTATTTTGTTCATTTAGTTCATCTTGACTGTTTCAATGTGTTACACTTATTATTCATTTGATTTAGTTCACAAACATTCACTCCATATCCATGTTTGAGCACATTGATTCTATGTAAGCGTGATACTCACATTATTTGTCTAGTTTTATTTTTCTGTTTTGAGTTCGTTTTGCAGCTGTTTTCTCTTTCCAGTTAACTTTTCCAGGAAATTTTTTCACTGGACGAAACTTTATGAATTTTTAGTATGGATTTGAGAAATTTCATGTTGTTCAAACGACATAGAGGCCTCGTTCGAATGATGACCTGATGTCATGAGATGCATTGTTCACGCGAGGTTCAAGTGACACAGTTTTTGAGGCATCGATTTTTTCAAGATGGCCACTTGAAGTGTTGCACGAAGATCGCGAGATGTGTTACTTCGAGAGAGAGGCTAGTGTTTTGGGTTTTGTGAACTCGCTTGATGTGCTAGTTTAAGTGATCTGCCTATGTTGTTCGAGCGACCTTCTGAGAATTTTCTATTCCTTATGATTTTGTACCTGTAGACACCTCATTCTGTTACTCCTAACTCTCCTTAGGTCCCTAGTACCTCCACTCATCACTGCAAACCCTGGTCACATCTCGAGTACTGACCTAAAAGCCATCGAGCACTCCCCGGCTCAGTTTGACCCAAAAGTCAAACTCTTCATCTCCACCGAGACTTAATGAATCTCCGAAGGGCACTGAATACCCTTTCTAACGGTTCACTCCGTGCGCGATTCCGACTTACCATGCGGACGAACGATCCGTTTGCGTCGAAAACCCGACCAAGAGGCCACCGGGCACTCCCGGGCTCTGTTTGACCTAAGTCAACTCTTCAGCTCGATCGAGTCTAAATGAATCTTCAAAGGTCACTGAATACCCTTTCTAACGATCCGTCCCGTGCACGATTCTGACTTACCATACGGACAAACGATCCGTTTGACTCCGAAAGGTCACCGAAGGCTTCTCAGGCCCGGTTGACCAAAGTCAACTCCTCGAATCGGGCCAAACTCTTTAGAATGTCGAAGTACATCTCCTAAACTTTCTAATGGTCTGTCCCATGCGCAATTCGGACTTACCATGAGAACGAACGATCCATTTGGGTCCGAATAATTCCGCATCCAGCGGACCGACAAATGCTTCCGAGCAACATTTAACCCAAAGTCGACTCCCTAACTCGGGAGCGGTCCAAACGACTTTCAAAGGTCTCTGAATACCTTTCCAACGGTATGCCCCGTGCGCGATTCTGACCAACGGTTTGCCCTCGGCGGCCAATTTTCCAAAAAAGCCTAAAGCGCACTGCCAAATGACAGGTCCCAGACCCTGCCGATAGGTAGTGCCATGGCAATGCCGATCGGCAGACCCCTGGGCCTATACAAGGAGGGCTTGGCCTCATTTTCAAGGAGAGCTAAGATCCAAAGCAAATCACTCTCAACGAACCCCCAGAAACCTCTCTCAAAGGTAGCGTGATTTCAACTTCCAAATCCTCCTTTTACTCCCACTTTCCATCATTCCTTTCATCAAACTTGATGAATTAACCACTCTCCCTCATCATCCAAGTGCAAGGGTTGCTTCTCAACATTCAAGATCAAGCTCAAAGTCTCCAAGAAGGTCCATCTCTCTCATCTTTCTCTTCAAATCTTCTTAAATTTGCAATAACTTGTTTTATCACTTAAGCATTTTTATTATCTTATTTCACATATCGTAAAATACTTTTTATATAGTATTATTGCACATCTCCTATTTTCATATAAATAAAAACCCAAAAACAAGAAAAATAGGGTTTGTTCATAAATTCCAAGTAGGGATTCTCACACTTTTTCCACACTCTTCTCACAACTAAAACACTTTTTTACACACACACACACACACCTTCACAAATAAGAGATTTCTCCATTTGGATTTATGGGTTAAACCCCACCCCTCGTTTGTATGCGAACTACGTGGACTTTGATGCCTTTATATGCTACGTAGGCATCTCGGGGTAGAACCCGAGACTCGAGTCCTTTTCTCACTTCTCCTCTTATTTTCTATCTTCTCTTTATCTCATTTTCCATTATATTCTATATACTTGTTCTTAGTAATGTATTATTCCATATGCGTTATCGTTCCCTTATAACGGTCAACGTATGGGTAATCACGTAAATCTTATTTTCTACACTAATCTCACATTCCTATGGATGACTCGCTTTATCTCTTCCATGATACAAGTCGAGGATTCCTACCACCATTCTATATATACACATGCACACATATCACGGGGGGGGGGGGGGGAATATGAAGGAAAATAGAAAATATCCATGAGAAACCGAAAGGGCGGAATGGGTGCCTAACACCTTCCCATTTCATAACTAAGCCTCCGAACCCTTCTCGAATCATTTGGTTTCGCACGCACCAGTATGTCTTTGGATGCCATCCTTCGGGGTGGCTCCCCCTTTTACTTTGTCTATTTTGAGTAAAATAGACTGGCGACTCTAAATCTCTCTACATTTTCACACCTCACAAATCGACGTCGGCCGAAGCGCTCTCTCGAGAGGGGACGTGCGGGACCCGAAGGATCCCTTCCTCCCTCCACGGCGGGGATCGGGGATGGCCACAGTGGCGACTCTGCTGGGTTTCAAGCCAGTTAAACAAAAAAATTTGGCCACAGTTGGTCGAGCATCTTGCTCTCCTCGATGGTCATTTCTGGCATAGGAAGGTTTTCAACGCCCTTCCCCTTGCTACCATAAAAACCAGATAAAAACCCCCACATCTGTCACTTAAATAAACTCCCCAGGAGTCCTACCCACATCTACCAGAAGAGCCTGCACCCTCATCATCTACATCCTGAGGACCCCAAGTTTCTCCTACCTGAATGGAGTGCCTCAAACACTCCATGGACCGATGAGCCTTAACCATTTTTGAAAAGACCACAACACCCCCTTCCATGGAGTCAAATAAAATGAACCACCTTTGACCAGTCTCTATTGCCAACATCTTGCTGACTACCTTCCTCCACAACCACTTCATATAATCTTTGGGAACATGCCAAACCTTCCCGACAGACTGAGAGGGATGGGTCGACGGACGCCGATTTTCCCACAGAAATCCAAGCAACGGACGCAAGCGCTCAGTTAAATCTTCTACCAGAAAGAAATTTGAGGTCCGAGGGGGCACGACCTGCGCCCAGCCAAATTGGCGCAAGAGCCACCAAGGGAAATAAAAAGAGGTCTGTCTGAGACCAACCAACCGCACGTATGAATACTCTCCTAGCTCCATAACAGGATACAACTGTCCCCACCAAGGCACTGACCAATACAGCCCACTAGCCCCATACTCCATAAACCAATTCTCCCAGTTCTCAACATACAGGCCAATGCGGATGAAGTAGCGTGAAAAGAAGTTGGGTATAGCCTACAAAGGAAATTCTTGAGGTTTTGACAAGCGGAATCTTTCAGAAAACCACATGAACAACATCACATGGCTACCCCTCAAAAAGTCAGAACGACCTTTTCTCCAGGCATCCAGGCCATTCAGAGTCTCCGCCAATATTACCGCCGCAGGATTGCGACGATATGATATCCATGAAGTAATGGCTGCAAGTTGTGGGTCCACTCGCACCTCTCCGGTCACCAACAACAATTTTGAAACCAGGCCCTGAACAACGGCTCTAGCATAGCCAGCATCACCTACTTCCCACAAATGCACGGACTGCAACACCGCCGGGAGGGAGATCATTCCTCCAGAAACCAATGACTTGGCCGCCGAAGGCGAGATATGAAGAAGCCTAGCCAACAAATCCCTAGGAGAGCGGGAAAATTCAGGTAAAGCCGCAGTAACCCTAGGACTCACACCTAGCATGGTATAGAATTCCTCGTAGGTAGGACAAACTTCTTCCAACCCAAAGCGGAATACATGGTCTTTGGGGTACCAGAATTGTACCGCCGCTGTCAGCATATTCCACTCAAAAGGCCGATTACGCCACAAGGAAACTCGGCGCATGTTAAAAGCATCATAGTCGACATTATAAGAGCACATAGCTTCCAAGGCTTCGAGATAGTTGAAAAACTCGGTGCTACCAGGGAGAGCCATCTTGTAGGGAAAAGAAATAGTAGGCAAGTGGATAAGGATGCAAAGATGTGATGAAAATACTCCACCCTCACCTCCTTTTTATACTTGAGAACTCTCACAAAAGACATAATCCCTGCAGAAATCGGAAGGAATCCTACCCCACAAGGTACAAAAGTCTGAAGAGGGTACCAATCAAAGCTTTCAATTGATAGGACTGGACTGAACTTCCGATAGGCAGGCCAGGGTGCTTGCCGATCGGCAACCCCCCATTTTTGGAAAGTTCCTCCTTTCCTCTTTTGTCAAATCAGGAAACTCAATAAAAATATATTGATATTCTCAAAAGAATTTCAAGAATCCTGTTTTCTCCTTGTAGGATTTCCCTTTTTAATAAAACAACTTTCCTTCGAAAAATTCCAAAAAATATTGGTTTTTATGGTCTCAGCAGCAAAGTTAAAAAGCACATGTGCATGCATTCATTCATCATGAAAATAAAAGATAGTAAAAAAAACTACATTGCATTGCATATATATGTTTTCTGTGTTACATCATTTTGCAGAAAATAAAGAAAAAGCCAAAAACAAATGGGACTCAGCCCGAACCCACATTCTCTCCCTCTCTCTCTCTCTCTCTCTCTCAAGAGTTTCCACCCCTGTGGCGCGCTCTCTTCCCCCTAAGGCGAGACGACGCGCCCCCATTACCCAAGCTAGAGTCTTCCCCGGACGAGGCTGACGGCACCAAACAAGAAGGAATAGGGACAGCCTCCCGAATGTGGGCATTCACCGATGATATCCAATCTCTTATGTCTCTCAGTCAAGTGGTCGACACCCGAATTTGCTGCAAGGAAAATGACAGAATCAGTATCAATCAAAAGAAATCAAAAAAAGGGAAAAGGACCAAAAGGTTTACCGCAGGACGAAGGACCTCCTCTGTCAAACCCAGCTCCTCCGGATCCATCGCAAGAGGACGGTGCAGCATAGTCACCATTTTCTCCATCAGCCCGCCGGATGTTGTACGAAGGAGTGTGCAGCTGAACAAAAGGGACCTCCGATGTTGTCGCCGCCGCAGGTGCCAACGGACCACCACCACTGTGGGAAGACCCCACCGCCCGACTCGAACCAGCAGGAGGGAAAGGCAAAGCGTCATGTATGCTGAGCGCCATCAACCAGCTCGTCACAAAGTCCATATAGTCATACGGCACAGCCGTATCGGTATACAAAGCATAGGACTCGCCGATCATCACCGCGATCCTCTCATCCTCCAACAACTGTCGCTCCTGCCTCATAGACGTAGGAGGCTACATGGGAGGCACCACCACCTCCTCCTTAGAAATCTGACGAATCACCCTCTCCCCGAGGTACCAGGAATGGTCGAACTCATGCGCCAACAAGCGCCTCATCGGCGCGTTCACCCCAGTTATCCCTGTATCCTGAATAACTGTCCCCCAAGGATAAAAGGTCACCTGAAAATCCCCAAGAAGGCATGAGTTAGGACAAGATCAGAAGATGCAAAAACATAGACTGAAAAGGAAAGGACCTTACCTGACCAATGGTCAGGTCATTCAAGACCTGACGCACCACCTCCAGGGAAAGAGATCCCTTCGACTGCCGGTTGGCCTTACGCCATCGATACAGTCGGAAGAAGTCCCCAACAGTGTCATCCTTCAGAACAATCAGTGGGGTGTTGCACCCAATCACCTCATAGAACCACGTCTGAATTCACAAGCAAAAAGGAACGCATAAGGAAAATGCGAAGGCATGAAAGGAAAATGCGAATGCATGAAATGACAATGCGCAAAGTAAAGAATACCTCAAGGAGATACGTGGCTCCAGTAAAAGTCTGCCGGTAGCACCGGATGAATGCATCCAAAGAAGAGTAAAGGGTCACCAAGGTCAGACTCCCCCAATCATAGAAAGGGATGTTCGAAAACATCCTCAAGTATGGAAGAAACCACAAATGGACAACGGCGCCGCTCGACGCCACCATGAAACCTCCCAGCACCAACAAGATAAACAACCGGGCCATCTGCCTCACTTGCATCCCATCCTCCACATCAACCACCCTGCTCAGTAAAACATCCTTCAGCAAGGACAGCCGAATAGAATCCCCAGAGACTATCCTCCTCACATCACCAAGTGCCGCATGCACCGCCTCTGGCCTCACTCGCAAGGAGCGATCCACCTCTATCTGCTCCCCGTCATAATCCATCCCCAGCAGTTTCTGCACATCTATGGGAGTCACCGTCATCTCTCCGAAGCCAAAATGAAAGGTGTGGGTAGTGTCCCACCACCTCTCCCCCAAGGCACACAAGACTGCTGTCGAATGAGGCGTCTCATCCAGTGCAGCCGCCAACCTCCCAAAACCCGTTGATGATACCATCCATCACACCACGAGTGGAAGATGCTCCCAAACATCCTTAAGCCCCGTCGTCCAGTGGGCTCGTATGTTCTTCAAAGAAATATCCGACTGGCAAAAGGAAAAATTCATTCAAAGGTCAAGAAAAAGGACCCAAAAAGAAAGGAATGTCAAAGGTCAGGTTACTTACATAACCGCCGGGGATCACTCTCGAAGAGCGATGATGCGATGGC
Organism: Sambucus nigra; assembly: GCA_949130495.1. NCBI lineage: Eukaryota > Viridiplantae > Streptophyta > Magnoliopsida > Dipsacales > Adoxaceae > Sambucus > Sambucus nigra. The sequence continues at coordinate 571,835,805 of OX422212.1, forward strand.
TCCAGCAGCAAGGTCCGCTCATCCGCAACCGGATCAAAGGCATTCTCATTCCCCAAAGCAAGGGGCACCCTGTCCCTCCAATCCACATTCGCCCAGTCATCAACGGTCAACCACTCCCGGTGGACAGCGGTGCTCACAAAGGCGGCCATTTCTTGAAGATCGGAACTTTAGAACAATTCTCAGAGAGAAATCGTAGAAAGAGAGAATGCAAGAAGTTGTGAAAAATGAAGGGGATTCGCCCCTTTATATAGGAGGCCAAACGCCATGCCGATCGGCATAGACCACTGCCATACCGATCGGCACTGTCTCCTCACCTTCCCGAGGCAACCCAAAAGTCCGTGCCATTGTCGAATGGCACCCCTCAGTTTATGCCGGCCGGCACCCCCCTTAAAATTTCGTATAAAAATTATCAAAAAATGCCAGAAAGCCTCGAAAAATTCCCGAAAAATTCCTAAAAATCCCAGGATGAATTTTGAACATTTTCATCAGGAAAAATTTCGCATTTCTTTAGGAGAAACCTCCTTTTCCCTAGCGGAACCCTCAAAATCCAAGCAAATGACCTCTCGAGCGATGCGCCCGGACCACCTAATCACCTCCTCAGTAGAGATTACAAACTCAAATCGGTTATCTTCCCAGCGATCAGCTCCTCCGCTCAAATCAAAGGCACAAGACCTCCCCAGCCATCGGCTACCCGGTGCGATACAATATCACATGGTATTTTTCCAGCAGAAATTTGAAGAATCACCCGCCCCAGGAGATCTCTCCCAAAGGATAATCCAAATCTTCCCCAGCTCATTCATCGTTCACCAGCGGAACCTCAAATCCAATTATTATCCCTAGCTGAACCTTAAATCCAATCCTTACCCCTAGTGGAACTCTTTTCTCTTCCCAAAGGAAATGCAACCATTCTTGGGTCAGAATTGGCCTCGATCTTGGATCGTCACCTGAATTAGGTCAGAATTGGCCTCGGTCCTCGGTCGTCACAACTCTTGGGTCAAAATTGACCCCGGTCTTGGATCGTCACCTGAGTTAGGTCAGAATTGACCTCGGTCCTTGATCGTCACCACTCTTGGGTCAGAATTGATCTCGGTCTTGGATCGTCACCTGAGTTAGGTCAGAATTGATCTCAGTCCTCGGTCGTCACCATTCTTGGGTCAGAATTGGCCTCTGTCTTGGATCGTCACCTGAGTTAGGTCATAATTGACCTCGGTCCTCGGTCATCACCATTCTTGGGTCAGAATTGGCCTCGATCTTGGATCATCACCTGAATTAGGTTAGAATTGGCCTCGGTCCTCGGTCGTCACCACTCTTGAGTCAAAATTGACCCCGGTCTTGGATCGTCACCTGAGTTAGGTCAGAATTGACCTCGGTCCTCGATTGTCACCACTCTTGGGTCAGAATTGACCCCGGTCTTGGATCGTCACCTGAGTTAGGTTAGAATTGACCTCGATCCTCGGTCCTCGGTCGGTACCACTCTTGGGTCAGAATTGACCCCGGTCTTGGATCGTCACCTGAGTTAGGTTAGAATTGACCTCGGTCGTCACCACTCTTGGGTCAAAATTGGCCCCGGTCTTGGATCGTCGCCTGAGTTAGGTCAGAATTGACCTCGGTCCTCGGTCGTCACCACTCTTGGGTCAGAATTGACCCCGGTCTTGGATCGTCACCTGAATTAGGTCAAAATTGACCTCGATCCTCGGTCGTCACCACTCTTGGGTCTGAATTAACCCCGATCTTGGATCGTCACCTGAGTTAGGTCATAATTGACCTTGGTCCTCGGTCGTCACCACTCTTGGGTCAGAATTGACCCCGGTCTTGGATCGTCACCTGAGTTAAGTCAGAATTGATCTCAGTCCTCGGTCGTCACCACTCTTAGGTCCTCAGAATCGACCTCGACCCTCTGAATTGGTCATCCTCGCTTCCTTAGGTCCTCAGAACCGACCTCGACCCTCTGAATTGGTCATCCTCGCTTCCTTATGTCCTCAGAATCGAGCTCGACCCTCCGAATTGGTCATCCTCGCTTCCTTAGGTCCTCAGAACTGACCTCGACCCTCTGAATTGGTCATCCTCGCTTCCTTAGGTCCTCAGAATCGACCTCAACCCTCTGAATTGGTCATCCTCGCTTCCTTAGGTCCTCAGAACCGACCTTGACCCTCTGAATTGGTCATCCTCGTTTCCCTAGGTCCTCATAATTGACCTCAACCCTCTGAATTAGTCATCCTCGCTTCCTTAAGTCCTCAGAATCGACCTCGACCATCTGAATCGGTCACACCCTCTCAGAACCATCATGCGGTGTCCAATCGACGGCTATCATTTGTTCTAAATTCACCCGTCGAGGGGCTCTGTAGATACCTCATTCTGTTACCCCTAACTCTCCTTAGGTCCCTAGTACCTCCACTCATCACTGTAAACCCAGATCACGTCCCGAGTACTGACCTAAAAGCCATCGGGCAATCCCCGGCTCAGTTTGACCCAAAAGTCAAACTCTTCATCTCAATCGAGACTCAATTAATCTCCGAAGGGACTTAATACCCTTTCTAATGGTCCACCCCGTGCATGATTCCGACTTACTATGCGGACGAACGATCCGTTTGCGTCTGAAACCCGACCTAGAGGCCACCGGGCACTCCCGGGCTCTGTTTGACCTAAGTCAACTCTTTAGCTCGATCGAGGCTGAATGAATCTTCGAAGGGCACTGAATACCCTTTACAACAATCCATCCCTTGTGCGATTCTGACTTACCATGCGGACGAACGATTCGTTTGACTCCGAGAGATCACCGAAGGCTTCTTGGGACCGTTTGACCAATGTCAACTCCCCAAACTGGGCCAAACTCTTTGGAATGTTGAAGTACATCTCCTAAGCTTTCTAACGGTCCATCCTGTGCGCGATTAGGACTTACCATGCGGACGAATGATCCATTTGCGTCCGAACAATTCCCCGTCCAACGGACCGACAAACGCTTTCGAGCCACATTTGACCCAAAGTCAACTCCCCAACTCGGGAGCGGTCTAAAGTACTTTCAAAGGTCTCTGAAATACCTTTCCAACGGTATGCCCCGTGCGCGATTCTGACCAACGGTTTGCCCTCGGCGGCTAATTTTCCGAAAAATCCTAAAGCGCACTGCCAAATGACAGGTCCCAGACCCTGCCGATAGGTAGTGCCATGGCAATGCCGATTGGCAGACCCCTGGGCCTATAAAAGGAGTCCTTGGCCACATTTGCAAGGAGAGCTCAGATCAGAAGCAAATCACTCTCAACGAACCCCCAGAAACCTCTCTCGAAGGCAGCGTGATTTCAACTTCCAAATCCTCCTTTTACTCCCACTTTCCAACATTCCTTTCATCAAACTTGATGAATTAACCACTCTCCCTCATCATCCAAGTGCAAGGGCTGCTTCTCAACATTCAAGATCAAGCTCAAAGTCTCCAAGAAGGTCCATATCTCTCATCTTTCTCTTCAAATCTTCTTAAATTTGCAATAACTTGTTTTATTACTTAAGAATTTTTATTATCTTATTTCACATATCCTAAAATACTTTTTATATAGTATTATTGCACATCTCCTATTTTCATATAAATAAAAACCCAAAAAACAAGAAAAAGAGGGTTTGTTCATAAATTCCAAGTAGGGATTCTCATACTTTTTCCACACTCTTCTCACAACTAAAACACTTTTCTACACACACACACACACACATTCACAAATAAGAGATTTCTCCATTTGGATTTATGGGTTAAACCCCACCCCTCATTTGTATGCGAACTACATGAACTTTGATGCCTTTATAGGCTACGTAGGCGTCTCGGGGTAGAAACCAAGACTCGAGTCCTTTTCTCACTTCTCCTCTTATTTTCTATCTTCTCTTTATCTCATTTTCCATTATATTCTATATACTTGTTCTTAGTAACGTATTATTCCATATGCATTATCGTTCCCTTATAACGGTCAACGTAGGGGTAATCACATAAATCTTATTTTCTACACTAATCTCACATTCCTACGGATGACTCGCTTTATCTCTTCCATGATACAAGTCGAGGATTCCTACCTCCATTCCATATATACACATGCACACATATCACGGGGGGGGGGGGGGGGGAATATAAAGGAAAATAGCAAATATCCATGAGAAACCGAAAGGGCGGAATGGGTGCCTAACACCTTCCCATTTCATAACTAAGACTCTGAACCCTTCTCGAATCATTTGGTTCGCACGCACCATTATGTCTTTGGATGCCATCCTTCGGGGTGGCTCCCCCTTTTCTTTTGTCTATTTTGAGTAAAATAGGCTGGCAACTCTAAATCTCTCTACATTTTCACACCTCACAAACCGACGCCGTCCGAAGCGCTCTCCCGAGAGGGGACGCGCGAGACCCTTAAGGATCCCTTCCTCCCTCCGCGGTGGGGATCGGGGATGGCCACAGTACCTTATTTGACTTATTATTGATATTATAATATTTTCTTACTTTTAGACAGTTTTTTTGCAGTTCTTCATGGTTTTTCATGCTTATTTAATGATACTGCATTATTCGTTTAGTCACATCTTTGTTGATTTTGATAATTCATCCCATGTGACTTTTGTTTGCTAGCTATGGATTTGGTATCTTTTGATCATTATTAGTTGTTTGTTTCATGTTTATCTCGATATACTTCATTTCTTACTCTTATTATAGATATATTGATAAATTGTTTATCCTTTCACTTATTGTCTATTCGAGATAAAAAGGGGGATAGACATATGTGATGTAGGGGGAGAGTTTGTTTGATGAGCATATCTATTTGATGCATTACACAGTGGTATCATTCTTGTGATCACATGCCTTCATGATTAGTTTTACACATATTGGTATCAATTAATATCATGTTATCTAATCTTGCTTACATGTTTAATAAATGATTTGAATTTGTACTTTACATATTGGTGTTGATATTTCATATTGATATCATAATGGTTATATCATTTGTTCCACCATACTTCACTGGGTATTTGTATGTTTCATGTGTGTATGTATGCTTAAGAGATTCGAGATTTCAAGTCTACATCACATTCAGACAGCTTTTACAATCTTGTCCTGTATTTTTTAAATTTTAGATTTCATAGATGGGATTTGGGCGATAAATGGACTGACGGACCATCTTAGGCATTTCACTATTTGGCCTTTGTCCTGAAATAGTACAAGGGGGATATTTAGAAGGATAAAATTTGCAATTGAGTCTGTTGTTGTATTTGACTTATTCCTGGAACAAAATAATGTTTTTTAGTCATCGATAGATTTTTATTTTCATGATCCCACACAGTCTATAACATAGAGTTTATTGAAAATGTTGCGACCAGGCTTCAAAGATAAATCATGCCAAGATTATTTTGGTGCACGTTTCACGTCTTCATTGCATTCCGAGATCGCTCAAGTATGAATGCGTAATGTTTATGGGACTCGAAAAAATATTTTAGGATGTTATTTTTGTTACAAAAATGTTTTTAGAATTTTAAACTTTGTTTATTCTGAGATAAAGATGGTTATAGTTGTGTAAATCACAAACTCTTGTTTTCAATCGCTCAAACGACTTTGAATGTCATTCAAGAAAGATCAGCATGTCGTTCACGCGACATGGGCATCTCGTTCGAGGGACATGCAATTTTCATCCAAATGATGTGCCGACTTAAATTTATAATTTAAGTCATGTTTCTCTCAGAGGAAATCAGTTTCCATACAGTACGTTTTCTGCACAAGTTTTCTAAGATTTTTAAAGACTAAAAATAACCTTAGAGTTTTAGAGATCCGTGATTTCATTCACATATGCAAAAGTGATCTTTGTTTGCACCCTTGGGAGTTGTTCATCACTTTGGACATCATTAGGTTTTTCGATGAATAAGCGAAGGAGTTCGTGTGTGGAATCTGTAGACGTTGCCAAGCTACATCGGCAGACACCGAGGCACTCATGGACGCATGTGTTGTGGACGATGATCACAGAAGGATATTCGTGTGGGCACTGTGGTGGAGTGGTTGAAGATCAGAGAAGCTCCAAGGCCTCTAGGGGATCGATTCGCTGAGTAAGTCAGTCTTTATACTTTGTAATACCACACAATAGTGATTGTCTGGCTTGGGTCATCCGATATTTTTTCCCCTAGTAGTTTCCTCATATATTCGATGTCGCCTTTTATGAACTTATATATTTTACCTGCTCATATATCTAGATGCATGTTTAGGATTGATTAAGATAAAATTGGGCTAAGTTAAAATCGGTTCATAAACTTGGTGCGGTTTAAAATTTGGAAAAAGGTTGTTTTTAAAAAAGTTGGTTTGTCTTCCTTAAAACACACTCAAAAGAAAAAGTGGCCTTCATTATTAGTTAGAGGTCCTTAAATTTGATAAATATTTAGTGTTCGGACATTGCATTTAGATAAACAACAATGTAGTACTAAAATAATATCATAGTGCTAAAATAACAATGCAGTAGATAATATTACAATGCACTTGTTAGAGAATTGTACTAAAATTTCATTTCAATCTATGGGGACAATTTAGTCGTGAATTGACCCACATGTCTACCGATCCTCCCACATACATTCATCGAAGACAATAAAAGTAGATTGAAACAAGACATGTCAATTCACTGTTCACGTGAGGTTCAAGGGACACATTTTTCGAGGTGTCGATTTTATCAAGATGGTCGCTAGAAGGGTCGGGCGAATCTTTTGAGATGTGTTGCTTAGAGAGAGAGGCTACTATGTTGGGTTTTGTGAGCTCGCTTGATGTGATGGTTTTAGCGACTTACCTATGTCATTCAAACGACAAGGCTAAGTCGATCGAGCGACCTATTTTGAATTTTTTGTTCCTTTTGATTTCATACAGGATTTGACTTACTGCTAATATCATAATGATTGGTTACTTCTCGATAGTTTTTTTGCTGTTCTTCTTAGTTATTCATGCTTATTTGATAATACTGCATTATTCGTTTAGTTACATCTTCACTGATTTTGATCATTCATCTCATGTGACTTTTGTTTGCTAGCTACAGATTTGGTATCTTTTGATAATTATTAGTTGGTTGTTTCATGTTTATTTCGATATACTTCACTGGCTACTCTTATTCTAGATATATTGATAAACTGTTTATCTTTTCACTTATTGTCTATTCAAGACAAAAAGGGGGAGAGATGTATGTGATGTAGGGGGAGAGTTTGTTTGATACATTACAGAGTGGTACCATTCTTGTGATCATATACATTCATGAATAGTTTACACATATTAGTATCAATTGGTATTACGTTATCTAATCTTGCTCACGTGTTTAACAAATGATTCGATTTTGTAATTTACATATTGGTATTGATATTTTATATTGATATCATAATGGTTATATCATTTGTTCCTAAATATTTCACTAGGTATTTATTTGTTTCATGTGTGTAGGTATGCTTAAGAATCTTGAGATTTCAAGTCTACATCACATTCAGACAACTCATGCTTGTCGGACCATCATTTACAGTCTTGTCCTGTATTTTTTGATTTTGGGTTTTATGGATGGGATTTAGGTGTCATACTTCTTGACAACCTGACTTAGGCATTTGGATTTTATCACAGAATAGTCAAAGGGGGATATTTATAAGGACAAAATTTCTAATTGAGTCCGTTGTTGTATTTGACTTATTCCTAGAATAAAACAATGTTTTTGAGTCATAGATAGATTCTTATTATCGCAATCCTACACAGTATATGACATAGAGTTTATTGAAGACGTTGTAGCCAAGCTTCAAATATAAATCATGCCGAGCTTATTTTGGTGCGCGTTTCATATCTTTATTGCATTTCGAGATCGCTCAGGTATGAATGCGTAATATTTATAGGACCCAAAAAAATGTTTTAGGATGTTATTTTTGTTAAATAATGTTTTCAAAATTTTAAACCTTGTTTATTCTTAGATAAAGATGGTTTAGAGTTGTGTAAATCGAAAACTCTTATTTTCAGTGGTTCAAACGACTTTGAATGTCATTCAAGTGAGATGAGCGTGTCGTTCGAGCGACATGTGCATCTTGTTCGAGCGACATGCATTTTTCGTTCAAACGATGTGCCGACTAAATTTTATTATCTAACGCATGTTTCTCTCATAATTTCGTAGGTTTCCAGTCCAGAAAATCAGTTTCCATAATACATTTTCTGCACAAGTTTTCTACGACTTTTAAAGACTAAAAATATCCTTAGAGTTTCAAAGATCCAAGCTTTCATTCACATATGCAAAATTAATCTTTGTTTGCACTACTTGGAGGTATTCATCACTTTGAAGATCGTTGGATTTTGTGATGAAGAAACGAAAGAGTTCATGTGCGGAATCCGTAGACATTTCCAAGCTACATCGGTGGACACCGAGGCATTCGTGGATGCCTGTGCTGTGGAAAGGTATCGCAGAAGGATATTGGCATGGGCACTGTGGAGGAGTGGTTGAAAATCAGATAAGCTTCAAGACTTGTGGGGGATCGAGTCGTTGAGTAAGTCTTTCTTTGTACTTTGTAATACTACATCATAGTGATTGTCTGGCTTGGGTCATCCGAGGTTTTTTCCCTTAATGGTTTCCTCGTACCTTCAGCGTCACCTTCTGAGGACTTATTTATTTTACTTGCTTTAATCACTAGATGCATGTTTAGGATTAATCAAGATAAAATTGGGCTAAGTTAAAATTGGTTCACACACTTGGTGCGGTTTAAATTTTGGAAAAAGGTTTTTAAAAAAGAAAGTTAGATTGTCTTTCTTAAAACACATTCAAAAGAAAAACGGGCCTTCACTATTAGTTAGGGGTCCTTAAATTTGATAAATATTTAGTGTTCGGACATTGCATTTGGTTAAACAGCGATGTAGTACTAAAATAATATCATAGTGCTAAATTAACAATGCACTATGTAAACTTAAAATGCACTTGTTAGAGGATTATACTAAAATTGCATTTCAACTTATAGGGTGGTTATTCGATAACCCTCTACCAATTTAGTCGTGAATTGACCCACATGTCCACCGATCCTTCCACATACATGCATCAAAGACAATAAAAGTACGTTGAAACAAGCTATATCAATGCACTGTTCACGTGAGTTTCAAGGGACACATTTTTTGAGGTGTCAATTTTGCCAAGACGGTCGCTAGCAGGGTCGCGCAAAGCTTGCAAGATGTGTTGCTTCGAGCGAGAGGCTACTATTTTGGGTTTTGTGAGCTCGCTTGATGTGCTGGTTTTAGCGACCTACCTATGTCGTTCAAACGACAAGGCTAAGTCGATCGAGCGACCTTTTGAGAATTTTGTGTTCCTTTTGATTTCGTACATGATTTGACTTACTGCGTATATCATAATGTTTGGTTACTTTTGGACAGTTTCTTTTTTTAAGTTCTTGTTGGTTATTCATGCTTATTTTATGATATTACATTATTCGTTTATTCATATCTTCGCTGATTTTGTTGATTCATCTCATGTGACTTTTGTTTGCTAGCTACGGATTTCGTATCTTTTGATCATTATTAGTTGGTTGCTTCATGTTTATCTCTATATACTTCATTAGTTACTCTTATTCTACATATATTTATAAATTGTTTATCTTTTCACTTATTGTCTATTTGAGACAAAAAGGGGGAGGGATGTATGTGATGTAGGGGGAGTTTTTTTTTATGCATTACAAAGTGGTATCATTCTTATGATCACATACCTTCATGATTAGTTTACACATATTTTTATCAATTAATATCATGTTATATAATATTGCGAACATGTTTAACAAATGATTTGAATTTGTACGTTACATATTTGTATTGATATTGCATATTGATATCATAATGGTTATATCATTTGTTCCTCCATACTTCACTCGGTATTTGTTTGTTTCATGTGGTTAGGTATGCTTAATAGATTCAATATTTCAAGTCTACATCACATTCATACAGCTCATGCTTGTCAGACCATCATTTACAGTCTTATCATGTATTTTTCTATTTTGGGTTTATGGATGGGATTTAGGCGTTATATGGCTTAACGGCCCGACTTAGGCATTTCACTGTTTAGGTTTTATCCCGAAATAGTTAAAGGGGGGAATTTGTAAGGAAAAAAATTTCAATTAAGTCTGTTGTTGTATTTGACTTATTCCTAGAACAAAACAATGTTTCAGAGTCATAGATAGATTTTTATTATCACAATCCCTCACAGTCTATAACATAGAGTTTATTGAAGACGTTGAGGCCAAGCTCAAAGATAAATCATGCAGAGATTATTTTGGTGCACGTTTCACATCTTCATTGCATTCTGACATTGCTCATGTATGAATGCGTAATGTTTATGGGACTTGAAAAAATATTTTAGGATATTATTTTTGTTAAAAAATATTTTTAGAATTTTAAACTTCATTTAGTTTGAGATAAATATGGTTTAGAGTTGCGTAAATCAAAAACTCTTATTTTCAGTGGTTCAAATGACTTTGAATGTCGTTCAAGAGAGATCATAATTGACACACCCCAACCCAGTTACTTATAATGAAGTTTGAAAGTCAAAGTGAATCAAATAATAATTATCTTAAACAAAGCATAATCATGAGTATTCTTTTTCAATTATTAACATGAATTAATAAAACTAAAACCTTTCACAATTTAAAAGTAATTGTGCTTATTCAAACTTACTAAAAGGATAATTAAGCTTAAATTACCCCATTTACGTTTGACCAAATCATGATTTTATTCGTCCCTGGATAACCCCACCGACCTCCTAGATTTGGCAGTGATATCACTGAAGACTCTCCGTAGGCCCCCAAGTTTTAAACTCTTTACTTATAATATCCTTTTAAGTATATGCGGAAGCGAAGATGATGGTTCAAATACACAAATTAACAAATTTTAATTTATTTTTCAAATTAAAATTAAACAAAGTGAAATTAAATTAAAACACACACTAATATTAATTTCACTTAAACCATATTAATTAATCCAAGTCCTAGAAAATTTGCCAAAGTCATATTTTTCGATTTTATCACGTTAGGCCAAACCAATTTTATTAAATTAAATTAAATGACTTGAATTAAATTAAATTAACTAAACATTACCCAATATTAATTTGCACCAAATTAAACAAGTAGTGATTAAATTAAACCAATTTTATCTTTTTACCTAAGCATGCGTTCTAGGTGATTTTGCTAAAGATAAACTAAACAATTAATCCACTACGTTGCGATGTACGAGGAAAAACCCACAACGGGAAAAAACCTTGGACGGCCCTAGCCTTAAGTCCACTAAGTATGGATTTACAAATTACAAGACAAAAAGACTTACAACACATGACTCGATCCCTCTCAAGCCTCGACGCTTCTTCTTGTAAACACCTCCGCCTAGTAGACAACCCCGGAGCTCCACCAGAATCTCTGCCTTCACCAATGAGACATAGGTACACCGTCAACCACACATGGTGTCTTTCACCACGTGAGAATGCCGCAGCAAAACGAACTCTTCTTCTTTATGGGATGCAGAAGAAAACCTAAACTTATCTTCAAACGAATGTAGAGATAAACCGGTGCCAAACGCTCCAAGCAAGGTATATGTATATGTGAGCTTGGATAAACAATCTTTGGGTGTAAAACAAGTATTTGAAAGATTTTTCTTGAAGGAATAAACACACAAAACAATGAACTTTTTCTTGAAAAGTTAAACTCTCAAAAACACTCTCTAGGAGTTTGTAGGCTATGAAAAAGTTGGTTCTAAAAGTTGGTTCCCGCACTTTATCAAATCTGGCAAAAGATAGTGGGGAAAAGTAGTGGAAAAAGTGGGAAAACCGTCAAAAACTACCCAAAAACGTTTCCCGCCAAAACTCGTTCGAATAACTTTTTCGTTCGAACGACTTTTCGTTCGAACATATTTACTAACGAAGTTCCAGAATGGAAAAAAGAAAATTCGTCAGAAATCTCGTTCGAACGACCTGGCAATCTCGTTCGAACGAGATTCCAGTGTGCATCGAACGACGTTCCAGAAAATCAGAAAAATGAAATATTAATTTTAAGCCCAAAATTTTTATGGAAAGTTCTAAAAAATATTTTTCTCAGTAAAACAAAGTCGTTAAAATTAATTTATAAAAATTATAAATTACACCCAATTAAATTCCAAGCTCCTATATATATATATATATATATAATTGCATTCATATCTTAGGAGCATGGAACAATGTTGTTGACGTAGAAATGAGGCACTTTAAACTCGGCATTTTGATGAAGCTTTAAACTTGGCTGCTACGTCTTCAACTTTAGTACGTCATAGGATTGAAGGATGATCAATAACTCTATCCTATGACTCAAACTTTTTTTCCCGGAATTGAGCCAAAACTACAAAGGACTCAATTGGAAATTTGTGTACTTACAAATCTCCCTCTTTGGCTATTCTGGGACAAAAACCAAACAAAAATCCTAAAGGACCGTCAAGCTCTACTAGAATGACAAAAAGTCCCACCCAAAATAAAATTACAATGCTTGATTCAAACAACCCAAGGATTAACATCTTTGCCGGTGAAAGTTGCTACTTAGAAGAATTCCTGCACACTTAAGCAAACTATCAAACGCATAGGGAATATCAAAATATTAAATGCAATTAAAATAATTACTCCCCCTAAATTAACTCTACCCTTTATCAAATAAAATCTACCTAAGAAGGTCACGACTCCCCCTAAGTTAAATCTCCCCAAAACTAAGATATGAGTACAATAGGAATAGACACCATTTCTCCCCCTATCATTCTCCCCCTTTTTTTCAGGAATAGACAAAAGATAACAAACTAATTTAAACATGATGCTTAGAGTGATAAGAACATGAAAGCATATGGGAAACAAAAGCACAATCTAATCCATGCAAATAATAACGAATACTAACTAAGATGCAAGAAAATGATACCAATATGATACATAACTATTAAGCATGTGATATCAACAAAGAATGCAACAAGATAGATACCAATTATGAATTAAAGCATAGATGGACTAGAAAGCAAGGCAAAGACAAAACAATATATATATATATATATATATATATATATATATATATATATATATATATATATATACACACACACACAAATGACACAAAAATACAATTAGTTTAGCACACTCGTAGGGCAAAAATGTCTCATATGGAAACGGCAGTGTAGGGGTGTGAACTAGTAACAATTAGATTTAGACCCAAACACTTAAAATACGTTCACGGAGTTCTCATTTGATTGCAAACTTTATCACATTTGAATATAACTTCATGTGACAATAAAGATTGAACTCAATGAACAAACATAAACAATGCATACAAGCCTAGCATGTTGATGATTCTACAAACCAATAGATTCATGACATTGAAAGCGCAACTAGGATAAACGGACATTGTGCAAACCGTTGATATACCATCCAAACTCCCTCAATAAGCATATATATTTTCGAATGAATATATCAATCAAATGGAGGCTTTGGCAATTATTTTTCTTTTTAATGCCATATTATCTGTTTTTAGGCCTTTGGACCACGTATTTCTTTTACGTCCATTTCAAACGGTGGCTTACAATCGAAAAGGATAATAAATCCTTTCGGATCCCTTCCCCGTGCACATTTACTTATCATTTTTTATTTCTCACAAATCTCACGTGCAACGGATTTTGACATGCACTAGTCCTCCTAGGTCATAAATATGTAGATGACTAGATTGGTAGGAGAACACCTCACAAAGCTCTAATATAACATGTGACGTTAAAATTTCAAAAGAGCTCGTGCATGTGTGAATAGAGTCATATAAAAATAGAATCCATTTAATCTATACAAAATCCAACTACTCCATAAAAATATGGTAAAGAACATTTTAAGGATTGACAATTTAAACCAAAAGTTCTAACCACATGGGAGCGTTAAAGGAGGGATTCAAACACAAGTATATGCCACTTAAAGTGAGTCAAACCAAAATACACACAAAATAAAATCTTTTTGAGTTTTTGAACTTTTTAACCAAAAAAAATATTTACTCAAAAGACAAACAAAAATCATTTGTATTTTTCATTAAGCCTAAATTACCAAACAAGTAAAAACACAAATGATAAACAAAAATCTTTTTGTATTTTTCATTTAATGCAAACAAAAATGAAAGAAATATAATACAAAAGATAAACAAAAATCATAATTCTATCATGTGATTAAACATGGAGCATAGACTAGAAAATGATTAAAACAAGCATACATTTAGCATGTGAATATAGCATGAAGTACAAAAGCTAAAGTATGCAAATAGAACTAACACATTCAACCTTTAGATTTTACAAGGGAGGAAGCATGTGAAAGTAAATGAGAATCAAATACCCTATCTTGTAAAGCTACCAAGTCAGATCTCCTAACCCAAACTAATGAAGGGTGACAATCTCGGGGTGTAGGAATCTTGGCTACCTTGGTTGCCTTACGTTGGGATTTTCTAGAAAATATTTTAAGATCAAAACAAAATTTCTTAATATTGCCTTTTTTACCACAATGTGAACACTTGAACTCACGGCGAAAAGATTTACCTAAGGAGTGATCTCTAAAGGCTTTCCTAGGTGATTCTCCTAAAACGTTGGTTTTGGCTTTTTGAGTAGATTCATTACAAGTATCGAAGCCTAAACCACAAGTGTCATTTTTAATTTGAACCGTTCCTAATATTTTATCTAATTTTTTCGAACGACACTCCAAATCAAATTTGACATTACTAGAGTCTTTTAATTTGTTTTCTAATTCTAGAATGTTAGGCTCTAATAACACATTTCTCTCTTCAAACTCGAGAAGATCCTTTTTCAAGGATTCCATTAAACCTCTAAGGCTATCTCTCTCGCCTTCTATATATTCTAGCTTCTCTCAAAGAGATCTCTCTCGTGTCCTAAGGTCTTCCACATCAACCTCTTCTTCATTTTCACTCTCTCTTTCTTCTTCACTCTCACTACCATAAAAAATAAGGGAATTATAAACTTTGACCTCGGAAGTGTCATGTGTTTGAATATCTTCATGAGAAGATTCATTATCGATGCTAACATGACTAGCCATAAAAGTCACAAAGTTAGGCTTAGTGGGGGAATCGGGTCCCTCTTCCTTATCACTATCACTAAGGGTCGCATTATATAAAATGGGTCGCTTACCCTCTCTCCTTAGTTTAGTGGGGCACTCAGAAGCCCTATGGCCATAACCCTCATAACCAAAACACCTATTTGACTCGTCCCTATTTAACTTTTCATTAATAGTTTTAGGGATTTTATCGGCTTTGTCATGCCTAGATTTATCAAATTTCTTAAATTCATTTTTAAATTTATCTTTGTTCAATTTAAGAAATTTTTGAAATTTTCTAGAAAAAAATAGCCATGTCTTCCGAGTCACTATCACCCTCGCTCTCTACTACTTATTTTTCCTCTTTCTGGGATTTTAAAGCAATGCCCTTTTCAGTTTTATTTTCAGTTTTAGAAGGAAACATGTCTAGTTCATAGGTTTGTAAATCACCTACGAGCTCTTCTAATTTCATAGAGGCTAAAGTTGGTAAAAAATTTATAACAATCACTTTTGGAATAAATCTATCGAGTAGGGACCTTAAAATTTTCTTTACAACTCGACTGTCGGGTATTTTCTCTCCCAAGTTAAAAGATGAATTAACAATATCTGAAAGTCTAGCATAAAATTCATCAAAAGTTTCTTTTTCGTTCATTTTGATAGTTTCAAATTGAGTGGTGAGGTTTTGGAGTTTCGAAGCTTTAACGACACTCGTACCTTCGTGAGTGAGTTGTAAAATATCTCACGCTTCTTTAGCGGTCTCACACCTCATTATGCGTCGGAATTAATCCGGTGTGACAGCGCTAAACAAGGCGTTTAAACCACGGGAATTAAAGTTTGAAAGTTTAAATTCACCCTCACTCCATCTATCGGTCGGTTTGGAAACATGTTCATTTTCTACTAAATGAGTTGGTGGAGACCACCCGTTAACTACAGACATCCAAACCCTCTCGTCGATAGATTTAAGTGCCGATTTCATACGCGCTTTCCAGTACGCGTAATTAGAACCATCGAAAATAGGAAATTTTGAGAATGGGGAAAATTCCATTTTAGCCAAAAATTATTTAAAGGATCTTAACGAAATAATTTATCGCTTTGGCTCTGATACCAATTTAAAGACTCCCCGTAGGCCCCCATTTTTTAAACTCTTTACTAATAATTTCCTTTTAGGTATATGCGGAAGCGAAGATGATGGTTCAAATACACAAATTAACAAATTTTAATTTCGTTTTCAAATTAAAATTAAACAAAGTGAAATTAAATTAAAACACACACTAATGTTACTTTCACTTAAACCATATTAATTAATCCAAGTCCTAGAAAATTTTCCTCAGTCATATTTTTTGATTTTATCATGTTACGCCAAACCAATTTTATTAAATTAAATTAAATGACTTGAATTAAATTAACTAAACATTATCCAATATTAATTTGCACCAAATTAAACAAGTAGTGATTAAATTAAACCAATTTTATCTTTTTACCTAAGCATGCGTTCTAGGTGATTTTGTAAAAGATAAACTAAACAATTAATCCACTACGTCGTGATGTACGAGGAAAAACCTACAACGGGAAAAAAACCTTGGACGACCCTAGCCTTAAGTCCACTAAGTATGGATTTACAAATTACAAGACAAAAAGACTTACAACACACGACTCGATCCCTCTCAAGCCTCGATGCTTCTTCTTGTAAATACCTCCGCCTAGTAGACAACCCTGGAGATCCACCGGAATCTCGGCCTTCACCAATGAGACATAGGTACACCGTCAACCACACATGGTGTCTTTCACCACATGAGAATGCCGCAGCAAAACGAACTCTTCTTCTTTATGGGATGTAGAAGAAAACCCAAACTTATCTTCAAACGGATGTAGAGATAAATCGGTGCCAAACGCACCAAGCAAGGTATATGTATATATGAACTTGGATAAACAATCTTTTGGTGTAAAACAAGTGTTTGAAAGATTTTTCTTGAAAGAATAAACACACAAACCAATGAACTTTTTCTTGGAAAGTTAAACTCTCAAAAACACTCTCTAGGAGTTTGTAGGATATGAAAAAGCTTGTTCCCGCACTTTATCAAATCTGGCAAAAGATAGTGGGGAAAAGTAGTGGAAAAATCATCAAAAACTGCCCAAAAAAAATTCTCGCC
Source organism: Sambucus nigra (assembly GCA_949130495.1). NCBI lineage: Eukaryota > Viridiplantae > Streptophyta > Magnoliopsida > Dipsacales > Adoxaceae > Sambucus > Sambucus nigra. The sequence continues at coordinate 571,852,993 of OX422212.1, forward strand.
AAAACTCGTCCAAACGACTTTCCGTTTGAACGGATTTACTAACGAAGTTCCATAATGGAAAAAAGAAAATTCGTCAGAAATCTCGTTCGAACGACCTGGCATCTCGTTCGAACGAGATGTGAGTTCGTTCGAACGACCTGGCAATCTCGTTCGAACGAGATTCCAGTGTGCATCGAACGACGTTCCAGAAAATCAAAAAAATAAAATATTAATTTTAAGCCCAAAACTTTTACAGAAAGTTCTAAAAAATATTTTTCTCAGTAAAACAAAGTCGTTAAAATTAATTTATAAAAATTATAAATTACACTCAATTAAATTCCAAGCTCCTATATATATATATGAAATTGCATTCATACCTTAGGAGCATGGAACAATGTTGTTGACATAGAAACAAGGCACTTTAAACTCAGCATTTTGAAGAAGCTTTAAACTTGGCCGCTACGTCTTCAACTTTAGTACGTCACAGGCTTGAAGGATGATAAATAACTCTATCCTATGACTCAAACATTTTTGTCCGGAATTGAGCCAAAACTACAAAGGATGCAATTGGAAATTTGTGTCCTTATAATCACAATATCTGAAAAATATAAACATGGGAACCATGAGCAAAATAGCTCAGCAAATGCATCACTACTATACTATTGCATAAAATTAAATGCAATAAATCATATTCCCGTGATGATATATGCATACTTATCCATCCCATTCATACAGAATGACCAATTATATACTTATCCGGCTCATTCATAAAGAATGGCCAATTATATACTTATCCGGATCATTCATAAATAATGACCAATTTTATACTTATCCGGATCATTCACAAAGAATTACCAATTATATACTTATTCGTCTCATTCATAAAGAATGAACAACTTATCTGAATCATGATTCGCATATCCTGTCTGCAATAGACAATTCTCCCCAATTTCGGGTCGAGGAGTAACCTCTAATTTCGGTAAAATGAAATGAAAAGTTTCATATTCATAATATTATGATCATGTCCATAACTATGCATAAATACATCTTACCAGTGAGTAATATTCTAAGCGTATCCATAGTCATATATAAATGCATCTTACCAGTAAGTACACTCACCTTGGCCATTTAATAAGTTTTGGCCCTTGCCTTTGTCTGGCACTTGTTCAACCAGTTATCCTTCCCTTCCTATATTATTACAATATTAGTGTCATCATAATAATATTACCAATCCAAATAATCACTTAAACATAATTCAATTCATAAGCATCATATGATCCCATTAAAATCATTTATCATAAATGAAGTCTCATCCAATTTTATGTTAAGATATTTAGCATATCCAATTCATGGTCCAAACATATGAAGAACGTGTGCGCTCGCGTTCAAATGATCAAATTATATATAAAACCCTTTTAACACAAACAAACCCTAAACATGCAGCAGTATGTGATTGAATAAATTGATAATCTACGCAAGAACATTCAAACACATGCAATTAAGGAAAAATCCCCCTCAGGGGCAAAACCATTTATTTTCACTATAATTTGTAAGAAAACGGCTTACAATCGGATTACAATGAAAATACAAGTTTCCTAAGAATTACCCTCGGGTATCGGATTCTGTAGTCGCGGCTGGAATTATCCCTTTCCAGTAGGGCTGCAATGAAGAAGAAGAACGGTCTCCTCCACAAGGGTTGAACAAACTAAAGTTGTGTTCTTGGGTTGCAAAAGGATTCACAAATATTTGGCAAGGATGTGTGAATCAAAACATGAGTCTTGGGACTCAAAAATATGAAGACTAGATGTATTTGGACTCTCAAATTCGTCTCCTAAAGTCTTGCAAAACAACTCTCCCGAAGTTGGTATTTATAGGGAAATACATGAAGAGACCCATGATTTTAAACTGCTAAAATTCTATCCAGCGTACAGGTACCCCGAACCGGTTCGGGTACCCCTGCGAACCGGTTCGCCCCCCCCCCCCCCCCCCAAACCGGTTCCAAGCTGGGTTCGGGAAAGTGTACAGGGAACAGGTGCTTAAACACTTAGAAAAATTCCCAGAATTTTCAATGAACATATCTCCATTTTCAACGGGCCATAACTTGTTCACCGTAGCTCGGATTGAGGTGCCGTTTCTTCCAGTATCTTTGTTGCGGCAAGCTCTTCAACTTTCTAGTTGACCGGTCCTCCGGACGGTGGCTGTAAAATTACCAATTTACCCTTGAGCATCCCTATCATGCCTTGTTTCACTGATTTGACTTCTCTTGCGTTCCACTTGCATTACGAGCCTACAATCAAGGAGCGTGAAGTCGTTGATGCAGATGAGGTACATATTAGTGGAGATAATGCATGCTTGATTCCCGGAATTCGAATAGAGGCCGTCATGTGAGATCGTGAGGTGACGTGCCAAATGTAGCGGCGTACGACATAAATAAATGAAACATTTCGGACATGAGAAAAATGTCCTTACAAATCTCCCCCTATGTCTATGCCGGTACATACATAAAAAATCCGAATTATCAAATATGAAATTGTCTATACAAATCTACCCTCCCATGAACCCAAAACTGGAAAAGGTACAAATGAATAGTCTTCATCGTTTTTTCTTCAATTCTTCAGGAATCTCAAAACTTTTCTCATCAGGGTGTGCAACATATAGATCTGCAATCTTCATACCTACACACATGAGACAAAGCAAATACCACGTGACATATCGAGTTTGAAATGAGATAACATGGATATCAATATATGATAAAAACATAAGCAACATCTCAAAAACTCCCCCAAAATTCAAACTCCCCCATAATATGATAATTCTTTCTCCCCCTTTTTATGATGTCCCCAAATAGACAAATTAGAGAAATAAATCAAATAAGCAAGTGCGGGGTGTCACTAGGATAAACGCACACCATGAATAAACAGAAATCAACCAAGTCGATGATAGCGTAAATGAAGTGGTGTGATCAAATTCGATAGGAAAATCAATGCATACAAACATGACATATGTGCACGATGAATATTGAATATTCCTAGCGAATGAACTCAAATGCTTCCTTTGGTGTAAAAGAGTGACAGTATAAGATATTGACTCAATCAAATCAACAAATCAAAGCTCAAAATGATTTTCACACCAATAACGTCCAAAATGATTTTATGCTTTTTCAGGACTTTCAAGGAAGTGCAAACCCGTTTAAATATTCTCCAACCAAACTCTCTCAGATATAATTTTGAATAGAGGCATTCTAAATTCTCAAACTTTGGAGAATTGATGGTGAAACCTAAGTGGCCCATATTTGGCATGAATTGCTTTTTATTGCCTGTAAATTTTTTCGGGCTCTTTTAACCTCTTTGGACCTCAGATATTAAAATTCCTCCATTTTTTAGGTCCTTTTTAATGGTGGCTTTTGCGCAAAGGATAGATGATTCCTTTCGCAGCCCCTCCCCGTTATACAAAAACACACAGTCTCACCAAAATGGTTTTTAAATGCATTCCAATCTTGTCAAGTTTTATCGCATATTGTACATTGTATAGACAGGATTGAGATGAAAACACGCAAGCCAACATGAGATAGACAAGTGCAATAATCAAATATAGTCGTGCATGTGTGCAATAAAGGATATAAGAGTCAAACATGTAGGAAGATATCACTAATTACATCTCAAAGACTCCAATCAATGTAAAGCACATGGATGAAATGGTGTAGCCTCTCAAATCTCTATCAAACAGTCACATGGATATATGGAATGAAGTTGTGACTTGGCTAACTTAAATGCTCATCCATAAAAGGTGCAAATACAGAAAAACCTTTGTGGCCTTTTTTTCAAAAAATATTATCAAAATAAAATCTTTTTGTGCTTTTTCTCAAAATTTTTCTTAAAGGAAAATCTTTTTATATTTTTCAAAAGAAATATAAAAAGCAACAAGAATAAAACAAAGCTGTACAACTGAGCAATGGTACATATAAAACAGACTAGCAATAGGAAGCATATGATATGAACATGAAGGAGCATCCTATTCTAGACGTAGACCAACCCTTCAGTCAACTGTGCAAATCCCTAAAGATTTCCTAAGACTCTCAAATCTAAGGGCATCTAAAGGTTTCGTGAAAATATCGGCTAACTGGCGGTCGGTGGGAACAAAACTCAGGGATACGACTTTCTCTTCAACTAACTGACGTATAAAGTGCTCACGTATCCTGATGTGTTTTGTGCGCGAATGCTGAACTGGATTGCGGGATATGTGTATCGCGCTCGTGTTATCACAGGAAATGGTCATGGTGTCCTGTGATATCCCATAATCCTCCAGCATTTGCTTCATCCACAAGAGTTGTGTGCAACAACTCCCGGGGGCTATGTACTCAGCCTACGTAGTGGACAACGAGATGGAATTTTGCTTCTTGCTCAGCCAGGAGACAAGAGCAGAACCAAAATAGAAACACCCACCAGAAGTGCTCCTACATCCATCTACATCCCCAGCCCAATCGGCATCCGAATAGGCGGACAGACGATCATCGGTATCAAAGGAATACCAAATCCCGTATGAGAGAGTCCCACTTACGTATTTAATAATACATTTTAGAGCAAGTAAATGTGACTCTTTTGGGGATGCCTGATATCGCGCACAGACTCCAACACTAAAGGCGATGTCGGGACGACTGGCAGTCAAGTAGAGAAGACTACCTATCATAATCCGATATAAGGTTTGCTCTACGTCCTTGTCTGAAGTGTCCTTACTAAGCTTGGTAGTGGTACTCATAGGTGTACGGGCATGCTTAACGGAGTCTAAACCAAATTTCTTCACTAGGTCTCTAGCATACTTGGATTGGGAGATGAACATCCCATCCTCTATCTGACGAACCTGGAGACCAAGGAAGAATGTAATCTCACCAACCATGCTCATTTCAAACTCACTTTTCATCTCCTCCACAAAGTGATGAGCATGCTGGGAGCATGTGGATCCAAAGACTATGTCGTCCACATAGACCTGGGCAACCAAAATAGCACCGTCATCTCTCCTGACGAACAACGTCATATCTACTCCCCCTCTCTTGAAGCCACGAGCTAAGAGATAGGAAGTAAGCCTCTCGTACCAAGCACGGGGTGCTTGCTTCAAACCATACAAGGCTTTCTTCAGATAGTAGACGTGCTCAGGGTGTTGAGGGTCTTCAAACCCTTTTGGTTGTTCCACATAAACCTCCTCCTGTAGAATGCCATTCAAAAAGGCACTCTTGACATCCATATGATACACCTTGAAGAGCAGATGACATGCGATGGCGAGCAGAAGACGGACGGACTCAAGCCTCGCAACAGGAGCAAATGTCTCCCCAAAGTCTACACCCTCTATCTGTGTGTAGCCTTGAGCGACCAACCTAGCCTTATTTCTGATTATGGTACCATATTCATCCATTTTGTTCTTGAAAATCCACCGGGTACCTATCACATTAGTCTCACTAGGTCGGGGGACTAATTCCCAGACATTATTCTTTTTAAACTGAAGCAACTCATCCTGCATAGCAGATATCCAGTGTTCATCCTTGAGTGCTTCTTTATGGTTCTTGGGCTCGACTTTGGACGTGTAGCAAAGATGGCTAACAACGTTCTCTATCTGAGCACGAGTCTTGACCCCTAGAGTGGGATCACCAACAATGGCAGAAGGGTCATGACTCTTGCGAACCCAAGAAGGTGTGTCCCCTAACACAGGAGTAGGATCCACAGAGTGTGAGGGAGGAACAGGTAAATCACTGTCAGAACAATCCTCATCCTCACACTTAAGGTTAGGATCAATAACCGTCGAAGGTTCGTCATCTTGCACGGTAACGTTTATTGATTCCATAACCCTAGAGCTCTTCAGGTTAAATACCCGGTATGCTCTACTATTCGATGAATATCCTAGAAATATTCCCTCGTCGCTCCGGGAGTCGAACTTTCCTAATTGCTCTCTATCCCGTAGGATGTAGCATTTACTCCCAAAAATACGGAAATACGCTAGGTTGGGCTTCTTGCCGGTTCACAACTCATAAGGTGTTTGTAGTGTGTGTGGACGCAAATAAACCCTATTCACCGTGTGGCATGCAGTAGACACTGCCTCTGCCCAAAATCTCCTAGAAACTTTACGACCTAGAAGCATAGATCTAGCCATCTCTTGGATCGTTCTATTCTTTCTCTCAACAATCCCATTTTGCTGAGGAGTTCTCATAGCAAAAAACTCATGTTTTATCCCAAGGCTATCACAGTACAAATCCACCTTTGCTTCCTTAAATTCAGTGCCGTTGTCACTACGTATTCTGTTAATAGTGACACCGTGTTGATTTTGCAGGACACGGCACTTAGTCGTTAAGAAATCTACAGCATCGGATTTCTCTCTCAGAAAACCTACAATGGAGTACCTGGAGAAATCATCTACCATCACGAGGATGTACCTCTTACCACCTAGACTCTCAGTACGAGTGGGACCCATAAGATCCATGAGAATCAACTCCAAAACACGAGAGGTGGTAATGGAATGCAACTTCCTATGAGGACTACAAATTTGTTTTTCCAGCTGACAGGGTCCACAAATGGTTGAAGTTGACTTTCCAAGAGATGGTAAGCCACGTACTAGGTCCTTTTTAGATAAACGATTAAGATCTCTAACGTTCACGTGACCTAGACGTTGGTGCCACAGATCCATAGGAGTGATCGTGGCGCTGTTGCAGACAAGTGAGGATGTGGGCTCAGTCCCATAGCAATTATCCTCGATCCTCACCCCTTGCATCAATAGTTTACCGGTTTGATTGTAGACTTTACACGCGTCCCGGTCAAACTTTACTGCAAGGTCAGTGTCGCACAGCTGGCTAATGCTGAGAAGGTTTGCTTTCAAACCTTTGACGTACAAAACATTTTCTAGCTTAGGAAAACCAGGTAACTCGATAGTACCTCGTCCTATAATGCTAGACTTACTCCCATCTCCAAAGGTGACTCTGCCATCTTGATAATCCTCAAGAGTAGTAAAAAATGAGGCATCACCTGTCATGTGTCTGGAGCACCCACTATCAAAATACCACTGAGAGGTATTATGTGCTTTGAGAGCAACATGAATAACAAAAGCCTTTTTATCTTTCTTAGGTACCCAAGTCGAGATGACCTTTTGTTTGCCTTTGTTGTTGTTGATTTTAGCTGGAATGTGAGACGCATTCACTAACGGCAAAGAGATCCGTCGAAATTCTTCCATTAAACTTTGAGTCGTGGCAGCTAAGAACTCAACTCGCTCTCTCAGACTAGAAAACTCATCAGTATGACGTGGTGGAGCAGTAGTACGTCGTGTCCGACCCATGCTATAACAAGTTTCCCTAAGGTGGCCTTTTCTTTTGTAATAAGTACAAAAGATCACAGTCAAAGGCGGACCTTGGTTTGCTTTTCTTGGTCGAACTCTCCTTTGAGGTTTTTTACGGTGACCATAAGGAGTTGTAGTAAACTCAGGAACTGGTCCAGGTGCAATTCGGGACGTGGAGGCACCATCATATCCAATTCCTTGATGATCACCAAAACCTAAAGCGGGGCCGAGGAGCATCTTTCCCATCTTCCCAGATCTGTCCTCCATTTGTACCTTGACTTCCCGTGCTTTCTCAAGGTCATGAGTCAGCTGGGCAACAAGGGCTTCAAGTTTCTTTCGAGTCTCCACGGAGGAATGGAGCTGACTCGTAAGACTAGCCACTTGTTTAGTCAAGTCCCCTCTCTCTTTCTCTAAAACACTCTCTCTCTCTCTAAACAGAATCTCTTTCCCGACACATGCAGATTCTCTCTCTCTCAGGGCGGTGCAAGTGGAGAACTCTCTTTCTCTTTCTTTCTTTAAATCTTCCTCTAAGCAGGTGATCTTAAGAACTAACGCTTTGTTATGCTTTTTAGTTTTAAATGACTCAGAATATAACTCAGCGTAGGCGCGTTGTATATCACTCTCGCTCTCACTTGTGTTATCCTCCCCCTCACTCACATCGATCTCACTGTCGAGGTGTCCCTGTGAAGCATCATCCTCAACGTCGTGAGGAGAACTAGGAGTGCTCACTTGGCTGGCCATGAATGCGGTGAAGTTACACTCATGCGGTGACTCATCTCCAGAATCCACCGTCTCGATCTCACTGTCGTCACTAAGGGTAGCATTAAGAACAGCTTTCCCTTTCTCTCTATTCAGACGATTGGCACACTCAAAAGCTCTATGACCCCTACCATCACACTCAAAACATCTCTCACTTTCTTTCAGAGGAGGATTTTTGGAAACTTTTTCATTTTTCTTTTCAAACTTATTTTTCTCAAATTTCTTTTTATCTTTAAAATTGCCATTTTTCTTAAATTTGAGAATCCTCTTGAATTTTTTTGCGAAAAGAGCCAAATCATCTAGTCAAAATCGTACTCAGAATCTGACTTGTCAGTCTCTCTCTTTCTAGATGACTCTACCCTCTTTATAGCTTACCCCTCACTCCTTCTCTCTTGGTCTTTAAGAACAATTCCCTTATCTTTAGATTTAGCATTTTTAGGGAACATATCAATTTCATAAGTTTGCAAATCTCCTACAAGTTCTTCCAATTTTAGCGTATTTAAATTAACCATAGAATTTAGCACAGTGACTTTAGGGATAAAACGCTTAGGCAAAGAACGAAGAATCTTTTTAACAACTCTAGCATTCGTAATATGTTCACCAAGATTAAAACTAGTATTCACAATGTCAGAAAGTCTAGCATAAAATTCATCAAAGCATTCAGAATCATGCATGGTGATTGTTTCAAATTGAGTTGTCAAGTTTTGCAACTTAGACTCTTTCACAGCATTAGTTCCTTCATGGGTGAGTTGTAAAACATCCCATGCCTCTTTTGACGTGGTACACATCATTATGAGTTTGAACTCATCAGGTGTGACAGACCCAGAAATAGCACTTAGACCCTTAGAATTAAAAGATGACCATTTAATTTCTTCATCAGTCCAAGAAATGTCAGGTTTCAAGTTGGTCACATTATCAACAGTCACGGTGGGAGGAGTCCACCCTCGTTCAATCAAAATCCAGACACGTTCATCAATGGCTTTTAAACCTGACCTCATAAGGGATTTCCAATAAGCATAATTTGTCCCGTCAAAAACAGGCATTTTATAATATGACTTCTCCATTTGAACACGCACTTTTTTAAAAATCAATTTTTTTCAGAAAATTGATATCTTAGAAAAATTTTGCGAAAAAAGGAATACGCGATAGATTAGCCTAACCTGCTCTGATACCAATTTGAAGAACGTGTGCGCTCGCGTTCAAATGATCAAATTATATATAAAACCCTTTTAACACAAACAAACCCTAAACATGCAGCAGTATGTGATTGAATAAATCGATAATCTACGCAAGAACATTCAAACACATGCAATTAAGGAAAAATCCCCCTCAGGGGCAAAACCATTTATTTTCACTATAATTTGTAAGAAAACGGCTTACAATCGGATTACAATGAAAATACAAGTTGACTAAGAATTACCCTCGGGTATTGGATTCTGTAGTCGCGGCTGGAATTATCCCTTTCCAGTAGGGCTCAATGAAGAAGAAGAACGGTCTCCTCCACAAGGGTTGAACAAACTAAAGTTGTGTTCTTGGGTTGCAAAAGGATTCACAAATATTTGGCAAGGATGTGTGAATCAAAACATGAGTCTTGGGACTCAAAAATATGAAGACTAGATGTATTTGGACTCTCAAATTCGTCTCCTAAAGTCTTGCAAAACAACTCTCCCGAAGTTGGTATTTATAGGGAAATACATGAAGAGACCCACGATTTTAAACTGCTAAAATTCTATCCAGCGTACAGGTACCCCGAACCGGTTCGGGTACCCCTGCGAACCGATTCGCCCCCCCCCCCCCCCCCCCCAAACCGGTTCCAAGCTGGGTTCGGGAAAGTGTGCTGGGAACAGGTGCTTAAACACTTAGAAAAATTCCCAGAATTTTCAATGAACATATCTCCATTTTCAACGGGCCATAACTTGTTCACCGTAGCTCGGATTGAGGTGCCGTTTCTTCCAGTATATTTGTTGAGGAAAGATCTTCAACTTTCCAGTTGACCGGTACTCCGGACAGTGGCTGTAAAATTACCAATTTGCCCTTGAACATCCCTATCATGCCTTGTTTCACTGATTTGACTTCTCTTGCGTTCTACTTGCATTACGAGCCTACAATCTAGGAGCGTGAAGTCGTTGATGCAGATGAGGGACATATTAGTGGAGATAATGCATGCTTGATTCCCGGAATTCGGATAGAGGCCGTCATGTGAGATCGTGAGGTGACGTGCCAAATGTAGCGGCGTACGACATAAATAAATGAAACATTTCGGACATGAGAAAAATTTCCTTACAACATACTCTAATTAATTCTTGGAAATCCAATTATTATCATATTAGGTTCCTAATACAAAAGACGATGCATCATTTTAAGTTTCCTAGAGCAAGGTATGTCCATTTCTTTATTACAAAGCAAATCGGCCATATAGGCTCCTCTATCATTTATTCCACTTCCAAGAAGTTTCATAATTTTTCTATATCATAACTTTCCATGATTTTTCACCCAATTTCAATAAACATGTTTAATAATGTAAAATTAAAGTTTCATAATTTTTAGGGTTCATTTGCTATGTCAAGCAAATTGTCAAACGCCTGATATGCATACTTACACTTTTGAGGCAGATTCTATACCTACACTTGAAATTATCCCCCAAGATTCATTTCTTGGTATTTTTATATAATTTACGAATATGTTATACTAATATATGTTGTCAAACATATCCAACTATAATAGCTTAATTTCGATAAGTATTTCATGATTTATGCCATTTTTATCATAGCTAGGTCGGAATAAAATATTAAGTCATAACTTAACATTTTTAAGCATATATAACCTCCTCCTCGGGCATCAATCGAGGAAACATATACTAAAAATATTTTTAACATACAAATAGATCATATAAAATAATTTCCTACATGAAAAAGATTCACGAGAAAGGAATTCAAATCTGGAACTTTAAAGTAAACATTTACTATCCTAACACGCATTCTTACATATGTTCTTAAGCCATCCCTCTTTTCACATAATTTGGAGATATGGGTATCGTTCAAACCTTTATCAAAATCAGAAACAAAAATATACCAAATGTAGAACTCATTCATGTGACCAATCTTAACAAAGAAGTAATTACCTTATAAGATCTTCTCGATTTGTGGTAATTTTCTAAAGTAATTCTTCCTTAACTTTCTTTTTCTCTCTCCGTAGCATATTTCTTCCCAAGATTCTCATTTCACATGTGGAAGAATATAAAAATATCATTTATAATAAGTAAATACGTTCTAATGGGTCCAATGTCACTTATCCTTGTGCCTACATACGATTAGTTGGATAAGAGGTCCAATAAGACAATTTCACTAATGACAGATTTGTCCCACCTTGATAAAATTACCATAACTCCCTATTACGAACCCAGATTTATTCCAACTTTGTGTCTACTCTTATATAACTTATATATTTACAACTTTCATATTTTGTGTTTTCTCAAAATCATAAAATTTGTACGCCTAATTTGGGCTCGAACAAAAGAGTACTAATTTACTCAAAATTTCATAACTTTTACATTTGGCGACCCAACATCACCAATTTCACCCCAACACCATAGTTTACTTTTATAAACATAATGATGCATTAGAAACATATTTTCATGGTGCATTTAACCACATGGGTAATCGTATGCTCTAAACATGTTATCCCCGATCACACGCTCGATTAACATCTAATGCGAACAATACATATATCACATGAGTATGCATCCCCTAAACACAATTTATCATAATTATATCCAGGTTATCACAAGCATGTCGTTCGAATGACATGTGCATCTTGTTCGAGCGATATACATATTTCGTTCGAACGATGTGCCAACTTAATTTTATTATTTAAGGCATGTTTCTCTCGGAATTTTGTAGGTGTGCAGTTCAGAAAATCAGTTTCCATACAGTACGTTTTCTGCACAAGTTTTATAAGATTTTCAAAGACTAAAAACATCCTTAGAGGTTCAAAGGTCCGAGCTTTCATTCACATATGCAAAAGTGCTCTTTGTTTGCACCATTTGGAGTTGTTCATCACTTTCAATATCATTTAGTTTTGTGATGAAGAAGCGAAGGAGTTCATGTTTGGAATTCGTAGACGTTTCCAAGCTACATCGGTGGACACCGAGGCATTCGTGGACGCGTGTGTTGTGGACATGTATCACAGAAGGATATTCGCATGGGCACTGTGGAGGAGTGGTTAAAGATCAGAGAAGTTTCAAGACTTGTGGGTGATCGAGTCGTTAAGTAAGTCTATCTTTGTACTTTATAATACCACATCATAGTGATTGTCTGATTTGGGTCGTCTGAGGGTTTTTTCGTTAGTGGTTTCCTCGCACATTTGGCGTCGCCTTTTGAGAAATTATTTATTTTGCATGTTTTAATCACTAGATGAATGTTTAGGATTAATCAAGATAAAATTGGGCTAAGTTAAAATTAGTTCACATACTGGGTGCGATTTAAAATTTGAAAAAAATATTTTTCAAAAAGAAAGTTGGTATGTCTTCCTTAAAACACATTCGAAAGAAAAAGGGGCCTTCACTGTTACTTCGGGGTGCTTAAATTTGATAAATATTTAGTGTTCGGACATTGCATTTTGTTAAACTTCAATGTAGTACTAATATAATTTCATAATGCTAAAATAACAATGCACTAGATAAAATTACAATGCACTTGTTAGAGAATTGTACTAAAATTGCATTTCAACTTATAGGGTGGGTTATTCGATAACCCACTACCAATTTCCAATTCAGTCGTGAATTGACCCACATGTTCACCTATCCTCCCATATACATGCATTAAAGACAACAAAAATGCATTGAAACAAGCCATATCGATATGTAACCTCATTTATGTATTTTTTCTTTCCATACCCCCCCTCCCCCCCCGAGTCCCAAAATTTTAAGGGCTTGAATTAGTAAAAACTCAAGGGATCGAAGACCCAATCGGTAGGTATTACTTTGGGAATCTCTGGGATATGTGGTTTGAAGGAAAGAGAACTAGAGTTCCTTTGGATCCCATGATCCAACCACTATTTTACGAGGTTTAGGCCATAAAAATACATCAAAAGACCATGACCAATCCATCCCTAAAAAGCCATCTTGATAATTTTATCAATTTATCGATATACCCATCTTAAGCCATCATTATCCCTCTTAAATCTTATATAACATCCAACCCACTTAGCCACCTTTCTGTCAACACAACCAACACACCATCCCCTCTCAAGTGATTATGTGTTAGCTTATCACTTCTTATCCAATGCACTTATTTGTATTGAATGCATGGCAATGTTCACTCATATTCACTAATAAAGATCAATTGAAGAGATTAAAACTCACATGCTTATAAATACCATCATCAACCTCATTTATAGAAGAGGAAGAATTTTTGCTATAACCACCAATCATTTTACTATCCTCTTGCCAACAAATCACTACCCTTTCCCAAAAACCAAGAACATGTTCCTAGACTAACTCATTACCTCTATCTCGTAAAATAAGTGTGTGTTTCTTCGCCCTCCATTAGATTTATTCTCGGGCTCCTCACAGCATTCCGACGTACATTTTTTAAAACATGTTATATCTAGGCTCTAGAGGAGTAACTTCCTTACGAATCTGACCCAACGAACATTACCGTCCTACACAACATATAAAATATAAAAGGATAATGCTAAAAGAAAAGAGTATATTATAAAAAGGCAATTTACAATAAGGTTCTTTGTTGACAATTTTTAAAAATTTAAGGACAATTTATTATTAGGACCACTTGTTATGCTACTAGCGTGGACTTATGCAAGAAGAGAATTAGAGGACTGTTTAAAATTTGTCAAAATTCCTTTAGAGTTTAAAATTTGTTTGTGAGTGACCTAAGGATACTTTCCCCTTTATAAAATAATCGTTACACTAAAATATCCTTACATTAAGAACCGGGTTTAAAGGCCCCATTCGATATACCTCTTTACGTTTCTAATATTCCAAAAATATAAATTTATATAAAGACAATCATTTATTAGAAAACATATATCAATGTAAAAAAATATATGAATGAGTCAGCTATCCACATGAAACCTTATTTAGAACCAACCAACAAAAGCGAAGAATTGCGTGAGTGACGCTTATACGTTTAACTACATGATTTTTATCGTAGAATTTCGTCCTATTCTTAGAAATAATGGTACACATATTGACATAAATAAACAAAATAGTTTGTTAAATAATTTTTTCTACAAAGGTTTTAGTTTATGGGTCAGAGACATGCATGTATTTTCTTAAATAATTCATCTGAAGCTTTTAATGGATATGGTAGCCAACCGACAATGGATCCGGTAAGGGGCATTTAGCCCCACCCAAAGCCATAGACAATAAGGGACCTGATTGGGTGTAATTATCAAGTAGGCATAAGTAACCAAAAGGGGTTGTTACTACACCTTCTCATATATATCTTCACAATAAAGTGTTTGCTCATTCGTTCTCTCTTATATCAAGTCCTTTTTTGTATTCTTCTCAATTGGCTTGGCATCCTTGGACATAGTTATAAATTCTACTTTTCACTTTCCAATGTATTAAATTTTGGTTTATCCATTACGAGAAAGGTGGCTTCTCATTCACCTCATTCTTTCCTCAAAAACTCTTATGACAACCTCAATACCTTCCTACTGTCGTGTGCGTAATTGATACGGAGTATTTTTTTTCCCTCTTGGGATATATTTTGAGACTCAACATTTTCATGAAGTAACTAACTTCTATCTTTAGAGTCTTGCGTAACAGACACGTGTGCTTGGTGATGGTACAATTCTTCAAAACCCATTTTTGCCCGTATTTTTTAAAAACTGATGAGGTTTCCTCCCGTGGATATCAACCATTACGCTTATACTATATTTTTGCCCATATGAACTTATTTTAAATGCTCATTTTATAGTCCGGATGTGTTGTCAGATTCTGTTAATACGATTTGACTCAATTCAACTTAACTCAACAAAGTCTTTTTTCAATTACCTGGAGTCGGTCATACGAATCTTGTTTTTTCATTTCATTATGTTCAGTGCAATATTTTCGTTTAAATCACGTGATATCACCAAGTCAATTTAGACATACCTTTACCCCTTACATTATCGTCAATACTAATTAAATCACTCTCTCTTACGGGAGTATTCGTCGGTCTATGTTTAACGTGTCCAAATCATTTAAGTCGTTTTTCTCTCAATTTATCTTCTATGTAGCTACTTTTACCGTTTTACGAATTTATTCATTTCTAATTTTATCCTTTCGAATTTTTTATTACGACTAAGATCTTGAATAAATAGTACCATTTGAGACAATTTTAATGCAATGGTGATCCAAGGACCAAAAAATTTGCTCAATAAATATATATAGCCTTAACAAGAATGTTGAATCAAGAGTGGCACTACTTAGCGCGCGCGCGCGTGTACAAGGAGTGTTATGAATAAAACATCATATATATACATACAACAAACTATTATTTTAAAATAGTAAAAAAATAATTTTTTGATAATTTCATCATAATCATCTTCAAAGAAATCAATATTTTACTATTTTAAAAAAATGAGATACAAAAATGATGAGTATGTACATTTTTTTGCAGTTCAAACCTTTAAGGGTCATATCACCCACTTTTGAATTATATTTTTTTATGAAACATTTTATAGATGGTTCGGCACTATGGAGATCATGTTCAAGGAAAAAATCAATATTTTACCATTTTAAAAAAATCTCCACAGGGTTTGCACAGTCAGGTCCCCACCTGCAATGGCTTCTGTCTATATATTTCAAGTGCGTGTGTAAGGTGGACCTACTTCAAGAAGGAGGGATTAATAAAAGCAGGACGGAGAGAAGAATATGACTTAAATTACATCTTTGAGATATTCTTGAAAAATAGGTCATGCTAGTTTTTTTAGAAACTATAAATAGGAGGAGTCTCATGATGCAAAATATAGAGTCAGTTAGTTTATTTTTTGGTACGGTTTTGTTTAACTAATATTTCTTCTAGGAGTAGATTATTATTTGGTATATTTTTTTAAGGGGCCAACGCACCATACTCTCTTGACCATATTATTCTAATGCATAACTCCATAATTTATAAGAATAAACATTTAAATCACTTAACACTTCAAATGCTCTGTCGCCATGTAATAACTAGTATTTTTAGGAATTATTTATTGAGAATAATCTGAGATTTAAATTGGATTTTTTGGATTTTAATTAGATTTTTCCTAAGTTGGAATAATAACAAAAGGTCAAGGGTAAATTGATCATTTGGGAATAATAACAAAAGGTCAAGGGTAAATTGATCATCTGGTTAAGTTTTGGGACAAGCTAGGGTTTGAGGGGTAGCGGTTTCGTAGTTATGTAGGAGTGTGAGAGTAAAGAAGAGAAATGGATAGTGATGCATGGTTTGACATGCGATCGCGGTGGAAGGGCATGCAATTGCAAGGATGAGTGGTCCGCCCGAGGTTGAATGAATCTTCGAAGGGCACTGAATACCCTTTCCAATGGTCCGCCCCGTGCGCGATTCCGACTTACCATGCAGATGAACGCGCCATTTGCGTCCGAAACCTGACCTAGAGGCCACCGGGCTCTATTTGACCTATGTCAACTCTTCAGCTCGACCGAGGTTGAATGAATCTTCGAAGGGCACTGAATACCCTTTTCAACGGTCCATCCCGTGCGCAATTCCGACTTACCATGCGGATGAACGCGCCATTTGCGTCCGCAACCTGACCCAGAGGCCATCGGGCACCCCCCCGGCTCAGTTTGACCCAAAAGTCAAACTCCTCGTCTCGACCGAGACTCAATGATATGCAGACGAACGTACCATTTGCGTCTGAAACCTAACTAGAGGCCACCGGGCGCTCCCGGGCTCTATTTGACCTATGTCAACTCTTCAGCTCGACCGAGGTTGAATGAATCTTCAAAGGGCACTGAATACCCTTTCCAACGGTCTACCCCGTGCGCGATTCCGACTTACCATGAAGACGAACGCGCCATTTGCATCCGAAACCTGACCTAGAGGCCACTAGGCGCTCCCGAACTCTATTTGACCTATGTCAACTCTTCAACTCGACCGAGGCTGATGAATCTTCGAAGGGCACTGAATACCCTTTCCAACGGTCCATCCCTTGCACAATTTCGACTTTCCATGCGGACGAACGATCCGTTTGACTCCGGGAAGCCATCGAGCGTTTCCCGGGCCCGGTTAACCAAAGTCAACTCTCCAAACTGGGTCAAACTCTTTGCAATGTCGAAGTACATCTCCTATCCTTTCCAACGGTATGCCCCGTGCACGATTCGGACTTACCATGCGGACGAACGCGCCGTTTGCGTCCCCACGATTCCCCATCCAATGGACCGACAAATACTTCCGAGCCACATTTGACCCAAAGTCAACTCCCGAACTCGGGAGCAGTCCAAAGGACTTTCGAAGGTCTCTGAAATACCTTTCCAACGGTATGCCCCGTGCGCGATTCTGACCAACGGTTTGCCCTCGGTGGAAAATTTTCCAAAAAAGTCTGGGGCGCACTGCCAAATGGCAGGTCCCAGATCCTGCCTATCGGCACCTGCCGATAGGCAGTGCCATGATAGGGCCGATCAGAAGTCCCCTGGGGTTATAAAAGGAGGCCTTGGCCTCATTTGCAAGAGGATCCCGATCTGATAGAAATCTCTCTGAACGAATCCCAGAAGCCTCTCTCGAAGGCAGCGTGATTTCAACTTCCAAATTCCTCTTTTACCTTCACTTTCATCATCCTTTTCATCAAACTTGGTGAATTAACCACTCTCCGTCATCATCCGAGCTCAAGGGCTGCTCTCCAACATTCAAGATCAAGCTCAAGATCTTCAAGAAGGTCCAACTTTCTCAAACTCTCTCTCTTAAATTCTCTTGAATTCCCAATAACTTGTTTTCTTACTTAGCACTTTTATAATCTCATCTCACACATCCTAATATACTTTTTATTTATTATTATTGCACATATCTTATTTTCATATAAATAAAAACCCCAAAACAAGAAAAAAAGGGTTTGCTCATAAATTCCAAGTAGGGATTCTCACACTTTTTCCACATTTTTCTCACAACTAAAACACCTTTTCTACACACACACACACACACTTACAAATAAGAGATCCCACATTTGGATTTATGGGATAAACCCCACCCCTTTGCTTTGTATGCGAACTACGTGGACTTTGATGCCTTTATAGGCTACTTAGGCATCTCGGGGTAAAACCCGAGGCTCGAGTCCTTTCTCTCACTTTTTCTCTCATTTCCTATTTTCTCTAAATCCATTTTTCTTATATTATATATATCCTTAGTCTTAGTGACACATTACTCCATGTGAGTTATCGTTCCCTTATAGCGATCAATGTAGGGGTAACCGCGTAAATCTTATTTTTCTAATATTACTTTTATAATCTTCCTATGGATAACTCGCTTTATCTTTTTCATGATACAAGCCGAGGATTTCTACCTCCATTCTATATATATACACATTATATATATACACATGCATACATCTCACGGGGGGAAACATAAAGGAAAATAGCAAATATCCATGAGAGACCGAAAGGGCGGAATGGGTGCCTAACACCTTCCCATTTCGTAACTAAGCCTCCGAACCCTTTTCGAATCATTTTAGTTTCGCACGCACCAATATGTCTTTGGATGCCATCCTTCGGGGTGGATTCCTCTTTTTCTTTTGTCTGTTTTGAGTAAAATAGATTGGCGACTCTGAATCTCTCTACATTTTTCACACCTCACAAAATCGACGCCGACCGAAGCGCTCTCCCGAGAGGGGACGCGTGGGACCCGAAGGATTCCTCCTCCCTCCGCGGCGGGGATCGGCGGGGATGGCCATAGTGGCGACTTTGCTGGGGATTTTATTTATTTTGAGGGCTTGACTCTATTTACATGGATGCTATATTTGTTTATGCTTCCCCCCCCCCCCCCCCCCCCATATCTGCATGTTCCCCTTTCTCACATGTATATCCCATGTTTATGCTTATGTTCACACACTTGTAGAAAATCCTCCATGTACACCTCACACCACGTACACCTAGGATCACGTATATCCCCATGTTGCACGCATCACCTATCCATACTTGGCGTACCTTTTGGGGTACTTGTACTTTATTCCCGATTTGGCATAATCAAAGAAAGGCATTCTCATCATAAGCTACTAATAAGAGAATCATGTATGATTCACACGACATCACCAAAGAGCATTGATATTGACCAAATTTTACCTAGTAACTGGAGGGTCACTTCGTGATGGGCGCTGGTCCGGCAGGTCGCAGTTAGCCTAAGCGATATGACTCTCACCTTCCATTGGCCAAGTACCTTCGACGTATATCGAACGGTTCACCCGCATCGTATCGCTTGACCGAAGTCATAACGGGAGGTATATCGCAGGGAATTCGTTTACGTACGCCGAGTATATCGAATTTGCTCTCACACGTACTGTCCTCACGAGGTATATGGCGAGGCAATTCACGTACACTCAGGTATATCAAATGGCTTGTCCACACGTACCGATTGCCCGCAAGAGCAAGACGTATATCGTGGAAGTCACGCCAAAGGGGGGGGGGGGGAACCCATGCCGATTCACCCAACTAACTGCATACCCGCATATAGGTGTCAAACCTAGGACACGCACTTTAGATTGCCGATTTCGACCCGAAACTCTGCCGAAATTCCGGGTCGATCTTCCGCCCAATTTTCGCGCATTTTTAAAATGGGAATTTTTCCGCGAGCCTGGTTACAAGTCCCAAACTATAGCTTTGCATATATTAAAACCCCACTTTTCCAGGCTCAGGTCTCGTCTGGCATTGCATTTAGGAGAATTAAACACAAGTGAGAACATAATAATCATGCTGAGTTCCGTCTCCAAAAACATTTCTCCCTTCCTTATCAAAAATCCAAAAAACATTTCTCCCTTTCTTATCAAAAATCCAAAAACATTTCTCCCTTTTTATCAAAAATCCAAAAATAGTTCCTTCCCTTTTCCTAAAAAAAATCTCATCCTACGCCTTCTCAGGTTGACCGCACGCCCTTGGCCTGGCTCCCTATTGGCTTAGGTCTTCAGTCAAATCACCCCGGAGTTTCGTCCGTTCCTCTACTACTTCTTTCAAGTTAGGAATCCATCCATCTTCCATGGAGAATGCGGATCAAGCACCAGTCATACAACCAGATCTGCCGACAGTCCTAGCTCATCTCGTGGCCAAGATTGACAACCTCCAAGCTGAGGTCCGAGAAATGCAACGAAACCAATGTCCTATTCCTCAAGAGCCTGAGGCCCTGTTCCCTCGTGCTATGGGTCCACCCGAGCCCATCTGGGTCCCGAAATAATATCAGCACGCTCCGCATGCCCCTCCTGCTAATGGGTCGCCTCCTGCCCAGCTTCTAATGCCAAACATTGCCCAGCCTATGGCTAACTTTCCTCTGATTGCTGATCCAAAGGAGGAGGAGTTGAACAAAGTCAAAAAAGATCTCAAGATGCTCACCAAGAAGTTTGACCAAGTCAGGATCTCTGGGAATTACATGAACTACACCCATATGTCTCCTTATCCTAAAACAAGGTTACCCGAGAAGTTCAAAATGCCAAATATCGAGAAATTTGGAGGGAGTGGTCCCCCGATTGTTCATCTTCGCAGTTGTCATCATTCCATGACTCTACTAGGGGCTTCAGAAGAAGTGATGGCCCAATTGTTTCAGCAAACTTTGAAAGACGGTGCTCTCCGATGGTTTTTATCTCTTGAGGAATCCAGAATCCGTAGCTGGGAGGATGTAGCCCGAGAGAATTCATGTCGCAGTACAAATATAACGAAGAGCTTGAGGTCACCAGCCGTGAATTAGAATTTCTCAAACAGAACTCCGGAGAATCAGTCAGTAACTTTATAGCCCGATGGAGGGAAAAAGCGGCTACCATGACCAATCGGTCGTCTGAAGAAGAACAAGTCAGCATAGTGAAGAAGAATTTCTGGCCCCATGTCCGAGCAACCATGGGAGGACAGTACTACCCCCATTTTCAAGCTCTCAGAGAAGCAGGAGTAGAAATCGAAGAGGGTCTTGCCAAAACATAAGTTGAACCAAAGAAGGTGTCCGGACAGGCCTGTCAGTGCCGCAGTCTCAACCATCAATAACATCTCTCAACCAACCACATCATGGGCATCGGAAATCCGCCCTGCTCCCGTCCGAAGGGAATACACTGAGCTCCATACTCCCCTCTCCAAATTTTACCAAGCCCTGTTAAGCTGAAACCTTATAAAGCCCCTGGATCAACGTCCATTACCCAATCCACTTCCCAGAAATTTCAAGACCGATGCTCATTGCGCTTTTCACCAAACAGCTGGCCATACCACCGACCAATGCTTCCACCTTCAAAACATAATCCAAGATCTCATTGACCGGGGTACCATCGCCCCACCAGCCAATCCTAAACCAAACACTACTCATAACCCACTCCCAAATCACACCAACGCCATCTTCTTGTAAGGAAACCCAAATTTCGATCCATCAACTCAAATCACACCCTTATACCCTCCTAAACCCCTTCAACTTTGCCCATATTTCCTCCTACACCCTACAAGCCCCGCTGATCAGGCGATGTCACTCCTTACCAGAGCGTGCATCACTGTCCGGACCTGTTCTGAAAGTGGAGGTATGGAATTGTCATAGGTGTTAATGCCATAACCCCCTCCCGAATCATGCTAATGCCATCTTCTTAGAAGAGAACTCAGAATTGGACCCCTCGACTCAAATCATACCAATACACTTTCCTAAACCTCTTCAAATTTTTCCATACTTCCTCCGACACCCCACTAGCCTCGCTGATCGGGCACTATCACTCCTTACTAGAGCATGCATCGTTGTCCGTACCTGTTCCAGGAATGGAAGAATGGAATTGTCAGAAGTCTTAAATCAACTCCTAGAGTTCGGGCTGAAATTGCCCTCACAGATGAATATCGATTGCCAGAGGTTCAGTGCGCTATTTTTGGAAGCACGAAAATGGTTCCGAGAATCAGATAGGTGGATGGTACCAGCCGACGAAATCTGCTTAGATGATGTTGTCCGGATCATAACGGAAGTATTCAGGCAAACCAACAACATTTGCAGTATCACCGAGTTACTTGACGCTTTGAAGCTGCAACGGCACCTAGTCCCTTCACCCTTACACAACCCCACGGAATGGGAAGACCTATAAGAAGAAGTCGTTGAAGTTATGGAATGCATTGACTTCACAAGGGAAAATAGAATTGTTGCCACCGGATGGGGGGAAGAATTCGAAGTTTCAAATGAAGAACAAGCTTCTGGAGGAAATGGCCCAATAGCTGACTTATGTGGGATGATATCATTTGAGGAACTCCTCGGAGAAATAGATAAGGTGGCAGAACAACCTGAGATTGATGAGGAAACTGGATTTAAGTTTTTCCCTTCTTTAGTAAATCACATGACCAGATCTGGGAGACATTACCAAATTCCAAACTCGCTACCAACCAATGATAAGGGGAAGGGCGTTGAAAACCTTCCTATGCCAGAAATGACCCTCGAGGAGAGTAAGATCCTCGATCAATTGAAGAAAACTCAAGCTAACATCACTCTATGGGGTCTTTTCATGTCTTCCCAGCTACACAGAAATGCTTTGATCAAATTGCTCACTAGACCCATAGTTCCTCCCTCTACCACACCAGAAGAAGTGGTAAACCTAGTCGGATCCTTGACCTCTACCCGAATGCTGTCCTTTTCTGAAGAAGAAATCCCCAAAATTGGGCCAGATCACAATCATGCACTCAACATCTCCGTCAAAGTTATGGGGAAGGTTGTACCACTCTCCCTCATTGACAACGGATCAGCTTTGAATGTCTACCCGCTAAGAACCTTCAAATGTTTAGGTCTGAAAGAAAGTGACCTCACTCCAACATCCACTGTCGTGCGTGCCTACGATAATACCCGTCGTGAGGTGATGGGATTCATAAAATTTGTAATAGGGGTTGGACCTATAAACCCTATCGTCGAATTCCAAGTCATCGATATCCCGGCCTATTTTAACCTGTTGCTCGGACGACCCTGGCTCCACAGTATAAAGGGTGTCTCTTCCTCATTCCATCAAAAACTGAAGTTCTTCGCCGGTGGGCGAGTCATCACCATCTTGGGTGACGACGGTAACGCCGAGGGTGCAAGCACCAGGAGTCCAATTCTTGAGATACAGCACGGGTCAAATGATATGCTCCTATCAGGTTTCCGAGTTGAACCATCCCTACTCCCGGCAGGGGACGGTTTCAAAGAAAGGGGTTGTCCAGAATATGACCCTCATGGCAATGTCAACATGATTCAGATGTTCAGAAACATGCACTTCATGCCCGGACTGGGGCTGGGACAAAGGCAGCAAGGGATAGTTGAGCCCGTCGAACTAAAGAAAGCTTTCCCTCCTTGCGGCTTGGGATATCAACCATCAGAACCAGAACTCAGAATGATCCGCCAGACTCGATCGAAGAGAGGGTTAGACTTCGTTCGAACTATCTCGGGAGATTCTTTAAATGGACGATTCATCAAGGAAGGCAAGGATTTCCCCTTTTGCGGTTTTCCAGAACTGTGGTATGACCATACAGATAAGAAGATGGAGCCTGGAATGGAGATCTTCTTCGAAGATAGCTACCCACGGGGCGAAAGTTACCAATACCAGGTGCCACCGCTTATCAAAGATACTGAAGAAACTGAGGAAAGTGACTCCGAAGATTCCTTCAACCTGCAGACACTGGGGCTGACACTCTGCATGGTTCATTCAGGCACTACATCAAGGGACCCATCCCATCTGATTAAAGCTGCTGATACACCTCTCCTCAATTGGCATGCTGCGCCAGTTCTACCTCTTGAAATCTCCCTCAACCCCAATGTTTACCTTGTTTTATCTACTGTTGTCCATCCTTGCTCAAATGTAATCGAGACCTCTTTTGATGAGGTTCTCAATGCTGTTTTTCCTATCAACGAAATAAATGAAGATTTTGAGTATCTTGCTGTGCCTTACATTAATTGTGTGGATTTTAATCAAACTTTTGATGATGATGATTTTGCAAATGAATAATTCTTAACTGATCTAAATAAGATTAATAATAAACAACATAACCGTGTTCAAGTTAATGAAGAAGAGACTATCGTTATTAATCTCGGTTCTAGTAGCCAACTGCGCGAGATTAGGATTGGGGCCACCCTTGACGAGCATGAGCGCGCACAACTCGAAGAATTGACTAAGGAGTTCGTGGATGTCTTCGCATGGTCCTACGATGACATGCCCGGTATTGATCCCGAAATAGCTCAGCACAAGATCCCCATTCTCCCAGATGCCAAGCCAGTTAAATAAAAGTTGAGAAAGCTCGCTTAAGGTCAAAGAAGAGGTGATCAAACAGTTGAACGTGGGTTTCATTCGAGTAATCGAATATCCCACATGGCTGGCCAACATTGTACCTGTACCAAAATCAGGAGGAAAGGTTCGAATGTGTGTGGATTACCGAGATTTAAACAAAGCTTCTCCGAAGGATGATTATCCACTACCCAACATCGACATGATCGTGGACAACACAGCCAGTCATGCTCTCAAGTCATTTGTCGATGGATTTGCCGGATACAGCCAAATTAAGATGTATCCCGACCACCAAGATAAAACCGCAATTCATCACCTCATGGGGAACTTTTTACTACACCGTTATGCCATTCGGTCTCAAGAATGCTGGGGCTACCTACTAAAGGGCTGCCACAACCATCTTGCACGATCTGATCCACAAAGACGTCGAGGTTTACATGGATGATATGATTATCAAGTCCAAAACTAGAGAAGGTCATGTTCTCGCTCTCCGGAAGTTCTTCGAACGACTACGGCAGTATCAGATGAGACTTAATCCACAGAAGTGCGTCTTCGACGTTACGAAGGGAAAACTCTTAGGATTCATGATCAGTGAGAAGGGGATAGAAGCAGATCCCGCCAAGCTGAAGGCCATACTTGAGATGCCACCTTCCCGAACAGAGAAGGAAGTCCAAGGCTTCCTGGGGAAATTACAATATATCATCCGGTTCATCAGCCAGCTAACCTCCATCTACGAACCAATCTTTAAGCTCCTCCGAAAGGATTCAACCAAGGTTTGGAACGAGGCCTGCCAAGAAGCTTTTGATCGAATTAAACAATACCTAACCCAAACTCCAGTTCTCATGCCACTACAGCCTTGTCTCCCTTTGCTCTTATACCTAACCATAACAGACACTGCAGCCAGGGCTTTGCTAGCCCATTACCTCGAGGACTCTCGCAAAGAAAGAGCCATCTATTACGCCAGTCACAAGTTGGTCGGATACGAGGTCAACTACACTGCTTTGGAAAAAGCAAGTGTCGCACTTGTCTGGGTCACACAAAAGTTACGACATTACATGCTCGCCTCCCCCATTAAACTAGTATCCCGAATGGATCCCATCAAATACTTGCTCGAAAAACCCGCCTTGTCCAGCCGAATGGCCCGATGGTTGATGCTCCTAACCGAGTTTGATATCGTGTACGTCACACAAAAATCCGTTAAAGGAAGATCCATCTCTGACTACCTCGCTGACTACCCTATAGAAGAAGCAGATGTCTGGATCTCCGAATTCCCAGATGAAAACATCCTCTGCACCACTCAAGACCGCCTCCGATGGAAAATGTTCTTCGACGGCGCTGCCAACAAAAAGGGAAATGGCATTGGGATACTTTTGGTCGCCCCAAATGACTCCCACACTCCCATCGCCATTAAATTAGATTTCCCTTGCACCAATAACATGACAGAATACGAGGCATGCACAGTGGGCCTCCATGTCGCTCTCGAGAAAGGTATTCAACACCTTGATGTATACGGGGATTCTGCCCTTATCATCGGTCAAGTGCTCAGAAAGTGGAAGGTCAAGGACGAAAAGCTTCAACCCTTTCATGCGCAATTAGAAGAGTTGGCCTCCCAATTCTGAGTTATCACCTTCCATAACCTACCCCGAGCAAAGAACAACCTAGCTGATGCTCTCGCTACTTTGGCTTCCATGGTCGATATGCCCGAGGGAATAACAATGACCCCCTTCCTAGTTCAAGAACAAGACAGACCGACCCATTGCTACCATATTGAGCTTGTCTCCACTGAAGATCCCGAACTAGTTGATTGCTAGTACTATGATATTTGGTGCCTCCTTAAACACAGTAGGTATCCCGAGGGTTCTAACAAGAACGACCGAGCTACCCTCCGAAGGCTGGCCACTCAGTACATCATCTGCCATAAAGCACTACTCAAGAGGAATTTTGATGGAACTCATTTGCACTGTATTGCAGGGGCTGACATTGAAAAGATAATGCAGAAAATCCACAGTGGGGAATGCGGACCTCACATGAACGGTCACATGCTTGCCAAAAAGATAATCTGACAAGGCTACTACTGGACCACTATGGCCCAGGATTGCACCGCCTATGTTTAGAGGTGCCCTAAATGCCAACAGTTCTCCAATCTCCAACATCTACCTCGGTGAGAATTATACAACATGATTTCTCCCTGGCCGTTCTCCACCTGGGGTATCGACATCATAGGGAAGGTTACACCAAAAGCGTCAAACGGGCATGAGTTCATCCTGGTTGCCATCGATTACTTCAGCAAATGGGTCGAAGCTGAGTCATACGCAGTATTAAATGCTAAGAAGATGGCCAAATTCATCAAGAAGAATCTCATCTGCCGATGTGGGGTCCCGCACGAGCAAGTGTTGGATAATGGTTTGCATTTTGAGGCAGAAGTCACAGAAATAGTCAGCGAATACAGGATTCAGAGACACAAATCTTCTCCCTACCGACCTCAGGCCAATGGTGCAGTTGAGGCCGCAAATAAAAACCTCAAATCCATCATCAGCAATATATGATATGCCCAAGTGTAGACTCGGCCCAGAGACACCAACCTCGGCCGAGATGATGGCCAAGATATTGATCGACCCGGTGTAGGGGATGGGCCCACGATATCATCCCTCGGCCAGACTAACCTCGGCCCAAGCCGACAGTACCATAAACACTTCAATGGACACTACGCGCATCGCAGGCATCAACAGGATCCTCATGTACCCGGGTATAGCAACCTCGGTCAATAGTAGGCCGAGGTAACAAGGAGCCCTGATAACCTTCAGAACCAGTCCTACCTCGGCTTGGGCCGAGGTGACAAGAAGCATTAGTAATCGTCAGCATGCGATATGTCCAACCTCGGCACGGGCCGACCCCAGCATATGTCTCGGCTGAGATCAGGCCGAGACTCCTTATGACACATCTCGGATGGAACGGACATCAAGCCTTTACAACTCGGCCTCTCCCAGGCCGAGGTCACTCACCAATATGACTGCCGAGCATCTGTTGACATTTGGATAAGGACACCTGGGCACAAATCAGTTGTAACAAGATTATTCTCCACATGTGGGAGAATATTTCATCATCATTACTTACATGTGACAGTGACAGATGGCATTCCAACATTGGTGAGGATATCACACACATGCTCATTGCATGCATGGGGGGGTACATTACGCCCCCTAGGCACTATATATAGGGGTCATCCCCTACCTTGCAAAAGGATCCCAGTTATTAAACCCTAGCTGAAACTCTGTCTAAATATACAGTAGAGAGAGAGAGATTGAGAGAATTGTATCCATGGCCATTAGTGCCTTCATTCAGTGATATTACTCACACACTCACAGTGGACGTAGGCCAGATTGGCTGAACCACTTATATTCCGGTGTGCTACCCTCTTCTCCTCACCACCTTCTATTATCTTCTTTATATAGCTATTCTGCCATTGTTATACTTCTGTTGAGATTGTAAACACCTCATCTGGTGGTGCTGATTCCGACATCATCATTTTGGCGCCGTCTGTGGGAACGAGAAGCTATCTCTTCCTCTTTTTCTGCTTTACCTCACCGGAGACTCTGGTGGTGAACCAGAAACCACCTCTTGTGTGGAGCTGTTTCACCATTGAAAGAGGTCCTTTAAGGTATTAAGCTCACCTGCTACTCAAGCTCTCTATAGTGATAACACATGGCACCAGACTTACCGCCGCCTCTTCCGCCGCCCGGAGGTGGAGGGGCTAGCTCCAGTCAGGCTCCTCCCTAGTCCGAAATGGCGGAAGTGGCAGGAGCCTTGAAATCTTTGGCTGTAACACAACAAGCCATGAAGGAGCAATTTGTCCAGCTCAGACAAACCATGATGATGAGGCCACCTGGAGTCTCACTGGATATGATCACTCCGACGGCGGTTCATCCACAACCTGATGCCAGGGGACCACCCCAGGCACCGATGAAGGACCAGCCTACACCTCAGCGGAGGAGGGACGTTGCTGACCCTAGGCGCTTGCGCCTGGGGAGGCAAGGAAACCCTTGCCCAGAGGGCAGGTATGATGACCTAGGAGTTGAAGAGGCCCCCGAAGACTGCTGGGAGCCGTATGAGGTGTCAGATAACACCATACGACCCCTTAGGCAGAGTCAGGGATGTGTCGGCCAAAAAAGAGAAGAGGCCCAACAAAGAGGGTTGGCTTTCGACAGATTGAGCAGAGGGTTGGCCTTCGAGAGGCTGGGCCCAGTCAATGACCTGAGACAGAGCCTATCGAGGTTAAGGAGCGCGGCAGGCTCTCAAAGAGGGAATAAGCAGGCTCGGCCAGATCAAGGCCGACCCTTGGAGAGACGACCCAGGGAGCAGGAAGAGGTCAACAGTCAACGGGTCGTAGCTGGGGAACCCTCTGTCTATCGCAGAGAGGTGGCAGGGGATAACCTCGGCCAAGTTGATGAGAGAAGACCCTGGAATGGCTCAATCCAACGTCTCGAGGAGAATATAGGGGACCTCATAAAGAGCAGGGACCCATTATAGAGGGGCTACTCAGAGGGCTCCCCGTTTGTAGCTAGGATAGTGGGGTTCCCAACCCCATCTAAGTTCAAGCCTCCAACAGTGACTCCTAAGTATGATGGCAGCACTAACCCAGTGCACCATATCGAGATGTATCAGTCGGCGGTAGATATTTACTCGATACCCGATGAGATGAAGTGCAGGGCCTTCTCAGGAACCTTGACAGGGGCAGCGCACAGCTGGTTCACCTCTCTTCCGAAGAACTCGATCGAGAACTTCAAAGGCTTAGCTGAGCAGTTCATTCACAACTTCTGCTTTGGGGTAAGACCTCAAAAGAAGACTACCCACCTCCTATATGTCAAACAGGCTAAGGGTGAAAGCCTAAGAGACTACATAGCAAGATTCAACAAGGAGAAGTTGGAGGTGGAGGATTACGAAGAGAGCATAGCCATGGCCGCCCTTATAGGAAGCCTCCAGAAGGGAAAGCTACCGTGGAAACTGGCGGAAGACCCTCCTAAGTCTATGGCAGAGCTGCTAGCAACCGCGGGGAAAGTGATGAATGCGGAAGAGGCAATGGCCGCCAAATATAAGGAGGAGAACCGTGGTAGCACTGGGAGGTCCCAGGGCAAGAAAGAGGGGAAGAAGAGGTCAGTAGATGACAAGTTCGCTCATTACACTCCTCTGACTATGAGCTGTGAGCACATCCTTAATGAGATCAAGACTGACCGGACTCTGAGGTGGCCAGAGATATTGAAGGCCCCACTACATAAGAGGAATAAAAACCTCTGGTGTGAGTTCCATCAGGATCACGGCCATGTCACAGATAGATGCTTCGCTTTAAAGGATGAGATTGAAAAGATGCTGAAATATAGGAAGCTGAGAAGGTATGTGGATGGCAAGGCCCCAAAGGGTGAAAGAGAAGACCCTAAGAAGAGAAGTAATGGCAGGTACCGTGGCGATGTCCCGGCCAGAAGGAATGACGACTCAGAGGGAGATGATGGAGATGACCCGGATCTCCCATCGAAGGATGATAACACTCCAGTGAAGAGGGTCGGAATGATCTCCTTTGGTGTTAGCACCATATGTGGGGGATTCGCAGGAGGTGGCTCTGAGGTATCCGATAGGAAGGCTCATGTAGCAGAGGCCAAGTCAGTGGCCAAGCCTGAGGTTGTGAATCTGACGTCTTCTGATGCAGTACAGAAGAGAAAGAAGGTAGACATGGACACCCTCGTGGTGGGGTTCTCCAGACTTGACTTCAAGGGCATCTTAGCCCCCCATGATGACCCTTGGTCATAACAACAAGGGTGCATGGGTGCGATGTAGGGAGGATCCTCATAGATGGGGGAAGCTCAGCAGATGTGATGTTCTGGCCTTGTTTCAAGAGCTTGGGTCTTAGCAGGGCAAGGCTGGTACCCTACCATCACCCATTGATAGGCTTCAGTGGTGAGAAGGTACACCCACTGGGCATGTATAAAATGGATGTACGGATGGGAGATGAGTGGCCTAAGAGGTTGACCAAGAAGATAAACTTTTTTGTTATGGACGAAAATGTCTTCTCGGCCTACAACCTCATCATCGGAAGAGTGGCCCTCAAAGAGTTTGAAGCCATGCCGTCGACGGTCCACCAGATGCTAAAATTCCCGACTCCTTACGGGGTAGGGGAAGTGCAAGGGGACCAGATCACGGCGCGGGAGTGTTACTTCAACTCGGCCGAAGAGAGAGAGTCCCATAAGAGAGCAACCGCCACTTACAGTATTGACACTCTTGACCCAAGAGATGAAACAAAATTAAAGAAGGGAGAGGCCGCGAAAGTGGTAGAATCCATTGTCCTTAATGAGGACGAGCCAGAAAAAACCATCCAGGTCGGCAAGGCCCTAGAGCCAACGATCAAGGAAGAGCTGATAAACTTCCTCAGGAGGAGGCAGAGTGTCTTCGCATGGAGTCACGCAGACATGCCTGGTATTAACCCTGAGATCATGACCCACAAGCTCAACGTGGACAGAAATGCCAGGCCTATTAAACAGAGACGAAGAGTCTACTCCAGAGAGAAGTATGAGGTCATCCGGGAAGAGGTGAAGAAGTGGGAAGAGGCCGAGACAGAGAGGGGCTTGGATGGCGGCGAAGAGACGAACCGAAGTGTCTTCAGAGATTCGGAAGAGACTGCCCCGTACGTCTTCCGAGGCTGAGAAGAGGTTATCCCAGGCAAAACTCGGAGCAGAGTAGAAGAAAACGAAGAGGATCGATACCTCTTCGAAAAGGGGGTGATGAGAGAAGGGGTCTTCTCATCAGATGCAGACGTATGGAGCCTCTTCGTTGATGGCTCTTCCTGTGACAGTGGAAGTGGTGCGGGGCTAATACTCTCGACCCCAGATGGCGCCAACATTGAATACGCCTTGAGATTCAATTTTCAAGACTCAAACAATGAGTCTGAGTATGAGGCCATGATAGCAGGTCTCTTATTGGCAACAACTCTGCGAGTAAGGCGACTCCTGCTTCATAGCGACTCAAGGTTGGTTATCAATCAAGTGTTGGGAGTATACGAGGCCAAAGACGAAAGGATGGCCAAGTATTTGAAAAAGGTAAGAGGGTTGCTAGAGTACTTTGAAAAGGCAAAACTGAAAAGAGTGCCTAGGCTGAACAACAACCATGCTGATGCATTGGCAAGGCTGGCCTCGGCAATGAAAACAGATTTGGGAAGGACCATCCCAATCGAAGTCTTAGGAAAGGCAAGCATCGAGGAGGACGAGGTATGTAGTCCTTATCATAATGTTAACCCAGGGGACTCATGGATTGACCCACTCGTCAGATACCTAAGAGAGGGGGAGCTACCTGAGTCCAAGCTGGAAAGAAGAAAGTTGATCTTCAGAGGCCGGGACCTCAGGGGCCCTCTTCTTGGAAGCTTGGGATTTGGATGTAGTGGGAGATGGAGGAGGAGCATTCAGACCAACCTTCTTCGCAAGCCTTGCCAAACTTGGAGCTGCCATCTCCCACTGTTCGTCTGGGATACCTGGTGGTCTCTCTGCAAAAGTTAAAAGATAAGGGTTAGAGATCAGATATAAATGAGTTCAGAGGTTAAACCTGAAAAAGAAAAATCCTTACCAAAGTTAACAAGGGGGCTCCCACCCAGGCTCGTCCCTGAGAGAAACTGAGGGGTCAGCAAATGCTCGAACTTAACAAACAAGCCATGTGCCCCTTGGTCTTGCAGGGCCTTCACCTTTTTGCTATTTTGAAGACTTAGGCCAGGATCGGCCCTTGCGGACATGGTGACCTTACCCCATCTGAGGGGTATCCTCGGCTCAAAAGTGGAAGAGGGAACAGATGAGCCAAATTCCCATGGCCCTGAGGCGAAAAAATATCGGGGCTTCAAATTGTGATTCGAGGTCTGAGTGACCTGGAGCATCTTCTTCTCAGGCCTCCGAGCCACGAAGTGATAGTAGCTCGGATGGTTTTTGGCCGAGGTAGGGACGTAACAACTAGCAAACACCTGAACTGGGAGGTCAGAGTGGTGGACTGCCCTCCACAAGATGATGGCCCCTATAATAACTCTCCAAGCATTGGGAGAGAGCTGCGAGGGGGCCAAGTTGATGAAGGAAAGAATGGACCTGATGACGGGGTGAATGGGTAGGCGAAACCCTAACTTGAACATCTGCTCGTACAAGCAGATTTGTCCATCTCGGCCATGATAGGCCCTCTCTTCCCTCAGAGGTCTCCTTAACTTGATGGAAGGGCTAATGGAGTATAAGTACCTAAAGCACAGAAGGTCTACCTCAGTGACTGTGCTCTCGAACTCGGCTGCTTCAGAGATGTTAACATCACTTTCAGCATCCTCATTATCGTCAAGCTCAACGTCGGCCGGAGCAGACGTAGACGAGTGACGAGGGAATCTCTGAGCGAACTCAGCCCCTGTAACGGCCGATAGAGGGATGGCATCAAGAATGGGTGGCACAGCCACATTTGGCTCAACAAGTTCGACCTCTGAAGAAGAATTTGAGGTGCTTGAGCCATTCTGGGACGAGGCACGACTGAAGACCTCGGCCTGGTCAGGGGCCTGACCAGGCCGAGGTGTAAAATCCATGGCTTCTTGGAAAGAGTCCACAGACATGGGGTCTGAGGTGGAAGACTCAGACTCAGACATCGGTAATGGGTTGGCAGAGACGTCTGTCTGATAAAATTTCTCAGGAGGATCAGGATATACCACCTTGAGAGGTGGGGAAAAGAGAGGTCTAATAGGGAACTCCTGAGACCTACGAGCTTCTTCCTTAGCTCTCTCTATTTGCCTAATCTTTTCTAAGGTCTTCTATCTAAGAGAGGGGGAGTCCTCAAGAAGCTAGTACAGGGGTCTGAGCATCAGAGGACGATCCAAAACTTGGGACGACCCTAAACTTGGGAAAAATTCCTAAAGCTACAAACACGTTTGGCTTACAAAATGAAGAAGCCTAAGGATCAAACTAAGAAGTTTTCAAGAAAACCTAGTTCGCCTGAGTTAATGGAGCTCACCGAAAAACTCAAAGAACCACCGGAAAACTCAAAATCTCACCAAAAAATTCAAACCAAATGCCAAAAACAAAAGAAATGGAAAGGGAGAAGTACCTGAAGATGAATTGATGGAGAAAACGAAGAAAACTTGCAAGGAAATCGACAAAGGCCTCTGCAGATGAGTGCTGATCGAAGAAGTTCGAGAGAGAGAAATTTGCAAGAACAGCGTGCGCGGGAAAGAAATGAGGAAGAAGAAAGAGAAAGGAAGGGTTTAACCCCTTAAATACTTGGGCACACTTCCCAAGGCCCATCATTGCCTTGGGAAAACCCAAGGGACAACTACTGACATCACACGCCAGCCAAACTTGCATGCTATAGCTTGGGACAGGTGTCATATATGTCTCATACATGTGTCATACATGTGTTAACTTGGGACGGACAGGCCTCGGATGGAAAGTAATCCCCTAGCCACTCGCTCTCGCATATGACTAAGGGCTGGGGGGGTGATTGATATGCCCAAGTGTAGACTCGGCCCAGAGACAACAACCTCGGCCGAGATGATGGCCGAGATATTGATCGACCCGGTGTAGGGGATGGGCCCACTATATCATACCTCGGCCAGACCAACCTCGGCCCAGGCCGACAGTACCATAAACACTTCAATGGACACTACGCGCATCGCAGGCATCAACAGGATCCTCATGTACCCGGGTATAGCAAACTCGGCCAATAGTAGGCCGAGGTGACAAGGAGCCCTGATAACCTTCAGAACCAGTCCTACCTCGGTTTAGGCTGAGGTGACAAGAAGCATTAGTAATCGTCAGCATGCGATATGTCCAACCTCGGCACGGGCCGACCCCAGCATATGTCTCGGCTGAGATCAGGCCGAGACTTCTTATGACACATCTCGGATGGAACGGACATCAAGCCTTTACAGCTCGGCCTCTCCCAGGCCGAGGTCACTCACCAATATGACTGCCGAGCATCTGTTGACATTTGGATAAGGACACCTGGGCACAAATCAGTTGTAACAAGATTATTCTCCACATGTGGGAGAATATTTCATCATCATTACTTACATGTGACAGTGACAGATGGCATTCCCACATTGGTGAGGATATCACACACATGCTCATTGCATGCATGGGGGGGTACATTACGCCCCCTAGGCACTATATATAGGGGTCATCCCCTACCTTGCAAAAGGATCCCAGTTATTAAACCCTAGCTGAAACTCTGTCTAAATATACAGTAGAGAGAGAGAGAGAGCTTGAGAGAATTGTATCCATGGCCATTAGTGCCTTCATTCAGTGATATTACTCACACACTCACAGTGGACGTAGGCTAGATTGGCTGAACCACTTATATTCCGGTGTGCTACCCTCTTCTCCTCACCACCTTCTATTATCTTCTTTATATAGCTGTGCTGCCATTGTTATACTTCTGTTCAGCTTGTAAACACCTCATCTGGTGGTGCTGATTCCGGCATCATCAATATGACCAAAAGTTATAGGGATTGGGCCGATCGGATCCCCTACGCCCTCTGGGGCTATCGAACCTCAATTAGAACCTCTACTGGGGCTACTCCTTACTCCCTGGTTTACGGCATGGAGGCAGTCCTACCTGTGGAGCTGGAAATACCCTCGTTACGTGTCATGCTCGAAAGCAAGGTTAGTGAAGAAGACTGGTGCCAAGGCCGTCTTGATGAGCTGACCCTCCTAGATGAACAGAGATTAAAAGATCTTTACCACATACAAGGATACCATCGCCGAATAGCGCGATCATTCAACAAGACAGTCAAGGACCGCGGTGTCCGAGAGGGGGATTTAGCCCTCAAAGAGATAATCTAACCCATCTGGGACCCCAGAGGAAAGTTCAAACCCAATTGGAGCGGCCCGTACATTGTGAAGAAAATCTTATCCGGCGGTGCCGCCATGCTCACTGACCTAGATGGGGAAGAGATGGCTCGTCCAGTCAATCTAGACCGTCTCAAGAAGTTCTACTCCTAGTCCACAATCTCGGCGCGCTACGACTCTTCTCATACCCCTTCTATTCTAAATAAATAATTAAAAAAAAAAATAAACTCTCTCCATTTCCCTCTACCCAGAACTACGTGGGCCTGATCCTCTGCAAAAACTATTTTCAAACAGATAAGAACTTTTTCAAAAACCCCAGAGGTACGTAGGCAGCTCATGCTCCTCACATGAGCACGACCCCTTCTTTTTCACAAAATACCATTCTTTTCTTACTCCCGAGAACGACAGTTCATTCTAAACATCTACTTGAACAAAAGGATTATGTATGCCTTTGCGATTGGTATAGATAATTCAAAATACAAAATTCATCGAAAGGCACAGCTGGATGATCAGAAACTTATTTATTTCATTAATAAGAAACTACAATACATATTGCATAAAGAAAAAGGAATGGATAACTCCCTTCCCCCTACTACCATAAAAAACAGACAAAATCCCCCACATCTGTTACATAAATAAACTCCCCAGGAGTCCTACCCATAGCTACCCGAAGAGCCTGCACCCTCATCATCCACGTCCTAAGGACCCTAATTTTCTCCTGCCTGAATGGAGTGCCGCGAACACTCCATGGACCGATGAGCCTTAACCATCTTCGAAAAGACCACAACACCCCCTTCCATGGAGTCAGATAAAACAAACCACCTCCGACCGGTCTCTACTGCCAACATCTTGCTGACTACTTTCCTCCACAACCACTACATATAATCTTTGGGGACATGGCAAACCTTCCCAACAGACCGAGAAGGATGGGTCGACGAACGCCGATTTTCCCACAGAGATCCTAGCAACAGACGCAAGCGCTCAGTCAAATCTTCTACTGGAAAGAAATTTGAGGTACGAGGGGGCACGATCTGTGCCCAGCTAAATTGGCGCAAAAGCCACCAAGGGAAATAAAAAGAGGTTTTCCTGAGACCAACCAGCCGCACATATGAATATTCTCCTAGCTTTAGAACAGGCTGCAAATGTCCCCACCAAGGCACTAACCAATACAGCCCACAAGCCCCATGCTCCACAAGCCAATTCTCCCAGTTCTCAACATATAGGCCCATGTGGATAAAGTAGCATGAAAAGAAGTTGGGTACAGCCGACAAAGGATATTCTGGAGGAGTCGACAAGCGGAATCTTTCAGCCAACCACATGAACAGCATCACAGGGCTACCCCTCAAAAAGTCTGAACGGCCTTCTCTCCAAGCATCCAGGCTATTCAGAGTCTCTGCCAATATCACCGCCGCAGGATTGCGATGGTATGACATCCATTAGGTAATGGCTGCAAGTTGTGGGTCCACCTGCAATTCCCCAGTCACCAACAACAATTTTGAAACCAGGCCCAGAACGACGGCTCCAGCATAGCCAGCATCACTTACTTCCCGCGAACGCACGGACTGCAACACCGTCGGGAGGGAGATCATTCCTCTGGCCACCAATGACCTGGACATTGAAGGCAGGATATGAAGAAGCCCGGCCAACGAATCCCTAGGAGAATGGGAAAATTCAGGTAAAGCCGCGGCAACACTAGGATTCACGCCCAGTATGGCAGAAAACTCCTCGTAGGTAGGACAAACTTCTTCCAACCCAAAGCGGAATACATGGTCTTCGGGGTACTAAAATTGTACTGCCGCCATCAGCATATTCCACTCAAAAGGTCGATTACGCCACAAGGAGACTCGACGCATGTTGAAAGCATCATAGTCGACATTATAAGAGCAAATGGCTTCCAAGGCTTCGAGGTAGTTAACAAACTCAATGCTACCAGGGAGAGCCATCTCGCAAGACTAAAAGATGGGTGGGTATGTAAGGATGCAAAAGGTGTGAGGAAAACACTCCACCCTTCTCCCTTTTTATACTTAAAAATCCTCACAAGGGACATAATCCCTGCAGAAATCGAAAGGAACCCTACCCCACAAGGTACTAAAGGCTAAAGAGGGTACCAATCAAAGCTTTCAATTGATAAGACTGGACTGAACTGCCGATAGGCAGGCCAGGGTGATTGCCGATCGGCAACCCCCCATTTTTGGAAATCTCCCTTTTTCCTCTTTTGTCAAAATCAGAAAAATAAAAATTGATATTCTCAACAGAATTTAAAGATCCCTTTTCCTCCTTATATAATTCCCTTTTTTAAATTTCCTCCATTCCTTCTTTGTCAAATCAGAAAACTCCATAAAAATAAATTGATATTCTCAAAAGAATTTCAAGAATCCTGTTCCCTCCTTATGGGATTCCGCGTTTTGAATAAAATAACTTTCCTTTGAAAGATTTCTAAAAATATTCCTTTTTTTACGGTCTCAGCAGCAAATTAAAAAGCGCATGCATTCATTTCATCATTAAAATAAAAGATAGTCAAAAAACCGCATTGCATTGCATATATATGTTTTCTGTGTTACATCATTTTTGCAGGAAATAAAGAAAAGCCAAAAATAACGGGACTCAGCCCGAACCCATATTTCACTCCCTCTCTCTATCTCTCTCTCTCTCTCTCTCTCTCTCTCTCAAGAATTTCCATCCTGGCGACGCGCTCTCTTTCCCCTACGGCGAGACGACACGCCCCCACTACCCGAGCCAGAGTCTCCCCCGGACGAGGGTGATGGCACCAAGCAAGAAGGAACAGGGACAACCTCCCGAATGTGGGCAGTTGACGATGATATCCAATCCCTGATGTCCCTGAGCCAAGTGGTCGACACCCGGATTTGCTGCAAAGGAAAGGCAGAATCAGTATCAAGCAAAAGAAATCAAAAAAGAGAGGAAAAGAACCGAAAGGTTTACCGCAGGACGAAGGACATCCTCTGTCAAGCCCAGCTCCTCCGGATCCATCGCAAGAGGACGGTGTAACATTGGCACTGTCCTTCCATCAGCCCGCCGGATGTTATACGAAGGAGTGTGCAGCCGAACAAAAGGGACCTCTGAGGTCGCCGCCACCGCAGGTGCCGACGGACCACCACCACTGTGGGAAGACCCCACCGCCCGAATCGAACCAGTAGGAGGGAAAGGCAAGGCATCATGTATGCTGGGCGCCATCAACCAGCTCGTCACAAAGTCCATATAATCATACGGCGCGACCGTATTAGTATACAATGCATAGGACTCACCAATCATCACCGCGATCCTTTAATCCTCCAACAATTGTCGCTCCCGCCTTATAGAAGTAGGAGGCTGTGCGGGAGGCACCACCACCTCCTCCTCAGCAATCTGACGGAT
Organism: Sambucus nigra; assembly: GCA_949130495.1. Classification (NCBI taxonomy): domain Eukaryota; kingdom Viridiplantae; phylum Streptophyta; class Magnoliopsida; order Dipsacales; family Adoxaceae; genus Sambucus; species Sambucus nigra. The sequence goes on from OX422212.1 coordinate 571,891,638, forward strand.
CACCCTCTCCCCGAGGTACCAAGAATGGCCGAACTCATGCGCCAACAAACGCCTCATCTGCGCGTTCACCCCAGTCACCCCCGTATCCTGAATATCGGTCCCCTAAGGATAAAAGGTCACCTGAAAATCCCCAAGCAGACATAAGTCAATACAAAATCAGAAGAGGCAAAAAAAAAACTAAGGCTGAAATGGAAAGAGTCTTACCCTACCACTCGTCAGGTCATTCAAGACCTGACGCACCGCCTCCAGGGAGAGAGATCCCTTCGACTACCGGTTGGCCTTACGCCATCGATACAAGCAACAGAAGTCCCCGAGGGTGTCGTCCTTCAGAGAAATCAGTGGGGTGTTGCACCCAATCACCTCATAAAACCATGTCTGAATTCACGAGCAAAAAGAGACGCATAAGGAAAATGCGAATGCATGAAAGGAAAATGCGAATGCATGAAAGGAAAATGCGAATGCATGAAATGGAAATGCGCAAACTAAATAATACCTCAAGGAGATACGTGGCTCCAGTAAAAGTCTACCGGCAGCACCGGCTGAACGCATCCAGAGAAGAGTAAAGGGTCGCCAAGGTCATACTCCCCCAATCATAGAAAGGGATGTTCGAAAACATCCTCAAGTATGGCAGAAACCACAAATGGACGACGTCGCCGCTCGATGCCACCATGAAACCTCCCAGCACCAATAAAATGAACAACCGGGCCTTCTGTCTCACTTGCAGTCTGTCCTCCACATCAACCACCCTGCTCAGCAAAACATCCTTCAGCAAGGACAGTCGGATAGAATCTCTAGAGACTATCCTCCTCACATCATCGAGTGCCGCATACACTGCATCCGGCCCCACCCGCAAAGAGCGGTCCACGTCTATCTGCCCCTCGTCATAATCCAGCCCCAGCAGTTGATACACATCTATGGGAGTCACCGTCATCTCCCCGAAGCCAAAATGAAAAGTGTGGGTAGTGTCCCACCACCTCTCCCCCAAGGCACACAAAACTGCTGTCGAACAAGGCGTCTCATCCAGCGCAGTCGCTAACCTCCCAAAACCCGCTGATGATACCATCTAGCACACCACGGGTGGAAGATGCTCCCAAACATCCCTAAGCCCCGTCGTCCCGTGGGCACGCATGTTCTTCAAAGAAATATCTGACTGGCGAAAGGAAAAATTCAGTCAAAGGTCAAAAAAAGGAAAAATCACCCAAAAAGGAAAGAATTCCAAAGGTCAGGTTACTTACATAACCACTGGGAATCACTCTCGAAGAGCGATGACGCGATGGCTACCGCAGCAAGGTCCGCTCATCCGCAACCGGCTCGAATGTATCAAAGGCATTCTCATTCCCTAAAGCAAGGGGAACCCTGTCCCTCCAATCCACATTCGCCCAGTCATCAACGGTCAACCACTCCCGGTGGACAGCGGTGCTCACAAAAGGGGCCATTTCTTGAAGATCGAAATGATAGAACGATTCGCAGAGAGGAATCGCAGAAAGAGAGAAGGCGGGAAGCTGTGAAAAATGAGGGGAATTTGCCCCCATTATATAGGAGGCCAAACCGATCGGCACTGTCTCCTCACCTTCCCGAGGCAGCCCAAAATTCCGTGCCACTGCCGAATGGAATCTCTCAGTCTATGCCGACCGGCACCCCCTTAAAACTTTGTGAAAAAATTCCCATAAAATACCAGAAAGCCTCGAAAAATCCCCGAAAAATTCCTAAAAATCCCAGGAAGGATTTAGAAGTTTTCATCAAGGAAATTTCGTACTCCTTCGGGCGACACACCATTTTCCCCAACGGAGCCCTCAAAATCCAAGCGATTAATCTCTCGGGCAAGGCGCCCGGACCACCGAATCACCTCCTCATCAGACTTTATAACCATCGGCTATCCGGTGCGGTATAATATCACATGGTATTTTTCCAGCAAAAATCAGAAGAACAACTCACCCGAGCAATCTCTCCCAAAGGACAATCCAAATTTTCCCCAGCCCATTCATCATTCCCCAGTGAAATCTCAAATCTAAATTCTTATTCCCAGCAAAACCCCTCTTCCCCAGCGGAATCCTTAAAAACTAAGTGAAAACTCCTCCCGGTAAAGCTCCGGAAAATCCCTAAGGATCACCTAATCACTTCCCCAGTGGAATTCTCTTACAGCACCCAAAATAGGTTATTCTCCCCTGCAAGGTCTCCTAAAATGCTTCCCCCAGCTAGCAGCTCCCCAGCTCAAATCGGAATCACAAAGCTCTTTCTCCAGCAGAATCAAAATACAATCTTTATCTACTCTTGGGTCAGCATTGGCCCCGATCTTGGATCGTCACCTTAGTTAGGTCAGAATTGACCTCGGTCCTCGGTCGTCACCACTCTTGGGTCAGAATTGGCCCCGGTCTTGGATCGTCACCTTAGTTAGGTCAGAATTAACCTCGGTCCTCGGTCGTCACCACTCTTGGGTCAGAATTGGCCCCGGTCTTGGATCGTCACCTTAGTTAGGTCAGAATTCACCTCGGTCCTTGGTCGTCACCACTCTTAGGTAAGAATTGGCCCCGATCTTGGATCGTCACCTTAGTTAGGTTAGAATTGAACTCGATCCTTGGTCATCACCACTCTTGGGTCAGAATTGGCCTCAGTCTTGGATCGTCACCTTAGTTAGGTCAGAATTGACCTCGGTCCTCGGTCGTCACCACTCTTGGGTCAGAATTGGCCCCGGTCTTGGATCATCACCTTAGTTAGGTCATAATTGACCTCGTTCCTCAGTCGTCATCACTCTTGGGTCAGAATTGGCCCCGGTCTTGGATCGTCACCTTAGTTAGGTCAGAATTGACCTCGGTCCTCGGTCGTCACCACTCTTGGGTCAAAATTGACCCCGGTCTTGGATCGTCACCTTAGTTAGATCAGAATTGACCTCGGTCCTCGGTCGTCACCACTCTTGGGTCAAAATTGGCTCCGGTCTAGGATCGTCACCTTAGTTAGGTCAGAATTGATCTCGGTCCTCAGTCGTCACCACTCTTAGGTTAAAATTGGCCCCGATCCTGGATCGTCACCTTAGTTAGGTCAGGAATTTGACCTCGGTCCTCGGTCCTCGATCGTCACCAATCTTGGGTCAGAATTGACCCCGGTCTTGGATCATCACCTGAATTAGGTCAGAATTGACCTCGGTCCTTGGTCGTCACCACTCTTAGGTCAGAACTGACCTCGACCCTCTGAATTGGTCATCCTCATTTCCTTAGGTCCTCAGAACTGACCTCTATCCTCCGAATTGATCATCCCCAGCATACTTCTTAGGTCCTCAGAATCGACCTCGACCTTCTGAATCGGTCATACTCCCTCAAAAGCATCGTGCGGTGTCTAATCGACGGCTATCATTTGTTCCAAACTCACCCGTCGAGGGGCTCTGTATACACCCCATTCTGTTACCCCTTAACTCTCCTTAGGACCCTAGTACCTCCCTTCATCACTATAAACCTAGGTCACATCCCGAGTACTGACCTGGAAGCCATCGGGCACCCCCCGGCTCAGTTTGACCAAAAGTCAAACTCCTCATCTCGATCGAGACTCAATGAATCTTTGAAGGGAACTAAATACCCTTTCCAACGGTCTGCCCCATGCGCGATTCCGACTTACCATGAAGACGAACGCGCCATTTGCGTCCGAAACCAGACCTAGAGGCCACCGGGCGCTCCTGGGCTCTATTTGGCCTATGTAATTTCTTCAGCTTGATCGAGGCTGAATGAATCTTCGAAGGTCACTAAATACCCTTTCCAATGGTCCATCCCGTGCGCAATTCCGACTTTCCATGCGGACGAACGATCCGTTTGACTCCGGAAAGCCACCGAGCATTTCCCGGGCCCGGTTGATCAAAGTCAACTCTCCAAACTGGGTCAAACTCTTTGGAATGTCGAAGTACATCTCCTAACCTTTCCAATGATATGCCCCATGTGCGATTCGTACTTACCATGCGGACGAACGCGCCGTTTGCGTCTGCACGATTCCCCGTCCAATGGACCGACAAACGCTTCCGAGCCACATTTGACCCAAAGTCAACTCCTAAACTCGGGAGCGGTCCCAAGAACTTTCGAAGGTCTCTTAAATACCTTTCTAACGGTATGCCCCGTGCATGATTCTGACCAACGGTTTGCCCTTGGTGGCAAATTTTCTAAAAAATTCTGGGATGCACTGCCAAATGGGAGGTCCCAGATCCTGCCTATCGGCACCTGCCGATAGGAAGTGCCATGATAGGGCCGATTGTAAGTCCCCTGGGGTTATAAAATGAGGCCTTGGCCTCATTTGCAAGAGGATCCCAGATCTGATAGAAATCTCTCTGAACGAATCCCAGAAATCTCTCTCGAAGGCAGCGTGATTTCAACTTCCAAATCCCTCTTTTACCTTCACTTTTCATCATCCTTTTCATCAAACTTGGTGAATTAACCACTCTCCATCATCATCCAAGCTCAATTGCTGCTCTCCAACATTCAAGATCAAGCTCAAGATCTTCCAGAAGGTCCAACTTTCTCAAACTCTCTCTCTTAAATTCTCTTGAATTCCCAATAACTTGTTTTCTTACTTAGCACTTTTATAATCTCATCTCACACATCCTAATATACTTTTTATTTATTATTATTATTGCACATCTCTTATTTTCATATAAATAAAAACCCCAAAACAAGAAAAAGAGGGTTTGCTCATAAATTCCAAGTAGGGATTCTCACACTTTTTCCACATTTTTCTCACAACTAAAACACCTTTTCTACACACACACACACACTTACAAATAAGAGATCCCACATTTGGATTTATGGGATAAACCCCACCCCTTTTCTTTGTATGCGAACTACGTGGACTTTGATGCCTTTATAGGCTACGTAGGCGTCTCGGGGTAAAACTCGAGACTCGAGTCCGTTCTCTCACTTTTTCTCTCATTTCCTATTTTCTCTAAATCCATTTTTCTTATATTATATATACCCTTAGTCTTAGTGACACATTACTCCATGTGCGTTATCGTTCCCTTATAGCGATCAACGTAGGGGTAACCGCGTAAATCTTATTTTTCTAATATTACTTTTATAATATTCCTATGGATGACTCATTTTATCTCTTCCATTATACAAGCCGAGGATTCCTACCTCCATTCTATATATATACACATGCACACATCTCACGGGGGGGAACATAAAGGAAAATAGCAAATATCCATGAGAGACCGAAAGGGCGGAATGGGTGCCTAACACCTTCCCATTTCGTAACTAAGCCTCCGAACCCTTTTCGAATCATTTTGGTTTCGCACGCACCAGTATGTCTTTAGATGCCATCCTTCGGGGTGGCTTCCTCTTTTTCTTTTTTCTGTTTTGAGTAAAATAGACTGGCGACTCTGAATCTCTCTATATTTTTCAAACCTCACAAAATCGACGCCGGCCGATGCGCTCTCCCGAGAGGGGACGCGCGGGACCCGAAGGATTCCTCCTCCCTCCGCGGCGGGGATCGGCGGGGATGGCCACAGATACCTTCCTATATTAATGAGAAAATATATAGTCTATTCATTTATAATTATTTAAGCTTCTGCAAATGTTCTATTTTAGACATTGGATTTTGTAAAAAAAATTGAAAAGGGTTTTAAATATGTTTTTTACTTTTTTTAGTACCACCTCTCGAGGTGTTACACACCACACATTCAATATGCGTAATCCCAAAAGAGGCAACATTCTACGCAAATGTTGCCATTCACTTCACTTTTCATTTCTCAATGAAAAAACGTCTTTGTCATTCAAACATCTGAGAAAAATTTATAAAACTTAGATTATTTTTTTCGTAAATCCTAACTTCTTTTTCTCATGTTTCATGACAAACAACATAAAACTATTTTAAGTAATCTCTATCAAGTATTTCATCTCAAAATGATTGATTTTAAACACGTTTACTCTCACTCGCATAATTTATGATGTTGAAACCCTAACTATCATATTTTCGTTCAACATAAATTTTAACAAACAATGAATAATTTTATTTGATGATAATTTGTAGCTACATATTTCAATTTGAAGAAAGAAAGGTTTTCACAATATGTGAATAATGATATACATGTACATTCTTGCCCGATCAATGGAGAAAGAGTGTTTTAGTACTTATTTATAAATATAAAGGGAACATACAGACGTATTCAAATTATCGTGGTATTAAGTTACTAAGTCATAAAATGACACTTCGGTAGAGAATGATTGAAATGGATTGATATTGTAAACAATAATATTTGATAACTAATTTGGGTTTAGACCCGGGGGTCAACAATGGAAGAAATTTAGTTATTGAGTATATTAATGGAGATGTAGAGAAAGAAAAAGAAGGACCTTCATATGGTTTTTTAAGATTTGGAGAAAGCATATGCTAGGATACCAAGAGATCTAATATGGTGGGTTCTACATAAAAAAAAGTGATCTATAGATATATTGATGTGATCAAGGATATGTTACATGCATGATGGGCTCGTGACTTTAGTAAGAACATTAACTAGAGAAAGTAGTGAATTTTTAGCTATTGTAGGTCTCTACCAGGGTTCAGCAATTGGTTCTTATCTCTTTGCTCTTGTTATGGTTGAGTTGACTGGACAAATACAAGATGAGGTGCCATCGTGTATGCTATTTGCAAATGAAATTATTCTAATGGATGAGACTAATACGAGGATTAATGCTAAATTGAAATTGTGAAGAGAAACTCTAAAAACAAGAGGATTGAAATAATTAGGACTAAAGTAGAATATGTGAAGTGCAATTTTAATAGCAATAGGAGGACGAATAAGGATGTGGTGAAATTGATGGGTTAAGATATACTTAGAAAATATTATTTTTATTATTTAGGCTCGATTATGCAAAAAAAATTGAGATAGTCATGATGATGGTGTGCATAGGATTAACGCAGTCTGGATTGATGTAATACCCCGCACTTTTATGGGAAATTTAAATTTAATAATTAAGTGCAATTTGGAAATTTAAGAAATTATCGTGAATAGAAATTTTTGAGGTTTTTAAGGATTTAATGATTTTCGATGTATGTTATATTTACTTTTGGGATTAAGTAAATGAGTCAGAGTATTTTATTATATGTCGCCGTTGGGTAAAGCGACAAAGGGTAATATTTTTATTGAAAAATCGCATTGAGTTGTGTTGGGTTAAAATAGTGAATTGCGGTCAAGTACCTCGGATGGATATTTCGATTTCGCGGTTGGTCTCAGAATGGACAAGATAGTCAGAATAGAGTATCTGGGGGAAGTAATTGAATTTCGAGTATTTTTGGACCCGTAGGGACTCGTAATTGAGTAAACGAGTTATTTTTGGGTTAATAAGGGGCAAGCCCTCATTTTCTCCCTTATAAGGAACGAGAGAGTAAGAAAGAAAGAAAGAAAGAAAGAAAGAAAGAAAGAAAGAAAGAAAGAAGAAAGAAAGAAAGAAAGAGAGAAAGAAGGAAAAGGAGAAAAGAAGCGAGAAATGGGGGATTTCGGCCAAACTCCGTCGGATTCGACTCGATATCGTCGGATTTCATCCTCCAAGCAAGTGTGTACTTTTTTTATTTCATTTTATGCATAAATATCAAATTATAGTTGGTAAACTATATGATTTTGGGTTAGAACCCTTAAAATAAATTTTGGAAAATTTGAATATGAGTTTACATATTGATGTAATGTAAACTCTTAATGATTTCTAGTGTTAAATCCATGTAAATGGAGTGAAGAAATGGGTTAAAATGATAAGTTGGGGTTTTTATGGTTTTAGGATTTAAATGCAAGAGAAACGGTGTAATACCCCAAATTAATTGATGTGTTAGTTGTAAAACATAGATTATATGTTTATGGAGTCGTTGGATGAGATTAGAAACAACAAAAATGGAGAAAAATAGAGGTTTGAATTTTTGGAGAAGAAGGTGAATAGTGACCAACGTCACTTCCGAATTGATTCGGCTAGGAAGCGAATCTATTCGGCTCTTGGTCAAAAAATGAAATTTGTAGATCTTTTCGATATGGTGGCGTGAGCGATGACCGCGTATTTTTTTATTTATTTTTTTGGATTTATAATGATTTTTCTATGGAATGTTGTCCGAGATTGAAATCGTTAGTAAGAAATCCAACCTGACCTTGGGAGAAAAATAAATTTATTGATATGTTAGTTAGAATTGATTGTGTAGATATTTGTGATGATATTGGTGTATATTAGAAACCATGAAAATGGAATTTGGGTTGTTGGATGGAAAATTTGGAGAACTGATTTTTGAGGATCTGGTAAGACCGGTCGACCGCGCCCCTATGGACGATCGACCGCGTCAAGAAAGAAGGGCCTACTAGTTTGATTGTTATGCTTAATTGCAAACCGCGGTCGATCGAGGGTCCAGGGCCGGTCGATCGGCACTCTGTTTTCAGCCCAAGATTTTGGAGATTTTTATTCCCTCTCCTCTTTGAGTTAAAAGCTTAGGGGCTTTCTAAATTAGAGTATTATAGAGGATTATGATTTAAAGGACTTGAGGAGTTATGAGTTGACTTTGGGTTATTTAAGAAGTTGATTCGGTATATGGAACTATCGAAAGTTTAGGAAGATTGAGAGACTACTTTGGGATTTAGTACCGTGAGTGTGCGAATATTTGAATGTTATTACGAGTGAAAACATTTGGGATTATTGGACATCGTTATGTGAGTTTGGCAATTTTTGGCCATATAGATGATTGAGGAATGATGTAGATTATATATATAATGTGATTACAGTATATATATAAAATGATATGAATATGTATATATATATCTATGTGTGAATGGTATATATATTTATGTGAAGCATACCTCCTCTTTGCTATCATGGGAAGTTGCGCGATGTGGGTGAAGCCCCTAGCTTGAGGAGCAGGGAGCGTATAGTCCCATGGTCATAGCATCCATTTTTATATTGTGTGATTTTTATTAGGGGTGAGACCTGATGGGTATGTTTCGTCTCACTTTCGGGAAGGAACTATGACAGCTTCCCATACGCTGTGATTTGTTTTATACCAAGGCGGTGTGAGATTTCGACCTTTGGTACCCAGGATGATACGTGAACGATTCCCTGGTAGATGATAGCATAGATACTGCATCCTCGAGTTATAGCTCCTTGGGATGGTTATTGTACTTGTGTGTTTAGTACATTACTTGTGTATGAGAACAAGATATCATATATCTCTAAAAAGTGTAAAGAGATATATGAAAAAGGATTTATTCCCATTCCGGGAGACTTTATCCGGACTTAAATTGTGAGATGAAAAATAAAATGAGAGTGTTATATATATATATATACACGTTATGTACTGAGGGCCTAATGCATCTCAACGATCGACATTGCCAAGTAGTAGTGTATCGGGGGGTTCCTTGTTTGGATTTCGCTTCGCGAGACACCCCACGCACGAACGTGGCACAATGTTGAGACTGGGGAGAAGTTTAGCCCTTAGTACTTGGGTTAAATAGGATTCGTAGAATTTTGGTGAAACGATTAGTTAGACAGGATAGCTTACCTAGGTTATGTAGGAGATATGCTTTAGGTGTGCACTATTAGAAGAGAGGTGATGGGTATCTCATGGGAGTGCGATACCAATTTAATTATGAGATAAAACATAGTTTTCATAAATAAAGTATTTATGCACTTGCTAAATATTTTCACAAATCGGGCTCTGACCCGTTTCTATATTTTCCCTCTTTTGCTATATATATATATATATATATATATATATATATATATATATATATATATATATATATATATATATATATGTGTGTGTGTGTGTGTGTGTGTGTGTGTGTGTGTCCAGACACAGGGATGCCTGGATGACGATTCCTTCGAGTCAGACGTCTGCTGCAGGAGCTGTGGATGCATACAGGTTTACTGTAGACGCTTCTATCCTTGTCATATAGATAGGAGGTATTGTATAAACATTCGGGCTAATAATCCAACTGCATTTATTTATTCTTTTACCGCCTTTTATGCGGATTTGATTTGGTTGTATATTGTTAAACCGAGTGTTCGGTTATTTTTTAGTTCATCTTAGTTTCATTTATAAATAAACTGTGTGAATGTTTTAATTGATAATTTTGTTTAAAAGATTAGTTAATTAAAATTTTGACGCCAGCCTAATAAGTTATTAGTAATTATTTTGGTTTTCGACAGTGATGCTAAGAATGAACCATATGCGACTCCTGTTTTAATAAGGTACAGGAGTAATCGCCTAGTATTTTTTATGGTGGAGTGTCACAGATGGTATCAGAGCATCAAGTTCTAGTGTCCTTAGGAATCTGTACGGACGTACTACGCTTTCAGCGTTTCTCTCGATTTGATATAGAGCCTTAGGATTAGGATAGTTGATTACTCTTGTGAGATTTCGTTTTCCTGCCATTATGTAAGATTATAGTAAATCTTTTGCTCGCTCGTTTGATACTCGGGCATTGATCGATGAAGGAGGACCATAGGAAGGCCGTAATGAGGCCAGCAAGAGGCGGGGCTTAGTTAGAGTTATGAGTTGAAGTTGAGAATGAGGACCGCACTAGAGGTCACTCCCCCTTTTGTGTTGTTATTTAGGATTATTGCAATTACTACTAAAGTATAGTAGTTATAATCATCCAAGTACCACAGTAGTAAAGGGTGCTAAAATTGAATTACCCAGTGAAGTAAATTGGGAATAAGGTCTTAGATAAGGACCATACGTTGAAGTTATGTCGTGCGAGGTAAATGTAGCATTACTCAGTGGAAGTAGAGGGCTCAGAAACTTTGTCTTAGAGCAGGGTATGTAAATACTCCTATCTCAAAATTTTGGGAAAATTTTTCACTCGTGGGATCAATATTGAAATGGTGGGAACGCTGGTCACCATATTCGGGGGGAGCCATATGTTTTTCTCGTAAAGGGATCTTATAGATGGATTTAACTGTTAGTTCCTTTGATTTAGCAGGCACGAAAAGAAAGCAATTTCTATATTATTCACATAAGGATCGATCAGAGGCTGCAGTGAATAAAGAGTGATAAGGAGAAGTGAACCTTGTACCGAATTAAGGTAGGTACAATGCAGAGAGAGTCCTTCGTAGGAATGATAGGCTCGCTAAAAAAGTGTTGTTAACACTTAGTGAGAATTTGGGATTGTAGAACCCCACTAGTGGACATTCACTTGGGGAATTTATTGAAACAGGGTTGTTGAGGCCACTATTAGAGTTTCCTTTGATATAGAAGCTAAGGGGACTATGAAGGAAATTTTCAATATCGAGACTATTGAGTCTGAGATACTGATAACCTCAATATGTACATGGTAGCTAAAAATGGGAAAAGTTGTAATGTGGAACGTAGAACCACATAGTTATTCCTTGGACGATAGGCGTTAAAGGAGTTTTGTTTCGGTTAGGACAAGTATATCATGTCAGGCAACCGATCAGAGCGGTCAGGAAGTATATTCTATGCGACTAGATTTGGGTCACAATATTTTGTTAGGCTTAGATTCGTGTGTGATTCAAGTTTACTGGAGGTATTAATAACATTATACAGTATATGTTTATACGTATTTTCACAGTAGCGAGATCCTATTTTAAATTTGTATCTGGTTTATACAACTCGTTTTATATGTGTTATACGAGTATAGTACTATTATAAAAAAAATATTATTGTATTATCGTAGTGATAGCAGGCTTAGGATGGAAAGACTATCGTACCCGCGATTCCAGGATGGAACAGGTTGTTGTTGCGATATCTCACCTGGATATAAGTTGAGTTTGCCTCTATTATTATGGGTAGATGAAACTTCGGTGAGTAGATGTTTCATTATCATTATTTGAGTGTGTGGCGACCTTATCGATATGATTTAAGGTATGCAGGATTTATTATTGAGCTATAGGTTTAAGCTCATTGTTGTTTGCGCTAAGGACTTAGTGTTAGTACGAACGATGGGTGGTATGGCTCCTGGAGAGAAATAGGAATTCTGACCACATTTTGTCGATATGAAAAATGGGATTATCCCAGTGGCATATTCGAAACTAACGGGCCTCCACTACCGACAAAGTTAAGTAGTATTGTATAGGAGGGGTTCCTTGTTTGGATTTCGTTTGCGAGACTCTCCACGCATGAACCTTAACGACGTCGGGAGTGGAGAGATGTTATAGAATGCAAGGATGTTGGTTTTAATGATAAGTCACCTAGTGTAGAGAAAAAAACTATAGATCGAGAGTTGTTTGATGATTGTATTTTTATAGAGATAAAAGTGTTATGGAGAAGCACTTAAATTGTTCTCTCACCGCAAGTATATGGGTGACGTAAGGTCAAGGAAATCGATGGGAGGCTTATAGCCAGGCCTTGATGAAAAGGCATCTTTTGGAGGTAATATGTTTTGAGGTATGATGTTTGTAATCTATTTGGAAAGAATAGGCGCCTTGATTAGTTAGACTTTCCATTTATGTCAAGATGGAAAATAGAGTAGAGAGGTATGTTAATAGGTTAGAGAGGTAGGACTTAGGACGTCCCAACGGTGTGCCTTAGACCATTATATCTCGATGACCGACGACGCGAGGGAGTAGTGTAATGGGAGGGTTCCTTTTTTGGATTTCTCTTTGTGAGACGTCCCACGCATGAAACCGAGCAAACGTAGGAAGTTGAGAAAGGTCTTGGGCACCTAGGGCACAATTTAGGATAGTACCCATCTTACGTGTATCAAAAACACATTGATCGTAGGGTTATTTGGAAGTAAGGTCAGTAGAGTTAGTGGTGCCGATATAAAAAGATTGGTTGGTTAACCTTGAGAAGAATTGGATTTCCAATTATAGGAAGAATTGAATTTTTAAGATTAGGAAAACACATGTGTGAGTATTACAACGAAGAAATAAGGCCCATTGTTTAGAGAAAGTGTACGTGTCAGACGTTTACAATAGTTGTGCAGAGAAGCACGGGTTATAAGGTGTGTGGGCACCCTAGTAAGTTGGTTTTATATACCGCCTGAAATAGAAAGGCATAATATATAAAGTTGAAGGTTATGCCGTGAGGCAGTCATAATGGATTTAGAGTGTGTTGGATGGATTATCGTAAGAGGTACGCAATAATCCAATTATTGTATAAGGCAATAAGAGGTAGCATGCCCAAGATAAGCGATGATACAAATGGGAATAGTCAAGCATTAGAGTAATTTCCTTTTTAAGGGAAATTAGATATCCTGATGTAGATGGGTGGACGCTTAGAATCATGATTCTCCGGTGATATTTAGACGTTAGAACAATAGCTATAGGCTCATTTTCTCTATATGTGGTGCAAGAAACGACGGGTGCGATGTGACGTTATTAGAGTCAACCTTATGATCGAGATAACAGTGTAGCATATGTATATATAGGTAAGCTAGTAGTATACTATAAATCTTGATAGAGGTGAGTGATGAATGAGTGTATGGTTGAGAGCCATCGGGTTAGTACCATTCCACTTTGAGGCATTAGGATGTGGAGTGATTCACGATCCTAGGTTAGTGTAGGTAGTATCGGTTGTATTAGAATTTCGAGGGCGAAATTTTGTTGTAAGGGGGGAAGTATGTAATACCCCACACTTTTATGGGAAATTTAAATTTAATAATTAAATCCAATTTGAGAATTTAAGAAATTATCGTGAATAGTAATTTTTGAGGTTTTTAAGGATTTAATGATTTTCGATGTATGTTATATTTACTTTTGGGATTAAGTAAATGAGTCGGAGTATTTTATTATATGTCGTCGTCGGGTAAAGCGACAAAGGGTAATATTTTTATTGGAAAAGCGCATTAAGTTGTGTTAGGTTAAAATAGTGAATTGTGGTCAAGTACCTCGGATGGAGATTTCGATTTCGCGGTTGGTCTAGGAATGGCCGAGATAGTCAGAATAGAGTATCCGGGGGAAGTAATTGAGTTTCGGGAATTTTTTGACCTGTAGGGACTCGTAATTGAGTAAACGAGTCATTTTTGGGTTAATAAGGGGCAAGCCCTCATTTTCTCCCTTATAAGGCACGAGAGAGTAAGAAAGAAAGAAAGAAAGAAAGAAAGAAAGAAAGAAAGAGAGAGAGAGAGAGAGAGAAAGAAGGAAAATGAGAAAAGAAGAAAGAAATGGGGGATTTCGGCCAAACTGCGTCGGATTCGACTCGAGGTCGTCGGATTTCATCCTCCAGGTAAGTGTGTACTTGCTTTATTTCATTTTATGCATAAATCTCATATTATAGTTGGTAAACTATATGATTTCTGGTTAGAACCCTTAAAATAAATTTGAAAAAATTTGAATATGAGTTTACATATTGATGTAATGTGAACTCTTAATGATTTTTAGTGTTAAATCCATGTAAATGGAGTGAAGAAATGGATTGAAATTGGTTAAAATGATAAGTTGGGGTTTTTATGGTTTTAGGATTTAAATTTAAGAGAAACGGTTTAATACCACAAATTAATTGATGTGTTAGTTGTAAAACATAGATTAGATGTTTATGGAGTTGTTGGATGAGATTAGAAACAACAAAAATGGAGAAAAATGGAGGCTTGAATTTTTGGAGAAGAAGGTGAATAGTGACCAGCGTCACTTCCGAATAGATTCGGCTAGTAAGCGAATCTATTCGGCTCTTGGTAAAAAATATAATTTTTTTAGATCTTTTCGATATGGTAGTGTGGGCGTTGACCGCGTATTTTTTTTATTTTATTTGGATTTATAATTATTTTTCTACGTAATGTTCTTCGAGATCGAAATCGTTAGTAAGAAATCAAACTTTACCTTGGGAGAAAAATAAATTTATTGATATGTTAGTTAGAATTGATTGTGTAGATGTTTGTGATGATATTGGTGTATATTAGAAACTATGAAAATGGAATTTGGGTTGTTGGATGAAAAATTTGGAGAACTGATTTTCGAGGATCTGGTATGACCGGTCGACCGCGCCCCTATGGCCAGTCGACCGCGTCAAGGAAGAAGGGCTTACTGGTTTGTTTTTTAGGCTTAATTGCAAACCGCGGTCGACCGGGGGTCCAGGGCCGATCGACCGACACTCTATTTTTAGCCGAAGATTTTGGAGATTTTTATTCCTTCTCCTCTTTGAGTTAAAATCTTAGGGGCTTTCTAAATTAATGTTTTATAGAGGATTATGATTTAAAGGACTTGAGAAGTTGTGAATTGACTTTGGGTTATTTAAGAAGTTGATTCGGGATATGGAACTATCGAAAGTTTAGGAAGATAGAGAGACTACTTTGGGATTTAGTACTGTGAGTGTGCGAATATTTGAATGTTATTACGAGTGAAAACATTTGAGATTATTGGCCATCGTTGTGTGAGTTTGGCAATTTTTGGTCATATAGATGATTGAAGAATGATGTAGATTATATATATAATGTGATTACAGTATATATATATATATATATAATGTGATTACAGTATATATATATATATATATATATATATATATATATATATATATATATTTATGTGAAGCATACCCCCTCTTTGCTATCATGGGAAGTTGCGTGATATAGGTGAGGCCCCTGGCTTGAGGAGCAGGGAGCGTATAGTCCCCGGGTCATTGCGTCCATTTTTATATTGTGTGATTTTTATTAGGGGTGAGACATGGTGGGTATGTTTTGTCTCACTTTCAGGGAGGAACTATGACCGCTTCCCATACGTTGTGATTTATTTTATACTAAGGCGGTGTGAGATTCCGACCGTTGGTACCCAGGATGATACGTGAGTGATTCCCTGGTAGATGATAGCATAGAGACTGCATCTTCGAGTTATAGCTCCTTGGGATGGTTATTGTACTTGTGTGTTTAGTACATTACTTGTGTATGAGAACAAGATATTATATATCTCTAAAAAGTGTAAAGAGATAAATGAAAAAGGATTTATTCTCATTCCGGGAGACTTTATCCGGACTTAAATTGTAAGATGAAAAATAAAATGAGAATGTTATGTATATGTATCTATATATATATATATATATATATATATACTGAGGGCCTATTAGATCTCAACGATCGACGTTACCAAGTAGTGGTGTATCGAGGGGGTCCTTGTTTGGATTTTGCTTCGCGAGACACCCCACGCACGAACGTGGCACAATGTTGAGACTGGGGAGAAGTTTATCCCTTAGTACTTGGGTTAAATAGGATTCATAGAATTTTTAGGAAGGGTAGCTTAATTAGGTTATGTAGGAGATATGCGTTAGGTGTGCACTATTAGAAGAGAGGTGAGAGGTATCTCATGGGAGTGCGATACCAATTTAAATATTAGATAAAACATATTTTTCATAAATAAAGTATTTATGCACTTGCTAAATATTTTCACAAATTGGGTATATATATATATAGGTGTCCAAACACAGGGACGCGTGGATGACGATTCCTTCGAGTCGGACGTCTGCTGCAGCAGCTATGGATGCATGCATGTTTACTGTAGACGCTTCTATCCTTGTCATCTAGATAGGAGGTACTGTATTAATATTCGGGCTAATAACACAACTGCATTTATTTATTCTTTTATCGCCTTTTATGCGGATTCGATTTGGTTGTATATTGTTAAACCGAGTGTTCGGTTATTTTTTTAGTTCATCTCAGTTTCATTTATACATAAACTGTGTGATTGTTTTAATTGATGATTTTGTTTAAAAGATTAGTTAAATAAAATTTTCACGCCTGCCTGATAGGTTATTAGTAATTAATTTGGTTTTCGACAGTGATGCTAAGAATGAACCATATGTGACGCCCGTTTTAATTTGGTACAGGAGTGATCGCCCTGTATTTTATTAGGCGGGGTGTCACAATTAAGTGGAGAAGTGGTACCGACGTATTTTGTGGTAGGTATACATCTTTGAAGTTCAAAGAGAAATTTTATAGAACGACCATTAGACATGCCATGTTATACGGGAAGAAGTGTTAGGCAACCAAAAAATAAAATGCGCAGAAAATGAATATGGTGGAGATACGAATACTAACAGGGGTTTGTGGTAAAACTAAAAAGGATAAAATTAGAAATGAACAAATTCATGAAATGGTAAAAGTAGCTCCTATAGAAGAAAATTGAGAAAAAATTGTCTTAGATGGTTTGTACATGCCAAGCTTATATCAGTAGATGCCCCTATAAAGAAGAGTGGTTTAATTAGTATTAATAATAACGGAAAGGGTAGAGATAGCCCTAAAGTGAATTGGTGGAATGTTGTAAAAAAGGACATGATATAATGTGATTTAATAGAAAATATTGCACAGAAGAGAATAAAATGAAAAAATAGGATTCATCGTGCCGACCGACTTTGTTGAGTTAAGTTGAGTATGTAAAAGTGAACAACGACATTATTGAGATTTTTAAAGTACACTAGATTTCCTAAAGTTCATGTTAAACTATATTTGACAAATGTGATTTGCCCAAATTAACTATACAAATCTGAATATTAATATACAATTTTTCTCTTATAGGATATAATAAAAAATATCACCAGTCGAAAAAGGAATAAGACTCAACAAAAGCCAGCAAAAAGTCAAAAAAAAAAGCAAAAGTAAAGTAAAAGAAGGACAAGCTAAAAATATAAGAGAAACTAGTCAAAGGCCTATAGAATAATGTTCAATAGGGGCAAATTATTCTTTATTTTTACCATATTTACTAAGAAATAAAGACAAGAATAAATTCTTAACCATAGCAAAAAAATATTTTGGACCCTGTTCCATGCTTAACCATAGCAAAAATGTCCTGGAAAACAATAGTAGAAAATTAGACAACAACATTCTTGAGATTTTCATGTTCTACGACAAGCATGAAAAAAAATTAACACTAAAAATACTTCAATAATTACCCCAGATAACATCAGCAACATATTTATGATACCAACACAAAAATATGTGATCAAAAGGAAATTGTAAATGCTTTTCAGGGTTTGGGATTCCTCCTTAATTGAGGAGAGAAATTGATATTATTACGCATATATATTTACAAAGATAACAGAGGAATCCTCTCCATACACTAAATAAAATGAGTAGTGTTATGGATACAAAGTAGGGGTGTGCAAAAAAACCGACAACCCGAAGAACCGAACCAAACCGGCCTTCGTGGGTTGGGTTGGTTCGGGTTTTTTTCTCCACGGGTTGGTTCTGGTTCCAAAAAATTAAGAACCGAAGTGTTCGGTCCGGTTCTCGATTTTATACCTGAACCAAACCGAACCGAACTGCGAATCGAACGCATTGAACCGAACCAAAAAATCAAACTGAAGAACCGAATAAAAGAATCGACCCCAAGAACCAACCCAAGAACTGACCCATGAACCTGAACCATTCACCATAACCATTAACCAACCCGAGAACCAGAACCATTAACGAAAATCGTGAACCAAAACCACAAACCAGAATCAGAAACCGGAACCACGACCCAAACCGCGAACCAGAACCGCAAACCAGTTCAAGAACCAGAACCATGAACCGACCCGAACCAAACCGAGAATCGATGGTTCAGTTCCGAATCGAACCAACCAATTTCGGTTCTGGTTCTGGTTCCAAAACCACGGAATCGATCAATTTCGGTTCTGGTTCTGGTTCCGTAGTGGAACCGAACCGAACCGAACCATGTGCACCCCTAGTACAAAGTAACTTTACAAAATCTCCCAAAAAATAATGTTATTGGTGTCCTAGCAGGACCCCATACCACAAGGTAATGTTTAATAGGTAGGTGAGAGAATTAGTAGAATCCACATCAGATTTTGTGGAGATTTTTATACTCATATAATTATTAGGTTTTTACGGTCTAGTCCTTGGACTAACAATTTTTGACAAAAAAACCGGTGAACCAAATTTTAAACGATTAAGTCTAACATATAAATACCCCCAATTTAAGAAAATCATAAACCTAATCGGCTATTGGTGTTTTCTCTGAAACTAACGACTATTCTCTGATATCAAAAATAACATCAATCTTATACATTGATCGTCTATCCTATAATCGATTACAGTGTTCTTAATCGATTCTACCTGTATCACTTGGCTCTATCATTTGTAAGTTTATCTTTATCAGCAGTTGATTTTTCTATTTTTGATCGATTACAATAAGTATATGTCCTTTGTCTTAATTCAAGAGACTCATTGTAATATTCATTCATGTGATTGAATAGCTTTTTATATGTTATATATGTATATGTTTTTAATTTGTGTTTTTTATGCATTTATGTTTGGATTCTTAATAAATAAGTTATATTTATCAATATTTGTAATTGTTAGTTGAATGTGCTGAATGAATATTATTGATGTTTTATTCTAATTTTAAGAGTCCTTGATTTTGATTTGGTATTGAATCACTTATTGATATAGGTCCGCGCCAGCGGAAATAACCAGTTCGATATCAGTTTTCAAAGTACACGCAGTGTTTATAAAGTACACGTGATTGATTATTTGATAATATGTGTGTGGTTTATTTCTTCATGTATATGTTTTTAAAAAGTGCATGTAAGTTTATATTAATTATAAATAAATATTTTGATATTTCATGCATTAAATTATTGCACACATTTTTAGAATTGTTGACCTTGAAGTAAATGTTTTTCGTCTCTGTTTTACTGCAGGACATTATGGTAAGTAGTGTAATAGCAAGCTGTTGTTATTTGGATAATATGGCTTGTATTGAAATATTTGAAGATAGATCATTAGATTTCATATGCAATGAGTTGTGTATTAGGTTTACTAATTTGAGAAGTGGGAGTTTTTCATTGAGGTATTCATTTGGTGATGAATGTCGGTTCATATTGGTTTGTGACAACGATGTTTGTTGTATGTTGCGGTCCCAATTGATCGTGAAAGCTAATTTCATTTGGATATATGTCATTGATTCATTACCATTTCCATGTAATACATGTCGTGAACGGGTTGATTGCTCTAATAGAATTTTTGAAGGGGTTGACTGCAGTAATACAAGTTCTGAGAGGGTTGACAGTGGTGATACAAATACACAGAGGTTAGAGTCTTTATCATCAGGCACTAAAAATGATTTTAATAGTTGCATTGAAAATGACTTTTATCTTGGAGGTGTGGAGTCAAGTAAGTCGAAAGTCTATCTTTCGAATGATTGGAAGACTTATATAAGTCATGAGCAGTAGTGTTTTGAAGGAGGTGTAGTGGATTTTTGGGATAAATTGCGAAAGTATGCCGTTGAGGTTGGGTTCAAGTATGTGTATTTGAAGAATGATAAAACTCAAGTGACGGTTGAATGCTCTAAAAAGACTACTGAGAATTGCATGTGGAGAATTCATGCTTCATTATCTACAATAAATGGATACTTTTACATACGTGCAATGAATAATGAGCATACATGTAGAGGTGTCTTTCATAGTCCATCAGCCAAAATGATAGCCTCCAAGTTGGTTTCAACATTGGTAGCTGATGATCTTAGAGATAACCCACTATTGAGACCAATTGATGTAGTTAGAGATATGAAGAAGAATTATGGTCTTGATATAGCTTATCAACATGC
The DNA here is from genome assembly GCA_949130495.1 of Sambucus nigra. Classification (NCBI taxonomy): domain Eukaryota; kingdom Viridiplantae; phylum Streptophyta; class Magnoliopsida; order Dipsacales; family Adoxaceae; genus Sambucus; species Sambucus nigra. The sequence continues at coordinate 571,912,070 of OX422212.1, forward strand.
ATGGCGTGCGAAAGAGATGGCTGTTTTTGATATACATGGTGATGAAAAGGTTTCTTATGCATTAATGAATAATTATCATGACCTTCTATTGCAGTATAATCCTGGGTCGCATTGCATCCTTGACGTGGAACATGAGAGTAAAAAATTCAAGAGAATATTTGTAATGTTTAGAGGATGTATTTATGGATTTCAATACTGCAGACCTGTTTTATTTCTTGATGGTGCCTTTTTGAAGAGCCGTTACCGTGGAACAATACTATCAGCTACTACAAGGAATGGGAAGAATGGTAAACGAATTTTAAATATTTTCTTTTGTGTATTGCATTGAAATTTTGTTTGTTCCATTCCATATCATCAAAATACAAGCATAAAAATATAAAATACCTTTGAAGGTCTTTGTTTTAGTTCACGTGTACTTTCATTTTTCTGCGTGTATTGTCATGATATGTCTTATTATGCGTGTACTTTGATGATGATGATGATTTTGTTTGTTCCATTCCATATCATCAAAATACAAGCATAAAAATATAAAATACCTTTGAAGGTCTTTGTTTTAGTTCACGTGTACTTTTCATTTTTCTGCGTGTATTGTCATGATATGTCTTATTATGTGTAATACTAAGTAAAGTACACGCATAGTGCATGTAAAGTAAACGTGAATGTTTTTGTTAATGTCACGTGTACTTTTCATTTTTATGCGTGTACTTTGATGATGATGATTTTATGTGTAGTAATAAGTAAAGTACAGGCATTTTACATGTCAAGTACACGTGAATGTTTTTGTTAATTTCAAATGTACTTTTCATTTTTATGCGTGTACTTTGATGATGATGTTATGTTGAATACAAACTAAAGTACACGCATTTTACATGTCAAGTACACGTGAATGTTTTTCTTAATTTCACGTGTACTTTTCATTTTTATGCGTGTACTTTGATGATAGGTGTTGTTATTTAGAAATAATAAAGCAAAGTACATGTTAAAAATGTAAAGTACCTTTGAATGTTTTTGTTTAGTTCACCTGTACTTTACATTTTTATGCGTGTATGTTGATGTTAGTCTTGTTAATAATAAAGCCAAGCAAAAGATTGGAAAGTAAACGTGCATGTCTTTTTATCTTTATCGTGTGTACGGTACATTTTTATGTTTTGTCTTATTATTTACAAACAATTTAAATTAAACACAATATATTTCCCATGTGTTTTAGGGTCTGCGCCAGCAGCATCAATATACAAAGTGTTGTACATGGATATGTTATTTATTTTAATTTTAATATATTTTTATATTTCAGGACTTTTTCCTGTTGCATATGCTGTTGTTGATTCCGAAACCGAAGATAACTGGATGTGGTTTCTAGTCAATTTGCATAGTGCAGTAGTTGAGCAATATCGAAACATAACATTTTTATCAGATCGAAACAATGGATTACTTGAAGCTGTTTCGAGGGTCTTCCCGTTGTCTGCACATTCCTACTGTATACATCATTTATAAGGGAATATAAAAAAGAAAATTCGTGGGAATTGTGCTGGATTTCGAAAGAAAATTGTTAAAGATTTTTTGTCTTGTGCATATGATGTCTCTGTAGATGTATTTCACAAGAATATTGAAGCATTGAAGAATGAAGGAGGAGCTGCTATTGCCGATTTCATTGATAGTTTGCCTCCCGAGAATTGGTCCTGTGCATATTTCCCTAGTAAAAGGTATGGTGACATGGCATCTAGTGTTGCGGAGTCATTCAATTCATGGATATTGGAGGAAAGGCATTTACCAGTAATGAATATGCTTGATAAATTGAGAGTGAAGATTATGAATTTCAATGCAAACAAACTTGTTGAGTCTGACACTTGGACAAATGAGCTATGTCCTTTTTTTCAAAAGTTACTGAATGAAAATTGGAATAAAAGCCGACATTGGACTATTAGTCGCTCAAGTCAAAATGTATTTGAAGTTCATTCAGAAGTGCGAGCAACAGTTGACTTAGGAGAAAGGACTTGTTCTTGTAAGAGTTGTCAGATTAGATGTTTTCCATGTTCTCATGCTGTTTGTGTTGTGCGGAGGAAAGGGACCAGTATTTATGATTATATTGAGGAGTACTATAAGGTATCTTTATACAGAAAATCATACTCGATACCTATAGTTCCTCTTCCTCATTTGATTTCCTTAAATATTCCTATTCCTGAAAATCCATCTATCCTTCCACCAATGACTAAGAGACCGACAGGCAGGCCAAGAAATAAGAGAATGAAGTCTTTTGGTGAGATCACAGTAAGGGAAGTTACTTGCTCGAGGTGTAGTAAAACGGGTCATTACAGGTCTACTTGTAAGGAACCCATTTGACTATTTTTAAAATTGTTGAATTCATTCATTTTAACCATTTGATTGAATAAATTAATTAATAAACCATTTGTTTCACATAAATGAATGTAATTTATTTTTAAGTCGCATTCTTCAGTTTGTTTTTTGTGTTGCTGTACACATATTTTTCATAAAATATACATGATCATTATTCCTTGTGTTCACGTGTACTTTACCTTTGTATACGCATGTTATGTACAGTACACGCGCATTTTGATGTCCAAAGAAATTTTAGGTATTTTAGCAATAGTCCCATTTGTGAAAGTTTTGTTTGTCCTAATCCCATTTGACTTTTATATTCATAATTAGTCCCATTTAGCAGTTATGGATGGTTACAACTGCATTCCGAGAAAAACGTGGACTGCTATATGGGGTGTGATTGTATTATTGTTCAGAGGCATTTTAATTTCCACATTCATTGAATAGGACTAACAACAACAAATGATATCTCTAGGATCGGAGGCAAGATGATGATCAAAACTGGGACTAAATGACAAAGTCCCCAAGAAATTTTATCAATGCGTGTAATTGATGAAATATACGTGTACTTTATTAAGTACACGTATATTAATAAAGTACACGCATTTAAAAATGGATTTGGTCAGTTCAATATGCGTGTACTTTATAAAAGCATGTGTTTACTTTACTTAATGTACATGCATGAAGTACACGCATAATATAAATATAATATGCGTGTACTTGATGAAATGTGCGTGTACTTTATGAAGTACACGCATTGATAATTAAAGTACACGCATTTAAATATAATTGTACATGCATGTTGTAACAAAGTACACGCATATTGATATGACAAAAATCTAATTCAATATACATGTACTTTATGTATTCTGCATGTAATTTTATCAAGTAGACGTATATAAATGCATGTACTATTTGGAAAATGGTTTTTGACAGTACAATGTGCTTGTCACTCATATTCTTAAACTCCTATGGGTATTATGGTCCGCGCCAGCGTCATTATTATACAAGTATTTCAATAGGCGTGTACTTTATAGACTATGCGTGTACTTTATAAAGTACGCGTGTAATATATATAGTACACGCATTTATATAATGTTTTGGGACAATATCTTGAGTACACGCATTATTATACAAGTATTTCAATAGGCGTGTACTTTATAGACTATGTGTGTACTTTATAAAGTACACGTGTAATATATAGAGTACACGCATTTATATAATTTTTTTACATGAAATGTTATTAATGTTAAAATTTTTAACAAAACACGTGATCATGTTTATAAGGGTTCACGTGTACTTTACTATATTGGGTGTATGACATAACTCAGAACACATTCATGAAAGAAATAAAATTTTTATTAAAAACAAAAAAATAAAGTACAATTTTTTCAAATAAAGAAAGCTGAAAAAACTAAACAAGGCTTCTAGTAGGGATGTTTGTCAAAGGCATCCAGGGTGTCTGGTAGAGAGTCAATTAAATTCGACCAGTGTCGAATTTCTTCTTCTATGACAGCTACAAGGCCTTCATGGAGAGTCTTCTTCTCCTTCAGCTTTGCGATTTTCATGGGAACTTCTTGTGTATAGAAAGACATGAGTTCTTCATGTGTTTGAGGAGGGTCCTCATCCACATCAAATAAATCTATGGGATTGGGTGGAAGTCCAGAATAACCTTCCCTCACATATGTTTGAAACTGCTCAAAGGCAGTTTCATATGAGGAAATATTTTCCTCAATTTGCCTTAATTTTTTTTTATTTCTTTCATCTCTCTCAAGAGTTTCTCGCAAGTTTTCTGCTGGAATAGCCATTATGTTATCTTTACCCTAGATGTAATGGTTAAGAAAGGAACAAATATTACTCTTTTATAGGAAAAGTGAAAGTTATTTATTTCTTGACCAGAAGTAGTTGGGAAGTGAGTAGTTGAGCTTAATAAATTGATTTTGGTTATTGTGTCCTTAATGAATTCTTCAAAGTAGTTTTCAATTAAAATAATAAATAATTATTATATTAACTAGTGCATGTACTTTAGTAAAAATGCATGTACTTTGAAGAATTCATTGGTGTATTTAGTAATTATGACTTGTATTTTTCGTGAAAATTGCTTGTACATTGTTTCATAACAATCAGATGCATTGTTTGTCTAAACATTACGTGGATTGTGGTCCGCGCCAGCGGGAAAAAACTATTTTGGTGTAATAAATATTGTAAACAATAACCAATATAACACAAAACAAATTACAAATATATGTTTTGAATTTGAATCACAATTTATGGATGTTTTTTCTCCTTTCGGGGGAAGAAATATTTTGACAGAAGAATTTCCCCGAGTACATATGCTCTTTGTTTTAGCATGTCAGGGTCTTGAAACAATTTTTGCATTTCCTTGTTTCCGCTTATTTGTTCAATGTAGTACATGCAGAACACCCCACAGTCAACCCTGAAATTACAATAAAACAAATATACAAATTAGTATGATGTGATGAAATTTTTTAGAAGGATACAAATTAGTAATTTTTAGAAATGAAGTTTTTCTTACCCATTATATTGTTTAGGGCATTCATGATCTCTTATTAGGTCAAATTTGAGATCACTTTCCATAAAGAAATCTACAGTCCTTCTTTCTTGCTCTGTCAATGGATCATCATCCAATGTAAACTCATTTGGTGTACCTTCATCAAATTTCCTCTAAATTTTGAAACCATTGTTTTTCATTGTTTCTGCTTCAGTCTTCAATAGGCACAGTGTTTTTTGGAAGACAGAAAACTGTTAAGAAGACAAATATTTAGTGTATACAAATAAAAGAGTATATGAAGATTAAAGAGTGAAAAGTACACCCATAATATAAAAGTACACGCATATTTTATTTTTTCATATCACGTGTATTTTAAAATATGATGCGTGTACTTTTCCTAATGTGTTAAAAGTACACGCATAATATTAAAGTACACGCATATTTTATTTTAAAATATCACATGTATTTTAAAATATGATGCGTGTACTTTGCCTAATGAGTTAAAAGTACACGCATAATATTAAAGTACATGCATATTTTATTTTTATCTATCACGTGCATTTTAAAATATGATGCGTGTATTTTTCCTAAAGAGTTAAAAGTACACGCATAATATTAAAGTACACGTAACTTGTATTGGTTCATTTCACGTGTATTTTAAAATATGATGCGTGTACTTTGATAATCTGGGTAATTATGTACAACTAATACAAAGTACACGCATTATATAATGCACGTGTGCACGTGTATAATATAAGTACAAGTAATATTACTAATTAAGTTTAGGCACTAACCAATTTTTTTGCATCATCAAAGAATGTTGTGTTTTTTTCCTTGTCGTTCGGTCGAAGGGGATCCATGTGGACCACTTTATTTTCTTTTTTGTATATCACAAGTAATGTGAAATGTCCTACACTATGTCTTAGTACAATGAATAAATTATTACAAGCTCCTAAGTATTCAAATAAATCTTTGTATAACTCCCCCTTCTTATTGACTCCATTTGTGCTACAAGCTTCTATCTGAATAAAAATTATAGACATAGTGTTAATAAAAAAAAACTAAAATTTTGTTTCTCAAAACTTTCGGTTTATTTGTACTTACCCAACAATAATCAGAAAAAGTGTGTGAGTAGGAGAGCCCTTCCTCTGACAATTTTAACCTCAATACTTCACTAAAGGCAAGTATTATCTGTTTCACACAATATAAAATGGTGAGGAAATAATAATGTTGAAATTTAATGGATGTCTAATATTTGGACTACATACTTGGCTTGAAATTTCTTGATTGTTGAGGACTTCAAGTAAATCTTCCCATGGGACATACGAAACCAGCCCTTGGAAAATAAATTCCCTACATTTTATATAATCAATAAGAATTGTATAATAATAATAACCTTATTCTTTTGCACCAAAAAAAATATAAATTAGCGAAGTGATAAATCATAAAACAATAAACTTTACCCTAGCTCATCAATTTTAATAAACTCTTCGATCTTTTTCTTCGAAGCTTCATCAAGATATTTATGCTTTGATTGCTTCAAGCTTGACGTGAGTTTCCTTCATTTGTTCAGCTATTGTTAGACGCCCTTTTCTCAGCTTTGACTCTTTTTGTTTCTTAATTGGTTCATGCTTTTCGGTTTCACCGTCAGCTTTTCTTTTCTTCTACCCTCTAGTAAGAGTTCCTTTTGTTTTGGATATTTTGGGGCTGCCCTGAACTTTCTTTGAGGCTAGTTCAATCTTCAAACTCGAAATTTCGTCCATGAGTTGTTTATTAATGTTTTCCTGATATATTTAACAAGGAATGTTGGATTGTAAGCATTTTTTGAAACAATGATTCATTTTCTCTTACGTGTATTTTATATAATACACGCGTGTATTTTAATACATGCGTGTATTTTATAAAGTACACGCATGTATTATAAAATACGTGTACTTTATAAAATTTATAATATACATAAAATTTATAATAAAATTAAGAAAGTGTAGCGTGTAATAAATATCTATTGTATTTTATAGATACCTGGTCAGTTTTTTTCAATTCTGATTCTTCAAGCATTTTCTTCAACTCCGAAATTTCGTCATTAGGAATTTTATTACTGTTTTCTTGTAATACAAAAAAAAGTTACATTATAAACAATGCATTATTTTTAAAAAAATAATGCATGTACTCTTCATTATATCTAATATCAAATAAAACTGCATTAAACATATTATGAAATAAAACTGCATGTACTTTGGGAAAACTGCGTGTACTTGGGGAAAACTGCGTGTACTTTGGAAAACTGCGTGTACTTTAAACGTGTACTTTAGGAAAACTGCATGTACTTTAGGAAAACTGCGTGTACTCTTCATTCAAAAGTACCTGTTGAGTTCTTTTCCACTCTGACTCCTCAAGATTCTGCCTCAATGTCATCTTTTCTATGTCAGCATCTTTCCATTGTTGCAATGTATCATCATACTTTTTTTTTTATATCTTCATTAGTTAGAGACAGATATCCATTCTTTTGTTCCAAAATTCGTGTTGATTCTGTCTGTTTTTTCAATGATTCATCCAATTCTTTAATTCTATCTGAGTCACTCATTGTGACTTGATCAAGCTTTTCTTTTAAAGAATTATTTAACTCAACTAATTGGGCATTTTCTACCTCCAAATTATTTAATAACTCTTTTTCCTTCAAAAGGTTGAAATTCTCCACCTTTAAGTTCTTGACTTCCTCATGGGCTTCAAAAAGTGAATCACGATCTACCTGCAACTGTACATTCAAAATGGCACTCTCCACCTCCAAAGAGGTCACCTTCTCAAGTGCACCATTAATGTCTTCACCTGCTTTAGATAGTTGGTTATTTTTTTCCAACAATTCCCTTTTCAAAACAACAATTTGTTCCTCCAAATTAACCTTTGGTTGATCTTTTCCCTTCTTTTTCTTTGGAGTCACAATGTTTTTAAGGGGAATATTCCAACCACGTGAAAACTCATTGTCATTAATATCTTCAGCAACATTTTTTGATGATGAATCAGCATGTATATGACTTTCTGTAGATATGTTCAAAGAGTAACTTGGCCCTTCAAACTGAGATTCCTTTTGTACAGGACAGTCCTTACAAGCTGGTTTATTTATAGCCTGCTTCAAAGTTGTTGTTGCGATGTCATTCTTCACAAACCATTGTTTCAAAGAGGACAACTTCCACTTCAGGAATTTTGGAGTATTTTCTTTATATTCTTCAACAGGAGAAATAATTTCAAATTTCTCACATGCCCAATACTGTGATCATACAAAAAACAAAATGAATTTAATACTTGTATTACCTAGGGATTCATAACGGAAAGTACAAGAGATTTGTTCAAAATACACGCAAAATTAAACGTGTACTTTACAAATTTTACAATTGTATATTGAAAGTACACGTTATCATTTCAAATTACACTTATACTTTGTCAATATAAGTTCACGTGTACTTTCTAAAGTACATTTATAATATTGACAGAAGATATAACAAGAGTATTTTGAGAGTACACTGGTTATATTTACAAAATATAGTACACGTGTACTTTGTAAAATACAAGTGTACTTTCACATGATATAAGACGTGTATTTTCAAAATACACGTGATTAAGACGTGTATTTTCAAAATACACGTTAAATATCAAGTGTATTTTGAAAGAACAAGAGAAAATATCACATGTATTTTGAAAATACACGTAATATTTTCAAAGTACAGGTAAGTATTGGTATGTAAATTTTGAAATATCAGGAATATCAAGTGTATTTTAAAAATACACGTGAAAATAAACGTGTAGTTTCAAAATACATGTGAATTTATCACGTGTATTTTGAAAATACACGTTAAAATAAACGTGTATTTTCAACATACACGTTAAAATATCACGTGTATTTTGAAAATACACGTGAGTATTGCTATGTAAATTTTGAAATATCAAAATGTTTTTTTGCTCACCAGTAGGAAAATGACACATCCAGTAACTGTGCTAGGTTTTGAACTTGCCGATTTGTCAAGTGAATGTATGAGAAACTCTTGCACAGCAGATGCCCAATCATATTTATTCATTTCCTCAATATTTTCAATGTATTTCAACCAAAATTCTCCAAGGGTGAAGTTTCAGTTGGAGAAAAATAATGTGTTCAAGAAGTGGAGACACACAATTTTAACAAAATCAGCAATTCCTTCATTTGTCTCCAATTCAACAGATTTCTTCAAACCATTCAAAATTTCTGACTTTCCTATTCTTTTTTAGAAGTATCGTGCTTGTAATCCAGATTTTTGAGCAGTATTCGGTCGCTTTTTCAGTTCTATTGATATTAAACCCTCAACCAGGGGTATGCCAAATATTTCACTTATATCTATTGGCATTATTGGAATACTACTCTTCATACGAAAACTTTTGATTTCCGTATTGTACAGCTCGATAATTGATAAAATATTTTTATCCGTCTTATTGTGGTCCACTTCTACTACTTTCTCACTGTACTAGGCATTGAAAAGCTCCCCAAATGGAGTCTTCTTAAGAAGTTCAATATGACTATTGTTTATTTTATCTTTAATCTGATACAAATCATGGAGAAAGCTAACAATATTTGACCGATATTGGTCATTCTTCTTTGCAGGACGTTTGGCTTTCAATGCCACACTAGAACTAGAACTGGATGAAGAACTATCATCAAACTGCTCTTTTTTTGTTTCTTTCCTCTTCTTGCCTTCATCTTCATCCCCATTATATTGATCTATAAACAAAATTTAAATTACTAACCTATAAAGATATGTACAAAAAATAAATACATGCGAACTAGAATAAAACATAGACTAAAATAATAAAATACAAGCGTATTTAACAAAAGTACATGCAATATTCTCACAAACAATTTATACAAGTCTCATCAAAATACATGCTTAAGGCGATAATATATATCGTCATTTTCATGGTAATACCTAACAGAGGTTTTTCGACAAGTCAAAAACCAAGATTCTCTACTGCTAACATATTCAGTAAAGAAGTGATACAATAGCTGAATGTTAAAAGCTCCAACATTATCAAAACACCTTAAGCAATACTGCTCAATTCGTTTAGCTAAATCCTTCTCTTTCGATTCAGTTACTTGAAGCTGTTGCACATCAAAAGTGCAGTAAATGTCTTCATAGTAGTAGTAGAAACCAAGTAACCTTTTAGCTCTATCATTGATGCGAAGGAGAAAATGAATTTCGTCATCATTAGTACTATTCACTGTCAATGTGAAAGGTTTTGTATTGTTAAGATCTTCAAACGTGCAAGCAGCAGTTTTGTAGTTGAACATGCTTGATCATATGATTCCTAAACAATAACACAACAATACAAAATAGTACACTCATAATACACATTAGTACATGGACATTGGATTGAACAAATTGAATTTCAATATGTGTGTACTTTCAACAAAATACACGCAAAAAATGAAAAAGTACACGCAATAAAACTAATTATTATCTAATAACATATCATTCAAATGCAGCTGGCTATTGGACAAAAAACACTCCTAAATATTAACAAAATAATAATACTTCTTAAAAACTCATGGAATATCATTCAAATGCCGCTGGCGCGGACCAAAATAACATAGGATTGATCAAATATGGATTTGAAATCAATATTTTATAGAGTACACGTATAAAACATAAAAGTACTTGCATAATGAATTGAGAAATACAATTTCAACGTGCGTGTACTCTGTGTATTTTGCGTGTACTTTTAAAAAGTACACTCAAAATACACATAGTAGACGCAACACAGGGCTTGTACATGTACATATTATATAGAGTACACATATAAACCATAAAAGTAAACGCATAATGAATTGAGAAATTCATTTTCAATGTGCGTGTACTCTGTTTATTTTGCGTGTACTTTTAAAAAGTACACGCAAAATACACATAGTACATGCAACACAGAGCTTGTACATGTACATATTCCAATCATGTATATATTCCTAGTCCTTGATAAATCCTCGATAAATGATGTATACAGGAGGAAAAGTACAATGATGAAATACATATATCTAACATGGAAAAAGTGTGTTTTGCAATTAAAATGAGGGAAATAAATATATGATGAAATACATATCATGAAAAAGAAGAATGTGATTTCATCAGTCCATATGTCTACAAATTTATACATATGAGAACACAAAATACACAAGGACAAAAAGGTGATAAGAGAATGTATACATACTTGTTAGTGCTGTTTGGAAGAATTTGATTTAGAATGTAAAATATAGAACTTCAACGATTAGGGTTTGAAAGAAGAGAGCTAGGGTTTTGATTGAAGAGAGTTAGGGTTTTGATCGAAGAGAGTTAGGGTTTTGATCGAACAGAGTTTCTAGAGCTTCGATCAGGAGTATTTATATGTTGTTGTTGACCAAAATTTGATTGAGAAATAGATTCGTTTTGGGGTTTTGATCGAAGAGATGGTACGATTAAGGTTTTGATTCAAGAGAGAATACAATGTTTTTGGCGCTTCGATTTCTGAATAGTGCGTGTTTGTTTTAATTTCGGGGTATTTATATGTTGGACCTAATCGTTTAAAATTTGTTAGGCCTGGTTTTTTTGTCCAAAATTGCTAGTCGAAGGATTAGACCGTTAAAGCCCTTATAATTATTCATATAAAATAGATCATATACAATTTTATGGCTAATTAATCCGAGAAGCGTAGGGAAAATGAATTACAAAAGATATTACCTGACTAAGTCAAATACAGTGATATATTACAAATAAAACACCTTTAAATTAATGGTATATATATCAATCGTAATTAACATGCCCCCTCCCACCCCACCCCACCCCCCCACCCCACCCACACACACACCCAACACACATAAGGTGGAGCATTTATGGATATAAAGACTAACATGGAAATTAAACTATGAAATGTATATCTACCCGATGGCTTAGTGAATCTAGGGCTATCACTCATAGGCAAGGAAGTGACAATAGGAGGTGTTGGTGTTTCTTTACACAAATCATGGAAGGGAAAATTCCTACATGAAAAATGACATTATGAGCCGTAAAAATGGATTTGTTCTCAATGTCAAAGAATTGATACCCCCTTTAACTGTAAGGATAACTAATGAAAATATTGGGTTTCCTTATTGGTCAAATTTATGTTTTATGTTATTATTAAGAGAAAAATATAAATTACCAAAAACACGCAAATTGGAATAAATGGGTTTTGAATTAAACAAAATTTCATACGGAGATTTGTCAGATAAAATAGGGGTTGCCATTTTATTTATAAGGTAGGTCGTAGTGAGAACACACTCCCCAAAAAAGGTTAACGGTAAGTGTGCTTGAAAATGAAAAGCACGAGCAAACTTGAGGAGATGACGATGCTTACGTTTTACGACACTATTTTGTTGTGGAGTTGCAACACAACTTCGTTGATGAATGATGCCATGATGGACAAAAAAATTCATGTCATTTAAAATAAATCAAAACCATTATCAAAACCACTACCTGAATAAAAAGAATGTATTGATGTACGAAATTGCATCTTAACCATGGCAATAAAGGACTGAAAAATATTTTTAGTCTCAGATTTGATATGCATAAGATAAACCCATATTCATCTACTGAAATCATCCATAATAGTTAGAAAATAATGAGAGTCATTCAGTGATGGTTGAGAAAAAGGACTCCATATATCACAATGAACTAAAGAAAATGGTCTAGTAGATTTAATAGAATTAGAAGTAAAAGGCAAACACATTTGTTTTTTCTTAGGGACAAATTTCAAAAGCTTTATTATTGGAACAAGAGATAAAGCGACATCTTTAACTAAATGATGCAAAGTACGATAAGATAAATGACCAAGCCGATATTGCCAAAGATCAGTGGATTGGGGTTTAATAATAGTCATTGCAAATCCCACATGAAAATAGTAGAGCCCATCATGAATGGTACTGTAATACCCCGTACTTTTGGCTATATTTATTTTTGGGATTAATTAATTAAATGTGTATTAATTGGAAATTAATCCGGGTTATAAATACTAATGGGATGCGAATTGGTATTTGATTAGGTGCATATATGATTATATATGAACTTGGTATTATAAAATTTGTCGTGGGATTTACATACGGCATTTTAGAAATTTTGTTGAGACGCGTGGGACCGCCGCGTCACGGTATAATATTTTGATATTAAAAGTGAATTTAAAATCTATAATCTGTATGGTCGTTTTGAGTGCGCCGACGCGTCCGGAAGGGTCGAGATAGTCAGAAAACACTAGCCGGGGGTATAGTTTGGGTCCCGGGGTATTTTTAGGCCATTCCGGCACCATAAAGGGTATTTTAGTAATTTGGTATTTTTGGGTAATTAAAAGTGACGAAAATTGAGAGTTGTAATCTGATAAGGATTTGACCTAACCAACCCTTATTAACCCAACAAGCTACGGAGGTTTATTAAATTAGGTTTTCATAAGTTCCCCAAAGCAAACCCTAGCCACCATAGCTTTTTAGAGAAGAAAGCTTGGAGAAGGAGAGAGAGAGAGGAATTCTGCAGAAATTCTACACCAAATCCACACCAAATTCAGAAATCAAACCAAGGCAAGTGACTTTATTTCCATTTAATTACTGAGAATGTCTTTTCCATGTTAGAAAATTCAGATTTATGGTTGTTCTTGATGAAATATGAAAACCCATGTAGTCTAGATGATAAAACTTGAGGAATTTGAGAAGGATTGCATGTAGAAGGATAGGTAAATGATTAATCTGATGTTAATACATGATTTGGGTGAAAGAAAAACGGATTTTATTTAATGAATTGAAGGTTCCAAATTTTAGGGTTCATGTTCATAAATGAATTGGGGAAAAGTTTATGTAATTGTAAATTGATTGATGATTTGGGTGAGTAAATCCATACAAACGTGATAGGATGTGGTTATACTATGTTTAGAATTGTTTAAAGACTTTAAAACAATCGTTGGGATAAATTTTAGAGGTGATTTGAGGAGTAAAAATGGGGAAAAACGATTTTTGGGAAATTCTGGGCCGAAACTGGCCTCTCGTTAGAAGCAGCCCCCAGGTCGTTCGAACGAACTCGTTCGAACGAGCTTCTAACGAGTTGACCAGTCGCTACTAACGAGTGGGGATTTCGTTCGATATCTCGTTCGAACGAGATATCGTTAGAAGGGTTAGTTCATTCGAACGAACTGGGATCTCGTTCGAACAGCCTCGTTCGAACGAGACTTCTAACGACCTGACAGTCCAAACTCATTCGAAGCCTCGTTCGAACGAGACTTCTAACGAGTTGACAGTTTGGTCCTTTTTGGACTGTTTTGACTTTTGAAGTCCCGGGAACTGGTTCAAGGGTAGAGTTAGTATTCCTTTGATGATATAGTGATTGATTTGGGACTTTTGGGTTATTGAGATGAGTAAATCATACACTAGAGTTATATTCAATGAACCGTTTGGGTTGAGACGTGAGTGTCTTCTACGATGTGAGGATAAATTATGGCACGTATAATTATGAACCGGAATAAAATAAGTTGTGATAATTATAATTAGTACGAGAGTGCAAAATGTACTACGAATATAATACGGTATTACTAAGATGTGTGTTTACTTAGTATTGATATATGTATTGTATGTATGACATACCTACCATACTTGCTATCACGGGAGGTTTCGTTCGCTTAGGACCCTCTAATCCTTGTGTGCCTACGGGGGGGATATAGACTGCTACCTTGATGAACATAGGTCATAGAAAGACTTATTGTGATATTAATAAGTCCGCTGACCATGGGAGCGTAGGTATGTGCGTGACCCATGTGATGGTGACTGTGTTCGCCTCCACTATTTGTGATTTGTGTTATCTGAACTATTCCTGAGAGATTCGGAATATGTGATCCTTATGTACGTGATGTACCGGGATGGATAGCAGAGTATGTGTGCACTACAACTTAAATTGCGGGGTGCTTGTATTGTATATTTATGAGATGAATAATATACATTATATTAATGGGAATCCTCATGTTAATGTTGTAAATATATTACGGTGTTGTTTTGAGTTATATAGTGAGTTGACTAATAGTAATATATATAGTGTATATTGAGTATCTGAGTTAAACTAAACCCTATTTGATTAAGAGCGTTATATGATAAGGGAACCAAGTATTATGGGTAGAACCTTTGGTAGTCTAGCTAGTTACGTTGTCACTTAGCTAGTGGAAAGGGTAGTTATAGATGGGTACTTACGTTAGGAGTGCACAGTTAGACGAGAGGTGAGAATATCATGCGAGTGTACGTCCTAACATGTACTTTGCATTTAATGTTTTAAATGTTTTTAAAGCACTTGCAGGTTTTTAAAATATAACTCCACATTCGGGCTCTGACCCGTTTGCTTTTCAAATCTCTTTTTCTTTGTAAAACCATTTTAGGTACCCAGCCACAAGGACACCAAGCATAGGATACTCATTCAGGTGACGAGCTGTAGCTGCTTGTGGAAGCTACAGGGATTTGCATGTAGACGCTTCTATCTTTTGGATTCCAGAGTCACTATCTATCCATTGTAGGGCATGTTGCCCATTTCTATTTAGAGACATCTTTTATACTTCAGTTTTCAGACTTTAGCACATTTTATTATTGTTTCAGTTTATTTATTTCAGTTATGGGATTGTAGTGAGGGGTTTCCTCCAGACTTTCTTTACTCTATTGTGTTGGTTATTTGTTTTACATCAGTATGGTGAATGGTGTTATTTATTTCTTCATTACACTTGTTGCATGTTAATCAGACTATAAAATTAAAATTTGGCAACTTGCTTTTTAAATACTAGGTGGTTAGATATAATAAAATGTTTTCGACAGTGATGCTATTAACTGAGCCAACTTGGCATTTTGAATTAATTTTATAAAGGAGTAGCTACCCGGTGTTTAATTAGTCGGGGTGTCACAGGTGGTATCAGAGCATCAGGTTCTAGTGTCCTTTAGGATCTGTACGGCTATTATGTTTCCGCTACGTTTTCTTTGATATAGAGTCCTATATTTTAGGACTGTTGTACTCTTTTGTGTATGCTTCGTTCTTCAGCTATATTAAGTTTATAAACTGCGAACTTATAAACTTTGTTCTTATTTCAGATGCCTCCACGACGTGCACGACGAGTTCCCAGGAATGCAATGCCCGAACCCCAGCCCGCTCCAGTTCAGGGTATGTTGAACGCCGCTGAGGTTGCCGCTATTGTAGCCCAAGCGGTAAATGCCGCGATTGCCGTGATTCAGCAGGCACCGCCTCAGGCGCCAGTTGCCGCGCCAGCACAGGTTAATGCATTCCCGTCTGCTTGGGAACGTGTACGAGACGCTTTTCAGAAAGCGCATCCGCCAGAGTTTGCAGGTAGCTCAGACGTGGTAGTCTCGAGCCAATGGAGGAAGGACATACAGAGGCATTTGAGGATGCATGAGTGCACTGACGTCCAGAAACAGGTGCTAGCTACTTTCAAGCTAGTGGGATCTGCACTGCAGTGGTGGGAGTCCATTACCATCGCGGAGGAGAGGGATACCCTCACGATTCAGGAGTTCTGGGTGCGGTTCGACCGCAAGTACTTTCCGTCCGCAGTTCATACAAAGATGAGGAGGCAGCTAATGAGTTTGAAGCAAGAGGGCAAGACCGTGGCCGAGTATGAGGCCGAGTTCACTAACCTGTTGAATATCGTTCCAGATGAGATTCCAACAGAGAAGAAGAAGATAGAGAAGTTCACTGATGGGTTGAATTGGAGAATCCGACAGCATCTGCTTGGGAACCTATCGTTGGCCACGTATTCTGATGTGGTTAACGCTGCATTACTACACTGCCAGGACCACCGTTTTCATATGGCCGAGGGCAAGCGGTCAGGGGAGTCTAGCCATCAGGGCAGGACTGGAGGACATGGTGCCAGCGGGGCACAAACCGGTCAGGGGTAGAGACAGACTGAGTAGGGTACCCAGCAGGGGGACAATAAGAGGTTCCGGTCAGGGAACTACAGGCAGGGACAGGGAGGTTTCCGCCAGGGCCATCAGGGTCCAAACGGCCATCAGGGCCAGCAGGGGCAGAATGGGCAGCAGTTCCATCAGGGCCAGCAGGGCCAAGGGAGGAATGGTAACGGCCACCAGGACCGGGGACAGCAGGGGCAGAGGGGAGGGAACTTCCCAGGGAAGTGCTTTACTTGTGGCAAGACTGGCCATAAGAAGCAGGATTGTCCTGATAAGGGCAGGGCCCCACAGCAGCAGCAGCAGGGTGCTCGCCAGGAGCCACAGAGACCTATGTTTCCCGCCGCTCTTCCTGCACCGCCACAGATGGTAGCTTTGCCACCCATTCCAGCAGTCCCAGCTCAGCAGGGGCAGCTACAGTATGGACGTGTCTACAACGTTCACCAAGCTGCAGTTCCACAGGCACCGCCCGCGATCGAGGGTACGTTTCCTATCCATGGCACTATGGGTCGGGTGTTATTTGATACGGGTGCTACACATTGTTTCATTGCTACACACTTCGCGAAAGCTTTAGGATTGTTAGCTACGGCAGAAAGCACAGTGACGTGTGTCGACTCACCATTAGGGAGTGGGTCACTTATTTTCTTTATATGCCGGGGAGTGGGGGTAGAGGTTGGTGGTTTGGTATTACCTGCGGACATGTTAGTGTTAGACATGTATGTTCACGATGTGATCATCGGTATGGATTGGCTCGTAGCTTATAGGGCCATGATTGATTGCTTCAGCGGGAGCATTGTTTTTGCCATTCCGGGGCAAGAGATGTTTGTGGTGGCGATGCCTCGCCCAGAGGGAGGATCGACCGCTCATCTGTATTACATAGAGGAGGATACCTCTAAGGAGGTTATTATTCCTTTAGATTCGATCCCGGTTGTCAGGGAGTATTCAGATGTGTTTCAGGAGATACCAGGCTTACCACCCAGTCGAGAGATAGATTTCGTTATTGATTTGCTACCGGGTACGAGACCTATAGCACGTGCACCGTACCGTATGGCTCCAGCTGAGATGCGAGAGTTACGGGATCAGATAGAGCAGCTGTTAGGGCAGGGCTTTATTCGCAGGAGTACCTCACCTTGGGGCGCTCCAGTTTTGTTTGTAAAGAAGAGGGATGGTATACTGAGATTGTGCGTGGACTACCGAGAGTTGAATAAGGTCACGATACGGAATAAGTATCCGTTGCCTCGAATCGATGACTTATTCGACCAGTTGAGAGGAGCTTCTTTCTTCTCGAAGATTGACTTGAGGTCAGGATACCATCAGTTGCGTATCAGGGAGGAGGATGTCTCAAAGACTGCGTTTTTATCGAGATATGGTTCTTACGAGTTTCGGGTTATGCCTTTCGGCTTGACCAACGCTCCAGCAGTGTTTATGGACTTGATGAACAGAGTGTTCAGGGATTTCCTAGATCAGTTTGTCATTGTCTTCATTGATGACATTCTGGTTTACTCTCAGACAGAGGAGGAGCACGCCGAGCATTTGAGGCTGGTTTTGCAGACACTTCGTCAGAACAAGCTGTATGCAAAATATGAGAAGTGCGGATTTTAGTTGAAGGAAGTCCAGTTCTTGGGTCATATTATTTCCGACCAGGGAATATCGGTTGATCCGGGGAAGGTGTCAGCGGTGAGGGAGTGGGGACAGCCCACGACACCAACAGAGATTCGTAGTTTCTTGGGTCTAGCAGGATACTACAGGAGGTTTATTCGGGGTTTCTCAGAGATAGCAGGTCCTTTGACACATCTTACTCATAAGGGTGTGCCATATATCTGGAGTGATTCCTGTCAGTTGGCATTCGATGAGTTGAAGGACAAATTGACCTCAGCACCTGTGTTAGCGTTGCCGAGACCGGGAGTTGAGTATTTGGTTTACACCGATGCGTCTTTGCAAGGACTGGGAGGTGTGTTGCAGCAGGAGAGACAGGACATAGCTTATGCTTCCCGTAAGCTTAAGCCTCATGAGAAGAATTACCCCACGCATGATTTGGAGTTGGCGGCAGTAGTATTTGCCTTACGGATTTGGAGGCACTATCTTTTGGGGGAGAAGTTTCAGCTGTTCACGGACCACAAGTCACTACAGTATCTGTTCACGCAGAAGGAACTGAATATGCGGCAGCGTAGGTGGCTTGAATTTGTGAAGGACTACCAGTTCGACATCCAGTACCACCCGGGTAAGGCTAACGTGGTAGCAGACGCGTTGAGCCGCAGGCCAGTAGATGAGGTGGCAGAGGTGTGGAAAGCTAAGTGGAAGGAATTGGGACACCAGGATGCAGTGGCCCGATCTTTCATGTCTGTGATGACCGTTACCCCGCAGATTGTCATAAAGGTAGTACGGGCACAGGCTAATGACACGTTCTGTCAGGAGCAGATAGTTCGGTTACTAACAGAGGGAGCCGAGTCCTATACCATTAGCTCAGACGGGGGATTGCGCTTCAATGGGAGATTGGTAGTTCCGGAAGGGGAAGAATTGCGGTATGATGTGATGGCAGAGTCGCACGGCTCACGGTTCGCGGTACATCCCGGAGGGGACAAAATGTACCAAGACATGAGACGGCAGTATTGGTGGAGCGGTATGAAGAGAGATATCGCTGAGTTTGTCTCGAAATGCGCCACTTGTCAGCTTGTAAAAGTGGATCATCAGAGACCAGCAGGATTGCTACAGCCGTTGGAGGTTCCGGTGTGGATGTGGGAGAGAATATCCATGGATTTCGTCACGGGGTTGCCTACGTCGCAGAGGGGTCACGACTCTGTTTGGGTAATTGTGGACAGGTTGTCCAAGGTCGCTCACTTCTTACCCGTAAGGACTGACTACACTACGGGACAGTATGCCCAGCTCTTCATCTCAGAGATTGTGAGACTTCACGGTGTGCCCCTGAATATCGTGTCTGACAGAGACAAGATATTTGTTTCGAGGTTTTGGGAGAGTTTCCAGGAGGCCATGGGCATGGAATTGTGGTTAAGTACGGCTTATCATCCGCAGACCGATGGGCAGACAGAGCGCACCAATCAGATGTTGGAGGACATGCTACGCATGTGCATTATTGACTTCGGGGGTGGATGGGAGCAGTACCTTCCACTGGTGGAGTTTGCTTACAACAACTCCTATCAGTTCAAGATTGGCATGGCTCCGTTTGAGGCATTGTACGGTAGGCCTTGTCGTTCCCCAGCATGTTGGTTGGAAGTGGGGGACAACAAACTACTTGGGCCAGAAGTGATTCAGGATACTTCGGCAAGGATTGAGTTGATTCAGAGTCGCATTCGGGTAGCTCAAGACAGGCAGAAGAGTTATGCTGATGCAAAGAGGTTTTTCAGGGAGTTCCAAGTGGGGGACCAGGTTCTGCTCAGGGTATCTCCGATGAAGGGGATTATGCGATTCGGGAAGAAGGGGAAGTTGGCACCGAGATATGTGGGGTCGTTTCCTATTATTGAGCGGATCGGACCCGTCGCGTATAGACTTGGACTACCGGAGCACTTGCATCGGATTCACGACGTGTTCCATATTTCCTCGCTAAGGAAATACCTTAGAGATAATTTGGCTGATTCTCACATTGCTGTGGAGGACATCGATCTCCAGCCGGATAGCTCCTACGAGGAGGGACCAATTGCTATTTTGGACCGAAGCGAGAGGAAACTGCGGTCAAAGATAGTCCCGTTAGTGCGTGTTCAGTGGCGACATCACAATGTCGAGGAGTCCACATGGGAGCGCGAGGATGAGATGCGCGAACGTTATCCAGAGCTATTTTTAGCAGGTACTTTCTAGTTTCGAATTTCGGGACGAAATTCAGTTATTAGGGGAGAAGTATGTAATACCCCGTACTTTTGGCTATATTTATTTTTGGGATTAATTAATTAAATGTGTATTAATTGGAAATTAATCCGGGTTATAAATACTAATGGGATGCGAATTGGTATTTGATTAGGTGCATATATGATTATATATGAACTTGGTATTATAAAATTTGTCGTGGGATTTACATACGGCATTTTAGAAATTTTGTTGAGACGCGTGGGACCGCCGCGTCACGGTATAATATTTTGATATTAAAAGTGAATTTAAAATCTATAATCCGTATGGTCGTTTTGAGTGCGCCGACGCGTCCGGAAGGGTCGAGATAGTCAGAAAACACTAGCCGGGGGTATAGTTTGGGTCCCGGGGTATTTTTAGGCCACTCCGGCACCATAAAGGGTATTTTAGTAATTTGGTATTTTTGGGTAATTAAAAGTGACGAAAATTGAGAGTTGTAATCTGATAAGGATTTGACCCAACCAACCCTTATTAACCCAACAAGCTACGGAGGTTTATTAAATTAGGTTTTCATAAGTTCCCCAAAGCAAACCCTAGCCACCATAGCTTTTTAGAGAAGAAAGCTTGGAGAAGGAGAGAGAGAGAGGAATTCTGCAGAAATTCTACACCAAATCCACACCAAATTCAGAAATCAAACCAAGGCAAGTGACTTTATTTCCATTTAATTACTGAGAATTTCTTTTCCATGTTAGAAAATTCAGATTTATGGTTGTTCTTGATGAAATATGAAAACCCATGTAGTCTAGATGATAAAACTTGAGGAATTTGAGAAGGATTGCATGTAGAAGGATAGGTAAATGATTAATCTGATGTTAATACATGACTTGGGTGAAAGAAAAACGGATTTTATTTGATGAATTGAAGGTTCCAAATTTTAGGGTTCATGTTCATAAATGAATTGGGGAAAAGTTTATGTAATTGTAAATTGATTGATGATTTGGGTGAGTAAATCCATACAAACGTGATAGGATGTGGTTATACTATGTTTAGAATTGTTTAAATACTTTAAAACAATCGTTGGGATAAATTTTAGAGGTGATTTGAGGAGTAAAAATGGGGAAAAACGATTTTTGGGAAATTCTGGGCCGAAACTGGCCTCTCGTTAGAAGCAGCCCCCAGGTCGTTCGAACGAACTCGTTCGAACGAGCTTCTAACGAGTTGACCAGTCGCTACTAACGAGTGGGGATTTCGTTCGATATCTCGTTCGAACGAGATATCGTTAGAAGGGTCAGTTCGTTCGAACGAACTGGGATCTCGTTCGAACAGCCTCGTTCGAACGAGACTTCTAACGACCTGACAGTCCAAACTCGTTCGAAGCCTCGTTCGAACGAGACTTCTAACGAGTTGACAGTTTGGTCCTTTTTGGACTGTTTTGACTTTTGAAGTCTCGGGAACTGGTTCAAGGGTAGAGTTAGTATTCCTTTGATGATATAGTGATTGATTTGGTACTTTTGGGTTATTGAGATGAGTAAATCATACACTAGAGTTATATTCAATGAACCGTTTGGGTTGAGGCGTGAGTGTCTTCTACGATGTGAGGATAAATTATGGCACGTATAATTATGAACCGGAATAAAATAAGTTGTGATAATTATAATTAGTACGAGAGTGCAAAATGTACTACGAATATAATACGGTATTACTAAGATGTGTGTTTACTTAGTATTGATATATGGATTGTATGTATGACATACCTACCATACTTGCTATCACGGGAGGTTTCGTTCGCTTAGGACCCTCTAATCCTTGTGTGCCTACGGGGGGATATAGACTGGTACCTTGATGAACATAGGTCATAGAAAGACTTATTGTGATATTAATAAGTCCGCTGACCATGGGAGCGTAGGTATGTGCGTGACCCATGTGATGGTGACTGTGTTCGCCTCCACTATTTGTGATTTGTGTTATCTGAACTATTCCTGAGAGATTCGGAATATGTGATCCTTATGTACGTGATGTACCGGGATGGATAGCAGAGTATGTGTGCACTACAACTTAAATTGCGGGGTGCTTGTATTGTATATTTATGAGATGAATAATATACATTATATTAATGGGAATCCTCATGTTAATGTTGTAAATATATTACGGTGTTGTTTTGAGTTATATAGTGAGTTGACTAATAGTAATATATATAGTGTATATTGAGTATCTGAGTTAAACTAAACCCTATTTGATTAAGAGCGTTATATGATAAGGGAACCAAGTATTATGGGTAGAACCTTTGGTAGTCTAGCTAGTTACGTTGTCACTTAGCTAGTGGAAAGGGTAGTTATAGATGGGTACTTACGTTAGGAGTGCACAGTTAGACGAGAGGTGAGAATATCATACGAGTGTACGTCCTAACATGTACTTTGCATTTAATGTTTTAAATGTTTTTAAAGCACTTGCAGGTTTTTAAAATATAACTCCACATTCGGGCTCTGACCCGTTTGCTTTTCAAATCTCTTTTTCTTTGTAAAACCATTTTAGGTGCCCAGCCACAAGGACACCAAGCATAGGATACTCATTCAGGTGACGAGCTGTAGCTGCTTGTGGAAGCTACAGGGATTTGCATGTAGACGCTTCTATCTTTTGGATTCCAGAGTCACTATCTATCCATTGTAGGGCATGTTGCCCATTTCTATTTAGAGACATCTTTTATACTTCAGTTTTCAGACTTTAGCACGTTTTATTATTGTTTCAGTTTATTTATTTTAGTTATGGGATTGTAGTGAGGGGTTTCCTCCAGACTTTCTTTACTCTATTGTGTTGGTTATTTGTTTTACTTCAGTATGGTGAATGGTGTTATTTATTTCTTCATTACACTTGTTGCATGTTAATCAGACTATAAAATTAAAATTTGGCAACTTTCTTTTTAAATACTAGGTGGTTAGATATAATAAAATGTTTTCGACAGTGATGTTATTAACTGAGCCAACTTGGCATTTTGAATTAATTTTATAAAGGAGTAGCTACCCGGTGTTTAATTAGTCGGGGTGTCACAGGTACCCTGACCAACCATCCTCTTCGTTGAAGGGTTCTGAAAAAGGCATTGGTTGGAAGAGAATGTCACTATGCAATCATTGGTTTTAGCAATCTGACGCATAAATAAAAGATTAAACTTCAATGATGCGAAATATTCTCATTCTCATTAATATAAAGGACCTTCTCGAAATTGAGCATTCTTTAAAGTTATATAAAAAAGGGAAGTCTATTTACAATGCCTTAATTGGATAAAATAAAGAGAAGATTCTGTTGGGAATGAAAACTCTCAAAGGAGGGGCCAACTTCTCCCACAAATTCTTCCTCAAGCCTAAATAACTGAGCGGCGTCCTCGGTATCACCAGCTAAAACTTTGTCCAACTTAGCCTTCAGCACTTGAATTTGCTTGCGAAAGCCTGGCAGCTTCCACATGGCGTCGCTTGTCCTTGGACTATTTGGATGTATTGGATTTTACTAACTTTTTAAAGGGGAGACCAATATTGTAGAGCATACATGCATCAATCCAATCAATCTTTAAGTGGTAGTAACTCTCCAAGTCATGAATAGCTGACAGGAAAATGCGAGTATTGGCACTCGTAAGGTCAGTAGGCGCAGTGCACAGGAACTTGTGCACATCACTAGTGAGGGCCTTGAGATTAAGAACCGTTAAGATATCAATGTTGATAACACTCTGATTAGTGAAAGTCTCTGGGTGGTGTCCAAGAATTAAGTCCAAGATAGCCCGCTCATGATCTCTAAACCTCTTAGGGAACTCCTCGCACGACAAGTCCCTCATAAAAATTTCGGGGGCCTCCATATCAATGGCGTCATAATCAGTGTTCATACGATGGGGCTCAAGGGGTGGAGAAGACTCATCTCTCAATTCATCCTCCTCAGCCCCTTTAGTGTGAGTGGCCTTAGAACTTGGCAAATTATCACTAGTTTATTCTACTGGCTCACCCGCGTGACCCTGAAAACAAAGGCATAAAGGAAGAATGAGAAGGAGAAAAAAGAAGTTGAACAAAACTAGCTAAGGGAGATGTTGAAAAATAGCAATGATGAGAAAGAGCTTACTCCCAAGCAAAGAGGAGTCAATATGCTACTAGACAGCCAACGAAATTCTCCCAGCTAAGGAACTGCTCGTCATAGAGGAAGCAAGCGCCCTAGTGATGAAAGTGGGGGCCATAGTCACCTACTAAAAAAGAAAATGTGTATATGTAAGTATGCACGAATGAATCTAGTGCAAACAAAGGTAACAAGACTTGACAATGTCTTGGAAAGTTTGATAAATACCTAGATTAAGAAATCAGATACATAGGAACCCCTTATAAAGGTGGGGGATATTGTTGGAAGCTAATAGATAAATAAAGATAGGTAAAGCTCAGAAAATGCCAAAGGAAAAGAAAATAAGGAGATACAAGCCTCAGGAATTTATGTACAAACCTCTTTAGCAAGGCTTAGAGAGGACACAAGCATAAGTTCCTCTCAAGAAGGAAAGGAACTCGAGGAACAATAAGAGAAGCAAACGAGAGGGTGGCCCTCACTCCTGAGGGGACACTTGTCCCCACTGTGGAAACCTAGTCGAGAACAAGACAAAAAAACTAGATTTAGAATAAAACTATAATATATAAGCAAGGAAAATGGAAAAGGAATGATAAAAAAACAAAGATGCTAAAAAACTTATAGGATCTTGGTGAGGAGTTTGACCATGAGGCAAACTTCCAGTAGTGGAGCTAGTAGTGGAATGAGAATAAATCATGGTGTCATCTTTATCTTCACTGGAGGGTTCCCAGTTCACATTGAAACCCCTCGAAGCTGACAAGAAATTACAGGTATCAAGCGAGTGACTTTGGTTGATGTTTAAAACACCAGTGTCGTTTGAAGAAAAACTATCACAATCATAGGAACGGATGCTTTCATAATCAATAAGTTCATCTTCAGATGGGAAAGAGGAGGAGCAATCACATATAAACCCATGACTTACAATTTTACAAAGTAAAAGGGATATGACTAGAGTACATTTTGTAAGAGGAGAAGGTATTAAAGCAGATGCTTGAGAAAAAGAAGAAGAAAGGGCTTCATAGCCCTTCTCACGAACTATCTGGGAAGTTTCATTATTGCCCAAAATGTCAGTATCTGACTCTTGATCTTGTATAATAGAGGGACTAATTGTCTTAGCTTCCCTATTCTTCAGCTTGACTGTTTGAGTCCTCATTAGTGAAGAGGGAGAAGTTAACACTTCTAGTTGAACTAGAACAAAGTTTGAAACATCAGTGTCAGGATGTTTTCTTTTTTAATGGAATTTGGATTTTGCCTTGCCCTTGACCTTCCCCTTGGTCTGCTGAGGTTTAAGCTCAATGTATAGATGGTCTCCTTGTATATAAACTTCACTAAAATAAGAGTTACCAAGTACTTTTCATTTGTGGGGATGAGAATGGAAAAGGAATTGTAGGGGATATATTTGATGCAGTTTTTTATCAACATGATCTAGCCTTACCATAAGATAAACCACGTCCGACTGAAAAAAGGAAGATAATCGTAAGGGGGTATAAATATGTTACCAAGATTGTCAGTTATTTGTAGCAACACTTCGGGGGTAACATTTTCATAAGCCTCCAAGTACAGGCCTGCTGGTGAGATTCTAGTAGGACAACCTGGGGTATAGGTTCCCTGATCATAGCCAAACTAATTCCTCACATGCTCAGAGTGATAAAACTTCACTCATTGACCAAACTCTATCACTGAGCAAAGAATTCAATGAAGGACCATTTCCATGACAAAAATATGGGGTCAATTAGGTATTGACTCTATGCCAGTAAGACGAAGAAAAGTCCTAAGTGAAGTTGGGAAGAAGGCCCATGAGAAATGCCACCCACTCACTTTGACTAAGGGCAAAATAAAACTTATCAATGTTATCTAAAAATAGGACAAGAAGTTAATCGGGAGACTTCTTATGCCACCTCACAATGTGAGTGACCTGGTTGTGCAGCGAGCAAGGCTCAGGAGAAAAATTTTGGAATCGAACAAAAATCCCATGAGGATAAAAGAGTTGACAAATTTGGCCACATAAAAACAATCATGCGAACGCTCTATATCCACATGAGTACAGTCCAACCAAGTATACATAGACCCAATATTGAGAGCTGTGATGGAAAGTCTAATAGAAAGACGAAATACCAACTCCCAAGGGGGAGTCATATGGTATCCCTTAAATAGGAACCATCTAAGTAAGGTCACAAAGAAAGCAGATATATGTGTAGATGAGTTAATCTTAGGGACATCTTGTCTCTTAGGTGTTTTACTTGAACTTACCGCCAGAGAAGGTGGCTCAAAATATCAAAACCAATAGCGTTACCACATGGAATGCTTATTGGCCTCGCACATAACCTACTCGATAGCATCCTCATAGCCATCAGTGAAAACTTGATCTTTTAAGATGGGAAGACCAGTCAGCTCACAGATTTCCTCCAGCATAATAAAAAAACTCACCCCAACTGGTGATAAAAGTGTGAGAATCCACATTCCAACGAAAGGAACCAAAATTGTCAATTATTTGTAGCATCCCCTCGAGGGTAACATTTACATAAGCCTCCAAGTACAGGCCTACTGGCGAGAGTCTGGTAGGAAAGCCTGGGGTATAGGTTCCCTAATCATATCGAAACTTCTTCCTCATATGCTTAGAGTGATAAAACTTAACTCTTTAACCAAAATCTGTCACTAAGCAAAGAATGCAATGAAGTTCCATTTCCATGACAAAAATATGGGGTCAATTAGGTACTGACTCTACGTTATTAAGATGAAGAAAAGTCCCAAGAGAAGTCGGTAAGAAGACCTACGAGAAATGCCACCCACTCGCTTTGAGTAAGGGCAGAATAAAACTCATCAATGTTATCTAAAAATAAGGCAAGAGGTTGATCGGGAGACTTCTTATGCCACATCACAATGTGAGTGACCTGGTTGTGCAGCGAGTAAGGCTCGGGAGAAAAATTGGGGAATCGAACAAAAATCCCATGATGATAAAATATTTGACAAAGTTGGACACATCAAAACAATCATGTGAACGCTCTATGTCCACATGAGTACGGTCCAATCAATTATACATAGACCCAATATTGAGAGCAGTGATGGAAAGTCTGACAGCAAGACGGAAGACCAACTCCCAAGGGAAGTCATTTGGTCTCCCTTAAATAGGATCCGACTAAGTAAAGTCACAAAAAAAGCAGCTAAATGTGTAGATGAGTTAATCTTAGGGCCATCTTATCTCTTAGGGGTTTTGCTTGAACTTACCGCCTTGGGAGTTGGCTCAAAATGTCTAAACCAATAACATTACCACCGAGGAATGATTAGTGGCCCCAGTTTTGGCGATACAAACATAGATAAGGCACTCTAACAGAGCTTTATGAATCTTCTTGCACATGGCCTACTCGACACCATCCTCATAGCCATCAGTGAAAACATGATCTCTTAAGATGGGAAGACCAGTCATCTCACATATTTCCTCAAGCATAATAAAAACCTCACTCCAATTGGTGATAAAAGTGTGAGAATCCAAACTTTAACGAGAGGCTAAAATATTTTAATTATTAGTTTGTTTGGCAATTGTGTAAGTCTTCAAACTAGTGAGGATCCTAGTAAGGCCCTATCACTCGATAACAAATTTGTGTGTTAGAACAACCATCACATAATCAACCCAGAGATCCCACTCCTCTAGGGCCCCTCCACTTACTTCTATATTGATGTTGGAAAAAGAAAAACAACCCATATCCACTTGAACACGTAAGATGCTATCAGCAATGACAACTGGGGTATTAATAGACTCAATAAAACCAAGAAAGGGCTGCTAATTGATCTTCTCAACAAATTCTTCTTTAAAAGGATTAAGTGAGGGAATGAAAGTATCCTTCTCTCCAAAAAAGGACGCGAGATGGTAGACAGAAAAGTCTATCTTCAAGAGGTTCTCTAAGTACTCCTTTTAAACCCTACGTAGAGCAGTAGCCTCGCTAAAATAAGGTCTAGCACCACCAGAACCAGCAGTGAAAATTGCAGTAAAAGTGGCCATGAAAGAAATCACGGTGGTGGCACCCGTGAAAATAGTGGTGCTGAAAGTTTGAATAGGCAAAGAGACTAACAAGAGTTCATTGTCAATGGTGGAAACAGTGGAAGAAGAAGCAACCATGGAGTTTTTTTATAGGAAAAGGGAGGAAGACAATGGTAACAACGAAGGAAGTTTGAAAAAAAATTAAAAGCACTATTTCCCTCTCTAACTTAAAAAATGAAGGTAAAAAAATAAAATGAAGGAGAAGGGTTACTTAGAAGGGGAGGAATAGCGGTTTAAACAAATGAGGCAATGATTTCCCAAATCAAAATGAGGACTTCTCGAGGAGACATGTGTTTCCTCGAGACACTAAAAGGCTCCATTAATATGGTTGTCATGTTAGAAACATTAAATACCCAGCAAAAGTAATGATTTATTTGAAGTGACTCCTCGAATTCTCGAAAGTTTCCATTTCATGCAAAACTCTTCATTTCTAACAACACAAACACTTTTGCATGAGGGGGCTAATGTAGAGGGGCACCCACTCAACTGCCCACAAATAATCCCAACATGGTAAGGGAGTGCCAGACGAGTTGGTACAGGACCAAAATAATGTGTATCAGCCAAACATTAGTGAGGGGGCTTCCATGTGAGAAGGCCTAAGAATAAATGTATAGATATTAAATGAAATTTAAAAGAGGTAGGGAGTTCCACACGAGTGGACCCAAGAGAAAGTGAGAAAAGTTAGCCAGAAAGTTCAAATATGGCGAGGGGATGCCACACGAGTGGGACTAAGACCAAAGAAGGTAATACATAACTAAATAATTCCCAAAACTAGTGAGGGTATCCCTAACGAGAAACCCCGAGAACGGGAAATAAAAGGAGTGCAAGAGAAGGCCCAAGATAATAAGGGAATGTTATGTGAATAGTCAAATAAATGTAAATGTTTTTACAATAGAATATTTGCTAACACTGCTACTTTATTTACACAGTTAGCCTTGGTCAAGCAAGTAGGGCTCAAGCAGGCTAGTTGGGATCTCTTAGGAGTTTTTCTTTGGAGGATGAGAGATAAGTCTTGTTGGGAAAGCCAATGTCCAACCACTTCAGTACCTTAGGAAAGATAGAATAATACAGGAGGGGCCTAAGAGGTCACTCACGCACCTACACATTAAACACTTAGCCAAATATGTGAGCAATCAAGGCATTGATCACAAAGTATTTTGAAACTCACTATTGGCGAGTGACCCTCAAGGCCACTCGTAAGTTTTCAAAAGTCTTCTTCATATAGTAATCACAAAAATAGTTGGCTTTTATCTTCTTGTTGCTCTTAAGGCCTTCAACACCTTGAAGGCAGATTCCATTAGAGTAGGTCATGCTTCACCAGATCCAGATATTCATAGACCCATGCATAACCACCTTCTTATAGTAATCTCACAGCGTACACATATATATTTCCTATAATACAGGTATGTTATATAATTGTTACATTTATTATTTGATAGTACATATATATCCTACAAGGGAACACATAAAACCTCACATAATACACTTGATTTCTTTTATATACACACAAATATTTTGACAATAGACACATATTATATCAGTTTTCATTTCCTAAAAAGAGATGTGCAATAAGTTTACCACCACAGATATAAAAAAAGACAATTTTGGAAATAAAAATGATGATATACCTAGATTTTCGTTACGATATATCACAAAAATGTCTAGGTAAAAAATATAACCAATAGAATAAACACCATAACACGAAGAAGAAATAAATGGAATAATATCAATCAATTTTTTGGATGGTCATGCTTTAAAATATGATTAAGACAAAACAACAAATTAAAATTATAGAATGAGAGATATTAAATAAACTTTAATAGTGATGATTATTGTCCCATAAAATATTTGGGGGTGTAATTTAGATTTTTAATTTATTTGACTTTATACCACATTAAGCTATTTTTTTTGTTTTTCAATAATGATATTATTTGTGTATTTGAAAGTGTTTAATGAAGTTAAGACATTTTCTTTTTATTACTAAATGATTTGTTTATTATTTTCTAACATCCCACATGTAGACACCCCATCCTAGTACCCTGTAAATACCTCCTTAGGTCCATAACATTATTCATTTCACCCTTATACCCCAGGTCTTATGCCAAACCCTGACTCGGAGGCTATTGAGTACTTCCAAGCTTCGTTTGACCTCGGTCAACTCTTAAACTCAAGAGTATCTCATTGTAATTTTATAAGGATCTGAATACCCCTTCCAATGATACATAAGGTGTGTGAATTGTCCTTGCAATTCGCGTGTACATTCCTTGTTACTCCAAAACCTACCTAGAGGTCACTTGGTGCTTTTGAGCTCCGTTTGACTTTGGTTATCTATTGAAACTAAGGTAACTAAATTTATTTTCATATTTTTCTGCATACCCTCTCTAACGATCCATATCGTGCACAAATTAGTCGCACGATTCCCATGTAATTGCCTTGTACGATTCACAAGTAATTATATTTTTACTCCAAGAACCCCATCCTAGAGACCATTGGACACTTATGATCCCCATTTGACTTTGGTCAACTCTCGAGCCTTAGAGTGTCTTGATAGATCTTCATAAGGCTCTAAATACCTTTCTAAAGGTTCTGACAGTGCATGATTCAGACTTACGTTTTGCATATTATGCCCACCTTTTCGAAAAGTCCCTTTCGGACTGGTTAAAGGCACCTCAGACCCTCTGCCTATCGGTATAGGGGTACTTTACTTTATCAGCAAGCTAGGGGTATACTGATAGGTAGTCCAGGGTCTATGCTAATATGTAGATCCTTTAACTTTAATTTTTTCCAATTTAAGGAGGCTTTGACCTCATTCCCAAGGATCCCTTTTTGAAAGATCTCAAGACCCTTTGCGTTGAAATTAGTGTGCCCTCTTTCCAAAAATACCATTTTCTAAACATTCTCTCCATTTTTCTTACATCATCCACACCCCACCTTTTTCTATCCATCTTATCATCGCTTTACCACTACTCCACCGCCATAAAAATCAGCCTACTTCATCTCAAAATTAGTAGAAAAATCTCATAAAAGGTCTACCTCCACCTCTTTGAAGCTCAAATAATTTGTGTAAATTATCACATTTTTTTTATTATTAGCATATTTGTTCTTTATTCTCACTCTAACTAATCTATTTTCTACTAATATGCACAAAATATAGTTTCATAAATCTAAAAATGCCAAAAAGAGGGTTTAATCTTTAAACCTAAAATTAGAATTTCCTCTCCCTTTTCACACTTTCTACACTTGTACTCATTTTCCAACAATCTAAAGGAAATTCTAGTTTTAGGTTTATGGATTAAATCCCAATCTTTCGTGTTATCAAACTATGTGGACTATGATGTTTTTCAGCTATGTATGCATCTCGAGTCATCTTCGGGATTCAAGTCCCATTTTCTTATCTTGTTTCTTTACTTATTCTCATATTTTTAGTATCATGTATATATATATATATATATATATATATATATATATATATATATATATATATATATATGTGTGTGTGTGTGTGTGTGTGTGTACACACACACACACATACACTACTCTATATGTTCTTAATAACCCCATCATACATGCATATCCACTTCTTCATACTAAATCATGATCCGGAGGTTACTCATATTATATTTTCATATATTTTATTCTCTTCACAATCTCGTCGGACATGCATATCTACTTCCACAAGTGGATTATGATCCAATGTATGGAACATAGCCTATCCTTTTTTCTTTATTATATTTTTTATCGGCCTCGCCAGACACACGTATTCCATTCTTTGTGATCGATTATGATCTGGTACGCACCTCACATTTTGCCTATCTTGAGATTATTTTCTCCCTCTGTATACTCCTCAGAATGACTCATCTCCATCTTTTTCATGATGTGAGAATGACGGTCTCTTTTCTCATCTATTTCACATCATACACATAGTTAGAGGTGGAATGGTCTAATATCAATTTGTGAGAGTATTTTTTAGGAATTTTTATAAGTAAGTTGTCTTGTAATAGTCTCTAAAGTGCTAAAAAGGTCATGCCCTACAAAGGGATTTTTCCTCATATTTTTTTTTCTTTTTCATGTTTTGTTCAATTCTTGCTAATATATTTGAGCAGTGTTTGCATGCATACAATAATTTAATCAAAGATTAAAATTTTGTGAAAATTATATTGTATGTTTGGGGAATTTAATTTAATAAGCTAATCCATTAGGTCTTGCACGCTTTCAAATCGATATCAGAGTATTCCAACTTTAATAAGTGGTGTCAGAGCCCATTACACAAAAATACTGTGTGATCTTTTTTGGCAAATTTTTCTTTCATATCCATTTTTTTAAAATTGTTGATCTTGAAAAGGGCAAGATTTTAATTGATTGATCCAATGCCCATATTTGATGGTACCAACTTTAAAAATTAGAAAGCAAGAATGAGGTCAGCTTTAAAAGCAATGGATGAACGTGTATGGTTGGTTTGTGAAAGAGGATGGCCACCACCCATAGTAACTGTAGATAATGTCATTGGACTTGAGCCAGTCTCTCAATGGACAGAGGACGATTTTAGGTGGAGTAATTTGAACTCTCACAGCTTAAGTTATATTTCTGGAACTGTCACCCCAATTATTTTTGTCGCATTATGACGTGAACCACTTCTAAAGAAGCTTGGGATAACTTCTAGCTCACACACGAGGGTAACAACACTATAAAGGCATCCAAGCTACAAAACTTGACCACCCAATTTGATACCATTACCATGATAGAGGCAGAGCCTTTTGATGAATTTTATGCACATTTGGCGAGCATATTTAATTCTAGTTTTAATTTTGGTTAGAAGATTCCAGAAATGAGAGTTGTTAAGAAACTTTTGAGATTGCTCCTTGCCCCCTTTATTCCGAAGATCACCATTATGAATTCATTAGGGATCGTAGACACTCTTAGATTAGAAGAACTTGTAGGAGATCTTCAAACATATGAGATTGATATATTCCCTAAAACTATTAAACCTAAGGAAGTAGGGATTGATTTAAAGAATCAAACTAAGAAAAAGAGGAAAGAAAAATTTTTGTGAGTCCGAATCTGAAGTTGATTTTGATTTTGATGACTTGGCCCTATTTGCAAAAAAATTCAAAAAGTTTCGCAAATTTTGGAAAGAAAATTCTTCCAAAGAAAAGATTTTTGAGAAAAATAAAAATAAGAATAAGGGCACGAGTAGGTGAGAGAAACATGAAGAGATTAGGTGTTATACATGAGGAGGTATAGGGCATAAGGAACATAACTGTCCCACTAGGCTTACGAGAAAAAGAAAGAAAGTTATAAATAAATCCACTCTTCGAGATAGTGATGTCGACTCGATTGATTCAGGGGGAGAATCACCTCATTAACCATGTGTTGCATTCATGGCTAGTCATGTTAGCACTTATAGTTTCTTCCACACCGATGAGTACATATAAAAGTGTGAAAGCCTCGATGATGTTTCGAGTCATTCTAGTGAGAGTGAAAAGGAGAATTTGTGTGTAGGAGAAGGCGATATCAGAAGTCATTTAGTGATCTTTACACCGAGACTTTGAAAATGAAAAAGATTAATAAATATTTGTCTATTATGGTGTTAGATTTGGAGAAGGAGGTAAAAGTTTTGAAAGAGTGTGAGGGTGTCAGTGAGTCAACTGGAGAAGTTGAAGATTTTTTTATGTGAGCCATTGATTGTTTTAGGCAGGGAAAAAAATGATTTGACCAACACTGTGGCTAGTCTTACGGGAGATCTTCAATATCTATTGGAGACTCATGAAAAAGTTAAGGTCCATGTATCCCAGGAGGTCAAGGTCACTTAATAGGACACATATAAGAAGGTAGGAAAGATGTTTATCAGTCCCGCATTAGGTAATGTCAAGAGACAGGGAATAGGTTATGATGGTGCACCCATTTCCCATATCGCACTCGAGCCAAGTCTCGAGTTTGTGTTGGATCCTCATGGACTTTGACTTAACCCACCTAGGAGAGATCATCCTAGATGTTTTAAGGAAGGTGGACCCAAGCCCATTTATGTTTGTACCCATTGGAAACAAATAGGTCACTTTAAAGGGTATTGCTTTAAATTAGGGAGAGTGTTTTATAGGTATGTTCCCCAATATACTCGCACACGAATTCCCACACGAGTTTCTTCACACACCCCCATACATGTTACGTCGCATGCTCCCGAACATCCCTTGAGAGATTTTGAGAGCTTTAGAGAGCAAGTAGAGCATTTAGTCAAGACTTCACAAAAATTGATGAAGGAATTTCATAGGATGTCATCCCCTTTTAAGAGATCCTCTGGGATTGAGGTTGTGACTTGTTTTTACAATAGGGTGATTTTCATGCTCATATAGTACCTTCATACTGGTAGATTGTATTACCGTTGTATTATCATTGTATTTGTCTTTTTCATTTTGATATCTTTAGAAAAAAATTAAAAAAGAGTTTAATTTTTCTGAAAATTTTTGAAAAATACAAAAAGATTTTTTATTTTTTAATAAAAAGGTGATAAAGGCGAAAAGATTTTATTTTGATAAAATTTTTGAAAAACAAAAAAGAGTTTTGTATTTTTTTTACATCGTATATGGATGAACATTAAAGATGTCTGAGTCACACATTCATTCCATATCCATGTGACTGTTTTATAGTGTTTTGAGACATGACATTATTTCATATATATGCTTAATAATGTATGGAGTCATCAAGTTATGATTTAATAATGTTTGACTCCTTATCTCCTTTGATACACATGAGCACGAGCTTCTCTGAGTATTGCACTTACATGTTACATGTCGATCAGAGTGTTTTCATCTCAATTTTGCTTTAAGACTAACCAAATGTAAAAAGGAGATAAAAAAAAGTAGTGCGTGTAAGAAACATTGCCCGGATTTGAATCATTTTTCCGAAAAATTTGTTAAATATTAAACAATGGAAAGGAGCAACGAAAGATAAAAGTCTTTGCATTAAAAATCGTCATTTGTAATGAATCGAGCCTAAAATGATTAGAGACACATAAAAATAGAATTGTCAAGTCAATGTGTTTGAACATTGATGTTTCTCTACAAATAAGCATGAATTTCTTGAAATAATAATTAAGAATATTCTAATTTATGTGAGATTTTGAGAGAGTTGAGTTGAATATCAATGGGTTTGCAAAAAACTACATAAATCTTGGAAAACAAATTACATAGTTTTGGGCGTCATTGGTGTGAAAATCACTTAGGGTCTTGATTTTTTTATGAGGTTAAGTAAATTTCATATGAATGCAGAATCTTTTACACCTAAGGTAGACTTTGAGATAATTCGTTAGTGGTATCCTAATCATTCGTGCATATGTGTTATGTTTGTCTACATTGATTAACCTATGGAATATTTTTACACCCCTACATTTCGCTTCCATGATTCGGGTATTTTTGTGTTAATTCATGGTGTGTTATTTTTGTAAAATTTTATACTTGGAAAATTTTATAAAATTTCAAAGTGAACCCTTTGAGATTATCATTGCATGCTCGCCATTTCTATATCTTTGTGATGATATTTTACTTCTTATATGTGATGCTTTATACTTCATGTTTAGTTTCTACTCATTTGTTTATTTCGAACAAAAAGGGGGAGAGTAAATTAAAGGGGAGTTTGATTTTTGGGGAGATCGAATTTACAAGTTTTTATCGGTCATTTCAAACTATGTGGATCAAGGGTATTTTTCTTTGTTTCATGTTTGTAGGTATTCAATCGAAGAACTTATTGAGCTGCATGAAGACAAAGTGCCTAAGGTAAGATCAGAAGGACAAGTGGAGATTGAAGACAAAGTTTAAATATGCCATTTGATTTCTGGGGTTTAGGAACGGTATTAGAATTTTTATCTTATAAGGGAATTTTGTAAATTGGGTTTCGGTTAGTTTTGTACCGGAATATCCAAAGGGGGATATTTGTAAGGGAAAATAGTTCAGTATAGTCTTACTGTTTGTTTTATTTTCACTATGGCATATTTGGTGTATCCCATTTTAAACCGGCACATGCCGACACGATGAAGCAAACAGTAACATCTCCAAAGTTCAAGACTTCTCTACATTATGAAGGTATAAATCTTTTAGGGGTTCAAATTTATTTACGTTTATGGGAGATGCATTTTAATAAAAAAAAATAGAGGAAAAAATTTTTAAAGTTAAAAAAAATTGACCTCGTTCAGATAAGATCACTATCTCGTTCGAACGAAATGTCAATTTCATTTTAAGGCTCGTTTGATCATTTCATCAAACAAACATCCAATGAGGGTGTTCTGTTTGAATTCGTTTCAAGCTTTTTAGAAGACGATTCTAATGATATTGGAGTCTCGTTCGAATGAACTGTATTTTCATTCTCACAAGAAGACATTCTCATTAGAAAGACTTCAATTTTTGTTATAACAAAATGCGTC
Source organism: Sambucus nigra (assembly GCA_949130495.1). Classification (NCBI taxonomy): domain Eukaryota; kingdom Viridiplantae; phylum Streptophyta; class Magnoliopsida; order Dipsacales; family Adoxaceae; genus Sambucus; species Sambucus nigra. Next base: position 571,949,190 of record OX422212.1, read on the forward strand.
GCCTCAAATTCTGCGTACGCCCTATAAATACTTGTTTTGAAAGAATTTAATAGAGACTTTTGAAAAAAAGAAACAAGCATACCTATTAAAAAAGTCCTCAAACTTTTTAGGTCTAAACACCTCTTTGATTTACAAAACATCCTACCTAATATAATTGTGAATCCCTTTGAAACCCTAGAAGACTCATACCTAATATATACTTATGGACAGAGATCTCTATTACTGATCTTGTGACCCGAGGGATCACGGTTAAAAATAAGAAAGAAAGGTTGATCAGTGGATATGAGGGTTGAGCACCACCTATGGTCTGCTCTATATCTGAGTAGTATTTTTTGGAAGTTTTGAAAGTAAGTTGTCTTGTAAAACTCTTTAAAGTGCTGAAAAAATCTTTTTCTTCCAAAGGGATTTTTCCATATATTATTTGCTTTTTCATGTTTGTCTTGATGCGACACCCTGCCTACTAAAATACTAGGTGGACAGCCCGTGATCAAAATAAAACGTTGGTCTCATATGGCTCATTCTTAGAATCACTGTCAAAAACTTTTAAAAATTACTAACCACCTAGTAATTTAATTAGACCGATGCCAAATTTTAGCTTTCATTCAATAACAACATGCGAAAATAAATAACATTTAAACCATCACACAAATTGGTAACTGAACTCCAACATAGGTAAATAGTATCAATAAAGATGACCGAATTAACTATCAGTTCAAAAAATACAATACAACAATAAACTAAAATAATAACCTGGATATACAAAGCCTAATAAATAAATGAATATTAAATTGAAGGGTGACAAAACCAAATGAGTACTAAAGTAAAGTCCCTACACTAGGAATGAATAAATGAAGCGTCTAAAGCAAATTCCTAAAACTTACATATGAGTTGCAACTACGCATCCTTGGATAGAATCCTCAAGTTGGCGTCCCTATGGCTGGACACCTAAAAGGTTTTGGAAAATCTTTTGGCATGAGTCAAAGCCCAAGTAAAACATTTTAAAGATATTTAGCAAGAAGTTAAATTGCAATAATTAAATATGCATGCACACTATTCATATTTAAGCTAGTGTCACACTCTCTTGAGGTATAACTCACCCCTCATCTAATGTGCATACCTAACGCCTACCTGCTAACCTTACTAGTTAAGCTACCCCATATAACTAGTCGCATCACACCTCTGTCTACCGCACTACTCTAATATGAGTATTCTTACTTTGATTATTAAGATATCTTCTCATTAACTTATTAATCGCTTTAACTTATAATAAATTATATAACGTTCAAACTAGTCATATAGGAAATCCACTTTTTAATTCATATAACTTTCACACTAGTTATATAAGAAACCATTTTTTAAATCATGTAACTTTCACACTAGTTATTAAGGAATACGTTCACACCTATGTATTAATCCCGCATATAATTATCTACTCATATTATATACATACTAGTATACTACAACATTCACACATATGTAAAGTATAATATCCATCCATTCCTGAGTAAGAACTCACCGGATATTTTCTCTAAAATGCTATTACCCCAGGTATACTCAATCCACCCGGATACCCCGAGACGGTTAGCTCACCGAATCAAAAAAATAAAATTAGCGTAGCGGAGGCGGTCATAGGTCCTCGGGTGTTAAGAATGGACGCTATGACTCGTCCTACGTTCACTAGACAGGAGAATCACCCACATCATGCAACCTCCTGTGATAGCATTAGAGGGGTATGTTTTTCAATAAATATCATTCACACCGATATCTATAAAGTGCACACACACACTCATATATATATATATATATATATTTAATAAAAGTTTGGCTAACCCGTGCCTAACACCAGTATCACTAGCCCAAAGTACCCAAGTCTATAACCCGAGTTGTAATTTAATTAATCACACATTAATTATTTTTCATTCGAATTGTGTCACCCAACTACAATACATATATTCACTCATTCGGTCTGCATCTTCTCCCTTTATAATTTATTACGCAATATCATGTTATAAAATTTAACATCCCTCGATAAATTTAATATTCGATAATTTATTATATATACCTATAATAAGTTAAATCGGCTACTCCGTGCCTAACTCCCATAGAACTCAGCCTAAAAATAATCCGAGTCAAATCTTCAACCCTTAATTAAATTAATTTTCACCCCCATTAATTTTAGCAGCGTCGTCTCTCTCAACAAAAACGTTCGGACTCCTTAACTTGGCCCGTAATTTAAATTCTTAGAAAATTTATTTCACAAAATCCCTTTACAAAATATCACCCATTATTTTACCTTTAAATTTATTATCTCCCTCTCCCGTTACTCAAAGTATTTAGTTAAGTCTTAATTAGAACCCCAATAATTCCCCAATTTCACAAGGTCATAACTGAGAAAAAAATGGACTGCCAAAGTTTTCAGACCAAAACAAAAGGAACGAATTGGGTCGGGTTCTTCAATGTTGTTCGAACAACACCTGTATTTTTCCCATGCCCACTTCTTCCATGGACGACCTTTCGAGTTTTATCTTCTAAACCTAGGATGAAATTTCCAATAGCTCATCACCAATTTCTTCTCTATTACTCATTTAAATCATGGATTTATCCTATCAAGGACGTTAATCTACCATAACAGAAATAAAAAATACAAGATGGGTTTCTTATAGCTTTGGGATTTCTACCATTAACGAATCCCGACTTCATGATTTTAATCCCAACTTCAATCGAAAATTTCCCCACATCTATTACCCCCTGGTATAGATCACACTATGTCTTGCAAACCTCAATTATCAACGATTTATAAAAATTCCCACTAAATTCGCAGATGGATTTTTAGACGGAGATTATGAATTTCTTCCCACATGTGATTTCTCCAACTTCATTTTCACAAGACAAATTTATGGGTTCCAAACACAGTCTATAATTATACAACCATGAATCATAATTTTCGATAATTTAAACATTAATCTACACAACATGTTAAATCCTCAAAACCCATATTTTTATATAATAACCCACTAAAAAACGAACACGCTTTACACCCACCAAGATATGAATTGCAATACCGCAATTTAAATGAAAGAAAATTTAACTACTTGCCTGGATAAATTCGTAGGGTCTGACTTTCTTTGGTGTAGACGGAGATTTTGATGAAGAACACACTCCTCTTCTTGATTAGACTCCCAAAAACTCTCCCTGATCCCTCTTCTCTCTGCTGCAAAGCTAGGGTTTTCTTATGGAGTTGTGTCTGCCACAAACTCCCTAATGTAGGTTAAATAATAATAATTCCGTTTTTAAGCCTATGAGCAAAATTAAAATTACCCAAACACTCCTGTGTGAGCCCGATTATGCCTAAAATTGCCCCGAGACCCAATTACTACCGTCGGGTACTCTTCTTTTACTATCTCGACCTATTCAGAATCAATAGTGCACTCAGAATCGCCATTCGAACTACTTAACTAAAATATCCAAACTCAACCTCAAATTATGACACATGCAAATTTAAAAATAACCCGAATTAAATAAAATCTTAATTCACTAATTTAATTCCTTCCTCCAGATTAATTAAATCCTTTATCACCAAATTAATTAAATTCTATATCCTCATAATTACGGGATGTTACATACTCCCCCTATAAGGAATTTCGTCCTCGAAATTAAGATGAGTCTAGTACCCTAAAACACGAATACTTCTATACTCACACGCATCTAAGATTTCTGCATATATCTCTACCCCATTCTAATCGCAAAGTATATTTAAATTAAATTAATTACCTAGGGCATCCATACACCCTTTACTCATGCTTAACTGCACAGATGTTACCCAGCTCTACTAGCCTAAAAATGTAATATAACTTTCAACTCACAATTATAACTACATATATGTATAATAACCGAGGTACCAAACCCATGTCCTAATGACCAAAAATCTCCCCACTTTCAACGTTTCTCTAAGTTTCATACGTGGGACATCTCGCAAAGTGAAATCCAAACAAGGACCCCCCCCCCCCCGATACACTACTACCTAACATTGTCGGTCGTTGATATTTTTTAGGCCCTCAGTACATAACACGTACCCCCAAACTCCCATCTCCTGACATAAGATTATACTCGTCCGCTCTCATGTTACAAAAGACATCATATAATATGGTGCCCCTTACTATCACCAGTTTCTTAGTGCGAACCAATCACGAGTTATATCTCCCCGCTCGATAATAAACTTATCCACCCTGAATCCCATCAGTAACTGTCCCTACTCACCGGGATCAAATATAATAATAAAAACATTTTCTTATAAGTCTATTATGAAACACACCATAACATATATACACGTATATATATACTAGACCCTCCTTCATGTGACAATTAGCACAAGTAAATCATATCTCGAAACAACGAACACAAAGTCTCACCATACTATATACTATAGCCCAGACATATTAGCATAAATATCACTAATGTCTCGTACGTAACATACGTATCTCAAAATCATCTTCGCACTCTCGGCGTGGCTATATCTTCCAGGTATTCTCAATTACCCCATAATTTGAAATTCAATCCTTCTCAGTATTTCCCCGCCCATTAACATGTGGTGCAAAAGTTCTCTCAGTGCTTCCTTCACACCACTACCTAGGTCTCCTGGCCATATATCGTAATAGTTCTTGACCTAAAGTGTTTCCTCTACACGTTCAATAATTTAACATTCAAAACCAACGCACTTGCATCCAACAACGTCTCACTACCATCAACGTTTATTACGATCCATGCATGCAAGATCTCGCAACGAACCCAAAAGAACTTTCCCCAAATCACTATCCCCTGGGATTGTTGATCATCGAAATCCGTGGGTCCAAAGAACATAGCTAAGATATCACAAATTTTTTCTCCCGATACATACATCAAATCATCTATGCCCATGTCTCTCAAGGTGTCACATGATACGATTCCCTCACGATCACTAAGTTCTCAACATGTAAACAACAATGAGCTAAATCTTTCCGCTCAACGGTAAAGTCGATATACCCTGAATCACATCAGTAAAAATCCCTACGCACCGGGATCCAATGTAACTAAATAACCATAATCTTTGCAGTCTTCTTCATAAAAAATATCACTGCGAACTCGACCCTCTTTTAAGTGAGGCCTCGTAAAAATATACATCCTGACCCGGAACAGCGAACACGATGTCTTTTTGTAACCACCCACTATCTCTCAACAGTCCGTACCTAGGATAAAACCATACCTCGAATATCAACTACCAACGCGAGCTATCCTCATGGAATATATATCCTCTCGGTGTCCACACCCTCTCCCTTGCAGATGGAACTGAACAGCAACTCGCTACTCCATGGTAAATATACACACATTATAGTGATATTAACGATAGCTCTATTAAATCCATTTCACATACGAATGTAGCACTAACAAATCACTGTGATTCGCACGTGCCACACAAAACAGACCCCAATCACCCCGAAATAAAACTTATACTTTCAATTGACAAAATCACTCGTGGCTCAAAGAGTTCCTGGATATAATACCCCCGTCCAAACCAAACCAAAAACTTCTTATAACTGTTTCCCCTACTGGTCATCCCGTTCCTGTCCCCTGATTCACCATGGACAACATCCACCCATGTGTTCTTACTCTTTACACATAATACACCTCTCTATGTCATTTCCCTTTCAATTTTAATATTTCATTAGAGGATTTACGGTCAAATCGCACCCCAAATTTTTTGTTATTCATGGTATCTCTCCAAAGTTATCGTAACTGACTCCCATCACTACAACACCGCTCCTCTGAGCCAAAAATTTCACTCAAAATTTAGTCCTGGGTGCCACTGCACACCATGCTACATAATGGCCTTTGGGGTTTCCCCTTCTATTGACATGATGGCATTTATCGTAGTCATTGTTCTCAGAATATTCTATAAATTCTGCTAAGACACTCCCCCTACAGTACTTGCAACGGCCCTCATTGGTCATCCAAATTTGTTAAGTTTATGAAGCCAAACCGAAATCGTATTTAAATTGCATCAACTATACTTAATAGCATGAGAATGTAAGTTGCATACGTGAAGGGATACAACAAACCAATAATAAGACTCCATATCAAATAACGTTACGTTGAAACGTAATAAGCTGCACTGATCCTAAGGACTCTAGAACCTGATCCTCTGACACCATCTGTGACACCCTGCCTACTAAAATACCGGGTGGCCAGCTCGTGATCAAAATAAAATATTAGTCTCATATGGATCATTCTTAGCATCACTGTCGAAAAAGTTTTAAAGTTACTAACCACTAAGTAATTTAATTAAATCGGTGCAAAATTTTATATTTCATTTGATAACAACATGTGCAGATAAATAACAATTAAACCATCACACAAATTGGTAACTGAAATCCAACACAAATAAATAGTATCAATAAAGATGACCGAATCAACTATCGGTTCAAAAAATATAACCCAACAATAAACTAAATAATAACCTGGATATACAAGGTCCAATAAATAATTGAATACTAAATCTGAGGGTGACATGCCCAAATGAGTACTGAAGTAAAGTCCCTACACTAGGAATGCATAAATGAAGCTTCCAAAGCAAAGTCCTACAATTTCTACATGAGCTGCAGTTGCGTATCCCTGGATAGAATCCTCAAACTAGCGTCCTTGTGGATGGACACCTAAAACGTTTTGAAAAAGATTTTGACATGGGTCAGAGCCCAAGTAAAACATTTTGAAAATATTTAGCAAGAAGTTAAATTGAAATAATTAAATATGCATGCACACTCTTCATATTTAAGCTAGCGTTGCACTTTCTTGAGGTATAGCTCACCCCTCATCTAATGTGCACACCTAACGCTTGCATGATAACCTTCCTAGTTAAGCTACCCCACCTAACTAGCCGCATCATACCTTTGTCTACCTCACTACTCTAATCCGAGTATTCTTACTTTGATTATTAAGCTATCTTCTCATTAACTTATTAATCAGTTCAACTTATAATAAATCATATAATGTTCACACTAGTTATATAGGAAATAACCTTTTAATTCATATAATTTTCACACTAGTTACATAAGTAACCACTTTTTAAATCATGTAACTTTCATACTAGTTATATAAGGAATACGTTCACACTTATATATTAATCCCATATACAACTATCTACTCATATTATATACGTACTAGTATACTACAGCATTCCCTCACATGTCAAGTATAATAATCATCCATTCCTGAGTAAGAACTCACTGGATGTTTTCTCTAAAAAGATATCACCCTAGGTATACTCAATCCACCCGGATACCCCGAGAGGGTTAGCTTACCGAATTAGAAAAAAAATAAGCACAGAAGAGGCGGTCATAGTTCCCCGAATGTAAAATAGAATCATACCCAACGTGTCTCACCTCGAAAAAGAATCACAATATAAAATAATGGGCGCTATGACCTGGGGATTATACTCATCCTTCGTTCACTAGCCAGGAGATTCATCAACATTGCTCAACCTCCTATGATACCATTAGAGGGGTATGTATTCCTACAAATATCATTCACAAAGATATCTAGAAAGCACACAAAAATATATATATATAGGGTTTTTTGGTAAACTTTCAAACTTTAAGGTATAACTCTAATTATATTCAAAACTGAGGGTGTAAGATTGTAATTTGTGTCCCAAACATATATGCCCAAAAAAAACTCGAAATAAACTCAAAACATATAATTTGTAGTCAATTTGGATGAACTATAATTTGTATAAAACTCGAAATAAAGTTATAATTTGTATAAAACTCGAAATAACCCAAAATAAAATCATCTCTGGGGCTAGCCAACCCCCGAACCACTGGCACCACTCGAAACTTTGGCCTCGGTTGACCAAAAATCCTGGATCCGCAACTGTATATAATATCACACTACCGTATACATATATTTAATAGAAGTTCGGCTAACCCGTAGCACTGGCCCAAAGTGCCCAAGTCTATAACTTAACTTGTAATTTAATTAACCACACATTAATTATTTTTCATGCAAGTTGTGTCACCCAACTACAATACCCCGACTTACTCATTCGGTCTGTGTCTTCGCCCTTTAGAATTTATTACGCGCTATGCCGATATTAAATTTAACATCCCTTAATAAATTTAATATTGGACAATTTATTATATACACCTATAATAAGTTAAATCGGCTACTCCGTGCCTAAATCATGTAGCATTCAGTCTAAAAATAATCCCAGTCAAACATTCGACCCTTAATTAAATTAATTTTCACTCCCATTAATTTTATCAATGTCATCTCTCTCAATAAAAATGTCCGGACTCCCTAACTTGGTTCGTATTTCAAATTCTTAGGAAATTTATTTCACAAAATCCCTTTACTAAATTTCACCCTTAAGCTATGTTGTGGACACGGCCAAAACTGGCGATTGGTCACGGCCAAAATCCCTGACCAAAGCTGTGGGTCGCGGACTTGGGCCGTGACCATTTCGGGTGTGACCATTTTCATCAATTTTCGTGGGTCGCGGCCCAATTCCGTGACCAAAAAATGTTCACGGCAGATGGTCGCGGACTTAGGCCGTGACGGGTCGTGGCCCTCATCCGTGACCCACAACCGTGACAAATTGGTCGCGGACTTTAGCCGCGACCCACGACCGTGACAAAAAAATTATTAAAAAAAATGGTCGCGGCCCTCCTCCGTGACCCACAACCGTGACAAATTGGTCGCGGCCAAAGTCCGCGACCCACGACCGTGACAAAAAAATTTAAAAAAATTTGGACGCGGCCCTCATCTGTGACCCACAACCGTGACAAATTGGTCACGACCAAAGTTCGCGACCCACGACCGTGAAAAAAAAATTAAAAAAAATTGGTCGCGGCCCTAATCTTTTTTTTTTTTTTTTTTTAGCAAAGAGGGACGGAACCCCCACACGTTTTATTAATAAAGTTAGGAGAAAAAGCCTCTCCAAAGCTTACAAACCCAATCAAACTAAAAAAAAACTAGAGGATGGGTCCAATACTCTAGCTAGAAAGCGATAAATATGGGGATTTATAATAACCCCATTACATGAAAAACTTGAAATAAATATGGGGATTTATCTCAACCCCATTTACAATTTAAAGATTCTATGCCTTATTTGTGGAGTGTGCAGCCTATCTAGCTTAAGTAATCCTTTAGCCAACCTCGGAAGAGAATTTTGATCCCAGTATATAAAGTTTGTGTTAAACAGAGATGCCCTCGAAGCAAAATGATCAGCAACTGAGTTTGATTGTCTCCATATATGTTTAAAAATCACTTCATCAGAACATTGGAATTCTCGAAGAATCTTTCGAGCTTGCCAAGGGGGTTTATCCTTTTTCAATAACACATCTATTAATAGCTTGCAATCAGATTCCACTATCACTTTTTGGATATTTAATTGAGTAACCAATTTCATACCTTCCACAAAGGCCAAACTTTCAGCAATAAATGATGTTTGAACTCCTATAGATTTTTCAAACCCAACAATGAAATTCCCGTTGGAATCTCTAATTACCCCTCCAATACCACTATTACCCGGATTTCCTTTCGAGGCACCATCAATGTTTAATTTAAACACTCCACTTGGGGGATTATACCAAACACATTTTATTATCTGAACAACTTTAGGACTAATGTGAACTTGAAATAGACTTGTGATTTGAAAATCTTCAGATTTAGGACTATCATAGATTTTTATATTTTGTAGAACAGAAGAAGCTAAAAAAATAATTTGATTTATGACTAAATTATCAGAAGACTTAGAGTTTTCAAAAACCAATCTATTTCTAGCCTTCCATAATTCCCAAAAAATAATTTTAGGAGTTATGACAAAAAGAACTTGAAGAAAGTCTTTTTTATTTTTAATCATCCACCAAGATAACAGCATAGCCCTGCAAGAAGTATACTTAGGAGAAACTTTAAATAGATGACAAAAATATTGCCATACTTTTCTAGCTAAATTACAATCAAGCAAAACATGTTTATCACTATCATCATTAGCTAAACATTCCCTGCAAACTGGAGCGAGTCTTATACCAATTTTTTGGATTTCATTCTCAAAAGGCACATAATTATTCAGAAGTTTCCAAATAAAATTAGAAATTTTTGTGGGACAATCTATAGCCCAATTTATTTTCCAAGTGAGAGAAATAGGATTATATTTCCTACATATTTGAAAAGCATCTTTCAAAGAGAAATCTCCAGAATATGAAGGAATCCAAATTTGATTTTCTAAATCTATGTGATCATCAGCCATGCTAGATATAGATTTAATTCTTCTAATAGTAGAGGATCCAGACTTCGAAAACATTCTATTTTGATATTTAGATCTCATAAAAGAAGCCCAAATACCTTTATCAAACAAAAACTTCCAATATAATTTCATGCTAGAAGCGTTAATGATATCTTCCATACTTCTAAAATTTAAACCTCCTTCTTCAAAAGGAAAACACAATTTATCCCAATTTGACCATTGGTAAGGTTTATCTTTATTAACACCACCCCAATAAAATTTAGAGAAGATATTGTGCAATCTTTTAATAATAGTTTTAGGGGGGCTAATAACAGAAATGATGTGAATAGGGATAGATATCAGAACACTTCTAATCAGAGTGGCCCTACCTGCTTGAGATATCAACTTAGACGACCAAGAATTAAGCTTATCTCTTATAGAGTGCATAAGATCAGAGAAATGAGACAGCTTCATCCTCCCTTTATTAATGTTACAACCTAAATACTTCATAGGCAAAGATTTAATAGATAATCCAGAATTAGTTCCCACCTTAGATCTAATAGCCGGGGAGAGATTATGATCAATATAAATAGAGCTTTTGGAGACATTTATAGACTGACCGGAGGTTTTTTCATAATTTTTAATTAATTTGGAAATAGCAAGTAAACTTTTCTTGCACCCATTAGCAAAGATTATAATATCATCAGCATAAGCCAAATGAGAAATCAAGTTACAATTCCTAGGATGGGAGAAAGGAGTAGCTTTACCATTTTTGAACAAATTATCGATATTTCTACTAAAACATTCAGCAGCTATAATAAACAAACTAGGAGACAAAGGATCACCTTGCCTAAGCCCTCTAAAAGATTGAAAAAAGCCTTTACTTTGGCCATTTATGAAAATAGAGAACCAATTATTAGAAATTAACCTCCAAATCATGTCTATAAACATTTCACTAAACCCAAATTTTCTCAAAACTTGACATAGGAAAGGCCAATATACTTTATCATAAGCCTTTTCCATGTCTAATTTAATAATAACATTATGACCACGAACTTTTTTTCCTAAAGTTTGGGATAGCTCGTGAGCAAGCAAAATGTTATCGTTTATACTTCTCCCTCTAACAAAACCAGATTGGTTAGGGGATATGATATTAGGAAGAATATCGGCTAACCTGTCATTAAGAATCTTAGAAATAATTTTATTAGAGTAGTTACATAAACTTATAGGTCTAAATTGAGAGCAATATATAGGATTATCTATTTTGGGGATAAGGGCAATATTAGTAGCAGACCAGCTTTTAGGAATTTCAGCTCCAGCAAAGAAAGAGTGAATGGCCTTAATTAGATCATGCTTTATGATGTCCCAAAACTTATAATAGAATTCTCCCCCGTAACCATCAGGGCCAGGAGCACTAGAAATATTCATGTTTTTTATAGCACTAAGAATTTCTTCTTCAGATGGGAAATCAGTCAGGAATTTATTATCCTCATCAGTGATAGCTTTACCAATAATATTTAGGAAATTATTATTAATATTGATAAGATCAGATTTCCAGATGTTTTGAAAGTGAGATACAAACACTCTATCAAGGTCCTCTTGTTTTTCCATACAATTGTTTTGAGAGTCTTTAATCTTGGTAATGTTCAATCTTCTGTGACTGAGCTTAACAGAAGCATGGAATAGTTTAGTATTCATATCCCCTTGTTTAAGCCATTTTTTGTTACTTTTTTGGAACCAAAAGCTTTCCTCCCTTTGAAGAGCAATATGCAAATTAGCTCTAGTTTTAAATAACTCAGATCTAGAAGATGCCGAAGGATCATGCTCAAAAGCCTGCTCTTTAATCAAAACTTCATCTTCTAGATCACTCACAGATTGAAAAACATTTTTAAAAACTTCTTTATTCCAAATTTTAAGTTTCTCTTTAAGCATTTTAAGTTTAATAGAGAAGAGTTTCATCGGAGGGGCATTAACATCACAATTCCACGATTGCTGAATAATATCTTTCACATTAGAATGAATACACCACATAGATAAGAACTTGAATGGTTTAGGCATCTCATCACATTTACTTTTGATAGACATAAGAAGAGGACAATGGTCAGAACATGCCTTATGTAAATGAGAGATAGTAGTGGATGGAAAATTATTAAGCCAATTCATATTAACCAAACCTCTGTCTAATCTACAAAATATAGTACCATGAATACGATTATTAGACCAGGTAAATCTAGATCCTGTGTAGCCAAGATCAGTCAAAGCGCAAGTAGTAATCATGTCATTAAAATCCTCCATAGATTGAAAATCTATATCAGAACCACCTAGTTTTTCATCCTGCTTCGAGACAACATTAAAGTCGCCTATAATGAGCCAAGGCAAATCAGAATTTTGAAAGGTTAGCTGACAGAGATCAGACCATAAACTTTTCCTGTCCAGCGCAGTACATTTGGCATATATTAAGGCCACCAAAATAGTGGAATTCAAATAAACAAAGTTTATTTTAAGACAAAGCAGTTGGTCAGTGTTATGGATTATATTGACTGTTAAGTCATTTTGCCAAAAGAACCATATTTTGTTAGATATATTAGACTCACTATTAGGAAAATTCCACTTAAATTTATATCTAGTTATTTTATCAATATTTACTTTAGGTTCTAAAAGGGCAATTACAGGGAGTTTGTATTTCCTGATAAGATTTTTCAATCTTCTATTAGTTGGTTTATTAGCTACCCCCCTAATGTTCCAGCACAAGAAATTCAGCATTTAGACAGTAGAATTAAAGTTTGAGGAAGAGGACTTACCTGCTGCTCTGGTGATTCTTTTGAATAGAGGATCAAAAGGAGCTTGTTTAGTAGAAATTACTTGTTTTGATATCTTAGAATGAGCATTGGATATGTATGGGCCTTTCTTTATTTTTTCCTTTTCTTCTTTATCTTTCTGAATACCCTTCCATTTGACATCAAACCATCTTGCAAACCTCAGTAATTCCTCAATCTTAGGAGAATTTTTGAATGAGACTTCAGTATCTGATACATTGTCTTTCATACACGCTGGATGTTTCATAGCAGCAGGTAGCTTAGAAGCTTTAGGTGAGAGATTTATTTGGTTTACAATGTAGGTCTCATCAGCGTTCAGATATTGAGAATACAGCAGCCCCTCCTGCGCTCTTTTCTCCCCATCAGTTGAGTAAATGTTTTGATACTCTTGGTTCTCCTCTTCAGACATCGACATGTTGTCTTCTTGTAAGACCTGAAACCTATTAGATACTCCAGCAGGTTGATTACCTTCATCTCTAGAATCAGAACAGTTAGGGTCCACCTTATCTGCTATACCCGGAATATAGACCTCAATTTGATTTTCAACAGTAACCGTGTGTTGCTCTTGTTCAGCAGATGCCTTTGTAACAGTATCTTTGGGCGCTTCTTGATCTTCCCCTTTCTTGGATTGCACTTTTACCACATCTTTCTTAGGCTTTAATTGAGGGAATTTGATCATACATTTACTTTCAGAGTGACCTTGTTTTTTACAGAACTCGCAGAAAGATGGATAGTTTTCATAAACTATATTTTGCCAAAAACCAGAACTGCCACTTCCTATCCAAATTCTGTTAATTCTCTCTCTCAAGATGTTTATTTCAACACAAATTCTTACCAAACTTGGTCTGGAAATAGATGCTGTAGATGCATCTAATTTAAGAGGTTTTCCCACAAGTTGGGCGATAGAATATAAGGCTGATTTTGCACAGAAATGTAATGGGAGGTTCGGTAGATTAATCCAGACAGGGACTATGGGACTTTCTTCTTCTGGTTTAAATTCAGTAGTCCACTTAAAAGTACGCATAGGATACTTCCCAATATACCAGATGTCTCTTAGCCAAAGTCTAACAAAATCTTCCTCACTAGTTAATCTAATCAGGATATGTTTTGAATCAAGAAGCCCGATCGAGAATGCTGATTTCAAGGAAAAGGTTTGAAATATTTTCCGAATATAATCAATTGGGGGTCTTCCATGAGAAAATTTCCCCACAACTGAATGTTTAAATGGTTCAGCTAGGGCTTCAATGTCTTCTTGAGAGAACATAACAGCAGGCTCTCCCTTAAAACTGGTTGGATTCTTCAGTGCCAGATCTTTTGGTTCTTGATTCATGAGGACACTTGCGAATGATTTAGTCCACACAGAATCAGGTGGCTTAGGAGGAATCATATGGTCCGTAGCAGGCATCACCATTGTTACGCTAGAGGAGAAAGAGAATTCTTCTTACCGTGACAAATTGACCGTGACAAATTGGCCGCGGCCAAAGTCCATGACCCACTACCGTGACAAAAAAAAAATGGTCGCGGCCAAAGTCCGCGACCATTTTTATGTGTGACGAAAAAAATAAAAATGGTCATGGACAAAGTCCATGACCATATTTAACTATAATTTTAAAAAAAATGTATTTTTTTGGTCCAATCCTAAAATTGGGGGTCCTTTGAGTACACCGTGTGTTGCTACGTGTAACGTTGGAAACGTACGAGGTGTTAGAAATATTTATTATTGGCAAAACAATAAAAAAAATCATAAATTGCGAATCGAGAACGTTGTTAATAAATAAATATATATACAAACTTAAAAATATTACACGTCTTAATAATTCACAGACCAAAAAAAATTGGGCAGAGTTTCCTCTATTTTCTTGACATTCCAAAACCAGTAAATGTAAAACCTACTTATTATAAAGCCCGCACGGCCATAAAATTCAACAATCAAATTATAAAATCCCGCACGGCCATAAAACTAAACAATAAAAGC
Source organism: Sambucus nigra (assembly GCA_949130495.1). Taxonomy (NCBI): domain Eukaryota; kingdom Viridiplantae; phylum Streptophyta; class Magnoliopsida; order Dipsacales; family Adoxaceae; genus Sambucus; species Sambucus nigra. Next base: position 571,964,236 of record OX422212.1, read on the forward strand.
CCGCACGGCTGTAACACATAAAAAACAAAATCTTGAATGTCCACAACATATAAACAATCTTCATGTTGTATACCATTTCCTTCTTCGTTTATTCCGGATGCGAAAATCCTACAAATGATAGGATACATAAAAAAAATATCAGTAACCAAGTAGTTTTACAAAAAATTTAATCAAGCTGAAAAATTGCATATATGAGTTAAAATTATCAGTAACCAAGTACAAATATGAAAATTACCATCGTTTTGAGACCCGCGGCTGTGGGGTCAGTTCCTACGAGTTACATTGGTCCCGTGGGAGGTGTTGGTGCCACCCACGGGGACGTTCGGGGGCTGTTTCGAGTTTTCACCTTCTAACGCCATATTTTTAAGCCTAAGTCAAGAAATATACAAATTGTTGCCATATTCACAAATCGGGAGTCCCGCGGTTGCGGGGTCAGTTCCTACGAGTTACCTTAGTCCCGTGGGACGTGTTGGTGCCACCCACGAGGCCGTTTAGGGGCTGTTTCGAGTTTTAACCCTCTAACGCCATGTTTTTAAGCCTAAGTCTAGAAATACGCAAATTACCATCGTATTCTCAAATTGAGAGACCCGTGGTTGCGGGGTCAGTTCCTACGAGTTACGTTGGTCCCGTGGGAGGTGTTGGTGCCACCCACGGGACCGTTCGGGGGCTGTTTCGAGTTTTCACCCTCTAACGTCATGTTTTTAAGCCTAAGTCTAGAAATAGGCAAATTACCATAGTACTCTCAAAACGGGAGACCCGCGGCTGCGGGGTCAGTTCCTACGAGTTACCTTGGTCCCGTGGGAGGTGTTGGTGCCACCCACGGGGCCGTTCATGATCTTTTTGAGTTTTCACCCTCTAACGTCGTGTTTTTAAGCCTAAGTCTAGAAATACGCAAAATACCTTCGTTCAAATCAAGAGACCCGTGGCTGCGGGGTCAGTTCCTACGAGTTACCTTGGTCCCGTGGGAGGTGTTGGTGCCACCCACGGGGCCGTTTGGGGGCTGTTTCGAGTTTTCACCCTCTAACGTCATGTTTTTAAGCCTAGGTCTAGAAATATGCAAATTACTGTAGTACTCTCAAATCGGGAGACCCGCGGCTGCGGGGTCAGTTCATACGAGTTACCTTGGTTCCATGGGAGGTATTGGTGCCACCCATGGGGCCGTCTAGGGGATGTTTCGAGCTTTCACCCTCTAACGTCATGTTTTTAAGCCTAAGTCTAGAAATATGAAAATTACCATAGTACTCTCAAATCGGGAGACCCTCGGCTGTGGGGTCAGTTCCTACGAGTTACCTTGGTCCCGTGGGAGGTGTTGGTACCACCCACGGGGCCGTTCGGGGGTTGTTTCAAGTTTTCACCCTCTAACGCCATATTTTTAAGCCTAAGTCTAGAAATATGCAAATTATCGTCGTACTCTCAAACCGAGAGACCCACGGCTGCGGGGTCAGTTCCTACGAGTTACATTGGTCCCATGGGAGGTGTTGGTGCCACCCACGGGGACGTTCGGGGGCTGTTTCGAGTTTTCACCCTCTAACGCCATGTTTTTATGCCTAAGTCAAGAAATATAGAAATTATTGTCGTATTCTCAAACTGGTAGTCCCGTGGCTGCCTGGTCAGTTCCTACGAGTTACATTGGTCCCATGGGAGGTGTTGGTGCCACCCACGGGGACGTTCGGGGGCTGTTTCGAGTTTTCACCCTCTAACGCCATGTTTTTTAGCCTAAGTCTATAAATACACAAATTACCATCGTATTCTCAAACCGGGAGTCCCACAGCTGCGGGGTCAGTTCTTACGAGTTACCTTGGTCCCGTGGGAGGTGTTGGTGCCACCCACGGGGACGTTCGGGGGCTGTTTCGATTTTTCACCCTCTAACGCCATGTTTTTAAGCCTAAGTCAAGAAATATACAAATTATTGTCGTATTCTCAAACCGGGAGTCCCGCGGCTGCGGGGTCAGTTCCTACGAGTTACTTTGGTCCCGTGGGAGGTGTTGGTGCCACCCACGGGGACGTTCGGGGACTGTTTCGAGTTTTCACCCTCTAACGCCATGTTTTGATTAAGTCAAAAATATGCAAATTACCGTTGTATTCTCAAATTGGGAGTCCCTCGGCTGCTCAGTCAGTTCCTACGAGTCACATTGGTCCCGTGGGAGGTGTTGGTGCCACCCACAGGGCCGTACGGGGGTTGTTTCGCGTTTTCACCCACTAACGCCATGTTTTTAAGCCTATGTCCAGATATATTCAAATTATCGTCGTATTCTCAAATCGGTAGTCCTGCTACGCGGTCAGTTCCTACGTGTCACATTGGTCCCGTGGGAGGTGTTGGTGCCACCCACATGGCCGTTCGGGGGTTGTTTCGTGTTTTCACCCTTTAAAGCCATGTTTTTAATCCTAAGTCTAAAAATATTCAAATTACCTTCGTATTCTCAAATCGGGAGTCCCGGGGCTGCGCAGTCAGTTCCAACGAGTCACATTGGTCCCGTGGGAGGTGTTGGTGCGACCCACGGGGCCGTACATGAGCTGTTTCACGTTTTCACCCACTAACGCCATCTTTTTAAGCCTAAGTCTAAAAATATTCAAATTACCATTGTATTCTCAAATCGGGAGTCCCGGGGCTGCGCGGTCAGTTGCTAAGAGTTACATTGGTCCCGTGAGAGATGTTGGTGCCACCCACGGGACCGTTCGAGGGCTATTTTGGGTTTTCACGCACTAACACCATGTTTTTAAGCCTAAGTCTAGAAATATACAAATTACCGTCGTATTCTCTAACCGAGAGTCCCGCGGCTGCGCGATTAGTTCCTATGAGTCACATTGGTCCCGTGGGAAGTGTTGGTGCCACCCACGGGGCCGTTCGGGGGCTGTTTTGGGTTTTCACGCTCTAAAGCCACGTTTTTAAGCCTAAGTCTAGAAATATGCAAATATTCATCGTATTCTCAAATCGAGAGTCCCGCGGCTGCGCGGTCAGTTGTTACGAGTTACATTGGTCCCGTGGGAGGTGTTGGTGCCACCCACGGGAACGTTCGGGAGCTGTTTTGAGTTTTCACCTTCTAACGTCATGTTTTGTTTAAGTCTAAAAATATGCAAATTATCATCGTATTCTTAAACTGGTAGTCCCGTGGCTACGGGGTCAGTTCCTACGAGTTACATTGGTCCCGTGGGAGGTGTTGGTGCCACCCACGGGGCCGTTTGGGGGCTGTTTCGAGTTTTCACCCTCTAAGTGATGTTTTTAAGCCTAAGTCTAGAAATATCCAAATTACCGTCATACTCTCAAACCGGGAGACCCACGGTAGCGGGGTCAGTTCCTACGAGTCACATTGGTCCCGTGGGAGGTGTTGGTGCCACCCACGCGACCGTTCGGGGGCTATTTCGGGTTTTCACCCTCTAAAGCCATGTTTTTAAGCCTAAGTCTAAAAATATTCTAATTACTGTCATATTCTCAAATCAGGAGTCCCAGGGCTGCACGGTCAGTTCCTACGAGTCACATTGGTCCCGTGGGAGGTGTTGGTGCCACCCACGCGGCCGTTCGGGGGTTTTTCATGTTTTCACCCTTTAAATCCATGTTTTTAAGCCTAAGTCTAAAAATATTCAAATTACCTTCGTATTCTCAAATCGGGAGTCCCGGGACTGCGCGGTCAGTTTTAACGAGTCACATTGGTCCCTGGGAGGTGTTGGTACGACCCACGGGGCCGTATAGGAGCTGTTTCACGTTTTCACCCACTAACGCCATCTTTTTAAGTCTAAGTCTAGAAATATTCAAATTACCATTGTATTCTCAAACCGGGAGTCCCGGGGCTGCACGGTCAGTTCCTACGAGTCACATTAGTCCTGTGGGAGGTGTTGGTGCCACCCACGGGGCCGTTCGAGGGCTGTTTTGGATTTTCATCCTCTAAAACCATGTTTTTAAGCCTAAGTCTAGAAATATGCAAATTATTGTCGTATTCTCACACCGGGAGTCTTGCGACTGCGCGGTCAGTTCCTACGAGTCACATTGGTCCCGTGGGAGGTGTTGGTGCCACCCACGGGGTCGTACGGGGGATGTTTCGCGCTTTCACCCACTAACGTCATGTTTTTAAGACTAAGTATAGAAATATTCAAATTACCGTCGTATTCTCAAACCGGGAGTCCCGGGGCTGCAGGGTCAGTTCCTACGAGTCACATTGGTCCCGTGGGAGGTGTTGGTGCCACCCACGGGACCGTTCGGGGGCTGTTTCGGGTTTTCATGCACTAATGCTATGTTTTTAAGCCTAAGTCTAGAAATATGCAAATTACAGTCATATTGTCAAACCGGGAGTCCCGGGGCTGCGCAGTCAGTTCCTACGAGTCACGTTGGTCCCATGGGAGGTGTTGGTTCCACCCAGGGGGCCGTTCGGTGGCTGTTTCGGGTTTTCACCCCCTAACGCCATGTTTTTAACCCTAAGTGTAGAAATATGCAAATTATCGTCGTATTCTCAAATCGGGAGTCCCGCGCCTGTGTGGTCAGTTCCTATGAGTTACATTGGTCCCGTGCAAGTTGTTAGTGCCTCTCATGGGGCCATTCGGGGGCTGTATCCGGGTTTTGCTATCTAACGCCATTTTTTAAGCCTAATTCCTTATATATGCAAATTCTTGTCCTATTCTCAAACCGGGGGTCTCGTGATCGCGCGATCAGTTCCTACGAGTTATATCCGTCCCGTGCAAAGTGTTGGTGCCTCTCACGGGACCGTTCGGGGGCTATTTCCGGTTTTGGCAATATAAGGCCATGTTTTTAAACCTAATTCCTTATATTTTCAAATTATCCTCGTATTCTCAAACCGACAGTTCCGTGATCACGCGGATAGTTCCTACGAGTTACATTGCTCCAGTGCGAGGTGTTGGTGCCTCTTACGAGGCCGTTCGGGGATTGTTTCGGATTTTCACCATCTAACGCCTTATTTTTAAGCTTAAGTCCTCATATTTTAAAATTATCGTCGTATTCTCAAATCGGGAGTCCCGTGATCGGAGGGTCAGTTCCTACGTGTTACATTGGTCCCGTGAGAGGTGTTGGTGCCATGTTTTTAAGTTTAAGTCTAGACATTAGCAAGTTATCGTCGTATCCCGTACTCCTTCTAATTATCCCATACTCCTTCTAACATACTATCCAACAACAAGTCAACAACCAATAATTATCCAACAACCAAACCAAACAAAACCAATAATTATCCCGTACTCCTATCATCTAAAAGATTTAATAGATAATGTATATCAATTATATAACTACTTTAGTTAAAGTAAAGAGTACCTGGTGTGTAATGAAGAATTGGTATGTAATAAAGAACTGGTATCTAATTGGTATGTAATAATGTATGTGAGCATTCAATTTCTATAAAATTGGATGAAAAAATAAAAAATATCATAAAGTTTACCATGATATGTGTATGTAGTAGCGTTGCACCCCTATCCGGATGCTCACTCACTGTGAAATACCAAATCTGAAAAAATATTTACACTCCGTTAAAATAATTGGTTAATTTAAACACTCCGTTAATTTCAAGGACAATATGCCATTAAAATATGAGGGTCACTATGACGACATATTCCCCCTAAACCATTAATTCTAGGGTCACTATGAGGGTCTGGTTAGGTTAATTTCAGGGGCACTATGAAGGTCTGGTTAATCCAGTAGAGAAAGGACTCAAGTTAGGAACATGAAACAAAGAAAATGACTGTAAAGTTAGTATAGTAGATCATAATATTCAAGAAACAAATGTAAATATAATTTACTTATGAACCTGCATAGTTTCAAACTGCCTCAAAAGATACCTAGTAGATTCAGGAACTTGAGTAATCAACTCTGCAACCATTTCCTATAATGTACTTTCTACGAGGTTTTCCATTAACCATATAATACAAAAAGGTATAAATATTAAAATAAAAATTAGGACTAAAATACCAAATATACTAAAATCGATTAATATGAATATTAACATCCAAAATCTAAATATGTGATATAAATTGGCTTACCCAAAGTTTTTTTTACTAATATTAACAACCTAGTAGGTTGTAAGACTAAAGTTTCAAAAACATTATCTCACACTATTTTTACTTTTACATTAGCTCTGCCGCAATATTATCCCAAATTCAAATCAAATAAATTATTTATATAGACTATATATACTGTGTATAAATTGTAAAGACATGTAAACTATATATACATATATTAATGGAATTTAAATAAATTAATGGAGAAAAAGAATAAAATTTACCTGTGAGAGAGCTGGGGCGGAGCTGGGGCGGAGCTGGGGCGGCTGCTGCTAGGGAGGAGCTGAGGAATACATGTGTTTGACTAACCTCCTTAGAACTTCAACCGATTGACGAGAGAGAATCTCCATGTTTTAGCGCTAGGTCATCAACATCTGACTAGAGAGAGAGAGAAGCGGGAAAATGAAAAAACGAAATTAGCGCGCCTATTTATTTTTTAGGAATGACCTGGTCACGGCCTAAAGCCGTGACCCACCATCGCAACCCACCACACCCTTAGAGCTCCGCCTACGACCTGATTGACGAAGAATGGTCACAGCCTACAGTCGTGACCCCCTTGCACGACCTACAGCAGCTATCAAATGAGGTATAGTCACGGCCCATAGCCGTGACCCATACCAAGACATGGTCACGGCCCAAAGCTGTGACCCTCGATCTGTGATGCGCGACCCTTCTCATCCACCCTATAGTGCTTGAATGAGGTATGGTCACGGCCCATAGCCGTGACCCACGCCCAGAAATGGTCATGGCCCTAAGCCGTGACCCTCAATGTGTGTACTCACTTCTTCCTCATGCCATGGGTCACGGACTTGGGCCGTGACCCATCCGCGACCAAGCTTGGAGGGAATTTTGGCGCGAGTTTAGCGTCAAAATAGTCACGACCTGGTCACGGCCCAAGTCCGTGACCATTGTGGTCACAGACCAAGTCCGTGATCACTTCCAAAGCATCGATAATTTAGTGTAGTAATAAATATGGTCACGCCAAATATGGAGTGGGTCACGGCCCAAGTCTGCGACCAGCTGGTCGCGGACTTGGGCCGTGACCCACTAGGCGTGACTATTCACAGGATTTGGTGTGGTGGCTTTATTTTACTGTTAAAATTTCTTATCTCCATCTCTGGTTACTAAAAGTATTTAGATAACTCTTAATTAGAACCCTTAAGAATTCCCCAATTTCTCAAGGTCGTAACTGAGAAAAAAATGCACTGCCAAACTTTTCAGACAAAAACAAAAGGAACAAATTGGGTCAGGTTCTTTAACGTCGTTCAAACGACAGACAGGGTCGTTATAACGACCCTTGTCTTCTTCCCACACCCACTTCTTCCATGGACGACCTTCCGAGTTTTTATCTTCTCAACCCAAGATGAAATTTCCAACAGCTCATCACCAATTCCTTCTCTATTAGTCATTTAAATCATGGATTTATCCTATCAATGACGTTAATCTTCTATAACAGTTACCAACATTCCAAGATGGGTTTCGTACAACTTTGGGATTTCTACCATTAATGAATACCAAACTTCATGATTTTAATCACAAATTCAATCAAATATTTCCCAACGGCTATTACCCCCTGTCTAGATCACACTATGTCTTGCAAACCTCAATCATCAACGATTTATTAAAATTCCCACTAAGGTCACAAAAGGATTTTTATATGGGGATTATGAATTTCTTCTCACATGTGATTTCTTTAACTTTAATTTCACAAGATAAATTTATGGGTTTCTAACACAGTCTATAATTATACAACCATGAATCGTAATGTCCAACAATTTAACCATTAATCTACACAACATGTTAAATCCTCAAAACCCACATTTTTATACAACAACCCACTCAAAAACGAACAAGGTTCACACCCACCATGATATGAATCGTAGTACTACAATTTAAATGAAAGAAAGTTTAACTAATTGCCTGGATAAATTCGTAGGGTCTGACTTCCTTTGGTGTACACGGAGATTTTGATGAAGAACACATTCCTCTTCTTGATTTGACTCCCCAAAACTCTCCCAATTGATCCCTTTTTTCTCCTCTACAAAGCTAGGGTTTTCTTATGGAGTTATGTCTGCCATAAACTCCCTAATGTAGGTTAAATAATTCTAATCCCTTTTTAAGTCTATAGGACAGATTAAAATTATCCAAACACCCCCGTATGAGCCCGACTATGCCTAAAAATGCCCCAAGACCCAATTACTACCCCCGGGTATTCTATCTCGACCTATTCGGAATCAACCGTGGACTCGGAATCATCATTAGAGTTACTTAACTAAAATATCCAATCTCACATGAGAATTTAAAAATAACTTGAACAAAATAAAATCTTAATTCACTAATTTAATTAAATCCTCCATATTAATTAAATCCTTTACCACCAAATTAATTAAATATTGTATCCTTAGAATTACAGGGTGTTACACTTGATTCTTGACAATTTATTTGGACACTATTTGCATGCACAATAATTTAATCAAAGATTAAAATTTGGTAAAAATTAGATTGTGTGTTTAGGGCATTTATTTAAATAAGTTAATCAATTAGATCGTGCGCACTCGCACACATGAATTACATTTTGGAGACAAAAACATAATATTATCATAGACTATGAGACACGGAAAGGGAGAAATGGGTGCCTAACACCTTCCTATTTTGTAACTTAGTCCCCGAACCCTCGATCTATTTGGCTTCATATGCATAATTTTATCTATGATGTTGTTTCTTTGGGAACGGCTACATCTTTTTTCCTGTTTTGAAGAAAAAAACATGGCAACTCGATTATCTATATTTTCACACCCTTTAACAATGGCCAATTTATATATGTGGGAGCCCGTAAAGACTGCGCGGGTGGCGAAAAGACTACTTACCTCCTTGATCCTCACACACATCAAATCCCACTCTCTTTTGGTGAGAAACCATGTCGAAAAATCCTAGATGGCCACAGTGGCGACTCCGTTAGGGATGCTTATTATTTAGAGGACTATGTTTTATTTCACGTGGGATTTATTTTCTTTTCTCTCCTTTTCTCTATTTTCTACATGTATGTGTGTACTCCACTTGTATATTTTTCACTCTCATAATTACATGATGTATATGTCTTTCTCATATCATGATGACCATGTATATACTTATCTCCTCCATGATCTTTTCATCATTACATGTATATACCACTTTTTTTTCACATGCTTTATTCATGTGTATATAGTCACCATGTTCACTCCATCAACTCATATTTCGCACATGCCCCATGTCACTTGTAAATATCCATTCTCAGCCTCACTATCACACACTCCCACATTATTCTCACTTATATATAGCCACATCTTTACTCATATGATTCAAACACTACTTGCAGATATCCATGCTTAGTAACATTATTAAGCATATCAAACATTACTCTCACTTGAATATATCCATATATTTTTCTCACTTACACATATTTCCATATCACTCTCACTTTGCACATACCTTTTAATGACTTGTGCATATTCACATGCTCACACTTTGTATGTACCATCATGCTTTGTATACGCTCCATGTTTCATGTACATACTTGCTAGTGTTATATGCCATGTTTATCCCCTTTATCCCATAGTGCTCGTGTATATTCCATTTTTATCTCATGCTTAATAGTAATATTTTCCTCATTTAGCGTACATAAAACTCTCCATAAAATACTAATTAGGATTCATGCATTTTTGCACACTACATCACTTGAACACTAAATTTTAACCAAAATTATGTCCCATTCTAGGGCATCACTTAATGATGGGTGTCATTATAACAGGGCGTTGTTGTCCTAAGTGATATGATTCCCACCTTCCATTATCCTAGTAACTTCAATGTATATTAAATTGTTCTCCCTACATCGTACCACTTGACTAAACTTATGAAGGGAGGTATACAGTAGGGAACTTATTCGTGTACGTCAAGTATATTGAATTCGCTCTGACACGTACTATCTCCAAGAAATATATCATAAGGAAATTCACATACACTTAGATATATAAAATTACTTGTTGTGGCCATCCCTGATCCTCATAGTGGGAGGGATGAAGAAGAGGGGTGTCTTCATGTCGAGAGGATCTTGGTCTCGCGCATCCCTCTCGGGAGCGCTTCAGCCGGCGTCGGTGATGAAGTGAAAAATGTAGAGAGATGGAGTCGTCAGTCTATTTTACTCAAAATAGATAAAAGAGAAGGGAGCCATCCCGAAGGACAACATCCAAAGACATACTGATACATACGAAACCAAAAATGATTCGAAAAGGGGTCGGAGGCTAAATTATAAAATGGGAAGGTGTTAGGCACCCATTCCGCCCTTACGGTCTCTCATGTATTGTTGTTATTTTCCTTTATTTCCCCGTGATATGTGTGCATGTGTATATGTAGTGGAGATAGGAATCATCAACTTGTATCATGGAAGAGATAAAGCGAGTCATCCGTAGGAATGTTCCTCAAAGTAGTATTAGAAAATAGGATATATGCGATTATCTTAGCGTTGATTGTTATAATGAGACGATAACGTATATGGAATAATACGCCACAAAGACAAATATATATATATATATATATATATATATATATATATATATATATAGAGAGAGAGAGAGAGAGAGAGAGAGAGAGAGAATCTAAGAGAGTTAAGTTCAAAGAATACAGAAAAATAGAAAATGAGAAAAAAGTAGGAATAGGACTCGAGACTCGAGTTTTATCCCGAGATGCCTACGTAGCCTATGGAGGCATTAAAGTCCACGGAGTTCGTATGCAAAATGAGGGGTGGGATTTATACCATAAATCCAACCGAGAACTTCCCTTGTATGTGTGTAAAAAAAGTGTTTTATTTGTAAAAAAGGTGTGATAAAAGTGTGAGAATTCCCATTTGGAATTTATGAGCAAACCCTCCTTTTCTTATTTTTTGGGGTTTTATTTATATGAAAATAAGGGATGTGCAATAATACTAAATAAAAATTATATTAGGATATGTGAGAAAGAAAAAAAGTAATTAAATAAGTTAATGCGAACTTAGGAGAATTTGAAGATAGAATTGAGAAAGTTGGACCTTCTTGAAGATCTTGAGCTTGATCTTGGATGTTGGAGAGCAGCCCTTGCACTTGGGTGATGATGGAGGGTAGTTAATTCACCAAGTTTGATGAAAAAGATGATGAAAGGTGAAGGTTGGAAACGGATTTGGATGTAGAAATCACGTTGACTTCGAGAGAGGTTTTCTGAGTTCGCTGAGAGTGATGGATTTCAGATCTTGTTCTCCTTTGTAATGAGGTCAGACCCTACTTTTTATAGGCCCATGGCATTGACAAAATGCATAGTCCTGGTCCTGCAAATCGATAGGTGTTTTTAGGCACATTGCCGATAGGTAGGGTTTGGAACCTACCGTTTGGCAGTCTCTTTCTGGTTCCTTCGAAAAATCAGTCGTATAGCGCAAACCGTTGATCTCAATCCTGCAAAGGGTCGAATCATTGGAAAGTTACTTCGAAGACCTTCGAAAGTCTTTTGGACTGCTCTCGGGTCCGAGAGTTGACGTTGGGTTAAATGTAGCTCGGAAGCGTTCGTCGGTCCTTTGGACGGGGAATTATCGGACGCAAACGGATCGTTCATCCGCATGGTAAGTCAGAATTGCACATAGGACTGACCGTTAGAAAGGTTAGGAGATGTACTTCAACTTTCCAAAGAGTTTGACTCATCTTGGGAAGTTGACTTCGGTCAATCAGGGCTTGAAAGCGTTCTCTGACCTTTCGGAGTAAAACGGATTGCTCGTCCATATCGTAAGTCAAAATTAGGACTGGAGCGGACTTTTGGAAAGGGGTTTCAGTGACATTTGAAGATTTATTCAATCTCAATCGAGCTAAAGAGTTAACTTTGGTTAAACGAAGCCTGGGAGCGTCCGGTGACCTCCTGATCAAGTTTTAGGGAAAATGGGTCGTTCGTCCACATCGTAAGTCGGAATAGCGCACAGGACGGCTTGTTGGAAAGGGTATTCAGTGCCCTTTAAAGATTCATTCAGTCTCAATCGAGATGAAGAGTTTGAATTTTTGTCAAATGGAGCCTGGGAGTGCCCGATGGCCTCTAAGTATGTATTCGGAACATGACCTAGGTTATTAGTGATGAAGGGAGGTGCTAGGGACCTAAAGATAGTTTAGGGGGTACAAGAATGGGGTGTCTACAGATCCCCTCACGGGTGAGTTTGGAACAAGTAATAGCCGTCAAATAGACATCGCATGATGCATTTTAAAGAGCATGACCAATTCAGAGAGTCGAGGCCGATTCTGAGGACCTAAGGATGAGGATGACCGATTATGCGGGTTGAGGCTGATTCTGAGGGCTTGAAGATAAGGGTGACCGATTCTGCGAGTCGAAGCCAATTCTGAGGGCTTAAAGATGAGGGTGACCGATTCTGCGGGTCGAAGCCAATTGTGAGGGCTTAAGTTGAGATGATTAATTTTGCAGGTCAAAGTCAATTTTGATGGCTTGAAGATGAGGGTGACCGATTCTGCGGGTCAAAGCCAATTCTGAGGGCTTAAGTTGAGATGACCAATTCTGTGGGTCGAAGCTAATTCTGAGGGCTTAAGTTGAGATGATCAATTCTGAGGGCTTAAGTTGTGATGACCAATTCTACGGGCCGAAACCAATTCTGAGGGCTTAAGTTGTAATGACCAATTATGCGGGTCGAAGCCAATTCTGAGGGCTTAAGTTAAGATGACCAATTCTGCGGGTCGAAGCCAATTCTGAGGGCTTAATTTGAGATGACCAATTCTGCGGGTCGAAGCCAATTCTGAGGGCTTAAGTTGAGATGACCAATTCTACGGGTCGAAGCCAATTCTGAGGGCTTAAATTGAGATGACCAATTCTGCGGGTCGAAGCCAATTCTGAGGGCTTAAATTGAGATGACCAATTCTGCGGGTCGAAGCCAATTTTGAGGGCTTAAATTGAGATGTTCTCAGAGAACTCCGTCGAGGAAATCACCTCGTGATTTTGATTTGAGCCAGGAAGCCGATTGCTGGGGTAATCCTTATATATTTTGGAGAATTTACGGATGAATGGCCAATATGATGCTATAAACTCCACTGGGGAAGTGATTAGGTGGTATAGGGTTTGGATATATTGTTCGGGGAAATTTAAGATCTTTAGGGATTAGGAGATGATCCTGAAGTTTGGGATACTTTAGAGTTCCTCTGAGGACATCGTCGGGGAGAGATCCGCTTGGCCTTTGAGAGTACCGCTGGGAAAATAGGGGTTCCGCTTGAGGGAGTGTGAAATTTTCTTGGTGAAAATGTTCTAAATCCTCTCCGGGATTTTTAGGAATTTTCTGTGGATTTTTTAGGGTTTTCTGGTATCTTTTGGGAGTTTTTGTACGAAAATTTGAGGGGGTGCAGATCGGCATGGTGTGGAGGGTGCCATTCGGCAGTGGCATGGACTTTTGGACTGCCTCAAAAAGGTAAAGGGTCAGTACCGATCGGTAGCTGGGGGGCAGTGTCGATCGGCATGACCCTTGGCTTCCTATAAAAAGGGGGCGGGTTCCCCTCATTTTTTTACAGCTTCGTGCCTTCTCTCTTTCTGCGATTTTCTTCTGCGAATCATTCTAGCATTCTGTAATCTAAAAAATGGTCGCTTTTTTTAGCATTGTGGTACATAGGGAGTGGTTGGTTGTTGACGACTGGGTAAATATTGAGTGGAGGTCCAGGGCGCCTCTTGCTTTGGGGAGTGAGAACTCTTTTGATGCATTCGAGACAGTTACGGACGAGCGGTCTTTACTGTGGGAGTCGTCGTGTCATCGCTCTTCTAGGGTGGTGAACCCTGGTGGTTATGTTAGTATAATATGACTTTTGGCATTCTTTTTTTGGTGATTTCCTTTTTTCTTGGATGATGACAACGTTTTTCTTTTGACAGTCTGATGTCTCTTTGTCGACTATGCGTGCCCGCAGGACGACAGGGCTTAAGGATGTCTGGGAGCACCCACTACACCAAAACTGTCAATCTGGCACACTTAGACAAGGAGAATCTGGCATGATTTTAAACCGTGCTAAAATTTGGCACGGTTACTTAAAAATCTAGCACAGTTTTAAACCGTGCCAAATTTTGGCACAGTTTAAAAGCGTGCCAAAATCGTCCCAAATTTAATAAGGTCAAATAAAATAAACAAAATTATTAAAGTCGAACACTTTTCATTTTGATTTGGTCCCGCTCACTCTCGCGCCATTCACTCAATTCTCCTCTCCCGCTCTTCACCCAATCTCGATTGTCCGACGAACATATATCTCTTCTCAACAGATTCCTAAGCTAAAGCTCATGATGGTACAGGGGATGAACATAAAGGAATTTGTTCCGATGAATAGAGATCGTCTTCCACCATTTTTTGACGATCTCTGCTCAACAGAGTTATGGACGACACCGGAGATATAGGGGATGAATCAAAGGGAGGTGATTTGTCACAATTCCACGCTCGTCAACTACTGTTCTACGCCTTTGCTCCGGTATTGATATCACTGAAAAAATAGTGGTAGACTTGGCACTATAGGTATGTACTAATACCCTTTCGATTATTTGGAATTTCTTCTTCTTTAGTTTGGATTTAGAATTAAGGTTAAGGTTAAGGTTTAGTTGAGGTGTAGGGTAAGGAGATATTATATGTTAGGGTCTAAAAAGGTCAGTTTCCCCTTTTTTATGTTGTGTTGTATACGTTGTGTTCATTGAAATGACTCAGAGAAATTTAGAGCGAAACAAATTATAGCTTCTTTATGTTTTGAGTTTCTGTATAGATGTAATATTCAATATTTTGTTTTCAATTTTTCATTTCCCCTTTTATTATATCATATTTTTATGTGTTTTGTTGTCAAACCACACAAAACACACTGATGTAAGAATTACTGACATCCCCACCATACACACTGATGTATTTATGAGAATGAATCATGATATAGGATGCATAGTACATGAATAATGAATTTTCGTAATAACCCACCAACAAATTGAGATGCCCAATCACATGTGTGCAACTGATTCTTAGTCTACTATGTTCCACTCTCTCATATGCAATTGATCATGGGCCCCTTTTAACTTCAAAATGGAAATATGCAAGCACGTTGAATTTGGGCAATTAAATACAATTGACTTTCATATGAATGCTCAACAGGTGCCGTGTTGGGGTGAACATTTAAACATTGTTGAGTTGATCCTTAGTCGTGTTGTACACCTAGATCACAGGAGATATGAATGGTGCTGCATTTGGTGGGCTGTTAGAGTGCCCCCTAAAACCTACTACCAAGAGAAAGTATCAAGTAAGTCTGCAATTGTCATTATGAAATTTGTCTAGAAACTTGGTACACGCAAAGCCTATTACTCCGCATTTCTCATCCTTCTTTGTTTTTTTATATTCAGTTGTGCTAAGGTTTGAATATTTGGAAATTGTTTTTTTCCTAACAGGGAACAAATGAAACCTTTGTGTTCACGACAATATATGGTGAATCAAGGCTTTTTAGACCGACTGGTAAGCATATTATTTAAAAGGAGACCAAATTTTCTAGTTGAAATGGTAATAAATTGGGTTTCGGATGGGGCAACTTTTTCTTGAATCTGATTCGTGAAGACGGAAAACCATCCTAAAGTTTGGTTGAGGTGGAATGGGGCAAAGTGCTAAGAATCTTGAACATGTGTGAAAGAGTCTTACTTGCGGTGAATACATTTAAATGTTGGCATTGCTCGAATACACCTAAACACTTGGTAAACTAAAAGTAGAGTTCTTCATCTTCGGGGAAAGAGCATTTTATCATTAGAAATATAAATTATGACTTAGTTTCTGTTAAACATCCTAGTATATTAAGTCAATGTCATCTTGAAGACTTAAAATTTGTCACAGTCATGACTTCCCCATATAGCATAGTGTTGGTTAACTAGGACCAGGCTATGTACACTTGGAGTTATTCCAAGAGAGAATCTAAAGCACTGCTACAACTTCCAGCACTATCCTGAGTTATCATTTAACTAAAATATAATGGTGGTATTACCACATGTGTGGCCTTTTTGAATAGGTAGTGAATAGCCTCAACATGACATGTATCAGTTGGCCACTTTTCACTTTGAGACTGTTGATCATTGTAGTCATGCTTATACGGCTTTAGGTTTATTTCCTTTTCTAATTTTGGGTTTATTTGTCCGCTTATACTCTTATTTTTTGTTTTAATAATTTTGGGAGTCATTTTAACACATTTTCATTTTGTATCATTATTTTACAACAAATTGTGTATTTCAAATAGGACTAAATGGTACACTTGTATCATTTTATACTAGTTATTCATCAGTGTTATGCTTAGACATTCTGGGACTTTGTTTCATAAATATGTCTGTTAGATTCCTTGATAGTTATAAATTCCTTTTACTGATTCAGGTATTTATTTCTTTTGATCTAATTATGTTTACAAAGGAAGAGGAATTATTGAATTCTTCAAAGATTTGTTGGATGGTGACTGCTCTAATGCTATTAAACTTGTTTAACTTTATCTCCAAAACTCTCTCTTAAACTGATAATGATATATTTTCTAATATGCCTTATTTGGAAGAAATCAAACATTATATAAGCACAGACTATATGGTGACAGTGTTACAGGTATGTATGGCTTCTCTGGGGTCTTTTTTACTACAAATTGTGTCCGACACGAGTTCGAAATGCTCTGACATGTTAGTCGGAGAGTGTCGAATTTTTTAAATTGTTTTATATCCAACACACTTAAACACATTCGCCAGATGTTACCGACACGTGAGTCGAAGAGTGTCTATTGCCCTTTTTTATGAAAAAGGGAAATAGACCATGAGCAAAGAGAACCAACGCATTAATTTTCGAACCCTTAAAGTCTATTTCATATTAGCTAAAAAGATCATGTAATTTATTTAATTATCTAGGTAAGACATTGAAAAAATGTTCATTTGAAACTCTGTTTAGCGTTGGTGATATCTCTTTAGTGTTGGTGATATATGTTTAGCGTTGGGATTTAAGAAAATTTATGATTACTTCGCAGTCTGACTCTTGTTTGACCTTCACTTGTTCATGTATGCTTTATAGATTCGTGATATCTATTTAGCATTGGTAATATATATTTAGCATTTGTGTGTGAGATTATATAATATATTTTTATGTCCCTTCATGTCCGTTTGGCCTAATCAGTATGGAGACGAAGGTGAAAACAATCGAAAGCCCAGTCCAGCAATAAGCATCTATTCAGGTATGGTACTAAGCTTCGTCCCGTAGAAAATTGAACAAACGAAAAAACCAAGGTTATATTTCTTAAAACCTTTTGATGACGACATAATGATCAAATGAACAAATCGTAACACGAAAGGTTATATTATCCAAGTCGTTCCCTTTTGATGCTGAGATAATGATCAAACGAAAAATTTGCACGTTATTTGCTTAAAATGATTCATTTTATGTGAAGATCAATTCAGTGCATAAATTATTTGACTCATTGCCTCAGTATGGCTTGTTTGGTTATGTGTGGATTTATCTGTGATCGATGATCGTATTTCTTGGTAATTTTTGAACTATTTGGAGACGATCATTCCAATACATAAGACTTTTTAGTCGACCCCTCTTGATGAGGTTTTTTTGAACTGTTTGGAGACGATCATTAAAATGTTGTTAAACTTTTTACTACTGAATTCAGTTTGAGTCGTTGTCTAAATCTTCATCCCAATTCTATTATGCCATGTTGAAAGTATCAATTCCCCCTAGCTAGTTCATGTGGTGGTCCAATTCAGTTGCCATTGTAATGTTTGATTAATGGAATATAATAGATTAATGGGAAATCTCCAAAAAGAATATATTCGAACTATGCAGATATGTCAAGAAATCGTAGAAGGGTAAAGATATTCAAAGAATTTGAAATGAGAAGCAGGTGACTTCCTGCTCAAAGTTACCTGTCAACGCCCTAGTCAAAGGGATGCCAATATAATGGAGGTATGAATACTTAGCATAACTAGTTTCTATTGCCAGAAAATTCTACACTCAAACATTGATCTCATGACTAATGTTCTCTGTTATCTTTCTTATTTACTACATATTCAGTATAACGGTTATCACTTATAACTACAAGAAGGTATCTTAAATCAATTAAAAATGGGAAAATAACGTTAAAAGAAAGAAAATACGAGTTTGAGGAGAGAGATGTATGCTGCTATGCCATTGTTATGACCATGATACTTCATATTAATTCCTCTATTAATTTTGTACATTTTGTTGAACCATTCTTTCTATGTAACATTGAATATGTTCTGTCTAAAAGTCATATCTATGAAAATTCTAAAATTAATTTTAATAGATTCCAATTGTCCCATGAAGGATAATAACCTATTCAGTGCTTATTGATTCCTTATCACGGCGCATACCCTGGTCATTGATCGGATAACCATCATTTTTGGTGCTGATGTTACCCATCCCATCCAGGGGAAGATTCAAGTCAATCTATTGTAGTTTTATATTGTTTTACATAAATTTTGATTACTTTTGTTTTATTATACATTTTAATTTTTTGTTAATTAAATGATATTTCTTGCTTACATTATTGACTAACAATTATGTTGTTTCTTAAGATTTTCAGAGATTAAAAAGTATGATGGCTTGTTTTGCGCTCATGCCCATCGGCACGAGCTCATCTAATATCTGTTTAAGACCTGGCATGATCCATCTAGAGGGAATGTGATTGGTGGCATGATTCTATAGGGAAACTGGTCAGAAACCACAACACATTATATTTTATAGGTATGTTATGCTTATCTGCTCTTATTTTATACACATAATATCTTTTTTGCTTGCCTTGATAAACTCTTTTGTCTTTTGGAGCGGTGTTAGTGAAAGGCAGTTATATATAACAAATGTTAAATATAACAAACTTGTTATATATAACAACCTTTATATATAGCGATTGTTATATATAACATAGATGTTATATATAACAGAGCTATTATATATAGCAGCTGTTATATATAACGGGTGTTATATATAACACTTGTTATAGATAACAACTATAATCGACAAATTGATGCCCCTCTAAAAAATGACAAATTCTTTCCATAACGGTCTGACTGCTATAAAGGTCACATTACACCTATCATGGCTAGTACCCTTAGTATTACAACATTCATTTTATTATGTTCAATATCTTTTGATTAGATTCTTATCAATCTCCATTTCATTAGCAAATTTCCATCGTATATATGCAAAGTCTAATATATTCTTATCAATCTTATTACAACATTCAAGTAACCTTGTCTAATATATGCAAAGTCTATAATAGGAAGACTCCCCTAACTATAGGAAGAAATTTAATGTCGTTGTTACTCGGGCTAAGTTGAATGAAATGGAGGAGCAACAAATTAATATGAAAATAAGCCGTTTGAGGGTGAAAGACCAAACCAGCCCCCAAACGACCCCGTAAGAGGCACGATCACCTCGCACGGGACCAATGTAACTCGTAGGAACTGACCGCGTAGTCCCGGGTCTCCCGGTTTGAGAGTATGACGATAATTTGTAAAAATCACACTTAGACTTAAAAACAAGCCGTCAAAGGGTGAAAACCCAAACCAGCCCCCAAACGACCCCGTAGGAGGCATGAACACCTCGCATGGGACCAATGTAACTCGTAGGAACTGACCGCGTAGTCCCGGGTCTCCCGGTTTGAGAGTATGACGTTAATTTGCAAAAATCACAGTTAGACTTAAAAATAAGCCGTTAAAGGGTGAAAACCCAAACCAGCCCCCAAACGACCCCGTAGGAGGCACGAACACCTCGCACAGGACCAATGTTACTTGTAGGAACTGACCACGTAGTCCCGGGTCTCCCGATTTGAGAGATTATGACGAGAATCGGCAAAAGTCACACTTAGACTTAAGAACAAGCCGTTAAAGGGTGAAAACACAAACCAGCCCCGAAATGACCCCGTAGGAGGCACCAACACCTCGTACGGGACCAATGTAACTTGTAGGAACTGACCGCATAGTCCCGGGTCTCCCGGTTTGAGAGTATGACGATAATTTGCAAAAATCACACTTAGAATTAAAAACATGTCGTTTGAGGGTGAAAGCTAGAACCAACCCCCAAACGACCCCGTAGGAGGCACGAACACCTCGTACGGGACCAATGTAACTCGTAGGAACTGACCCCATAGTCCCGAGTCTCCCAGTTTGAGAGTATAACGATAATTTGCAAAAATCACACTTAAACTTATAAACATGTCGTCAAAGGGTGAAAACCCAAAACAGCCCCCAAACGACCCAGTAGGAAGCATGAACACCTCGCACGGGACACATGTAACTTGTAGGAACTAACTGCGTAGTCTCGGGTCTCCCAATTTGAGAATATGATGATAATTTGAAAAAATCACACTTAGACTTAAAAACAAGCTGTTAAAGGGTGAAAACCCAAACCAGCCCCCAAACAACCCCGTAGGAGGCACGAACACCTCGCACGGGACCAATGTAACTTGTAGGAACTGATCGCGTAGTCCCGGGTCTCCCGTTTTGAGAGTATGATGATAATTTGTAAAAATCACACTTAGACTTAAAAACATGTCGTTAAAGGGTGAAAACCCAACCCAGCCCCCAAACGACCCCGTAGGAGGCACGAACACCTCGGACGGGACCAATGTAACTTGTAGGAACTGACCGCGTAGTACCAGGTCTCCCGGTTTGAGAGTATGACGATAATTTGTAAAAATCACACTTAGACTTAAAAACATGCCGTTAAAGGGTGAAAACCCAAACCAGTCCCCAAACGACCCCGTAGGAGGCACGAACACCTCGCACGGGACCAATGTAACTTGTAGGAACTGACCGCGTAGTTTCAGGTTTCCCGGTTTGAGAGTATGACGATAATTTCTACTCATATATGTAATTTTTTAGTTTGAGTAATTTTTTTTTTGTAAATTATTGGGTTACTAATATCGTATCTTTTTTGTATCCTATTTTTTTTTGCAGGATAACAGTTTATCGTTGGCTTTTATTCACCTGGAACACACAAAGAACTCAATGGTTTACAACAAGGGGTTTATTAATGATTCCATTTTTTTGTGTCATGGTCGTACGATCTTTTGTTGTTTTATTGGTGACTTTTATGGCCGTGTGGGCTTTTGTAAGTTAATTGTTATATTTTGTGGTCGTGCGGGCTTTATGTTAGGCAGGTTTTGTATTAACAGGTTTTGGAATGTCCAGAAAATAGAGGAAACTCTGCCCAATTTTTTTGGGGCCTGTGAGCTATTAAAGACTTGTAATATTTTGAAGTTTTTATGTACATTAGTTTATTAACAACACGCAATATTATTAATTTGTGAATTTTGTGCTTTCAAATAATTATTTTTTTTTTATAAAAAATTTGGCACAGTTCAAAACCGTGGCAAAAGTGTATCATATTTTGGCACGGTTTTGAACTGTGCCAAATTTTTTTAAACTGTGCTGAATCTGGCACAGTTAAAAACTGTGCCAAAAGTGTGCCAGAAATATCAAATTCTGACACGGTTTAAAAGTGTTCCAGAAGTGTTCCTATTTTGCCGAATCTGGCACAGTTAAAAACTGTTCCAAAAGGGTGCCAGAAATATCAAATTCTGGCACGGTTTAAAAGTGTGCCAGAAGTGTTCCTATTTTGCCGAATCTAGGACACTTTTGAGCCGTGCCAGAAAAAAATTGCCATTTTGGAACACCTGATTCTGGCACAGTTCAAAACCGTGCCAGATTTGATCTGGCACAATTTTAAACCGTGCTAGATTCCTATTTTTGGTGTAGTGACCTTCCACCTGTGGTGCGTTGGGTAGTATCGTCAGCAGGCTTTGGGAGGCTGGCGTTCGTGCTGGATGAGACGCATCGCTCGACGGCGGTCTTATGCGCTCTGGGGGAGAGGTTGTGGGACACTACCCATACTTTCCATTTTGGCTTCGGGGATATGATTGTGACTCCCATAGATATGCAGCAGCTACTGGGGATGGATTGCAATAGAGAGAAAATAGAGGTGTATCGTTCCCTGCGGGTGAGGTTGGAGGCGATGAGGGCGGCGCTCGGTGATATGGGGACGATAGTATCTAGGGACTCCATCCGTTTGTCGCTGCTGAGGGATGTTTTACTGAGTAGGGTGATTGATGTGGAGGACGGTTTGCAGGTGAGGCAGATGGCCCGATTGTTTATCTTGCTGGTGTTGGGGGGATTTCTGGTGGCGTCGAGCGGTGACGTTGTCCACTTATGGTTTTTTCCATACTTGAGGATGTTTTCGAAAATCCCTCTCTATGATTGGGGGAGCCTGACTTTGGTGACCCTTTATTTTTCTCTGGATGCATTCAGCCGATGCTGCCGACAGACTTTTACTGGAGCCACGTATCTTCTTGAGGTATTCTTTAATTTGCGCATTTTCTTTTCATGCATTCACATTTCCCATGCGCATCCCTTTATATTGCGGATTCTTAACTTTGGCAGACGTGGTTCTATTAGGTGATTGGGTGTAATACCCAGTTGATTTCTATGAAGGACGAGACTGTTGGGGAATTTTGCCAGTTGTATCGGTGACGGAAGGCCAATCGGTAATCGAGGAAGTCTCTTTCTATGGAGGTAGTGCGTCAGGTCTTGAGTGGCCTAACCAGTGATAGGATAAGACTTTTTTCTCCTTTAGTCCTGGTCTTTGTGTGCTCTGATTCTGTATTGACTTATATCCACTGGGGATTTTTCAAGTGAACCTTTACCCTTGAGGACGGTTGTTCAGGATACGGGGTTGATTGGGATGAATGCGCAGATGAGGCATTTGCTGGCGCATGAGTTTGGCCACTCTTGGTATCTCGGGGAGAGGTTGGTTTGACAGATTGCTGAGGAGGAGGTGGTGGTTCCACCTGCGAGGCCCCCTATGTCTATGAGGAGGGAGCGGCTGTTGCCAGAGGATACGAGAATCGCGATGATGATTGACAAGTCCTATCTGTTATACACCGATACGTCTTTGCCGTATGATTATATGGACTTCATGACGAGTTGGCTGATGGCGCCCAACATATATGATGCACTTCCCTTCCCTCCAGCGGGTTCGAGTCGGCCAGTGGGGTCCTTCCACAGTAGTGGCGGTTCGACGACATCTGTAGCGACGGTGACTTCGGAGGTTCCCTCTGTACGGTTGCATACCCCTTCATACAACATCCGGCTGGCTAATGGAGGGATGGTGCCTATGTTGCATCGTCCTCATGCGATGGACCCGGAGGAGTTGGGCTTGACAGAGGAGGTTCTTCGTCCTTTGGTATATCTTTATGTTCTTCTCTTTTCCTTCTTTTTGGTTTCTTTTGACCTTTTCTGCTTGGTACTAATCTTGCGTTTTCTTGCAGCAAGTCAGGGTGTCAACCACTTGGCTAAGGGACATTAGGGACTGGATATCTTTGACGGCTGCCCATATTCAGGATGCGATTCCTATTCCTTCTTACTTGGTGCCGTCTGCCTCACCCAGGGAGGAGTCTGGTTCAGGAAGTGGTGGTGCATCATCTCGCCTCATGGGAAAGAAAGAGTGTCGCATGGATGGGAGTTCTTAGAGAGAGAGGTAAATGTTAGGTTAGAGAGAGAGAGAGAATGTGGGTTCGAACTGAGTCCCGTTATTTTTCTGCTTTTCTTTATTTTCCCGCAAAATGATGTAACACAGAAACATATCTATGCAATGCAATGGTTTTTTTTATTATTATTATTATTATCTTATGTTAGTACTGAATGAATGAATGCATATGCGTTTTTAATTTGCTGCTGAGATCGAAAAATATTTTTGGAATTTTGAAGGAAAGTTTAAAATGAGAAATTATATAAGGTTAGAAGGGGATTTTGAAATTCTGTTGAGAATACCAATTTATTTTTATTGGGTTTTCTGATTTTGACAAAAGAGGAAAAAGGTAAGTTTGTAAAACTAGGGGGTTCCCGATCGGCAAGCACCTTACCTTGCCTATCGGCTGGTCAGTCCTGTCTCATCAATTCAAAGCTTTGATGGGTACCCTCTTCAACCTTTGGTACCTTGTGGGGCAGGGTTCCCTCCGATTTCTGCAGGGGTTATGTCTTTTGTGAGGATTTTCAAGTATAAAAAGGGATAAGGGTGGAGTTTCTTCATCACACATTTACATCCAAACTTTCTTATTCTGTGAGATGGTTCTCCCTGTTAGTGTTGAATTTGTCAACTACCTCGAGACTTTGGAGGTGATGTGCTCCTATAACGTCAAATACGATGCTTTCAACATGCGTCGAGTCTCTTTATGGCATAATCGGCCCATAGAATGGAACATGCTGATGGCGGCAGTACAATTTTGGTACCCCGAAGGCCATGTATTCTGATTTGGCTTGGAAGAAGTTTGTCCGACTTATGAGGAATTTTTTTCCATGTTGGGAGTAAATCCTATTGTATCGGCTGCTATGCCTGAGTTTTCCCGACCTCCTCGAGAGTTGATGGTTGGACTTCTCCGTGTCTCACCCTCGGTGGGTAGATCCTTGGTTACTGGAGGAATAATTTCTCTTTCGGCGGTGCTGCGGTCTGTGCATTTGCAGGAGGTTAGTGATGCTGGATATACTGGAGCTGTCGTTATTAGCTTGGTTTTGAAATTTCTACTGGTGAGAGGAGAACTACTGGTAGACCCACAACTTGCAGCTATTACTTCATGAATGTTCTACCATCACAATCCTGCGATGGTGATACTGGTGGAGACTTTGAATGGCCTGGATGCCTGGAGAGAAGGTCGTTCTGACTTTCTAAGGGGTAGCCCCGTGATGTTGTTCATGTGGTTGTCTGAAAGACTCCGCCTAATGACTCCTCTGGAATACTCTTTATCGATTGTACCCAACTTCTTTTCGAGCCATTTCATCAGCGTTGGCCTAGATATTTGTGGAGCATGGGGATCTAAATCTGCGTTGGTTAGTGCCTTGGTGGGGACAGTTGCTGCCTATTCTGGAGCTAGGGGAATACTCGTACGTCCGGCTGGTTGGTCTCAGACAGACCTCTTTCTATTTCCCTTGGCGACTTCTGCGCCAATTTAGCTGGGAGCAGGTCGTGCCACCTCGGACACTATATTTCAATTCGGTAGAAGATTTAACAGAGTGTCTGTGCATGCGGCTTGGCTCTTTGTGCGAGAGTCGGCTTCCGTCGACCCGGCCTTCTCAGTCTGTTGGGAGAGTTTGGTACATCCCTAGGGATTATATGAAGTGATTGTGGAGAAGAGTGGTCAGCAAGATGTTGGTAGTGGAGACTGGACAAAGGTGGCTTATCTTATCTGATACCATGGAGGGAGGTGTTTTAGTTTTTTCGAGGTTGGTTCGAGCTTATCGGCCCATGGAGCGTCTGCGACACTCTATTCAGGCAGGGGAAGCTTGGGGACCCCAGGATGTAGATGATGATGGAGCAGTCTCATCTGGTAGCTGTGGGTAGGACTCTTAGAGAGTTTGTTTTTTGTAATGGGGAATAAATTTGAGGATTTTATTTGGCTTTCTAGGAAGGTAGGGGGAAGGGAGTTATCCGTTCCTTTTCTTATGTAATTGTACCGTAATTTCTTATTAGTAAAATAAACAAGTTTTTGATCATCTAGATGTGCCTTTTGATGAATTTTATATTTTGAATTATCTATACCGATCGCTAAGGCATGCATAATCCTTTTGTTCAAATATATGTTAGAATGAACTGTCGTTCTTGGAGAT
Organism: Sambucus nigra; assembly: GCA_949130495.1. Taxonomy (NCBI): domain Eukaryota; kingdom Viridiplantae; phylum Streptophyta; class Magnoliopsida; order Dipsacales; family Adoxaceae; genus Sambucus; species Sambucus nigra. Next base: position 571,989,904 of record OX422212.1, read on the forward strand.
AAGAAAAGAATAGTTTTTTGTGAAAAAGAAAGGGCGTGGTCATGTAAGATGTATGAGCTGCCTACGTACCTCTGGGGGTTTTTGAAATTTTTTAATTTTTCTGAGAATGGTTTTTGTAGAGGATCAGGCACACGTAGTTCTGGATAGAGGGAAATGAAGATTTTTTTTTTGGGGGGGGGGGATAGAAGGGAGATGAGAAGAGTCATAGCGCGGTGAGATTTCGAACTAGGGGTAAACATTCTTGAGGCGGTCAAGGTTGACTGGATGAGCCATCTCTTCTCTATCTAGGTCGGTGAGCATGGCGGCACCGGCGGATAAGATTTTATTTACAATGTATGGGCTATTCCAATTGGGCTTGAATTTCCCTCTGGGGTCCCAGATGAGCTCTACTATTTCTTTGAGGGCTAAATCCCCTTCTCGGACATCGCGGTCCTTGACTCTCTTATTAAATAATCGTGCTATATGGCGATGGTACCCTTGTATGTGATACAGTGCTTTCAGTCTCCTTTCATCCAAGAGTGACAGCTCGTCGAGATGGCTTTGATGCCAGTCCTCCTCACTGATGTGACACCCCGCCTAATTAAATACCGGGCGATCACTCCTTTATTAAATTAAATCAAGGTAAACAGTTGGTTCATTCTCAGCATCACTGTCGATAAAAATAATTTTCCAATTTAACACCCTAAATAATTAAGCTAAGTGTCAAAAACCATTTTTTCATACAAACTTCCAAATTTTAATTAAAGAAAAGATTTATTAATTCAAAACAACATTTCTACAATATAGAATCACACCACGATGAACTAAAATAAAACCATACATTCACCAATCGAATGTCAGCAATATAAAACTAAAAATCATAAACCATCCTGAATAAATCCCGTAAAACAATACTGGAATAACTGAAATATAAAATCCCAACAATAAATGAAATGCTGAAAGGGGCGACACGTGCCCAATAAATGAGAGTAATGAGAGTGGAGTCAATAACAGAAGCCGTCTACTCAAGTGACCTGCAACTTCCACCTAAGCTGCAGCTCGTTCTTCTCAAAGGATCCTAAGCAAGACGCCCATGTGGCTGAGCACCTGAAAATATACATATATATACACAAGGGAGAGAGAGAGAAAGAAACGGGTCAGGGCCCGAAAGTGTGTTTGATTTATAAAATACGTTAAGCAAGTATTTAAATTGATACAGGCCAATGCAATTCGTATTAGTTCGACACTCTCTTGAGAAATTCTCACCTCTCTTCTAATGTGCACGCCTATCGTACTAACCTTCCCAAATAGTCTAGTTTATCTTAACTTACTCATAAGTTTTCAAAACCGAACGATGACAATGTTTTAAAAAGGTTACTTCCAATTAGTAGCAATACTCTCGTTTTAGCTTCGTTAAATTTTAAAGTTTACCAGTGCATTCTCATACTTTCACAAAACAAGTATTTATTATAGTGTCAACAACTATGTCCGGCAGTTAAAGTATATAATCTCGTATATATATATTAACTACTCGGATAATATATATATATATAACAGCACCCCAACTAAACTATGGTGCGGGCATACTCTGCTATCCAATCCCCGTATCGCTCACACAAAGGGAAATACATGTTCGGAATCACTCTCGAACTGTATTAACATATATAAAACAACGTTGAGGCGAAGCATAGATTCCAAGTCCAAGAGGTCAGTACATACCCACACGTCTCTTAGGACCGTCCGACTATCAATCTGATAGCCCGTACCTAGGATCTCTATCTTCTAGGGTACGAATCAATATCCCCCATAAAGCAACACAGGATAAGATCTTCCCAGCGCGGTAACCTCAGGGATAGCAAGTAGCGCGGGTAAGTTTTTCACATGTATATAATATATGTACACACAATCATATAAATATACCAATTTCATTATGTTAATATAGGTCACTCTCCTTACCCATAATTACAACATTTATCTTTAATTTCTCATTATTATGATTACGTATAAGGTTTCGTCTCTAACCTTAACTCGAAGAGTTTTCTCACTCATTACCTAATGCTCATGGGTCATATCCTTACCAACCTAAAATTTAGTAAGTGACTTTATTTGATTCCAACGTAACTCTCTTACGCACCTCACCCTTAAGTTTCATAAATTCAACCTAAAGTAAATATCCCATAATTACCCTTCTCGTTGAAGATTAAAGGTTCTAACATTTATCCCTATACCCTACTGGTCCTCAATATCTCCCAAATCCTTTTATTTATAATGCCCAAGAAATATTCCACGATAAATTAATTCAACTAATTAAACAAGGGGAAAAGAGTTTGCCAGGAGGGGTCGATCGACCGACGTCTGGGGCTCGATCGATCGAACCTTCGATCGATCGACGCTCTAGGTTCGATCGATCGATCAAACAGGTATTTCGATTTCTGCAGAAGTGCAGTTACGGGTTTGATTAATATTCTTCATTCAAATCCATAATTTCCAACACTAATCGTCCCAAAACTTATACTACAATCATGGTAATCTATTTCCAGATGTTTCTAACGTTAAGCATGCATATAACCATCATTAAACATGATTAAACAACCTAAAATCTCATCTAATCATCAAGAACCCTAGGTTTTCTTAACTTCTATTCTAATCAGTTTTTCTCCAGAATTTCCTTCTACATAATCATCAAAATTCGTGGGTTAATCATCTACATCATATAAGACTTCCAGAATATGGTTTTAATCTTCTCTACATGCAAATTCCTATCAAAAAGTGGGGTTTTCTTCCATAGATTATACTACTAATCATTCCTAACTAATATGAATATTGCACCAACGAAAATACGCAAGTTAAACACTTGCCTGGGATTTCAGAGGTCTGGTTTCCTGCTGGTATTGGTGTGGTTGTGTTCTCCTCCTCGCGATCCACGCGTTGGTGGTGACGGTAGTGCAAAAGGTGGTGTTTTTGGCCTTGAATCACCTTGCAAGGTCTCTCCTCTCTTCTCCAATGGTCGTCTTAGGGTTCTGAATGTTCTAACCCTAGAAGGCTGACTTAAATGGCTGCTAAGGATGGCTGAAATTCGTGGGTTTAATTACCCTATTTTGTAAAATGACCAAAATGCCCTCCCGGGTCACTAATTAGGCCTAAAAACATCCCGAGACCCAAACTAAACCCCCGGGTACACTTTTCTGACTATCTCGACCTTTCCGGATGCGTTGGCGCACTCAAAACAACCATACGGACAACTTATAAAATATTCACTTTTTAATTAACATAATTAGTCCCGACGTGGCACTGGCACGTCCCGACTTAAATTTCCGAAATAGTCATTTAATTCACTTATGACATTCAATATAACCAATATAATATATTACTATGCTCATTAGTAATATTCAACAAGTTTCCCATAATTACTAACTCTAGTCACGTTAATAATTATAACCTAATTAATTTCCAGATTTTTATTAAATAAATCATCACATTAAATTTAATAAATCCCCAAATTAAATATAGCATAAAAATACGGGGTATTATATTCTTCCCCCCTAATAACGGAATTTCGTCCCGAAATTCGGAAAATAAGGCATACCTGGTAAAAACAACTCTGGATATCTCTCGCGCATATCTGCCTCACGCTCCCAAGTGGATTCCTCCACATTATGATGCTCCCACTGGACTCGCACAAGTGGAACTACTTTCGACCTCAATCTCCTCTCACTATAGTCTAGAATAGCCACTGGTCTCTCCTCGTAAGAGCTATCAGACTGTAAGTCTATCTCGTCTATCGCAATGTGAGTATGGGCCATATCATCCCGAAGATATCGTCTCAACGACGAGATGTGGAATACATCGTGGATGCGATGTAAATGTTCTGGCAATCCCAACCTGTATGCTACTGGCCCAATTCTCTCGATGATGGGAAATGGTCCTACGTACCTCGGAGCCAACTTCCCCTTCTTCCCGAACCTCATCACTCCTTTCATAGGAGATACGCGCAACAACACTTGATCTCCCACATTAAACTCCTGGAAGAACCGTTTCGCATCGGCATAGCTCTTCTGCCTGTCTTGGGCTACCCGAATACGACTCCTGATTATCTCAATCCTCGCGGAGGTCTCCTGAATCACTTCTGGCCCTAATAACTTGTTGTCCCCCACCTCGAGCCAACAAGTTGGAGAACGACAAGGCCTGCCGTACAAAGCCTCAAATGGAGCCATGCCAATCGTAAACTGATAGGAGTTATTATAAGCAAACTCTACCAGTGGAAGGTGTGGTTCCCAACCCCCTACGAAATCGAGAACACACATGCGTAGCATATCTTCCAACATCTGATTAGTACGCTCTGTTTGTCCATCTGTCTGTGGGTGGTAGGCTGAACTCAGTCTCAACTCTGTACCCATAGCCTCCTGAAAGCTTTCCCAGAAACGTGACACAAAAATCTTGTCTCTATCTGACACAATATTCAGGGGCACCCCGTGTAATCTGACAATCTCAGCGATGAACAACTGGGCATACTGACCCGTGGTATAATCTGTCCTCACTGGCAGAAAATGAGCCACCTTGGTCAAACAGTCTACAATCACCCAGATAGAATCGTGGCCCCGCTGTGATGTAGGCAACCCGGTAATGAAATCCATGGAAATACTTTCCCACTTCCACGCGGGTATTTCCAACGGCTGAAGTAATCCCGATGGTTTCTGATGGTCCACCTTCACCAGCTGGCAAGTAGAACACTTGGACACAAATTCAGCGATGTCCCTCTTCATCCCACTCCACCAGTACTGTCGTCTCATGTCCTGGTACATCTTATCGCCTCCCGGATGTACTGCAAATCGGGACCCATGATAATGAGTCATCACTTCATGACGTAGCTCCGCTCCTTCTGGGACTACTAATCTCCCATTAAACCGCAACCCTCCATCCGAACTAACAGAATAGGACTCAGCACCCTCGGCTAGAAGTCGTACAATCTGCTCCTGACAGAACGGTTCTGTGGTCTGTGCCTGTATCACCCTTGTAACAATCTCGGGTGTGACTGACATGACGGATATGAACGAACGGGCTACTGCGTCTTGGTGACCCAACTCCTTCCACTTCGCTTTCCAAACGTCGGCTACATCGTCTACCGGTCTACGGCTCAACGCATCAGCAACTACGTTGTCTTTCCCCGGATGGTACTGTATGTCGAACTGGTAATCTTTCACAAACTCTAACCATCTGCGCTGATGCATATTCAGCTCTCGCTGAGTGAACAGGTACTGCAGTGACTTATGGTCTGTGAACAAACGGAATTTCTCGCCCAATAAATAGTGCCTCCAAATTCTCAATGCAAAGACGACCGTAGCTAACTCCAGGTCGTGGGTGGGGTAATTCTTCTCATGCGGCTTAAGCTTGCGGGAAGCAAAAGCTATAGCCTTCTCCTCCTGCTGAAGTACTCCCCCAAGTCCTCGTAAGGATGCATCTGTGTAAACCAGGTACTCTACACCCGGCTTCGGTAAAGCAAGGACTGGTGCCGAAGTAAGCTTGTCTTTTAGCTCGTCGAAAGCTAATTGACAAGCATCATCCCAAACATACGGTACCCCTTTGCGAGTCAAATTCGTCAACGGACCCGCTATTTTGGAGAATCCCCGAATGAACCTCATGTAGTATCCGGCTAATCCCAAGAAACTACGCACTTCCGTCGGTGTCGTGGGATGCCCCCACTCCCTCACCACTGACACTTTGCTCGGGTCAACTGTTATCCCTTGCTCAGAAACAACATGGCCCAAGAATTGTACCTCTCGCAACCAGAATCCACACTTCTCGTACTTAGCATACAACTGATGCTCTCGTAGAGTCTGAAGAAACTGCCTCAAGTGTTCGGCATGCTCCTCCTCGGAGTGTGAATATATCAAAATATCATCTATGAAGACGATGACGAACTGATCCAAGAACTCTCTGAATACTCGGTTCATCAGGTCCATGAAAACGGCTGGGACATTTGTGAGTCCGAACGGCATCACCCTGAACTCATAGGACCCATATCTCGAAAAGAAGGCAGTCTTTGAAACATCCTGCTCTCTAATCCGTAACTGATGGTACCCCGACCTCAGATCTATCTTCGAAAAGAAAGTTTCTCCCCTCAACTGGTCGAATAGATCATCGATTCGAGGTAACGGATACTTATTCCGTATCGTGACCTTATTCAACTCCCGATAGTCCACGCACAATCTCAGTGAACCATCTCTCTTCTTTACAAATAAGACTGGAGCGCCCCAGGGTGAGGTACTCCTACGAATGAAGCCCTGACCTAATAGCTGCTCAATCTGATCTCGTAGCTCTCGCATCTCTGCCGGAGCCATACGGTACGGTGCGCGTGCTATAGGTCTCGTATCCGGCACTAAATCTATAACGAAGTCTATCTCACGACTGGGCGGTAGGCCTGGTATCTCCTGAAACACATCGGAATACTCCCTAACAACTGGGATCGAATCCAAAGGAATCACAACCTCCTTAGAGGTATCCTCCTCAATGTAATATAAATGAGCGGTCGAACCTCCCTCTGGGCGAGGCATCGCCACTACAAACATCTCTTGCCCCGGAATGGCAAAAACAATGCTCCCACCGAAGTAATCAATCATGGCTCTATAAGATGCGAGCCAATCCATACCAATGATCACATCATGCTCGTGCATGTCTAAGACTAGCATGTCTGCAGGCAATACCAAGCTACCAATCTCTACCCCTACTCCCCGGCATATAAAGAATATAAGTGACCCACTCCCCAGTGGTGAGTCGACACACGTCACGGTGCTCTCTGCTGTGGCTAATAACCCTAAGGACTTCGCAAAATGCGTAGCTATAAAACAATGCGTTGCCCCCGTATCAAACAAAACTTTACCCATAGTACCATGGATAAGAAACATACCCTCAATCGCGGGTGGTGCCTGTGGAGCTGCTGCCTGGTGGACGTTATAGACACGTCCATACTGCAATTGCCCCTGTTGTACTGGAGCTGCGGGAATGGCTGATAGGGCTGGCACCTGGGCTGGAGCTGGAAGGGCAGGTGGAAAGAGTGGCCTCTGCGGCTCATTACGGGCTCCCTGCTGCTGTGGGGCCCTATCGCCCTCTGGGCAATCCTGACGCTTATGGCCGTGCTTGCCGCACACAAAACACCGGCCTCTGAAATTACCTCCCCTCTGTCCCTGCTGACCACAGCCCTGCTGGCCGTTACCTCCACGCTATTGGCCCTGTTGGCCCTGATGTGCACGCTGTTGGCCTTGCTGGCCCTGCTGCTGTCCCTGCGGTCGGTGTTGACCCTGCTGATTAGGCTAGCCCTGCTGGCCCTGCCTATAACCCCCATTTCCCGGCCTGGGATCACCCGAACGGAATCGCTTAGCAGGGTCCCCCTGATGGGAACTCTGCTCGTGTTGACGAGTCTGTCCATGAGTTGGTGCCCCACCGGCACTATTACCCCCGGTCCTGCCCTGCTGGCTGGACTCTCTTGCTTCCCTGAAGATGGAAGCGGTGATCCTGGCAATGTAGTAACGCTGCATTGAGTACGTCAGTGAAAGTACTCAGGGATAGATTCCCAATAAGGTGCTGACGGATCCTCCAAGCTAACCCGTCGGCGAACAGCAAAATTTTCTTGCCCTCAGTGGGTGCCTCATCTGGCACAATAGTGAGAAGTCTCGTGAACTCCTCCTCATACTCGGCTACAGTAAGGTTCTCCTGCTTCAGATTTAGTAATCTCCGCCTCATCTCAGTCTGCACTGCGGGTGGAAACTACTTGCGGTCAAACCGCTCCCAGAACATCTGAATAGGGATCGTGTCCCTCTCCTCCAAAGTAGTAGTGGACTCCCACCACTGTAATGCGGCTCCCACCAGCTTAAAAGAAGCCAATAACTGCTTTTGTACCTCGGTACACTCATACATGCGAAGATGCCGCTGGATGTCTTTCTTCCATTGGCTGACAGTAACAATATCGGAGCTACCAGAAAACTCAGGGGGATGTGCTTTCTGAAAAGCATCCCGAACCCTCTCCCATGCAGATGGAAGCTGTGCTGGTACTGGCGCCACTGCCTGAACCTGGGGTGGAGCCTGTTGAGTCATTGCTATCGCGGCATTCACCGCCTGAGCGACTATGGCGGCTACTTCATTAGCATTCATTGTGCCTGGTGCCGGAGCTGCTGGTTGCTCGGCCTGGGAACGCCTATCTTTCGGAGCACGTCTCGGAGGCATCTGAAACGTGAACAAAATTTATCAGTCTACAGTTATCATCGAATCTCAATTAACTGAAGACTTAAACGTAAAAGCAGGAATACAACCAATCCTAAAAATAGGGCTCTATAGCAAAAACGTTAAGCTGAAAGCGAAATAAGCCGTACAGATCCTATGGACACTAGAACCTGATGCTCTGATACCACCTGTGACACCCCGCCTAATTAAATACCGGGCGATCACTCCTTTATTAAATTAAATCAAGGTAAACAGTTGGTTCATTCTCAGCATCACTGTCGATAAAAATAATTTTCCAATTTAACACCCTAAATAATTAAGCTAAGTGTCAAAAACCATTTTTCATACAAACTTCCAAATTTTAATTAAAGAAAAGATTTATTAATTCAAAACAACATTTCTACAATATAGAATCACACCACGATGAACTAAAATAAAACCATACATTCACCAATCGAATGTCAGCAATATAAAACTAAAAATCATAAACCATCCTGAATAAATCCCGTAAAACAATACTGGAATAAATGAAATATAAAATCCCAACAATAAATGAAATGCTGAAAGGGGCGACACGTGCCCAATAAATGAGAGTAATGAGAGTGGAGTCAATAACAGAAGCCGTCTACTCAAGTGACCTGCAACTTCCACCTAAGCTGCAGCTCGTTCTTCTCAAAGGATCCTAAGCAAGACGCCCCTGTGGCTGGGCACCTGAAAATATACATATATATACACAAGGGAGAGAGAGAGAAAGAAACGGGTCAGGGCCCGAAAGTGTGTTTGATTTATAAAATACGTTAAGCAAGTATTTAAATTGATACAGGCCAATGCAATTCGTATTAGTTCGACACTCTCTTGAGAAATTCTCACCTCTCTTCTAATGTGCACGCCTATCGTACTAACCTTCCCAAATAGTCTAGTTTATCTTAACTTACTCATAAGTTTTCAAAACCGAACGATGACAATGTTTTAAAAAGGTTACTTCCAATTAGTAGCAATACTCTCGTTTTAGCTTCGTTAAATTTTAAAGTTTACCAGTGCATTCTCATACTTTCACAAAACAAGTATTTATTATAGTGTCAACAACTATGTCCTACTTATCAAATCCCAGTAGGCAGTTAAAGTATATAATCTCGTATATATATATTAACTACTCGGATAATATATATATATATATATAACAGCACCCCAACTAAACTATGGTGCGGGCATACTCTGCTATCCAATCCCCGTATCGCTCACACAAAGGGAAATACAAGTTCGGAATCACTCTCGAACTGTATTAACATATATAAAACAACGTTGAGGCGAAGCATAGATTCCAAGTCCAAGAGGTCAGTACATACCCACACGTCTCTTAGGACCGTCCGACTATCAATCTGATAGCCCGTACCTAGGATCTCTATCTTCTAGGGTACGAATCAATATCCCCCATAAAGCAACACAGGATAAGATCGTCCCAGCGCGGTAACCTCAGGGATAGCAAGTAGCGCGGGTAAGTTTTTCACATGTATATAATATATGTACACACAATCATATAAATATACCAATTTCATTATGTTAATATAGGTCACTCTCCTTACCCATAATTACAACATTTATCTTTAATTTCTCATTATTATGATTACGTATAAGGTTTCGTCTCTAACCTTAACTCGAAGAGTTTTCTCACTCATTACCTAATGCTCATGGGTCATATCCTTACCAATCTAAAATTCAGTAAGTGACTTTATTTGATTCCAACGTAACTCTCTTACGCACCTCACCCTTAAGTTTCATAAATTCAACCTAAAGTAAATATCCCATAATTACCCTTCTCGTTGAAGATTAAAGGTTCTAACATTTATCCCTATACCCTATTGGTCCTCAATATCTCCCAAATCCTTTTATTTATAATGCCCAAGAAATATTCCACGGTAAATTAATTCAACTAATTAAACAAGGGGAAAAGAGTTTGCCAGGAGGGGTCGATCGATCGACGTCTGGGGCTCGATCGATCGATCGACGCTCTAGGTTCGATCGATCGATCAAACAGGTATTTCGATTTCTGCAGAAGTGCAGTTACGGGTTTGATTAATATTCTTCATTCAAATCCATAATTTCCAACACTAATCGTCCCAAAACTTATACTACAATCATGGTAATCTATTTCCAGATGTTTCTAACGTTAAGCATGCATATAACCATCATTAAACATGATTAAACAACCTAAAATCTCATCTAATCATCAAGAACCCTAGGATTTCTTAACTTCTATTCTAATCAGTTTTTCTCCAGAATTTCCTTCTACATAATCATCAAAATTCGTGGGTTAATCATCTACATCATATAAGACTTCCAGAATATGGTTTTAATCTTCTCTACATGCAAATTCCTATAAAAAAGTGGGGTTTTCTTCCATAGATTATACTACTAATCATTCCTAACTAATATGAATATTGCACCAACGAAAATACGCAAGTTAAACACTTGCCTGGGATTTCAGAGGTCTGGTTTCCTGCTGGTATTGGTGTGGTTGTGTTCTCCTCCTCGCGATCCACGCGTTGGTGGTGACGGTGGTGCAAAAGGTGGTGTTTTTGGCCTTGAATCACCTTGCAAGGTCTCTCCTCTCTTCTCCAATGGCCGTCTTAGGGTTCTGAATGTTATAACCCTAGAAGGCTGACTTAAATGGCTGCTAAGGATGGCTGAAATTCGTGGGTTTAATTACCCTATTTTGTAAAATGACCAAAATGCCCTCCCGGGTCACTAATTAGGCCTAAAAACATCCCGAGACCCAAACTAAACCCCCGGGTACACTTTTCTGACTATCTCGACCTTTCCGAATACGTTGGCGCACTCAAAATGACCATACGGACAACTTATAAAATATTCACTTTTTAATTAACATAATTAGTCCCGACGTGGCACTGGCACGTCCCGACTTAAATTTCCGAAATAGTCATTTAATTCACTTATGACATTCAATATAACCAATATAATATATTACTATGCTCATTAGTAATATTCAACAAGTTTCCCATAATTACTAACTCTAGTCACGTTAATAATTATAACCTAATTAATTTCCGGATTTTTATTAAATAAATCATCACATTAAATTTAATAAATCCCCAAATTAAATATAGCATAAAAATACGGGGTATTACAACTGACTTGGCTTTCGAGCATGACACGAAGTGAAGGGATTTTTAGCTCCACGGGTAGGACTGCTTCCATGCTGTAGACTAGAGAGTAAGGGGTAGCCCCAGTAGATGTTCGGATTGAGGTTCAATAGCCCCAGAGGGCGTAAGGGATTTGGTCAGCCCAATCTCAACAACTTTCGGTCATCTTACTAATGATGGCTTTTAGGTTCTTGTTGGCGGATTCGACTGCACCATTGGTTTGAGGTTGGTAGGAAGAGGATTTATGTATCTGAATCCCATACTCTTTGACCACTTCTGTGACTTCTTCCTCAAAATGAAACCCATTATCTCAAACTAGCTCGTGCGGTACCCCATATCGGTAGATGATGTTTTTCTTGATGAATTTGGCCACTTTCTTGGAATTCAGAAGTGCGTATGACTCTGCTTCAACCCATTTGGTGAAGTAATCAATGGCAACCAGGATGAACTCATGCCCGTTGGAAGCCTTGGGTGTGACCTTCCCTATGATGTCAATGTCCCAGGTGGAGAACGGCCAGGAAGAAGTCATATTATACAATTCTCATGGAGTCAGGTGTTGAAGGTTGGAAAATTATTGACATTTGAGGCATCTCCGAACATAAGCGGTGCAATCTTGGATCATAGTGGTCCAATAATAGCCTTATCGGATGATCTTCTTGGCAAGCATGTGATCATTCATGTGGAGCTGCATTCCCCACTGTGGATTTTTTACATTACCTCTTTAATGTCAGCCCATGTGATGCAGTGTAGATGGGTTCCATTGAAGTTTCTCTTGAACAGTGCTTTATGATAGATGATGTATTAGGCGACCAGTCTTCAAAAGGTTGCCCGATCTTTCTTGTTGGAACCCTCGGGATACCTACCATGCTTAAGAAGGTTCCAGATATCATAGTACCAGCAATTGTCTAGCTCGAGATCTTCTTTGGTGATGAGCTCAATGTGGTAGCAATGGTTTGGTTTATCTTGCTTTTGAGCTGGGAAGGGGGCCATTTTTATTCCTTCGAGCATGTTAACCATGGAGGCTAGGGTAGCAAAGGCATCGACTAGGTTATTCTTTGCTCGAGGTAAGTAGTGGAAGGTGACGTCTTAGAATTGGTAGGCTACTTCTTCTAAGTGGGAATGGAAGGATTGGAGTTTCTTGTCCTTGAATTTCCATTTTCCGATCACTTGACCAATGATGAGGGTAGAATCCCCGTAGACATCTAGGCATTGAATTCCTTTCTTGAGAGAAACTCTGAGGCCTATCGTACATGCCTCATATTCAGTCATGTTATTGGTGCAGGGGAAATCCAACTTGATGGCGATGGGAGTGTGGGAGTTATCTGGGGTGATCAGAAGTATCCCAATGCTATATCCCTTTTTATTGGAAGCACCGTCGAAGAACATTTGCCATCGTAGGTCTTCTTGGGCAGCGCAGAGAATGTTTTCATCTGGGAATTCAGAGATCTAGTCATCAGCTTCTTCTATGGGGTAGTCAGTGAAGTAGTCAGAGATGGATCTTACTTTCATGGCTTTTTGCATGACGCACACGATATCAAACTCAGCTAGGATCATCAACCATCGGGCCATTCGTCTAGATAAGGCGGGTTTCTTAAGCAGGTACTTGATGGGGTCCATTCGGGATGTAGTGTTACAACGTTTGGGTGACCCAAACAAGCCAACGCATGATTTTTCAAAGTAGTGTTGTTGACTTCGTATCCAGCCAATTTGTGACTAGCGTAATCAAGGTATTGGTCTAACAAAGCCCCAGTTGTAGTGTCGGTTATGGTTAGGTATATAAACAAGGGGAGACCAGGTTGTGGTAGGATGAGTACCAGAGGTTGGGTCAGATATTATTTGAATTGTTCAAAAGCTTCTTGCTAGGCCTAATTCCCAATATTAGTTGAATCCTTTCGAAGGAGTTTGAAGATAGGTTCACAGATGGAGGTTAGTTGGTTAATGAATCGACTGATGTATTATAATTTCCTAAGGAAACCACAGAATTCTTTTTCCATTTGGGGATGTGGCATCTCACGTATAGCTTTCATCTTGGAAGGATCTGCTTCTATCCCTTTCTCACTGACCATGAATCCCAGGAGTTTTCCCTTTGTAACGCCGAAGACACATTTCTGTGGATTGAGTCTCATCTGATATTTTCGCAATCGTTCAAAGAACTTTCAGAGAGCGGGAACATGACCTTCTCTAGTTTTGGATTTGATAATCATATCATCCACATAGACCTCGACTTCTTTGTGAACTAGATCACGCAGGATGGTCGTGACAGCCTTCTGGTAGGTAGCCCCATCATTCTTGAGACCAAATGACATAACAGTGTAGCAAACGGCTCCCCATGGGGTGATGAATGTGGTTTTTTCTTGATGATCTGGGTGTATTTTGATTTGGTTATATCCGATAAACTCGTCGACGAATGACTTGAGAGCATGACTGGATGTGTTGTCCATGATCATGTCGATATTGGTTAGCAGGTAATCATCCTTTGGAGAGGCTTTGTTCAAGTTCCGGTAGTCTACACACATCTGAACTTTCCCTTCTAATTTTTGTATAGGCACTATGTTGGCTAGCCATATAGGATATTCGATCATGCGAATGAAGCCCAGGTTTAACTATTTGACCACCTCTTCTTTGACTTTGAGCGACCATTAAGTGGGAAGCTTTCTCAACCTTTGTTTAACTGTCTTATAATTTGGAAGAGTAGGGATCTCATGTTGAGATATTTCCGGATCAATTCTAGGCATATCGTCGTAGGACCATGCAAAGACATCCATGAATTCCTTTAATAATTCTTTGAGTTGTGTGCGCTCATGCTCGTCGAGGGTAGCCCCTATCTCGCGCAGTTCTCTATGAGAACCGAGGTTAACAATAACAGTTTCTTCTTTATTAACTTGAACGTAGTTACGTTTTTTGTTATTAACCTTATTTAGATCAGTTAAGAATCGTTCATTTGTAAAATCATCATCATCATCATCAAAAGTTTGATTAGAATCTAAACAGTTAATGTAAGGCACAGTAAGATACTCAAAATCTTCATTTATTTCATTGATAGGAAAAACAGCATTGAGAACCTCATCAAAGGAGGTATCGATTATATTTGAGCAAGGATAGACAACAGAAGAAGAGATGGGATAAACATTGGGATTAGGTGGGATTTCAATAGGTAGAACCGACGTAGTGCCAATTGAGGAGAGGTGTATCAGCAGCTTAAATCAGATGGGATGGATCCAGTGATGTTGTGCCTGAATTAACCATGCAGAGTGTTAGCCCCAGTGTCTGTAAGTTGAGGGAATCTTCATAGTCACTTCCCTTAGATTCTTCGATATCTCTGATGAGCAGTTGTACATGGTGTTGGGAACTTTCTGCCCATGGGTAGCTGTCCTGGAAGAAGATCTCCTTTCCAGGCTTCATCTTCTTGTATGTATGGTCATACCATGGTTCTGGGAAGCTATAAAAGGGGAAGTCCTCGCCCTCTTTAATGAATCGCCCATTGAAGGAGTCACCTGGGATAATCTGGATGCGGTCTAGTCTTCTCTTTGGTCGAGACTGGAGGATCATTCTGAGCTCTTGTTCTAATGGTTGATACCCCAAACCATAAGGAGGGAAAGTTTTCTTCAGTTCAATGGGCTCAAGTATCCCTTGCTGTCTTTGCCCTAGCCCCAGTCTGGGCATGAAGTGCATGTTTCTGAACATCTCAATCACATTGATGTTGCCATGAGGGTCGTATTCTAGACAAACCCAGGGTATAAGTGGTTCAATTCGGAATCCTTATAGGAGCATATCATTTGACCCGTTTTGTATCTCAAGGATTGGATTACTGGTGCTTGCACCCTCGATATTGTCATCGTTGCCCAAAATGGTGATGACTCGTCTGTCAGTAAAGAATTTTAATTTCTGATGAAGTGAGGAGACACACCCTTGATACTATGGAGCCAAGGTCGTTCGAACAATAGGTTGAACCAAGTTGGGATGTCAATAACTTGGAATTCAACGACAGGGTTTATAAGGTCATCCCTTATTACAAGTTTTATGGATCCCATCACTTCTTGACGACTATTATCGTAGGCACGTACAGTAGCAGGGGTTGAAGCGAGGTCACTTTCCTTCAGTCCTAAGAATTTGAAGGTTCTTAATGGGTAGACATTCAAGGAGGATCCATTATTGATAAAAGAGAGTGGTACGATCTTCCCCATAACTTTAACGGAGATGTTGAGTGCATGATTATGGTTTGGCCCAATTCTGGGAATTTCTTCTTAGGAAAAGGATAGCATTCGGGTAGAGGTCAAGGATCCGACTAAATTTATCGCCTCTTCTGGTGTGGTAGAAGGAGGAACTGTGGGTCCAGTGAGAAATTTGATCAAAGCATTTTTGTGCAGCTAGGAAGATATGAAAAGCCCACATAGAGTGATATTAGCTTGAGTTTTCTTCAGTTGATCGAGGATCTTACTCTCCTAGAGGGTCATTTCTGGTATAGGAAGGTTTGTAACACCCTTCCCTTTGTCATTGGCTGGTGGTAAGTTTGGGATCTGGTAATGCCTCCCTGATCTGGTCATGTGATTTACTAAAGAAGGGAAGAACATGAATCATGTCTCCTTATCAATCTCGAGTTATTCTGCCACCTTGTTTATATCTCTGAGGAGTTATTCAAAAGATATCATCCCACATATATCGGCTACCGGGCCAGTTTTATCTGAAGCTTGCTCTTCATTAGAATCTTCGAATTCTTCCCCCCATCCGGTGGCAACAATTCTGTCTTTCCATGTAAAGTCAATGCATTCCACAACTTCAATGGCTTCTTCATATAGGTCCTCCCATTCTGTGGGGGGATGCAAGGGTGAAGGGACCATGCGCCTTTGTAGCTTCAGAGCATCAAGTAACTCGATCATACTGCAAATATTATTGGTTTGCATGAATAATTCTGCCATGATCTGGACAATATCATTTAGGCTGACTTCATCGGTCAGTATTACCCAACGGTCTGACTCTCGAGCCCATTTTCGTGCTTCTAAGAACAGTGTAATGAACCTTTGGCAATTAATGATCATCTTTGAGCGAAATTTTAGATCGAACTCTAGGAGTTAGTTTAACACTTCTGATAATTTCATGCTTCCACTTTCAGAATGGGTACGGACAGCAATGCATGCTCTGGTGAGGAGTGACATTGCTTGATCAGCGAGGCTAACAGGGTGTAGGAGTAAATATAGGCAAGCTTGGAGAGGTTTAGGAGAGTGTATGGGTGTGATTGGGTTGAGGGATCAAATTCTGGCATTGGCATGATTTGGGAGTGGTTTATGGGTAGTGTTTGGCTTAGGATTGGCCGGTGGGGTAATGGTACCCCGGTAAATTAGACCTTGTATTATGTTTCGGAGGTGAAAGCATTGGTCGGTGGTACGGCCAGCAGTTTGGTGAAAGGTGCAATGGGCATATGCCTTGAAGTTTCTTGGGAGTGGATTTGGAAATGGACGGAGATCTAAGGGTTTAATAAGGTTTCGGCATAACAGGGCCTGATAAACTTTGGAGAGGGGAGTATGGAGCTTGGTGTATTCCTTTTGGACTGGGACGGGAGGCTTTTTGGTGCCCACGAGGTGGTTGGTTGAGAAATGTTGTTGATGATTGAGACTAGAGCACTGACAGGCTTATCATATTTTCTGGGGGTGAACCGTTCGGACACTATCTTTAGTTCAACTTCTATTTTAGCAAGACCCTCCTCGATTTCTACACCTTCTTCTTTGAGAGCTCGAAAGTGGGGATAGTATTGTCCTCCCATTGTTGCTCGGACATGGGGTAAGAAGTTCTTCTTCACTATATTAACGTGTTCTTCCTCGGATGGTTGGTTGGTCATGGTGGTTGCTTTTTCCCTCCATTGGGCTATGAAGTTACTGAGTGATTCCCCATAGTTCTATTTGAGAATCTCTAAATCACGATGAGTGACCTCAAGCTCTTCATTGTATTTGTACTACGACATGAATTCTCGGGCTACATCCTCCTAGCTACGAATTCTAGACTCCTGGAGAGACAAAAACCATTAGAGGGCGCTATGCTTCAAAGTTTTCTGAAATAATTGGGCCATCACTTCTTCAGAAGCCCCTAGGAGAGTCATGGAATGTTTATAACTGCGAAAATGAATAATTGGGGGTCCACTTCCTCCGAATTTCTCGATATTTGGCATTTTGAACTTCTCGGGTAACCTTGCCTTAGGATAAGGAGACATGTGGGTGTATTCCATGTAATTCCTAGAGATTCTAACTTGGTCGAACTTCTTAGTTAGCATCTTGAGATCTTCTTTGACCTTTTCAACTCTTCCTCTTTTGGATCAATGATTATAGGCAAGTTAGCCCTAAGCTGGGTAAGGTTCGGCATAGGAAGCTCGGCAGGCGGAGGCCCATTAGAAGGAGGGGTACGTGGAGTGTGCTGATACTCTTCGGGAACCTAAATAGGATCGGGTGGACCCATAGTGTGAGGGAATAGGGCCTCGGGCTCTTGAGGAACAGGAACCTGATTTCGTTTCATCTCTCGAACCTCAGTCTAAAGGTTGTCAATATTGGACACAATCTGAGATAAGACTATCGTCAGATCTGGCTGCACAACTAGTACTTGATTTGTGTTCTCCATGGAAAGTGGATGGATACCGAACTCGAAAGAAGTAGCAGGGGAACGGACGGGACTCCGGGGTATTTTGACTGAAGACCGAAGCCAATAAGGAGCCAGGCCAAGGACGTGCGATCGACTTGAGAAGGCATAAAATGGGATTTATTTTTGACAAAAAAGGATGAAAATATTTTTTGACATTTTTTCTTTTTGATATTGAAAGACAAAATATTTTTGGATTTTTGATAAAGAAAGGAGAAATATTTTTGGTAAAGAAAGGAGAAATATTTTTGGGAGACGGGTCTCAGCATGATTATTATAATTATTATTTTCTCACTTGTATTAAATTTTCATAAATGCAAAATTAAATGTCGGACGAAACTCGAGCCTGAAAAAGTTGGGTTTGTAACATATGCAAAGATATGGTTGGAATTGTAACCAGGCTCACGGGCAGGGTCCCGTTTTAAAAATGCACAAATTTTTGGGCGGCAGGCCGACCTGGAATTTTGGCAGGGTTTTGGGTCAAAACCGACAATCTAACATGTGTGTCCGAGGCTTGACACTTATATATGGGTATGCAGTTAGTTGGGAGAATCGGAAAGGGTTCCCCCCTTTGGCGTGGCTTCCACGATATATGTCTTGATTTTGAGGGCAATCGATACGTGTGGACAAGCCATTTGATATACCTGAGTGTACATGAAATGCCTCACTATATACCTCGTAGGGATGGTACGTGTGAGAGCGAATTCGATATACTCGGCGTACGTGAATGAGTTCCCTGTGATATACCTCCCGTCGTGACTTTGGTCAAGCGGTACGATGTGGGGGAACCATTCGATATACGTCGAAGGTACTTGGCCAATGGACGGGGAGAGTCATATCACTTAGGCTAATTGTGCCCTGTCAGACTAGCGCCCATCACGAAGTGACCCTCCAGTTACTGGATAAAATTTGGTCAATAACAATGCTCTTTGGTGATGTCGTGTGAATCATGCATGATTCTCTTATTAGTATCTTTTAATGGGAGTATCTTTCTTGATCATGCACAACAGGGAGCAAAGTATAAGTACCAAGGGTATACCAAGTATGGATGGGTGATGCGTGCAACATGTGGACATATGTGATCCTAGGTGCACGTGGTGTGAAGTGTACATGGAGAATCTTCTACAAGTGTGTGAATAGAAGCATAAGTATGAGGTACACATGAATAGTAAAAGGGGCATGAAGAATAGGGGAAAATATAAGCAAATATAACACCCATGTAAATAGAGTCTAGCCCTCAAAATATTTCCCCAGCAGAGTCTCCATTGTGGCCATCCCCGATCCTCGTGGCGGGAGGGATGAAGAAGAGGGGTGTCTTCATGTCACGAGGATCTTGGTCTCGCGCACTCCTCTCGGGAGCGCTTTGACCGGCGTCGGTGATGAGGTTAAAAATGTAGAGAGATGGAGTCTCCAGTCTATTTTACTCAAAACAGACAAAAGAAAATGGAACCATCCCGAAGGACAGCATCCAAATACATACTGATACATACGAAACCAAAAATGATTCGAAAAGGGGTCGGAGGCTAAGTTACGAAATGGGAAGGTGTTAGGCACCCATTCTGCCCTTACGGCCTCTCATGGATTATTGTTATTTTCCTTTATTTACCCGTGACATGTGTGCATGTGTATATGTAGTGGAGATAGGAATCATCGACTTATATCATGGAAGAGATAAAGCGAGTCATCCGTAGGAATGTTCCTAAAAGTAATATTAGAAAATAGGATATACGCGATTATCCTAGCGTTGATCGTTATAATGAGACGATAACGCATATGGAATAAGACGCCACTAAGAACAAATATATATATATATATATATATATATATATATATATATATATATATATATAGAGAGAGAGAGAGAGAGAGAGAATCTAAGAGAGTTGAGTTTAAAGAATATAGAAAAATAGAAAATGAGAGAAAAGTAGGAATAGGACTCGAGTCTCGAGTTTTATCCCGAGACACCTACGTAGCCTATGGGGGCATCAAAGTCTACGTAGTTCGTATACAAAACGAGGGGTGGGATTTATCCCATAAATCGAACTGGGGACTTATCTTATATGTGTGTAAAAAAAGTGTTTTAGTTGTAAAAAAAGGTGTGAGAAAAGTGTGAGAATTCCCTTTTGGAATTTATGAGCAAACCCTCTTTTTCTTGGTTTTTGGGGTTTTATTTATATGAAAATATGGGATGTACAATAATACTAAATAAAAAGTATATTAAGATATGTGAGAAAGAATAAAAGTGTTAAGTAACTAAATAAGTTAATGCGAACTTAGGAGAATTTGAAGAGAGAATTGAGAAAGTTGGACCTTCTTGAAGATCTCGAGCTTGATCTTGGATGTTAGAGAGTAGCCTTTGCACTTGGGTGATGATGTAGGGTAGGTAATTCACCAAGTATGATGAAAAATTTAATGAAAAGTGAAGGTTGGAAAGGGATTTGGATGTAGAAATCACGCTGACTTCGAGAGAGGTTTTCTGAGTTCGCTGAGAGTGATGGATTTCAGATCTTATTCTCCTTTGTAATGAGGTCAAGCCCTCCTTTTTATAGGCCCAGGGCCTTTCTGATCGGCATAGTCCTGGTATTGCTAATCGATAGGTGTTTTTAAGGCACATTTCTGATAGGCAGGGTTTGGAACTTGTCGTTTGGCAGTCTCTTTCAGGATCGTTCGGAAAATCGATCATAGAGCGCAAACTGTTAATCAGAACCGCGCACAGGGTGAACCGTTGGAAAGGTAATTTGGCGAACTTCGAAAGTCTTTGGACTGCTACTGGGTCCCGGAGTTGACTTTGGGTCAAATATGGCTCGAAAGCATTTGTCGGTCCTTTGGACGGGGAATTATCGGACGCAAACGGATTGTTCGTCCGCATGGTAAGTCAGAATCGCTCATGGAGCAAACCGTTAGAAATTTTAGGAGATTTACTTCGATGTTACAAAGAGTTTGACACAGTTTGGGAAGTTTACTTCGATCAACTGGGGCTTGGAAGTGTTCAATGACCTTTCGGAGTAAAACGGATCGTTCATCTGTACCGTAAGTCAGAATTGGGCCTAGAGCGGACCGTTGCAAAGGGGTTTTAGTGCCCTTTGAAGATTCATTCAGTCTCAATCAAGCTAAAGAGTTGACTTTGGTCAAATGGCTCCTGGGAGAATCCGATTACCTCCTGATAAAGTTTTGAGGAAAAATGGGTCGTTCGTCCGCACCGTAAGTCAGAATCGTGCACGGGATGGACCGTTGGAAAGAGGATTCAGTGCCCTTTGAAGATTCATTCAGTCTCAGTCGAATTGAAGAGTTTGACTTTTGGTCAAATGGAGACTGGGAGTGCTCGATGGCCTCTAGGTAAGTATTCGAAACATGACCTAGGTTTGTAGTGATGAAAGGAGGTGCTAGGAACCTAAGGAGAGTTTAGGGGGTACTAGAATGGGGTGTCTACACTTGCCCACACATACTGGTGAATGATTGTCCTTATATGCAAGAGCTATACCTTAGAAGTCATGAAAAATGGGGAACCTTTGCACTAACCTCTCAATGCATCAACCTCATATATGCGTCTACACTAAGAAACTCATGCCTAGTCTGTTGGTTTTAATGGGAAACTTGTCACCAAAATTTTGGGTTGTCTTACCACCCGAATTTTTACTTATATTGCCCATTTTTAAAATAGAACCCAGTCTGTGACTCTGGAAACATTTCAAATAGTTTCTTACATCGTGCACCCTATCTCTTCGTACGCCCATCATTTCACTTGCAACCTAGGTGGAATATAATATAAGTGAAACCTAACAATAATAACTACACTGGGGAATTTCCTTCTCTCCCTTGTTAAAATAGCAAATATATTTTCTCCCTTTTTTTAAAATACCAAAAATAGTTTCTTCTTTTTCAAATATGTTATACCAAATATATTCTTTTTTAATCAGAATAAACACAAAAATCCTTTTCCCTCATAGATGAGATCACATACCCTATTTTTGTCTTGCTCCCTATTAGCTCAAATCCTCCAACTAGCCACCTCAGAGTTCTACCACCTCCTCTACGACCTCTAAAGAATTTGAACTGTCCCTCCAAAAACTCTTTATAGGAAACATTGTTCGGAATGCTAATATTCATCCAGATTTGATGGCAGTACTCACTTAGCTCAGTGACAAGATTGATTATCCATGTAGAAAATCCAGATTTTGACCATGCCGCCAGAATTAATCCCGTTAAGTGACCTAATTCATCTAGTAGTTCACCTAAACCCCTCAAGATTTGTCCCTCTTTCCCTATACATAAAGAAAAAGCATCAGAACAAGCCTTATCGCTTCCAAACAAACATCTTCAGAAGTGGGGAGTATGGACATGCCAGTAATCTTGAATCAACTCTAGGATTTTGGGATAAAACTTCTACTGGGAATAACTCTCAAAGAAGGCCGTTATGAAAAGATCAGTGATATGTACATGGAAGCTCAGGAAAGGACCCGTTAGTCAAATGATTAGTTCATGTTGTCAAAGGAGTTCAGTTTTCATAGTATAGTCAAAGTCATGTCTGATGAACTCGTCAAGAAGAAAGAAGTATATACAACCTTTGAAGTGCTGAATATCATGAAAATAAAGGGATAAATGACCCTCTATTTCCAACACTTCTCTGTTAAATGGAAAGATTTATATGACAAGGTTATTGCAATCATGGACTGCATTGATATATCATGGAAATATGATATTGTTACCACCGGGCGGGGAAATGACTCAGACATCTCAATTGATGAACTGGAGGGTGAAGACATCTTATTATTTGGGTTCCCTAATCCATGGTATGATCCTATGGAGAAGAAATTGAATCCAGGGTTGGAAATTTTCATTGGACACAAAGTCACCTGGGTTGATGAATAGAGGCATGAGATAGAGCCTCAAACCATCAAAGTCAATGAAATCACTAAATATTATGAGGACAGTGACAACGATGAATCGTTTGATCTCTATATAAAGGTGTTGGATCTCTGTATAATCCTCACTAGAGTTGAGTCATCCGACCCTTATACCAAGATCATCCCTGATGAAAAACCACTCCTCAACTGGCACGATATTCCCACCAACCTATCACAGACTGGCCTGAACGATGTTATTCATCCCTTACAAGACAAACACAATCTATCTTATCTCCTTTTATCACTGATATGATTGTAATGAGACGTCCTTTGATGAGGTTCTCACTACTGCATTTCCAAAATATGTTTTTAATGAAATGAATGATGATTATGAGTATATTGTTGTGCCTTATATTAATTGCATTGATTTTGATCAAATAAATTGATGAAAATGATCTAATAAAAGAATAATTCTTAACTAATCTCAATAAGGAAAAATCTAATAACATAACCACATTAAAAATAATGATGATGAGACTATGGTTATCAATCTCGATTCAAGTAGCAATCCGCGCGAGATCATAGTGGTTACAAGAAAGAAAAATATTTGAAATAATTCGTTGATGTCTTCACATGGTCCCATAGAAACATGCTTATCATTGACCCAAAGATCGTTCAATATGATATTCCTACTCTTCCAGAAAGTAAGTGTGTTAAGAAGAATTTGATAAAGATCTAAACGGAGTGGTCCTTCAAAGTTAATTACCAAATGGTAAAGTTGTTGAATGTAGGCTTCATCCATGTGGATGAATATCCTACATGTCTAGCAAACATTGTCCATGTGCTAAAATTGAGAGGAAAGGTTCGTATGTGCGTCGACTTTCGGGATCTGAACATAGCATCCCCAAAGGATGATTATCCTTTTTCCCAAGATTGACATGATTATTAATAACATAGCCATTTATTCCCTCATGTCATTCGTTGATAATTTTTCTAGGTACAACTAAATCAGGATGCATCCTGACCACTAAGAGAAGACTGCCTTTACCACCCCATGGGGAAGTTTTTACAACACAGTAATGCCTTTCGATCTCAAAATTTCTAGAGCTACCTACCATAGGGAAGCTACCGCCATTTAATATAGTCTAATCCATAAAGAGGTCGAACTCTATGTTGATGATATCATCATAAAGTCCAAAACTTGAGAAGAACATATCCCTGTCCTAAGGAGATTCTTTAAGCAATTGTGGAAGTATCAGATGCATCTCAATCCATAAAAATGCATTTTCGGCATCGCGAAGGATAAACTCCTCGATTTTATGGTCATTGAGAGGGGGATCAAAGTAGATTCTTCTAAACTAGGAGATATTATCGAAATACCCCCACCTCAGATGGAGAAGAAGTTCGTGGCTTACTGGGAAAACTCTAATACATTAGTCAGTTCCTTAACCAACTGATGTCCATCTGCGAGACCATCTTCAAGCTTCTCTAATAGGATTCAACTCAATTATGAAATGAAGTATGTAAAAAATCCTTTGACTGGATCAAGTGGTACCCTACCTAACCTTCGGTGCTCATGCCTCTGTAGCAAGGTTTTGCCCTCCTTTTATACCCCACTATCACAGATACTATAGTTGGGGTTATGATATCCCCATACATCGAAGAATAATGCAAAGAAAGAGACATATATTACGCTAGTCGAAAGCAAGTAGGGTACGAAGTGAACTATATTGTATTGGAGAAAGAGTGTGTCATCTTAGTCTGGGTCAAGAAGAAGCTCCGGTATTAAATTCTTGCATTCCCAATCAAATTGGTGTCACGAATGGATCGAATGATATAAATGTTAGGGAAGCCTTCCTTAGCAAGTCACATGTCTCATTGGTTAATGTTACCAGATGAATTCGACATCGCATATGTTACTCAGAAGGCTATGAAAGGAAGAGCCATTTATGACTACCTTGCCCACAATACCATGGGTGGAGCCGAGGTGTAGATTTCGAAGTTATCAAATGACAACAAATTTTACACTTCTCATAAGGAGCTCAGATGGCAGATTTTTTTTATGGTACTGCTAATAAAAAAAAGGATGCGTTATTGGGATACTCCTGATCTCTCCCAACGATTATCACACACCCATCGCCATTAAGTTATATTTCCCTTGTGCCAATAACATGACAGAGTATGAATCATGTACTGTAGGTATCAAGATTGCCCTCGACAAAAAGAATCAGGTGCATTTATGTTTATGGATATTCAACTCTCATCGTAGCACAAATCCTCGAAAAGTGAAAAGTCAAAGACAAGAAACTCCTACCCTTCCATGCTCACCTTGAAAATCTTGCCTCCCAATTTTAAGGTATCACCTTCTACGACCTTCCTCACTCAATAAACAGCCTAGTCGATGCATTTTCAACCTTAGCCTCCATAGTCGACATGCCCTATGAAATAACAATGGCTCCTTTTTCTAGTCCAGAGGCATTCGGCACATATTCACTGCTACCACATCGACCTCACACTAGAACAAGATCTAAAAATTATGGATTCCGCTATTATGACATTTGGTACCTCCTCAAGCATGGTCCA
The DNA here is from genome assembly GCA_949130495.1 of Sambucus nigra. NCBI lineage: Eukaryota > Viridiplantae > Streptophyta > Magnoliopsida > Dipsacales > Adoxaceae > Sambucus > Sambucus nigra. The sequence continues at coordinate 572,015,306 of OX422212.1, forward strand.
CATCCTTCGGATGCTAACAAGAAAGACTACGTGGCCCTTTGTAGGCTTGTTGCTCAGTACATCATTTGTGATAAGGCACTCTTCAAAAGAAATTTTAATGGAACCTATTTACATTATGTAGCAGGGGATGGGGTCGAAGACGTGATGCAGAAAATCCACAATGGGGAATGTGGACCTCACATAAATGGCCATATGCTTTCTAAGAAAATCATCCATCGGGGATATTACTGAACCACCATTGTCCAAGACTGCACTGCTTTTGTAACAAGATGCTTCAAATACCAACAATTTTCCAATCTACAGTACTTAACTCCTTGAGAGTTTTAAAACATGACTTTACCTAGGAAATTCTCCACTTAGGGCATTAACATCGTTGGGATAGTCACTCCAAAAGAATCAAACATATATATTTTCATCTTGGTCGCCATTGGTTATTTCACCAAATGGGTTGAAGTCGAATCATACACGGTGTTGAATGTAAAGAAAGTGGCCAAATTCAGTAGAAATAACATCATTTGTTGTTATGGAGTTACCTACGAGATGGTATCAAATATAAGGATCCATTTTGAAGTTAAAGTTAGTCGATGAGTATAGAATTCAAAGGATCAAGTTCTCCCCCAATTGATGGCAAAACAGTGGGGCTATCAAAGCTACCAACAAAAGACACTAGTCCATAATCAAATGATGATCAAAAGTTATAGAGATTGGGTAAACCGAATCCCATATTCTCTATGGATCTACCACACCTCTATCAGAACACCCATTGAAGTTAGCCCTACTCCTTAGTATATGGCATGGAGATGGTCCAACCGATCGAACTGGAAAAACCCTCTCTACAGGTCATGCTCAAAAGCCAGGCCAGCAAGGTTTATTGGCAATAAATTCTTATGACAAACTCCTAATCTTGGATGAAAGAAGATTAAGTGCAAATATTTTAGCTTAGGCTTTTTATTTGTATTTATTTGCACTTTGGCGTATCCCATTACAAACCGTCGCGCATCGACACGTCGAACCAAACTCCAACATCTCGAAGTTCAAGACTCCTCTACATCTAATGAAGGTATAAAACTTTTAGGAGTTCTAAATTATTCATACTTATATTTGGGATATATTTTTAATAAAAAAATTGAGGCCAAATTTTTTTAAGTTCTAAAAATAAATTTTTGTTGGCCTCGTTCAAACGAGTTTGAATCTCATTTGAATGAAATTGCCATTTCATTAAAAGGTCCCTATATATTTACTTCGAACGAACATCTAATAAGGTTACATTGCATTACAGTGACTTCTCGTTAGAAGCTCGTTAGATATAGACATCAAACGAACTTTCAATGTCGTTCGGACAAATTGACTTTCTTGTTCGAACAACCTCTATTTCCTTTCGAACAAGACATTGCCTCGAATTTTATGTCAGGCCTATAAATACCAGTTTTGAAACCTTTTTTCATGGAACTTTTAAAAGAACGAAAACTGCATATCTGTATTAAAAGTTTTCATATTTTATGTTATTAAAATACTTTTAATTCAAAAACTTTACATCCCCAAATATTTTGTGAATTCTTTTGAAACTCAAGAAAGTTTATGCATCTTGCATACACCTTATGGAGAGGATTCTCTACGGCTGAACTTGTGACCTGAGGGATCACTGTTGAAGGAAGAAGAAAGGTTGATCGGTGGATACTGAGGGTGGATTGTCGTCTGTGGATGACTCTGGACTGAGTTGTTTCCTCTAGAAGTTTTGAATACTATGAATCATACTTAGTTATTTTAAGTGACTTGTAGGTCGACTTTCTTGTAAAATGTTCTAAAGTGTTGAATATAGGATTTTCCCCGAAAATAGATTTTTCTTCATATTTATGTGGTTGCATGCGTAGTTAATTTATGTGTGATTGGAACTTTGATTGTATACACACTATATTTAATTAAAGATTAAAATTTGGTAAAATTAAATTGGGTGTTTGGGGCGTTTAATTAAATAAATTGATCCTTTAGTTTATGCGTATTCCCAAATTGGTATCAGAGGTGGTTACATAAAAATACCGTGTGATCTTTTTTCGCAAAAAAAATGATATTAATTTTTTTTGAAAAATTATTGATCTTGAAAAGGTCAGATTTTAATGGATAATTTGTATAATCGAATATCCATTTTTATGGTTCCAATTATTCTTACTGGAAAGCAAGAATGAGGTTAGCTTTAAAAGCAATCGATGAATGTTTCTAGTTTCTCTGTGAAAGATTCCACCCATTGTAACTGTTGACAATGTCATTGGCCCTAGACATGTCTCTCAATGGACAGAGGATGACTTAAAGTGGCGTAATTTTAACTCTCGCTGTTTAAGTTCTATTTCTAAGGCTTTCATCCCTGATGAGTTTCACCGCATTATGACGTTGACCACGTCTAAAGAAGCTTGGGATACCCCCCCCCCCCCCCAACTCACTCACGAGGGAACCAATGATATAAAGGCATCCAAGCCATAAAATTTGACCACCCAATTTGAGACCCTTACCATGCTAGAGTTCGAGTCTTTTGATGAATTTTATGCACATTTGTCGGACATAGTTAATTCTAGTTTTAATTTGGGTGAGAAGATTCATGAGACGAGAGTTGTTAAGAAAATTTTGAGGTCTCTACGTGTCCGCCTTATTCCTAAGGTCACCGTGCTAATTTTATTTAGAATCCTCGATACTTTTAGATTAGAAGTACTTGTTGGAGATCTTCAAACATATGATATAGATTTGTTTCCTAAAACCGTTAAACCAAAGGAAATAGGGATTTCTTTAAAGAATCAAACTAAGAAAAAGAAGAAAGAGAAAGTTTATTAGTCTGAATCCGAAGTTGACTTTAATTTTGATGACTAGGCCACTTTTGCGAAAAAAAATTAAATAGTTTTTCAAATTTTCAGAAGAAAATAGTTCTGAGAAAAAAAAATAAGAATGAGGGCACGAGCGAGCGAGAGAAAGAGGAATAAATAAGATGTTACGAGTGTGAAGGTAAAAGGCACAAGGCACATAAGTGTCCCACTAAGCTTAAGAGAAAGGGCAAGAAAGTTGCGAATAAAGTCACTTTTAGCGATAGTGACGTCGAGCCGATTGCTTCAGAATTTATAAACTGTTTTATAAAACTGTACATTTTTATAAACAATGTTAACGTTCAGAATTTATTAACTGTTTTAAAAAACTGTACATTTTTTTTATAAAAAATAATGTTTTTTGAGTTATATATAAAAAAAATATTTATTATTTAAATATTAATATTTATTAATTGAGGAAAAAAATGTTTCATATAAAAAGAATTTATATTTAGAGACACTATTTTTAACATAACTCTTTTTATTCAGTTTGGATGGATGGCACAATAACATGAGCAAACACTATAAATATATATATATATATATATATATTGAAAAAATGTTGCAAAATTATTTTGTGCATAATTATTTGGTACAAAATTACATATATTGAATCATAGCTTGTGTCATATGATTATAAAAATTCATGTTGGAATTCATAAAAACAAAATTACACCTAATCATATATGGTGTGTCAATCGTGGTTGTTTTGCTCAATTATATGAAAATATTATAATTCGTTTTAAGTGTGTCATGTCGTGTTTTAAGTGGATTGTATTCGTGGCAGCTAAAAAAATACGATATCACGTCATGCTCCTATCTAGTATTTATTTATCATTTCGTCTCCCTCCAAAAAACGGTCTAATAACACGAATTGTCACGCGTCTTCTTTATCTTCCTTTGAGTTTAAAACAACGGGTTCATCCACGTTGTTTTATAGCTTATTTTTCGGTGCTCCATTATTTATAAAAAAGCTTCTTGCAAAACACCACTTTGTTAACAATTTCATAACAAATGGGGGTGGTTGATGAGGAGTGACAATGGAGGTTTAGGAGGTAAATTACCGATAGTTTTGGAAAGATTCGGTGGTTTGACTTTTGAGTTTTTTTTTTTATTATTTTTTTTAAGGAATGTGAGTGTCAATTCTTATGCAGTTTTTTAGCTGTTGATACCAAAAATAAAATGGGGATAACTTTAGCACGACCCAATCAAATATATTCTGTGACGAAGCTGCTTGGTGATTGCGATGAGCAAGTGCCCATCCCAACATTTCTAGTATATGATTAGTTTTAAAATTGAGGATAGAAATATGTAATTTTTACTTTATACTTTACACACGTGTATTTTACACACTTTCATCCACTTGACAATTTCAGTTTTCATTTCCCTTCATAATTTTAATAGAGTCTTGAATTTATGCTATCATATCCAATATTATTTTATTTGAGTTATAATTATCTAATAATACAAATTATCAATTAAATATTTGTAAAAGCATAAAAATAACTCTAATTTTTTTTCGTGGGTTCCTGTCCCGAACTTTCGGCAATGATTTGTATCCCACCCAAAATAAATTCCTAGCTCCGCCACTCAATATATCTAACAAAATCAAAACAAGAATGTGCCAAAAAGGTTCTATGAAATTTTTGTATGCAGTTTCTTTAATTAAGGGGCAGATTACGTGATTCCCATAAATTGGTCTGTCTTCTATATGCATCTCTAAAGGGATTCTTTTCTTTGTTGCCATGCAGAGCTATCTTTTCTCTTAAAAAATTATACCTTATTCTACTTGTTAACAGTACTTTGATACAACATTAAGCATATGTTTCATATTATAGTGTTATAACAACCACTTGTGACACATTAAACTAAGAAAGATCTTCTATAATAAACCGCGGATTACGGTGCCAGTTCAATGTTTGACACACGAAGCTTGTTAAATAAGATGCTCATGAAGAAGTAAAAATTGTTAAAACAAAGTCATATTGTAAAGTAGATTGGTCAATTGCTTAAATGATGTTTATGATTAGTTCAATATAACTTTAGAACTCTTAATCAACGAAAATGATGTTATGTTTAGTTGAATATATTTTAGCCCGTACCCACCTACCCTCTTGCCCCACGAGTGTCCACTAAAACGGGTTTAGAGCCGTCAAAATGCAACCATAAGACGAAAAAGTATCATGATGAAAAAAAATTGATGCAAGTGTAAGAAGAAAAAGTATCACGAGGAAAAAAATATGATGTCTTTTATTTATTTGATAAGTCATTTGTCTTTTATTTGATAAGTCATATTTGACAAATATAGCAAAAGTTGATAAATAAAAATTTTATTAATTATTTGGCATGTTTGATAGTTTTTATTTTTTATAAGAAATTTTGCATTGATGCTATGTCCAAAAACATATTTTTGCTATCATTGTAGTAAATTTGTAGGTAAATTTTGCATACTTATACACAATTGCAAAGATTTCCTACATTGTCATTCCTATGAAATTTATTTTTTTAAACTAGCTTTTCTTGGTTAAAACCTTTTTTTTATTTTGTTAAAAACAGTTTTTTAAATGTTTTTAGTTTTTGTTGCAACTATTTTTTTTTTGGCTTAAAACTACCTCTCTGTTATAATTGTTTTGTTAAATAATATAGTTTTTTCATTAAAAACTGTTTTTTGTTAAAAAAAAAATATTTATGTCCAAACAAATTTTTTACCGTTAAATTTGTTTTTCATTAAAAACTATTTTCTGAAACGTCTTTTTGATTTTTCGATATAAATGTGTTACTTTTGCTAAAAACTGTTTTTTTTTTATATTTTTCACTAAAAACTGTTTTTTGTGTTAAAACTGTTTTTCTAAAAAATACTCTCACTAAAAACATGTTTTCCGTTAAAAAAATGTTTTATTTTTGTCGAAACTTTTTTTTATTATTGAATTTTCTTTCTCATTAAAATATGTTTTTTTGTTAAATTGGCTTTTTTTCGTTATATTTGTCTTACTTTAGGGCTAATTTTATTTTTTGTGTTAAAACTGTATTTTTTTTAAAAAAAACTACTTCTTTGTGTTATAATTGTTTCACTTTTGGGCTACAAAAATCTTTTTTAATATTTTTTTGTTACAAACTATTTTTCTTGAAAAAACTGTTTTTTTCCCCTCTTAATAAAGAGTTTTTATTGTTACAAACTATTTATTAAGAACTGTTTTTTTTTCGTTGTTAGCTGTTTTTTGTTAAAATTACTTTTTAAACTATTTTCTTTGTTAAGAATTGTTTTTTTGGTTAAAAACTAATTTTTATATAATAGTTTATTTATATTTGTCACTTTTACCATTAATTTTATCAAACATTTCACTTTTGCCACCTCAAAAATTAATGTTATCAAATAACATTTTTGTCATAGGATTTTTTTATGGTAAATTTTATCATACCATGAAAAAATTTGCCATCTAGATTATTTGCTAACTTTGCAACCAAATGTACCTTTAGTCTAATTTTAATTGCACTAAATGACTTTCTCTCACTATAATTAATGTGTAACCAAAAAATACCTCCAACTTTTCACTCGTGAATAGTGCAGTCCAATTAACTTGGTGAGTGAGTTTTGTTTAATCATTTTGACTAACGCTCTGTATAAATGATTTATAGTTTATTTTCTTTTTCCAACTATCATTCTTTTTTTTACTACCTTTTTCACAAAAAACTATACTGTTTTTCATATCTTTTTTTTAAAGACACTTTTTATTTATCATCTTTTAACATAACAATTTAAAATTTCTTCTTTGACACATAAAAATGTAAAATTTAATTAAACAAAAGTTGTAATTAACATAACATTTTAAAATTTCTCCTTCAATACACAAAAATGTAAAATGGAGTAAAACAAGATTTGTGATTAACATACACCACAAAATCACTGAATTAAATATAAAAGCTGAAATTGTATTAGAATTGGCTATTATTTTGTCCTCTCACCTCTTCACCTAAGTCAACCAATTCTTCCATCGCCGGCATGTTTAAATCAAAGTATGATATGATGTTACCGTTCACATCTCACTCCACATGACTGACAAATCCCTATGTAAAAATTTATTTTGAGAAAACACAAATCAAACAATTTATTTAATAAATAAAAAACATTTCGAAACATACTTGCACATTGTTAGGTACATTTGGTGGTCGAATTGAATGAGTCATTTTGGTGAAATCTTCATTTGATGTTACATCTACACATGGATAATTATATTAATTGAAACCTAAAAATAAGAATGCAAAATTAATTTAATGTTAATTATGACTTCACTAACCTGTACATTTTGTTTTGTTCTTCTTTCTTTTTTCCTTTTCAATTGCTCTTTTAATTCTTCACGTAGCTCCTTTATTTGTTTTCGTTTTTGGGGGATCTCAAATTGTTATATCGGCATTTTATTTATCCAAGTAGACTTCATTCACTTTATCTCAATTCAAATTTTCAATGGTTTGAGTAGCATCAATATTGAATTTTAAAAAATTATCCAATGTTTCGAGTGCAGTATCCAAAAGTGCTTTAGTAAATGTAATAGAATTTTTAGCGTCGGCACCTTTCACAGTTATAGTCAATACAAGGTGAGCCAACTCACTATATTCCACAACGTTTAATGGTTGAAAATCACTTTGAATTGAGCCTCCTTGATTGTCCATAACAATGCCATCTTTTGTATCCTTCGTCCACCTTTTCAAATAGTATTGAGATGAAATTTTTAATAACCACCTGGGTGTAAATAAAGAATTCTCATAAATTCAAACATGTTACAACTACAATTAATAGTATAATTTGAAGAATCAAATATAACGGTGCGAGATCTACCATTAAAAGGAAGTGTTGTGTATGTAGTGATCATCCCATTCGCATCACCAATCTCAACAAACATATTCAATGTATGGAGATACTCTTCTTGAAATTTTTAAAAAAATCTTTGTTGTATAGCTCTCCCTTGCTTGCGCTTCATTAGCCAATTTGTACGTGAGTTAGGCTTCTTTTGCTTAGAAATAAAATCTTGAAGTCTTTCTTTCTCGCATTGACTTACAAGTATTTTTTCATAGTGTGATACAGACTCTCATAGTGATTATGTTCTCTTGAGAAATCTATTTATGCCTTCGCTTATTTGAGTAGTAGTCATACGAAAACAAAAATTTCGTCGAACATAAAATTTTTCTCATTTTTCTTATATTTGATATACACCATGTAACCATGCATTCTCACTCAGATTGTAGTTCTCTAACAACCCATCCCAAGATGGTTGGAATTCTTCTTTTAACTCCGTCTCATATATGCAATTCTTAAAATATTTTGTGAAATCCTCACATTTATCGAGTACATGAGAAAGATGTTTTGCCACATTCTGCTGCTATGCCAAAAACATAAGTAATGATACGCTTCAGGAAAAAACTCTTATATGGCATTGACAATGGCTTGCTCTTGGTCCATAAATATGCATTTGGACATTTTTTCATTCATTGCTTCCACAAAATGTTTGAAACAACCAAACAAATGACGTTGTCGTCTCATCTAATAATAATGCACACCCAAAGAAGATTATCTGCCCATGATTATTTACGCTAGCAAATGATGCAAATGGTTTATCATAGTTATTTGTATTTAAGGTCTTATCACAACATAATACATCCCCCAAATAATTATAATCTACCTATGACTTTGCACCAACCTAAACACAACTACACATTCGATTTTCTCGATCCATTTGAATCGAATCAAAAAATATGAATTTTCTTTATTTATTGATGAGAAGTACTCCAAAAGATGTTGTACATCTACCTATGACTTTGCATCAACTTAAACACAACTACACATTCGGTTTTCTCGATCCATTTGAATCGAATAAAAAAATATGGATTTGCTTTATTTATTGATTAAGATGTTGTGCATCACCCTTTTCTAATATGGCATTACACCTCATTCTTCGAATTTGATTAACACCGTCAATTTGGGTGAAATTTAAATTTTGAGGTCGTCCAACCTCAGCACTCATGTGTGAATAAATATTTGTTGATTCAATACCTGTAGAATGCATATTCCTCATAACTCTAGCTTGGAAATTAATAATTTTTCGTTGGGACCTTAAATGATATACTTCAAATGGCGGTGCTAGCTCGTGGTTATTGACTTCGTTAAACTCAACCATATGAAAATAATCTTCAAGTCTTTTAATAATAAGACATGCTTCACATTGTGTTCTTCTTTTTAAATATAGGATTTAGTGGAGATCCTCTAGAATGCATATGATAAAGACCTTCTTTAGAGCAACATAAAACTTTTGTTATGACATTTTTATCTTTACCTATTGAAGAAGAGGATTGTTGTACACTAAAGCCAATTGAACGAGCGTAACAATTGTAAAAATCATAAGTCTGAATTTCAAACTGAAAAATTCTTCGACTTTAAGTATATTTTCCAAGATGCAATCACTTTGAATTTGACATTCTTCATTTTCAGCACCCATCCGACAACTAAATAAAAACTGTATTTAGAAAGGAAAAATGTTATTAAAAATAGTATAATATTTTGAGGGAAAACAGTAAAAAAAATTGTGCAATATTATAAATCAAGTAAATAAAAAATGTATTTAGGAAAAAAAAATTATTAAAAAAAACTATACAGTTTTTTAAGGAAAAACGGTAAAAAAAAATGTGCGAATATTATAAATCAAATAAATAAAAACTATGTTCAGATAAAAAAATTATTAAAAAACTGTATAGTTTTTTAAGGAAAAAATAATACAAAAAACTTTTTCTGTGAATATTATAAAACAAGTGGATGAAAACTAAATTTAGAGAGAAAAAAATATTTAAAAACTATATAGTTTTTTGAATAAAAATAGTAAAAAAAATTATTAAAAAACTATACAACTTTTTTTAGGAAATAACTGTTAAAAAATTGGCGAATATTTTAATTAGTTTTTTTTTGCGAATATAAAAAACTGAGGAAAATTTAGTAAAACAAATTGGTGACATACCTCTTTGAAATTTTACTTGTTATCTTCTTTAAGATGTGTCAAAAAGAAATTATATTGTACGAAAAGGAGAATGATAGTTAGGAAATGATAGTTAGTAAAAGAAAATAAATAATAAATCATTTATATAAAGGCTTTGTTAAAATGGTTAAATAACTACCCACTCAAGAGTGAGAAGATGGAGTGGTTTTTTGTTCCACGTTAATTAGAGTGAAAGAAAGCCATTTAGTGCAACTGAACTAATTTAATTGGAAGATATGAAGGGTTGATGTTGTTTGAGATATTAAAAAAAATTCCTTAGTACGCTATATGTACGTGCTCAATATCAATAATGACATGGCACGTTTACACATGTAAAGCTATTATCTTTATAGTGGTGAACATGTGAGACACGTATCGTAGACGGACACATGGTGCACTAAATGCATGAAAATATTTCTCCAAGTGTTAGATTGTTTAGCTTTGATAAAGAATAAGACAAAAATAAGACTATTTGTCCGAAAGAATAATGTCAAAATATTTTTTTTAAACGTAATTTAAAAAAAAAGCTAATTTGTCTTGATTTTCTTAAGGAAGTAATGGATAGGACGTCGTGTTGGGCAACCAAGAAACAAAATGTGCAGAAAATGAGTGTGACGGAGATGTGAATGCTAAGATGGATTTGTGGTAAAACTCGAAAGGATAAAATTAGAAATGAACAAATTCGTGAAATGGTAAAAGTAGTGTGATATCCCGCCCAATTAAATATCGGGTGATCAGTCATTTATTAAATTAAAACAGAATATTCAGTTGGTTCATTCTTAGCATCACTGTTGATAAACATTTAATACTATTAATCACCTAGTAATTAGTTAAGCTAGTGTCATAAACATTATTATTCCAATTAAAATATTACTGAATAAACTATAATTAATCCCAACAATAAAATAACTGAATTCCCCATAAACATGAATAAAATAATATTGGATAGTAACTAACAGCTGAATTAATTAAGATTGGAATAAACGTTCCAGTTCAAAGTCTCAAAACTAGTAAGCCATAATAATACTCAATCCAACTGAAATGAAATACTAAAATAAATCGAGTACAATCTCTCTAATAAAGTAAAACTGAGGATGGGCAACACATACCCTAAATGAAATGTTTAAAGATACTGAGTCAAGTGATGGTGGTGGCGTCTAAGAATAAGGACCTGCAGCTCCCACAACCGCTACAGCACGTCAACCTGTCCAATCATCTAAGTCTGGCATCCATGTGGCTGGACACCTGATATAAATAGTATAAGAGAAAAGAGAAAATGCAAAAGACGGGTCACACACGAGTCGTAAAAATATTTTTTTAGCAAGTATTTAAAATTTGCAATAAATCAAGTATTATGTGCATGTTGGCTTTTCGAACTCTCACATGAAATTCTCACATCTCATCTATTATGCACGGTTAACGTACATCTAGTCCCATCTAGCTATCCGAACTCCATCTAACCAGATTCTAGACTTATGACGGTACCTATATCTCATAGTATTAACCAGTACTATGAGATATCAAACTATGTTCGCCTCCAAGATATCACACTCAATCCAACACTTACATTAAATGTTTCTATATTTATTATCTCGATTAAGTGTTATCACACTAAAGTTAAGTATTCATAACTTAAGTTATTTAAGACTCCATTACCTCAATAGTCTAAAATTATCACACTGTAGATATAACACAAATATACATATATATCCATCACTATTATATATATATATATATATATATATATATATACACACACACTAATACAGCACCCCAGGGAGACATCTGTAGTGCAATGCATACTCTGCTATCATGCCCAGGTACATCTCGTACTCAAACAGGGACAATCGGTTCGGAAGCCTCCTATAAACTATAAACAAACTGTATATATTGGAGGCGGACACAGTTTCAAGCCTATGGGCTACGCACATACCTACGCACCCATATGACCGTCAATATTATCGTTCTCACAGATAGCCCGTACATAGGTTCTATGTTATGAGTTACCAATCTATAATCCCCCCCCCCCCCCCCCCAATTGGGCTCATCTAGATAAGATTGTCCCCTTTCCTAAATAACGTCCCACAATAACTAGCCACGTAGGTATGTTATACGCATAGTAAATCAATCATATAGGTATTCATGCAACCTATTCCAATTAGTAGGTATACACAACCTAAATACATATGCATATGCGGTATACTTCTCACTATACTCACGATATTTTTCAATTACGATTGTTCTCTCTATCGTACTTCATGTAAAGCGATTCATAATCACAACTATCTTTTACAGTAGTTAATCCCACTTTTATACTACTAACATATCACAAGGAGGCACGAAATGACTGTAGAATAATTTTTTCAAAATAAAACCGATCCGGTCCTAAATGATCGGTTTGGTTCGGCCTTTACAGAAATTTGCAGAAAAACGAACCGATTTGGTCCTGTAGAAAAATGAATTGATGCGGTACTATAGAAAAACGAACCAATTCGATCAGCTTCTACCTCCTGAAACTATGTTTTCCCACCATTAATGATACTCAAAACCACTGCAGAATTATCCCAAACAACAATCCAACAATTCTAATCAATGTTCTGATATATATATATATATATATATATATATATATATATATATATATATATATATATATATATATATATATATGTGTGTGTGTGTGTGTGTGTGTGTGTGTGTGTGTGTGAGTGTGTGTGTGTGTGTGTGTGATTTCTAATAATCTAGGATCATCAAGTCATCATCAATCAGTAATTAAATTCAAAATTCCCAATTTAATCCTTTAAAACCCTAGTTCTTCCAATTTCAATCCAAAAACCATTAAAACCCAGATTCATTCAAATCATAAATTTCATGGGTTCTACTCTACATACAAAGAGAAATCAACCTATATAATTTTCAAACCTAGATTCAACATTAATCTACCAATTTTCACCCAATTCAATATTTAATCATGAGTTTCTATCACCTACACTAACATTGGTATAATTATTATTAAAGAAAAGCAAGTAATAAACACTTGCCTTGATTTTTGGTGGTTTGATCCGCTGTTGTAGAGGGTATGACTGCGTTCCTCGTCTTTCGATCTACACGGAGGTGGTCTTAGTGGTGGAAGATGGTGGTCAATGGCCTAAATCCCTTGGACTTGGTTCTCCCTCACCCTCTGTGGCTCTCCCTTGGAACTTGTGAATGAAAACCTTAATCCCACTCACCTAACAGATATATTTATCCTCTAAATTTCGTGGTTATTAAATGCCCAAAATAAAAATTACCAAAACGCCCTCTCGAGATGCCGGTTTGGCCTAAAATTACCCCGAGACCCAAACTAAATCCCGGGTAGACTTTTATGACTATCTCGACCCTTTCGGATACGTTGGCGCACTCGAAATGACTATTTGGATTTCTTATAATTAATTTACTTTTAAATTCCTTTAAATTAGTCTTGACACAACTCGCGCGTGTGCCCGACTTAATTACCGAAACTGTCATATTTTTCACTCGCAACAATTTTCATAATTCCATAATCACGTATTACTTTTTTCGCTTGGTAATATTTGATATAATTCACATCAACAAATACTAACCCTTAACTCGCTAGTTAATATTTACTTTAATCCAGATTAATTAGCAATTAATATTCCCACATTAAATTCAAATAATCCTATAATTTAAAATCATAAAAATACGGGGTTTTACAAATAGCTCCTATAAAAGATAAAATGAGAGAAAATTGAATTTCATAGTTTGAACACGTCAAGTGTAGACCAACGGATGTCCCCGTAAGGAAGAGTGATTTAGTTAGTATTGACGGTAATGCGGTGGGTAGAGGTAGACTTAAATTAACTTGGTGGGATATTGTAAGAAATGACATGATATCACGTGATTTAACTAAAAATAATGCACTGAACATAATGGAATGAAATAATAGGACTCATGTAGGCAACCCCAAATAATTAAAAAACAAGGCTTTATTATGTTGAGTTGAGTAGAAACAATGGATGATATCATCATATGAACAATTTTTACTAGTGGAATACATTTTTTAGATTAATTTATGGGACAAATAGAAATTACTTAAAGGTTCATTTGACATTTTAGTTAGACATTGAAATTGAAAAACCTATTCCAAACCCTATATTACGGGATTTCAATTTACATATTGAAGTTTTAATTTTATCAATGTTTTGAATCATTACGATGTTTTGAAATACTTGATTTTAACACATGGCACCGACTAATGGTGTCATTTGTGCACACACTATTAGGATGCCACATTAGATCTTACACTAAATTTATGTCCATGAATTTTAACGGACTTGATGTCGAAATATCGTAGCAATTTAAAGCCTTAAAGGAGATATTGATAAAATTCAAATTTCAAGGAGAAATATACCTCTAAACTTTATAGTTTACAATGTGTATACAAAAATACTGTGACGCTCCTATACGATCTTCGTGTATAAGAGTTATATACGAAGTATGCCACTATCTCAAATATATGCTACAAATTTGACCCATCAATATTTAGATTGTAAGAAATTGATGCTAGATTTTAGCGATAACCTACATATATGGGGTCATAAGATTTTTATGGTTTTAAACTAAACATTTAACGGCCATCTCTCTCTCTCTCTCATCTTCCTTAAATCACGAATATATAACAAATCGTAAAGTAAACAATCTAGTCTCGCATTTGTTCTTATGCAGGAAATCCACAAGAGAAATATGGTATGTGTGTGTGTATATATATTATATAATTCAAGGACTAAATACTAAATTTTTGAAAAAATTGAGGAATAAAAATTTTAAGAGCAAAACCTTTTATTTGACTAAAATATTTGGGTAATAAAATAATATTTTGGGGACAATAGGATAGCCTCGAGATGATTTTGGCATTTTGCATTTTCAAAATGTATAATCAAAATTTAAATGTTGTTAAAAAAGACAAGATATTTTAAAAAGTCCTGCACCATTTCAAGTGTTGTGAAAATACTTAGGGTTCCTGGTGGTGCCACTACACTTAAGTACCATCCGGTGAAACCCTTTTTCTAAGGTTATTGCCAAGGCCACCCGAGTTTTTACTTCATTATACCTCACTAAAAATTATAGGTATCCTTCTTGAGTTTAAAATTTTACTCAAAAGAGTCCAAACATTAACTTAAAGGTATTCTTCTTCAATGGTATCTACATTTCAATTTTTTTAATTGTTAGAAAAGCATAAAAATTGACGATGAAGGTTACAATGATTCGAGATCGGGATACCAAAAATGATGAAATTTTTCACTATCCAGACCTCGAATCAACCCTGTATTTTTTTTAATTATAATTTTTTGTTTGGGTAGGAGGCGACGAATTACGTACCTAGATTTGGGCGAGTGGGTGATGACCTAAACTTTTGGCCATAAAATAATAACTAAATTGGTTCAGAATTGAAATCCTGAATACTATGGATTAATTCATCATTAGATGATGAATTATCAAAATTATTTTTCGATTTCGGACCTGAACAAAAAATTTATAGAATGAACATGTATTCATCATCGTGGGCCTAATTTATTCTACACTTAGTCAGTATCGTAAGCTTGATTTTTTTCCTTTTTTATAGCATCCCTTTGATTGGAACAAGCTCACATATAAATATTTTATTTATTTCAAGATTTATTCTTGGAGTTTAACTCAATTCTTTTTTATGATGCACTAATTGATGGATGTAAAGAGAAAAAAAGACGCAGATAGTACTTTCAAAATGTTGATGTTCGTAAATATTTTTATCAGGTTGGTGTCTACATGATCAAATGATGTAAGCACTATTTGATTAATTGCATATTAAAGTAAATATTAGGCTTACTTGGTCTTTTTGAGAATCCTATAGGGTTCTATAGAGATACGGTCAAAAACAGGAAAAACACTATTTTTTAATTTTTCAAATTTCAGTTCAATTAAATGCATTAACACAAATTAAACTTAGCACCAATTAATTGAAAGTTTTGTTAAACATTAACTAAATTTTATCTTGCCTAAACATGCATCTAGGTGAGTAGCAAGAGATTATAAATCAAGCGCACAACACGCCAATGTAAGAGAAAAATTCACATCGAAAAAAAATTCGAATGGCCTAACCACGTAAATTTCACGATCTACGGAATTACAAAGAACACGACAGTAGACTTACACAATGACCTTGACGCCCACGCGAGCTTTTACGCTATTCATTCCTCAACCTTCACTGCAGTGACACGGAGGACTCCACATGTGAAATAGTAACAACTTGAGAGTCCACACACACCTCGTTTGTTGGGATTTTAATCTTAAAACCATGTATGACGCTCACTTTTTTGTAAAGGTGTATCAATTCAGTTTAAATTAGAATAATGCTTACGATAATAACTTATATTTATTTTAAATATATTATAGACATGTCGGTCAATAGAGCTTAGTAGGAATTCTAGTGAGGCAACTTCGGGTTGATCACAAAGAGATTAGAATTCTGGTTCTAACACAATTAAAACATCCATAACCTAGATAGGGATGCTACCCTGTCGAAATGGTTGCGATGCAACATTAATAGTTCATCTCAAACTACGGGAACCTATTTGATGATTTAAGAAATTATTCGATAGTTCGACGGAGGATTGTAATCGGTATATAATAGGTATATATTGAATAAGGACACCCGTGAGATTTGAATCTGAGGGTTGTCTTGACTAGACTCATGTAATCTCACAAAATTTGCAAAAGGTTCATGGATTCCTAATCCTGATAATTATTGTAAGGCCCTAAAACATGATTAGGAAGGCTAATTACATGATTAATTATAAGTTATGAGTTATAAGTTATAAATTAATTATGTGTTTTAAACATGTTAATTATCATGTTTAGGGTATGCATGCTCACGTGATATATGTGTTATTTATATTAGGTGCTAATTGAGCTTATTGTCGGGGATAATATGTTTAGAGCATATGATTAGTTATGTGGATAATGAATCATAAAAAATGTTTTTAATTCATGGTTATTTTTATAAAAGTAAGCTAGGGTGTTGGTGCGAAATTGGCAATGTTTGGTCGCCAAATGTGAAAGTTTTGAGATTTCCGGTAAATTGCTACTTTCCTGTTCGAGCCCAAATTAGGTGTACTAGTTTTATGATTTTGGGAAAACACAAAATATGAAAGTTTTAGATGTTTAATTTATATACTCATATACAAAAATAGGTAGTAAATCGGGGCCCGTGATACTGAGTAATGGTGATTTTACCAGGGTGGAAAAAATGTGTCATTAATGGAATTGTCAAATTCGACCTTTCATCCAACCAATCATGTGTTACCACTACCCCTATTGCTATTGGACCACTATACAAAGTATTTATGATTATAAATGAGAGGCATTTCATCTTCCTCATAAGAAATAACAAGTTTTGCCTAAAGAGAGAGAAAGAGAAGAAAGTTAAGGAAGAAATCTTTGGAAAATTTCTATAAATCGAGGAATCCTCATAAGGTAAATACTTCTTTATTAAAGTTGGTCACATGGATGAGTTCTATACTTGGCATGTTTTTATTTTCGATTTGGATATATATTTTAATGATACCCATATTGATGAATTTTGTTGGAACAAGGATAGGTTAAGAACATAAGTTAGAACTCGAGTTAAGATCGTAAATGCATACTTTAAAGTCCTAGATTTACATCAATTTTTTTGTAAAGCCTTTTGATTTGGAAAATTCAACGATTATGATGTATATATCTGATAAAACATGTTAATTATATGTTTTCATGAATTATACCCAAGGTGGAGGTTATGTATGCTTAAAAATGTTAAGTTATGCCTTAATGTTCTATTTTGACCTAATTATTCTAAAAATGGCATAAATCATGGAATACTTATTGAAATAAATTAATTCTAGTGGTATATGTTAAAAATTATGAGAATTCCAAGAAGTTGAAGTTGTGTTGTTGTTTTCCTTGGGAAACGATTTGGAAAAGGTTGTAATAAAATGGGCATAACTTTGTCTAGAGAATTCGTAATTTAATTCCATAAATTGTGTTAGAACCCTAATTAATTGGGTGTTATATAAATGTGAAGTGTCATATTTAATTCCTCCTTAGTTATTTCGGATTGACCAAATGATGTGATGTGTTACTGGATTTGATGTTAATCAGTGTATTCAAATACTAATGACATTGACTTGTTAGGTGGGGAAGCAGCTAATACTACCATACCAAGGAAGTAGTTTGGTATTAATCTTAGCACCAAATCCAAGGTGAGTGGCATGTCCTAGGAAATATAGATGCTTATATGTTCATATGAAAATGTGTAGTGAAACACATGTGTTAAAATGCTTATGGGAGTGATGTTTTATTTAGGAAATATATGCATATGATTAAAAATGTTAACCAATGTTATATAATGATATGGACTGGTGAGTCATTTATCTAATGTTAAGGACTGGTGGGTCCTACGGGATGTGGCGGTCATATTAATCCAACTTAAAGGTTGTGTACTCGGGCCTAATAAAGGGATGTGGTGGTCCCTAATAACCGTGGTGGGTTAATTGGACTGATACAGGTCCAGGCTTGCGATAGTTTCACAATTCTTGTTGGGTTATAGCATTAGAACAAAATAAAAATGGCTATTAAAATTGTTTATATGTGTGGTATGTGGTCATTCACTAAGCCTTTATAGCTTACACTCCTATAATGTTTTGTTTCAGGTATGTTTATCATTTGGAGTTCACTGCCAAGTTAGGACCTTATATCGGGGGAGTGATGGATATATAGTATGGTTTGAATGTTAAGAATCTTTTTGTGTAAATATTAAACTAAGGATCTTGGTTATGTGAAGTTGTGTAGTACTTATAAGTTACATGTAAAGGTAGTTATGTTTTCCTCTACACATGCCAAGAAAAAAAAATCTTATGCTATTTTCCCTTAGAGATTTAATTTAAAGAACTGTTTACTGTTTAAGGCAATTTATCTCTAATTAAAAAGGACGAGCTTAACTTAATTAAGTCGGGGCGCGATAACTTGGTATCAGAGCGTGGTTATTAGGTTCTGGACAGGGTGTGAGGGTCTAGATTTGCAGTGGACACTAGAAAGTGAGTTTGTTATGCATTTGGATTTTGACTAACAATGTTAATATTAAAATGTTGTTATTACATTTTGTTTAAGTTAATTATATTGCAGTGAGTGATGGATCCACACGAGCCGCATGATAGAGCAGAGGGTGAGGCATCTTATGTTCCTAATAGTCAGCAAGGATATAGACATATTGAAGTGGATGAAACAGAGGTGCAACAACAACCCATTGATGATGTGGGAAGAATATTACGTGCTGTGGCACAATTAGTGGAACAAGCAAGAGGTGGAGCAGATGGTGGAGATAGGGATAAATTACATGAGAGGTTCATGAAATTAAATCCACAAGCATTTACTAGGACTACTGATCCGTTAATGGCAGTGGGGTGGATTAGAAAGGTGGAAACAATATTCAAGGTGATGGAAGTGTGAGATGAACAAAAGGTTTTGTTAGAAACCTTTAGGTTAGAGGGTGATGCAAATTTATGGTGGGAGTCAACACAAAGGTTACTTACTAAAATGGGGGGAGTGGTACCAATAAATTCTCCACAAATTACGTGGGAGAGGTTTGTGAAGGTGTTCTTTGAAAAATATTTCCCAAGGCTTTATAGGAAAGAGAAAGAGGAAGAATTTATCACATTGGAACAGGGGAACCGAACAGTGGCAGAGTATGAAGCTTTATTTATATCCTTATCTAGATTTCCACCTGATTTGGTGAGGACGGAACAAAGTAAATGTGATCGGTTTCAAACTGGTCTGAGTGTAGATGTAAAAAGCATGGTTGTTAATATGAAGATCAAAGATTATTATGTGGACTTGGTGGATAGGGCCATGGTGTCAGAAAAGTCAATGAAAGAAATGCAAGCTGAATATTCGAAGAAAGCTAGACACGATGGTATAAAATCACATGGATGGGAGACGGGAACCTCAACTCAGATTGTAGCACGAGGAGTACCTAAGGGCCAAGAATTTAAAAATAATAGAAGTTCACGTGGAAGATTTCAAGCTCGAGGTGGAAAAACTCGGATGAATCGATCAGAAAATGCATCCGTGCTGGTACGGAGGGCCATATTTTGTTATAGATGTGGTGGTCAAGGGCACATGTCTCGGGAGTGTACAATAGCTGAGACAACACCATTATGTTTCCATTGTCATCAACCAGGTCACTTACGAAATAATTGTCCAATGATCGGAGCTACAACATCAGTTAGGAGTGTGGCAATATGAGGTAGGAGTTCTACACAGAATGTACCACCCAGGGGAGGTAGAGGAGGTATATCCCAAAGTCAAGGTCAAGGAAGAGTCTTTGCACTGATGTAACAAGATGCACAAGCTATGCCTAATGTAGTGATAGGTACACTTTCTATTGGTGATAAAGATGCTTATGTGTTGATAGATCCTGGTTCTACACATTTTTTTGTGTCTTTGATTTATCTATTGCATCTTAATAAACCATTATCATTATTAGATTATGGTTTAGATATTGTTACTCCAGTGGGGGGTATTGAGAGGGTATATAGGGAGTGTGTGGTGCGAGTGGGTGAAAAAGAACTACTAGTTGACTTATTACCTCTCGATATGCGTGACTTTGATGTGATACTGGGTATGGATTGGTTAGCCTCATATCATGTATGTTTAGATTGCTTTAAAAAGGATGTAGTGTTTCGGTTACTGGGTGAACCTGAATTTAAATTTATTGGGGAACGAAATGTCACTCCAACATGTTTGATTTCTGATATAAAATGTTATGAACTACTAAGGAAAGGATGTGAGGGTTATCTTGATCATGTGGTGGACATACGATAAGAGGTTGGAAAACTATCAGATATATCAGTAGTTAGTGAGTTTGCAGATGTATTCCCTGAAGAACTCCCAGGGTTAGCACCAGATAGTGAGGTAGAATTTACAATTGAGTTGGTACCAGATACTACACCAATATCTATTGCACCATATCATATGGCACCTGAAGAATTAAAAGAGCTAAAGATACAGTTGCAAGATTTGTTAGATCGTGGTTTTATAAGGCCTAGTGTATCACCGTGGAGAGCCCCAGTATTGTTTGTGAAAAAGAAAGATGGAACCACGAGACTGTGCATTGATTATCGTCAATTGAATAAGGTGACTATCCGTAACAAATACCCACTACCTCGCATTCATGACTTGTTTGATCAGTTGCAAGGAGCCAGAGTATTTTCCAAAATTGATCTCAGATCTGGGTATCATCAGTTGAAAGTAAGAGATTGTGACATTTCTAAAACTGCTTTTCGTTCCAGGTAAGGACATTATGAATTTCTTGTCATGCCATTTGGGTTAACCAATGCACCGGTTGTATTCATGGATTTGATGAATCGTATATTTCACCCATACGTGGATTCTTTTGTTATTGTCTTCATTGATGACATTTTGATATATTCTCGTAGTAGGGATGGGCATGAACACCACCTGCGTATTATTTTACAGACCTTGCGAGAGAAGCAGTTGTGTGCTAAGTTTTCTAAATGTGAATTTTGGCTAGATAAGGTAGTATTTTTGGGGCATGTTATTTCAGCTGATGGTATTTATGTTGATCCCAAGAAGGTAGAAGCAGTAATGAATTAGGAAAGACCAACTAGTTTGACTGAGGTACGTAAATTTTTGGGATTGGTGGGGTATTACAGGAGGCTTATATCGGGGTTTTCTTCTATTGCATTGCCATTGACTAAGCTTACCAGAAAGGAGAACAAGTTTATGTGGAGTGGTGATTGTGATAAAAGCTTTGAAAATTTAAAGGGTAAGTTAACATCAGCTCCAGTATTGACTATCCCAGCGGGTACAGAAGGTTTAGTTATTTATAGTGATGCCTCGTATCAAGGACTCGGTTGTGTGTTGATGAAACATGAAAATGTAATTGTTTTTACTTCTCGACAGTTCAAGATACATGAACGCAACTACCCTACTTATGATCTTGAGTTAGCTTCAGTAGTTTTTGCATTAAAGATTTGGAGACATTACTTATATGGTGTTAGTTGTAAAAATTTTACTGACCATCAAAGCTTAAAATACTTGTTTACTCAAAAAGACTTAAACTTGAGGCCAGGAAGGTGGATGGAAATTATAAAAGATTATGATTGCACGATACATCACCATCCGGGTAAAGCTAATGTTGTTGCCAATGCTTGGAGTAGAAAATCTTGAGGCATAGTATCTTGTATTTATTGTATTCGAGTTGACCTGCTAGGAGAGTTAGATTTAATGAGGGTGGAATTAACTTTGAATGAGTCTTACGGAATAGTAGCATATTTAAATGTTAGACCCACATTGATAGACTGGATAAAACAAGCATAGGAATGAGATACAGAATTGGAGAAAGTTAGAGATAATATGCAAAAGGGTAAAGCAAATGAATTTTCTACTCGGGATGATGACATTATTATGTACGGTAACCGTTTGTGTGTACCTAATGTGCCTGATTTAAGAAGAACAATTTTAGAGGAAGCGCACTATTCTTTATATGCTATGCATCCAGGGAGCACGAAATTGTATAGAGATTTGAAACAATGTTATTGGTGGCCAAGAATGAAACACGGCATTGTAGATTTTATTGCTAGATGTCTAGTTTGCCAATAGGTGAACGCGGAGCATCATAAGCCAAGTGGTTTACTACAACCATTACCTATTCCTGAGTGGAAATGGTAATATGTTACTACAGATTTTGTTGTAGGTTTACCAAAATTATCCCGAGGGTTTGATTCTTTTTGGGTTGTCATTGATAGATTGACAAGTCTGCACATTTTCTTGCTGTTAAAGCAACTTATTCCATGGATATATATGCAAAATTATATATGGATGAGATTATCAGATTGCATGGTGCACCTGTTTCTATTATTTATGATCGAGATCTTAAGTTTACTTCTCACTTTTGGGGACTAAATTGAAATTTAGTACAGCTTTTCATCCTCAGACTGATGGGCAGTTAGAAAGAACGATCCAAACACTTGAAGACATGTTACGAATTTGTGTATTGGAGTTTAAGGGCAGTTGGGATGAACACTTGCCACTAATAGAGTTTGCTTAAAATAATAGCTATCATTCGAGTATTGAGATGGCTCCTTATGAAGCTTTATATGGGAGAAAATGCAGAACTCCAGTGTGTTGGACTGAAGTAGGAGAACGAAAACTACTTGGGCCAGAAATTATGTAGCAGACTACGGAAAAGATAAATCTTATTCATAATCACTTGAAAGTGGCGCAAAGTAGACAAAAAAGTTATGCAGATAATCGAAGGAAAGAATTGAAATTTGAGGAAGGTGATCGAGTATTCCTACGTGTTTCTCCTTGGAAAGGGGTTATGAGATTTGGGAAGAAGGGAAATTTAAGTCCCAGGTACATTGGCCCTTACGAGATAGTGAAGCGGGTTGGAGTTGTAGCTTATAAGTTAGCATTACCACCAGAATTATCTTAGATACGCGATGTTTTCCATATATCCATGTTACGGAAGTATATGGACGATCCTTCACATGTGTTTATTTTACAACTGATAGAGCTTCAAGATGACTTGACCTACGTGGAGGAACCCATTGCTATTATAGATTGAAAGGAGTAAGTGTTACGTAATAAAACTATTTCACTAGTTAAGGTGATGTGGAGAAGTCAGAATGTGGAGTATGCCACCTGGAAAGGGGAGAATAACATGAAAAAGCAACATCCTCATCTGTTTGGTAAGTTTATTACGCGTTAAATTTCGAGGACGAAATTTTTATAAGAGGGGTAGAATTGTAAGGCCCTAAAACATGATTAGGAAGGTTAATTACATGATTAATTATAAGTTATGAGTTATAAGTTATAAATTGGTTATGTGTGTTAAACATGTTAATTATCATGTTTAGGGGATGCATGCTCATGTGATATATGTGTTGTTTACATTAGGTGCTAATTGAGCTTATTATCGGGGATAACATGTTTAGAGCATATGATTAGTTATGTGGTTAAATGCATCATAAAATATGTTTTTACTGCATGGTTATGTTTATAAAAGTAAGCTATGGTGTTGGTGTGAAATTGGCAATGTTTGGTCGCCAAATGTGAAAGTTTTGAGATTTTCGGTAAATTGCTACTTTCCTGTTCAAGCCCAAATTAGGTGTACTAGTTTTATGATTTTGGGAAAACACAAAATATTAAAGTTGTATATGTTTAATTTATATAATCATAGACACAAAGAGGGAGTAAATCGAGGTCCGTGATAGTGAGTAATGGTGATTTTACAAAGGTGGGACAAATGTGTCATTAATGGAATTGTCTAATTCGACCTTTCATCCAACCAATCACGTGTTACCACTACCCCTATTGATATTGGACCACTATACAAAGTATTTCTGATTATAAATGAGAGGTATGTCTTCTTCCTCATAATAAATAACAAGTTTTGCCTAAAGAGAGAGAAAGATAAGAAAGTTAAGGAAGAAATCTTTGAAAAATTTCTATAAATCGAGGAATCCTCGTAAGGTAATTACTTCCTTATTAAAGTTGGTCACATGGATGAGTTCTATACTAAACATGTTTTTATTTTTTATTTGGATATATATTTTAATGATACCCATATTGATGAATTGTGTTGGAACAAGGATGGGTTAAGAACATAAGTTAGAACTGGAGCTAGGATCGTAAATTCATACTTTAAAGTCCTAGATTTACATCAATTTTTTTGTAAAGAATTTGGATTTGAAAAATTCATGATTATGATTTATATATCTGCTAAAACATTTTCATTATATGTTTCCATGAATTATACCCAAGGTGGAGGTTATGTATCCTTAAAAATGTTAAGTTATGCCTTAATGTTCTATTTTGACCTAGTTATGCTAAAAATGGCATAAATCATGGAATACTTATTGAAATAAAGTAATTCTAGTGTGATATGTTAGAAAACATATATGAGTATAACATATCCTAAAATTGTGTAAAAATACCAAGGAATGTACCTTTGGTGATAGTTTAAAGTTTTGGTTTAAAATCTGACCTAAAGGAGCAAGAATGCATACCAGGTGTTTGACCTTTTGCTCGACATAGAAAATGAGCCCTAAAAATTATGAAACATTAATTTTGTATTATTCAATGTGTTTACTGATATTGGGTGGAATATCATGGAAAGTTATGTTGTATAAAAATTATGAGAATTCCAAGAAGTTGAAGTTGTGTTGTTGTTTTCCTTGAGAAACGATTTGGAAAAGGTTGTAATAAAATGGGCATAACTTTGTCTAGAGAATTCGTAATTTAATTCCATAAATTGTGTTAGAACCCTAATTAATTGGGTGTTATATAAATGTGAAGTGTCATATTTAATTCCTCCTTAGTTATTTCGGATTGACCAAATGATGTGATGTGTTACTGGATTTGATGTTAATCAGTGTATTCAAATACTAATGACATTGATTTGTTAGGTGGGGAAGCAGCTAATACTACCTTACTAAGGAAGTAGTTTGGTATTAATATAAGCACCAAATCTAAGGTGAGTGACATGTCCTAGAAAATATAGATGCTTATATGTTCATATGGAAATGTGTAGTTAAGCACATGTGTTAAAATGCTTATGGGAGTGATTTTTATTTAGGAAACATATGCATATGATTAAAAATGTTAAGCGATGTTATATAATGATATGGACTGGTGATTAATTTATCTAATATTAAGGACTAGACTTAATAGTTGTGTACTTGGGCCTAATAAAGGGATGTGGTGGTCCCTAATAACTGTGGTGGGTTAATTGGACTATGGCGGGTCCAGGCTTGCGAGAGTTTCACAATTCTTGTTGGGTTATAGCATTAGAACAAAATAAAAATGGTTATTCAAATTGGTTATATGTGTGGTATATGGTCATTCACTAAGCCTTTATAGCTTACACTCCTATAATGTTTTATTTTAGGTATGTTTATCATTTGGAGTTCACTGGCAAGTTAGGACCTTATACTGGGGGAGTGACGGATATATAGTATGGTTTGAATATCAAGAATCTTTTTGTGTAAATATTAAACTAAGTATCTTGGTTATGTAAAGTTGTGTAGTACTTATAAGTTACATGTAAAGGTAGTTATGTTTTCATCTACACATGCCAAGAAAAAAAAATTCTTATGATTTTTTCCCTTAGAGATTTAAATTAAAGCACTATTTATTGTTTAAGGCAATTTATCTCTAATTAAAAAGGATGAGCTTAACTTAATTAAATCGGGGTGCGACAATTATAATGATTGGAATGCTTAAACCAATGTCACTTTAATTTCTATGGGTGCAATCTGATTTATATCGGGGCAATGATCTCACTATATTGGGTGATAGTTATGTAATTAGGTCTGAGATCATAATTCGAAGGAATCTACGTCCACATGATACTGTGGATTATGACACCCCCTTTATAGACTTGTATGTTTTGTTTCCACCAAGCAAAACTCGATCAGTGGATAATTTGATAATCCTAGTGGAGTAGAAAAAAAAGCTAAGTCTAAGAATTAAGGAATTGATTAGGTGTTGGTTAAAATGATTATCAATAAATTGATTTAATCAAGCAGGTAACGGACTCTTAACATGGGGAATCATATTGTCTACCATAATTAGCTTTGCAAATAAGTTCTCATTATATCCCAGTGATTTTTGAGATAATTAAATTGAACTGCTGTTGTGATTATTTAGTAAAGTTACTTCACAATTAAATAAAGAAAGGAAATAATTGCGGTAATGTAATTGGGATTTTTTAGTATTTATTTGGAGTTAGGTCCCTCGTGTAGTCCATATACCCAAGTTGTTAAGCCCAAACTCTCAAGAAATATAGTTTGTCCCTAACCCGCCATTTGTACTTGTATATAAAGGAGTGGGAATGGGATTTTATTAATATAATAGATCATTAGGATTTGAGAGGGGTGAGATAAAGAATTATTCACATTTTTGTGAAGAGGCTTGGAGGGAGAGGACCATATCTCACTAATATGGAAGGATTTTCTTCTCAAAAGATATCCACACACCAACCTAGATTCGGGGAGGATTATACACTAGAAGGTCTAGGCTTTATAGAATGTTAAGCAAGATTTTGAAGATCCGAAATAAGAGAGCCCCATCATTAATAAATTATTTTCTTCACATCGAAACATAACCGGATCTGCAAAGGTATTGTATTCTATACCCTAGGTTTATTCTTCAAACATATTTCTTAGTTTCTTTTCAATATATAAATAATCAAAGATTCCTTGGGCTGAATTTTTCGCATTTAAACTATCAATCCCAAGTTATTTATGTTCTTGGATCCAATAATTGGTTTATCCGTATTTAAATTTATGTCAATTTTAGTTTTGAATAAATCATATTTTAGTGGATATTATAAGGGGGTGTAATATTTTTTATTGTAATTTTCCTTCATAATGATGGATCATGATCATGGAAAGGTTGGAGATAGTTTGGGGACTTTTTGAAGAAGAAAGAAGAGTTCTTCATAAACTTTAATGAAGTTTCAAGAAGGGTTCTTGGATAGGCTATGGAGATTCTTGAATGGCAAGTTTGGGCTCTTATTTTATTTATTTTGGATAATCAGATCGTTGAAATTTGCTAAAGTTTTGTTATGTTCTATCTGAAGATGAGATGAACCTTTTTTCCAAAAATCACTTTGATCGGAAAAAGTTAAGGTCGTTTGCATCATGCTTTGGAGTTCGGATCGTCAGATTTCCTTATATTTGGATATGTTCTTGGTGAAGATGGGACGAACTTGTGTTCAAAGAATAAGCTTTGTTGAACATCGTTACGGTTGTTTGCATCAACGTTTAACGAAGTTTACTTCAAGTCAACAAGGATTTTTTTACATTAAGATTTTTACTTCATGCAGAAGTCTAGGCCATAATGGAAAGGGCTTTATGTATTTTAATTTTTTTCTGCATTTAATTATTTAATTTCTTGCATGGTCTCTTTATTTTATTATGTTGCATAATTTATTTGCTAATTAACTGGATTATCAAGAACACTCATTTTATGGACAATATAAATTATTTATTTTGAGACACGCCTAGATCACCAATTTTCTTCGAAAATTTATATTATGTTTTAGTATTTTCTAAATTGAATTAAATAGGGTAATTAAATTTAAAGGTATGAATTTAATTTGAGAACCCCAAAAAAATTATTTTGAAAATTTTAAATTATGTTTTTTATTTTAACAAAATTAAAATGGTGAGATCAAATGATTTAATTTATACAAATAAGTTGTAAATTACTAAGGATTAAAATTCGAGCTTTTAGAATTGAAATTTGTAGTTTTTCAAAACCCTTAAGTTTTTAAATACAAAGTGGGATATGGGTTTCAACATAAACCCCACGATCTCCTTCAACGATTTGAAGAATTTTAATATTATGTAGGTCCTCCAAAGAGAAATATTAATTATTAGTGTGGTCAATACAAGTTTCCTATCGGTTAATTTTAGATTCATTATTTACTTTGACACCCCTCCTATTCTAATACCGATTGAACAAGCCTTTATTAAAATTAAATAGGAATCATTATGATTTCATTCTTATCATCATTGTCGAAACAAATATATAAATATAACCAACATAAACACACACTAAATAAAATGACACTAGAATTGATAAATGAATAAGCATAAACAATGTAAACCGAATAAATCATCGATTACATCAATGTAACCGTACTATAGAGAATTGAGAAGAAAATATCTGACATAAATGAATTATCCTATCCATCTATGGGAAACACAGTTAAAAGGAAATAATTAAACTGAATCCTATCTAAATAGAATGAATTGAGGCGGCTACAATAAAATCTCACAGCATCCACAGTTATTGCTCGCAGCAGCATGATGAGAGACTAACCATGTGGTCCCTGCTGCTGAATAACTGAGGTTTTGAAAAATAATTTGAAATCGGTCAAATCCCAAAAAATATTTACAAGTATTTAAATGCTTTAATTGTAAAGGTGCAGTGTATTACCTTCATAATTAACTTTTCAGTCGCACTCACATGAGAACTTTCCTCACCTCTCATCTCTAATGCGCACCAAATGCATTCATTTTTATTATCCTAATTATGCTAATCAGTCTAACTAGTACAGTAATCGCTAACATAGCCCATCCGGCTAATACTCATTATAAGTTGATAAGTACTACCTTCATAAGGTATATATTCATAAGTATTACATGGCTACACACATTTAATAAACTGATATTCACATACTATTTCATATGCATACATATATATATATCACATCCCCAGAGAAGGACCTCACGGATGTATCCCTCATGTGCTACCAAGCTCCATATACCACAACTGGGCCACTGGGTCAGAATCTCACCACCAAACCCAAAACGTAAACACAAAAACTGGAGGCAATCATAAACATATGTCCAGGGTTCGCAACCAGACCACCCAACCGGTCTCCAAACCAATACCTATCCTCACACGTTGATAGTGGTCATGCAACAGTACTATGACATGGGGAATCAATCCAACACATGTTGGTCAATGCCAGGGTCGACATCCCATTATGCGCAACTTCCTAACGATAGCACTACCAAGTACGTATGTTTCAAATAAATACATAAAAAATCACACACACACACATATATATATATAGTATTGACTACATACGGGAATCCCACAACATACTAGCCTTCTAATTCCGAAGTTCGAGCCGACTTCCCGATTGTCCATTTAAATGTTCACTCACTTGCAACCCGATTCATCTCACTCAAATTTAACTAATGATTGTCCTAAAATGCATACCAACCCATAATAATGTTCCAAGCAAATCTCAAACTACCCCAAAAACCCATACACCCATTTACTAATTATTAATTCAATTTACTTAATTTAGAATTAATCAATATTTGAAATTCATTAATCCAGCAGCCTATAAATTTTCTTCATGTTCATATTCATATTTCTATTTTTAAATCACGAGTTACTCCCTTCTTGATTCTCATTCATGAACATAGATTAAACACAAAGCAATTCCTCCTAATTGATCCCCGAAATTTCATCTTATATTCCTAGATTAATTACTAATTAACTATGAACATAATTAGCTGCAGAATATCGCGAATCTAAAGCAAATAAATACTTGCCTTATTGGATTAAAATACAAAGTTTAATATGTAGGGATGAATAGATTTCCGAAGATGGTTCTTCCTCTCTTC
Source organism: Sambucus nigra (assembly GCA_949130495.1). Classification (NCBI taxonomy): domain Eukaryota; kingdom Viridiplantae; phylum Streptophyta; class Magnoliopsida; order Dipsacales; family Adoxaceae; genus Sambucus; species Sambucus nigra. The sequence goes on from OX422212.1 coordinate 572,045,423, forward strand.
TCCAAGTTTTACTTTTCTTTTTCTTCTCTTTTTTCTTCTCTTTGATCTATCCATCAATCCCTACTAAGCAGAGTCTAAAATGGGGTTTCCATCTACCATACTTAAACATAATTACCTCTTAATTAAACCCTAATTTCATATCTAGGTGAATCGCTAAGCGTAAAGAAGACCATATCCCCATACGAGCCACACTACGTCTAAAAATTTCTCAGAACCCAACTATAATCCCAGGGTAACTATTATGGGCTATTTGGACCCATTCCAGATCAATGGAGCACTTAAAAAGGTCATCCGAGTCACCAAACTAAAAATGTCCCACCGTCCCATTAACCGGCCTTGATGCCTACGTACAGTATGCATCTTCGTTAAACTATTTAAATCTGTCATTTTATTTCTCTAATGACATAATATAATAATCTGTCTCTTTCACTCATCGAAAGATAATATAATAATTTGCATCATAATTTACTTATTACACACAAGTAAATAATTATAATCATAAACTCACTAATTAATAATTATTAAACCAATTTAATTTCCTAATTAAATTTATAATTTAATGCACATGTGGGAATAAAAAGAACTCTCAAAGGTACAGGGTATTACATTATCCCCTCTTGTTGTATGTAAAAATTATATTCCTATGTGAACTAATGAAGCAGGCACACATGTCATCTAACGTGGCCGACCAACCAACTTGATCGGCCTCAGAAGCACTTTGTCGACAGGAATGTCGACCAACTTTAAAAGGCCAACAAGATATAACATCAATAATTATTCGTGCAGAATATCAACCAGTTATGAATACCAAGAATTTTACTTATTGTACACAGATGTAAACGCCTAGCAATATAAAGGCGTTCCATCTTTAGGGTTTGACAACCCTATAAATATAAGTGTGTCCCTCAAGTCAAGGGACAAGATAACTCAATTTCATACACACATATACTCATCTTGTTGAGTTCTTGTAAACCTGCTTAAATAATAACTACAGTGGATATAGGCTATTTTACAGCCTAAGCACTCTAAAATATCTGTTCTTTATGTGTGTTATTTGAATTATTTTCATCATTTTTATCTGTGATTATTAAAATGGAAACTATCCATTTCTAAATATCGACGGATTGGCATTGTCTGTGAGAACATTTTATCTATCATCGTTATTTACCAAAAACATTCATTTGATCTTCTTGAAAGATTCCACGAGATGAATGAAATTCTTGAAATCAGTAATGTTGTTGATGGAAATTCCCCTCCTGGCACTATAGATCTAAATGGAATCCTGATCAACCTTGCTAAAGGACAAGAAGCAATACAGGAGACTATGAGACAATTGGCTCAATCCTAACAAGCTAGGCTGACTCCTCCATCTCGGCATACTACTGATATATCTTTTAGAAGGAAAATGTCACCTCCTCCTCCTAGGAATAATCAAAATAGTTATTCCATGTCTTCACGTGATAGGTCCTATCGCCAAGGGGGCAATTCTTCCATTAGATTAACGGATTACTACAATATTTTATCTCTCACTCCTAAACATCAAAGTGCCTTAGAAAAATTAAGCAGGGCATCAGCCTTTGATCATCTGGGTCAGTGAGTAAATATAGGATATCATCGAGAACCATCCCGATCAAGAGAATGACAAATCGAACATCATGAAAGATTATATAGATCAAGAACAAGTGCCCGAGGATTTGTGAGTGCCGAGCAGACTTCTCAAGAAAAAATCTTAACATAAACGCACGGAATTGACGATCGAGCTTCTTCTAATAGATCTAAAGCCAAAACTCATTCATGGAAAGGTTCAATTCAATGATTAGAAGATCGGTTAAGGGAGATGGTTAAAGTAAAGAATCCATTACAGCATAATTTTATCAAAGGGTCTCCTTTCATCCAAGTTATTGTCGATTTTCCTACCCCGTCTAAGTTTAAGACACCAGTGGTTACCTCTAAATATGATGGTAAGACTGACCTAGTTTTGCACATTGAGAAATATCACGCAGCCGCTTATATATATTTTGTTCCTGATGAAATGATATGTAGATCTTTTTCAAGCACCATCACTAGTTCATCCCAGATATGGTACAACAACTTGCCCCAAGGACAAATTTTCAATTTTAATCAAATTTTGAGTTGTTCAACAACAACTTCTTTTTTGGAGCCAAGCCAGTTAAGAGAGTAGCTCCTCTTGTAAGTGTTCGTCAGTGAGCAAGAGAGACCACCAGGGAATACATCACTCATTTTATTAATGAGAAATTAGAGGTGGTTGATTATGTTAAAAAATAACGATCACGGCCTTGATGGAACCCCCCAACCGGCGAGACAAATCCAAATATTGTGAATTTCACAAGGATCATGGACACACGACTGATAATTGTATTGCTTTAAAAAATAAAATTGAATCCCTCATTCACTAAGGAAAGATAAACAAGTTTGTTGATCAACATGAAAGTCGAGAAATAAGAGGAAGGTCAAACTACCCCTGTAAACCTAGAGATGACAAAAAGCGAGGCCACGAGGATGGTTATGAAGACGATCTAGCCCTATAAAAGAAGCCCAAACAACTAGAAATTGAGGTAGCTATGATAAGATTTGGTTCTTTTAATTTTCATATCATCACAGGTGGAGATGCAGGAGGAGGAGATCATGTTACCGAGAGGAAATATTATCTTAATGAAGCGCAAGCCTGCTCCTACATACAATGCATCAATTTGAATGATGGTGATGATCAGCCCAGGAAAATAAATAAAGATAATCTTGTCATCGGCTTCTCCAAAAATGATTTCTACGGAGTACTATATCCCCATGACGACCCATTGGTCATTAAGTTTAGAATCTAAGAAGACATTATTACGAGGGTTCTGATAGATATGAAAGTTTGCCTCATATCATATACTATAATTATTTCTAAAGCAATTGGAACCATACCACAGACCCTTGATTGGCTTCTCAAGGGAAAAGGTTTACCCCTTAGGAACAGTTAAACTGGAGGTGTTATTCGGTATTTAGCCAACAAGTCGCACAGAGAAGATACGTTTCTTTGTTCTGGATAAAAATGTTCAGTCAACTTATAATATGATCCTCGGCGGAGTAGGATTAAAGAAATTTAAAGTTGTGTCATCCACTATCCACTAATGTTTGAAGTTCCCTACTCACTTCGGAGTTGGCATAGTAAAGGGTGATCAGAAGGTGGCTATAGAATGCTATTACACTTCAGCCGAGTAGGAAGACTTGGTCGACCAAAATCGACCACCTACTAAGTTGACACTATGAAATCTAATGGCAAATCAGAATTTAACACTTCGGATCCTCGAGATGAAACAGAGCTAGTCAAAGGGCAGATAGTAGAAGCTACTGAGAGTATAATCCTTGATGAGGAAAAACCAGAAAGGACCACTCAAATTGGCTCCATATTAGTGCCACCCCTCAAAAAGAAATTAGTGGCATTCTTGAGGGAACGAAAGAATATATTCGGTTAGAGTTATGAAGATATGCCCGGTATTGATCCCAACTTCCTCTGTCATGAGCTCAATATTAATAAGAATTCCAAGCCGGTCAAATAAAGGCATAGGGTGTTCAGTCCTAAAAAGAACCAGGCCATCCAAGAGGAGGTAGAAAAATTATAAAAATTCCAATTCATTGAAGATGTCAAATACCCAGCAAGGTTGGAAAATGTTGTGATGGTACAAAAGAAAAATGATAAGTGGCTTATGTGTGTAGATTTCACTCATCTTAACAAGGCTTGCCCAAAGGACCATTTTTCTTTGCCCATAATTTATCAGTTAGTAGATGCCACAACAAGACATGAGTTGTTGAGTTTCATGGATGCCTAGTCTGGATATAACCATATAAAAATGAAACTAAAAGATAAAGGGATAACTTCTTTCATCACCAACTGAGGTACTTGTTGTTATAACGTTATGCCTTTTGGGCTTAAAAATGTCGTAGCAACGTACCAAAGATTGGTAAATAAGGTGTTTGAAGAACAGATTGGGAATAATATGGAGGTGTACGTAGATGACATGCTGACCAAAAGTAGAAAAGCTTCAGATCATATCAAAGACCTCAGTCAAACATTTGACCAGATGGAAAAGCATCAAATGAAGCTGAACCCGACCAAGTGTGTGTTCGGTGTGCAAAAAGGGGTGTTCCTTGGCTTTATAGTGAAACTGAGATCAATATAAGATAATCCTCCTAAAATCTAAGCTCTGATTGGAATACAATCGCCAACTTGCAAAAATTATGTTCAAAATCTTGCTGGTAGAGTGTCCGCCCTTAATCGGTTTGTTTCTCGAGCAACAGACGGGTGTTTACAATTCTTTAAGGCTCTCAAAAACACCTTCAAGTGGAATAAGGAATGTGAAGAATAATTTCAAGACCTTCATAAGTATTTGGGGTCTCCGCCATTATTGTCCTGGCCAATTTTGGGAGAAAAATTATATTTATATTTAGTTATTTCTGAATCTGCAGTTAGCTCGGCATTAGTTCGACTAGAGAATTGAATTCGAAAACCAGTGTACTACACCAGCAAGGAATTCAGGGGAGAAAAGGTTAGATATTTGTGTTTGGATAAGTTGGCATTAACTCTGATTGAAGCCTCCAAACAAATGAAGCCTTACTATTAAGAGCATACCATAGTAGTGTACACTGATTTACCTCTTTGAAAAGAACCCCACAAACTAAAAAAATCAGGCAGATTGATGTATTAGACAGTAAAGCTTGGAGAATACGATATTGTCTATGAGCTTAGATCATCATTGAAGGGGCAAGATATAGAATATTTTATCATATAATTTACATATCTAGAGGTTACCGACCTATTAAACTTTCCTGTCGAGCAGACTTCTCCGGAAGAGAGCTCAGCACCAAAGTAAGCCAAGATCGGAGCCGACAAACCTAAACCATCCATTTCTCAAGAGATGGCCCAGATGATATTCGACCATGGAACTCTATCTGCAGAAAGATTTAACAGTGACATTCCATTATGGAAATTATATGTAGATGGATCTTCATATGCAACCGGTAGTGGAGTTTATATCATACTTAAAACTCCTAATAATATTGATGTGGAATATGCCCTCAGGTTTTAATTTCAAGCTTTAAATAATAAAGACGAGTACGAGGCCTTAATCATCGGTCTTTAATTAACTTTATCATTAGGCGCCGAGCAAGTAATGGCACACAATGATTCGCAGTTGATTTTCAACCAAGTGCTTCAGATATATGGAGTCAAAGGGGATTTAATGGTAAGATACTTGGATAAAGTAATGGAAGTCATTTACAAATTTCTAGTAGTCTAGATAAGTAGAATACTGAGGATAGAAAATGACCGAGCTGATGCACTTTCTCAGTTGGCCTCGGCAACCAGAATGGAACTCATGAGAAGCATTCCAATAGAAATATTGGTAGCCAGGAGCACAGATGAAGATCAAACAATTAATTTCATTGTCGTAAATTTGGGACCATCATGATGGACCCAATTAGAGCTAACATTGAAAAAGGAACTCTACCAATTGATCCAAAAGATAGGAGAAAACTTAGGTACAAAGTATCTAGATATGTATTGGAAAGGGGAGTCCTATATAAAAGGGGATACACTGTTCCCTTATTAAGATGTGTCCATTAATTGGAAGTGACCGATTTAATCAAGGAGGTACATGAAGGTTCTTATGGAGCTCATTCAGTTGGTCGATCATTAGTCCTGATAATTACCACACAGGGGTATTACTGGCCAATTATAAAGTTAAACTATAGGTCCTTCGCTAGAAAATGTGATAAGTGACAAAGATTTATATCAATTCATAGGACACCAAGGGCGGCTTTGACACCGATCACTTCTCCCTGCCCATTCGCCATTTAGAGAATTGACTTGGTCGGGCCATTGCTGACCACCAAAGGTAGGTTCAAATATTTGGTGGTAGTTATTGACTAGTTTACAAAATGGGTGGAAGAAGAGATATATATAGAGATGACCTTTGAGAAGGTATTCCAGTTCATATGGAAGAACATTATATGCAAGTATGGCATGCCTTATGCCTTCATTACTAACCATGGCACCCAATTTAACAATGATTAATTTGAACCATACTATGTGCATACAAGATCCAGAAATGTCATTCTGCTCCTGGAAATCCATAAAGCAACGATCAAAGTGAAGTAACTAATAGAACCTTGCTTAATGGAATAAAAGGGAGACTTAATGTTGCCAAGGGTAACTGGATTAATGAGTTACACACTGTTCTTTGGGATTACAGAACCACGTCGAGGATAGCCAGTGGAGAAACACCTTATATGCTTACTTTTGGGACAAAGGCCATGGTACCATCCGAGATAAGCCTACCAAATCATAGTGTTTTCAACTTTGAGACTCCTAGAAGTGATCTAATGAGAAGGTTAGATTTGGATATGGTGGAAGAAGTTAGAGAGGATGTTGCCCTCAGAACTGCGGTATATCAATAAAGGACTGCTCGATTTTATAATAAAAGGGTCAAGTCGTCCAACTTAAAAGAAGGCGACTACGTTCTCAAAAAAGTCATCCATAAAGGAAACAAGCTTGAGGCAAACTAAAAAGATCCATATCGCATTTCTGTAGTAGTCCTACCAGGAAGTTTTTGACTAGAAACACTTGATGGGGAAGAATTTACAAATCCTTGGAATACCGACCACCTCTGAAAATACTATCAATGAAATAAAGGCATTTTGTATTTCTTTTACTTTCTTTTCAATAAAATATCTTGATTTCAATTTCATTATACTTCAATTTTTTCAGAGTACGGCGATATAACATCCCCAGAACAATACTTAAACAATGTATTTTGGTCTTCAGCCCTTGCCGTTCAACATATGGAAATAAATATTTAATCAACTACTTAATCAGGTTGAACTTAATAAATTCGAGATGCACCAACAGCTTAACAAGAAGTTCGAGATGCACCAACAGCTTAACAAGTAATCGTGTCTTTTGATTAAATTAAATACTGGAATACATTATATATTCCTAAATACAAGGATACATATATACACTCCTAATAGGCTTAATCGCCTATTATTACTTCATGTATGACTTCGTCCCAACAACTCACTAATGAGACATGAGTAAAACCTTATATATAAACACAAGAAGCTTTACCCGGCCAAGTTATAAAAGTAGGAATATATATACATTACTAAACACACTTGGTTACCAGTGATAACTAATGTCAACCCTTAGTTCAAAGTTGCTACATCATTAGCTAGGTGCATTAGTAGAATCTAAATCCCTACAATCACAGTTCAAGAACACATCATTTAAACAAGCAGATTACCTATTCGGTCATCCAATCATAGGTAAAAAACAAGTAGATAGATAAAACATGTATTTTTATTCAAATGCTAAAGGTATTACAATCAAGATCAAGCAAGTACAAATTTATTCAGCTCGACATTTTCCTTGAGCCTTGTCCATCTCAGCTGGAGGATCATCAAGGTTATATGGTAAATTTATGTAGTTGAAGTCTCTCAACATCTGCATGTTGCTACTACTCGGCCTGTTGATCAAATGAGGAGGACGAACTATCTCATGTTCACCATGAAGACCATAGTACCCCAAGTACTTTGTTATTAAACATTGAGTAATGGCATTAAGGGTAATCCATGTTGTATCCATCTTAAAGGGAGGCTTGTCATAATCTCAAAAGCCTAGATCATTCAAATGACACTTTTTTTGTCATATTTTAACAAAGTCAGCACATTAGTCCAGCCCCATTTATAGCCCTCGCGATTACTTTGAGCAAGGTGTTCATCCATATGACCTAAGGCCTCATTATAGCCTTTTATCCATACTTCTCTAGGTTGTTTGTGGAATCGAAAAGTCAACCTCTCTACTTGATTTTGAAGATTCTTGATGACATTATCCTTGGTTGTCATTTGAGCATAACGATTAGCAATACTAGCATCTTTGATCTTTTGTTGGGAAGATAGGTCGACAATGGCCTTATTCTTCTCCATCAACTGGGCAGCTTGATCGGCCAATGTTTTCTTAGTTCATTTTTTAGCAACTGTATATCGGACAACCACCCTTTGCTTGGAAGTTTGCCTAAGTTTAGTTTTTTACAATGCTTAAAGTTCTTCCAGTAACCTTGCATTTTTAATTTTTAGGAAAGAAGCACTTTAATTAAGACCACTTGTGGACGATGTCTTCAAGATGTCAAGCTCATTCCTCATAGAATTATTCTCCTTCTCCAGCATAGCATAAATTCCTCGGGCATTCTCCATATCTTGCTTCAAAAATAATTCCTTCTTGTTCAACGCATAAGTGATATCTTATAATTTTTTCTCAAACCCCATCCTTCGCTCAAAGCTTTATACTTAGCTTCATAATCAGCATGCAAGAAATCTTTGGACTGATTGTGATCCTCTTGTAGTTACTCTATCATTTGGTAATAAGCAGCATTATTGGATACAGCCCTGTCCCATAAAAAATGAAAAGAAACATAGACTCCTTGACTTGGTCGGATGCATCAGGGCCGAGTAACTCATTCAAATCTTCTTCAGCCAGAGGAACATGACCATCTTCTAGGAGATTCTTACTTCTTTGGAGAAGATCAGATTCAGTAGATACTATAGTGATCTTAATTGCGATAAATTAAAAAATCATATATATGGACATGAGTTTACAGAACAATTCAAGACACCATACAACAACATAGAATAAATAACGTTGTTCAACCAGAAATTAGGAGCATTACAGAATAGAGATAAAAAGTCACTCTTTCACTGATAAACAATTCAAGAGTACAAAAGTTATTACACCAAAGGCAAGAAAAAGAAATAAAAACATACAAAAGCAGACTAGTTAGACCTTCTCCATATCCGTAGCTTGGGCTTGACCATTAGTTGGTAGGTCGGATAGCACCACTACAGGTTCAGAAGGCATAGCAGAGGACTCTCTCTATCCTTCATCATCATTAAACTCCTCGTTTAAGTTGGGGGGAGTGACAGGATCATATCTAGAGAAGAGTTCAGATTTCTCTACTGTACCGACCTCCTTCAAAGCTCCAGTCCAATATTCCTTAAAAAATAATTTTTTGGCATACTCAATTTGAGCAGAGACGGTAAAAATGGACTTTTCCCAGCCTTTGTCAAAGGCTGCTTAGATTTTATTTGCTAAATCTTGTTGGTTGGTGGTTTTCTTAGCAGTATCAGACTACTGCTCAACTTGTGTTTTTTGAACCTATTTTAAAGGATCAGGCAAACCTCCCTTCATTCTTTCAACTGATGCTCCTCGACTTGAGTCTCATTAGCACCAATAGGCCTTTTATCACTTGCCTTAGTCTTCTTACTACCCTCCATAGACTTGGGAGGGGGATATAGGGACCACCCATCAAGTTGGGTATTTTTCTCTTCGTCATGTCTATAATGGGGGAAGAGGAAGAAACAGGAATTTCAGAAACATCTAAAGACTCAAATTAAGAAGAAGGTCGTCCAAGAATAATCTCAACACATGTGTATTCAGTAGCCGAAGAAGTGGACACGGGATCGTCTTCAAGATTGATGGAAAGTGGGGGAAGAGCAATAGTAGGTCAGGCAATAAAAGAGGTCATGGAACTCCTATAATTTAACAGGTAGGAGGCTGCTCTTGGGTTCTCTTCACCAATTCTTAGACGAATGATCCATAAATATTTAATCTCTTGAAGTCCGATGTCCCATTTCTTTGGACACTTTGTCTTGCTATCCACTGCATAAAAAGAAGATAAGAAGGTTAGTTGACATATCATCAAATAGGTAATATAAGGAGAAATTTTTATAACCTATGCCTTGCCCTGTTTGAGGACACCTGAGTCCATCATACTCCTCCCCATGTTGAAGAGGAGCATGTTTCCAGTTCTTGACCACTACTCCATAATCCAAGTAGTCCTTAATAGAATCTGGTAAGTTGACCACTAAATCCCTATTGGTAAACCTAGTCTTCAAATAGTCTGTATTGCCACTAGTAACCCACTTACAGCAGAACATCTACTCAGGAGTACAAATATGGGTACCATATATCTGGTTAAGCCTATGAATCCCATTTACTATTCTTCATGTATTAGGGGCTACCCTAGCAGGGCAACATCAAAGTATTGAAAAAATTCTAAGAAAAAACAATTGGGTAAAGGTAATGCGGCACTCAGTTATAAATAGAGAAGGGATCCAATGATCTTCTGCCAATGACAAAACATCTAGTGGAGGAAAAGGCATCTCTAAAATAACCTAATCATGGATTCCTATTTCCCTCCTAAACTCTTCTAAAGAATTTCCATGAACAATTAAACCATGATTAAACAAAAGACAGAAATCAAAGAAGAGAAAAGAAGGCTTATAGAGGAAATGAACGCTGAAACAAGAACGATGAGAATAAAAGCAGAAGGGAAGCTTGGAGAGACAGAGAAATTTGACATTTGAAAGAATTTGTGGTAAAAACAACTAGTGCAAGCTTCACTTTTATAGCTTACCACGAAAAAAGCAAAAATAATGATTAACTGAACTAACGATTGATATTCTGATGGTTGTACAGTTCTAAAGGCGGGAAAACGCTAAAGTACCCTTTGGCAGTTTTCTACATTTCAAACTATTTATAGAAATGCCATCATCAAATAGTGCAAGAAAAACATTTACAAGTGTGGGAAGCTAGCTGCCAAACAAATACTCAATATTGTACGTCGGGCAACTTCCTAGGGCTAAATACTCCATACTTTCATGAAAATATCAGGCATGAAGTATTGGGGGATTTTGTTTTATATAAAAATTATGTTCCTAAGTGGACTAATGAAGCAAGTACATGTGTCATCCAATGTGGCCGACCAACCAACTTGATAAACCTCAGAAGCACTTAGTCGACAGGAATGTCGATCAACTCTATAAGGCCAACCAGATGGAACATCAATGGTTATTCGTGAGGAATATCAACCAATTATGAGTACTAAAAGTTTTACTTATTGTACACAGATGTAAATGCCAAGCAATATAAAGGTGTTCCATCTTTAGGGTTTGACATCCCTATAAATACAAGTTTGTCCCTCAATTCAAGGGATAAGATAACTCAATTTCATACACATATATACTCATTTTGTTGAGTTCTTATAAACCTGCTTAAATAACAACTACATTTGATGTAGGCTATTTTACAGCCAAACCACTCTAAAATCTATGTCTTTTATGTGTGTGATTTGAATTATTTTTATAATTTTTATCTTTGATTATAAAAATGGAATTTATCCATTTTTAGACATCAACACCCCTAATAATAGAATGTGTTCTAAAAAATTCAAACGTACCTAACACGAAGAGCTATGAATACTTTCCTGATCAGAAGCAATATTGAGTGGCACTCTGTGCTGCTCACTATCTCTGCAATGAAAAGTTGAGCATACTACCCTGTCTTGTAATCCACCCGAACATGTAAGAAATGAGCTACTTTAGTCAAAAGGTCCACAATAACCCAGATGGAATCATAACCCCTATGTGATGTTGGTAACCCAATGATGAAATCCATGGACATACTCTCTCACTTCCACACCGAAATCGCTAATGGCTACAAAGCTTTGGCTGGTCTCTAATGATCAACCTTCACCATATGACAAGTGGTGCACCTACAGATAAACTCGACTATGTCTTCCTTTATACCGGCCCATCAATATTTCTTCCTTATATCCTGGTACATGTTTTCCCTTCCTTGATGAATTAAAAATCGTGACTCGTGTGACTCCTCCATAACTGTGCATCATCGGTCCTAGTCGTCCGAGATAATCAATCTCCTATTAAAGCATAAGCCACCCTCTGAACAGATTAAGTAAGACTTAACTCCATCTACCAATAACTGCCGTACTTTCTCCTGAAAAGAAGGATCTCCTGTCTGTGCCTGCATAATACTCAAAATGATATCGGGTGTGATGGCATCACTGCCATATAAGCCCTGACTACCTCCTCCTCCTGACAAATCTCAATGCACTTTGCCTTGCACACTGCCCCGTATGCTTACGATTTAATGCATCTTCTACCATATTAGCCTTTCCTAGATTATATTGGATGTAAAATTGGTAGTCCTTCATGAATTCAAGCCATCTGCACTACCTTATATCCAATTCCTTCTATGTGAAAAGATACTGCAGTGACTTGTTGTCTGTGAACAACCAGAACTTCTCCCCCAACAAGTAGTGGCTCCGAATCCTCAAGTCAAAAATAACTGATGATAACTCTAAGTCGTGCATGGGATATTTCTTCTCATGGATCTTTATCTTGCGAGATGAAAAATCTATAGCACGCTCCTCCTGCTATAGAACTCCCTAAGTCCCTATAAAAGCGCATCGATAAAAGCAAAGTACTCCACTCCTCCCCTAGGAAATATGACCACTGGTGTTAAAGTAAACTTTTCCTTTATCTCATCAAAATCTAACTGATAGTGATCATACGAAACAAAAGGTACACCCTTACGAGTCAAATTCGTCAAGGGGCCCGTAGTCTTCAAAAACCCTCTGATAAACTGGTAGTACTAAACTACTAACCCTAGAAAATTACGAACCTCAGTCGGTATTATCGGTTGGAACCACTCCCTCACTGCTGACACCTTACTAGGATCCAAAGAATACCCCTCTTAGAGACTATATGATCCAAGAACTTCACCTTTCGTAACCAAAATCCACACTTATCGAACTTGACATACAACTAATGGTCCCTCAAAGTCTGAACAACCATTCACAAATTTTTTGCGTGCTTGTGCTTTATCTGATAATAAACCAAGATTTCATCCATGAAAATATTGATAAATTTATCTAAGAAATCCCTGAACACTCGGTTCATGAGATCCATGAAAACAGTCGATGCATTGCTTAGCCAAAATGGCATAACACCGAACTCATATGACTCGTATCTCGTCAAAAATGTGGTCTTAGGGACATCCTGATCCCTAATAAATAATTGATGGTACCTGATCTTAAATAAATCTTTGAGAAGTAATCTCATCCTCTCAACTAATCGAAAAATTCATTGATACAGGGCAACGAATATTTGTTTTTAATCGTGACCTTGTTCAACTCCTGGCAACTGATACGCAACCTCAACGACCCATCTTTCTTCTTCATAAACAATATTGGGGAACCCCAGAGTGAGGTACTCCTACGAATAAAAACCTTCCCCAAAAGATATTAAATTTGATCTTTTAACTCTCGCATCTCTAATGGAGCCATACGATATAGCACACGTGCTATCGACCTAGCCCTTGGCACAAAGTCGATCACAAACTCAATTTCCTGACTTGACGGTAGCCCCGATACATCCGTAAATACATCAGTAAAGTCCCTAACCATAGGGATAGAATCTAAAAAGATGACAATACCCACCAAAGCCTCCTCCTCAATGTAATATAAATGCATTCTCGACCCTCCATCGAGATGAGGATCACCACAAGAAACATATCATGCCCTGGAATAGTAAACACGATAGTCCTACTATAACAGTCCACCATCGCTCTATACGTCACTAACCTGGTCATCCCCAATATAATATCACACTCGTACATCTCCAAAATGAGTAAATTCATCCCCAAACGTAACCTCCCAATATCGATGCCCATTCCCCTATAGATAGAATGGATGAGAGCCCCGCTACCCAACGGTGAATCTACGGTCATAATGATATCAGATGATGTATCCACTAAACCCATCTCCCGTGCAAATCTAATGCTAATAAAAGGGTATGATGCACCCGTATCAAATAATACTCGCCCCATGTGCTCATAAATAAGAAACATACACTCAATTATTGGCGACTCTAGTGGAAAATCTGGCCCTCCGACGTTATAAATATGCCCAAACTGTAACTACCCCTATTGTGGTGGCACTACTGGTGAGGCCGAAAGTTGTGGTATTTGTTTCTCCTTCTGGGCATCCTGTTGTATAACCCCTACCCTATTCGGGCAAGCACAATGCATGTGGCCTTGATCTTCACATACGAAACACCTCCCTATGAAGTATGCTAGCCTCTGTCCCTAGTGAGGCTACCCCGATTGTTGGCCCTATTGTATATGATATTCCTGGCCTTGGTGGCCTTCAGTCTGGTTCCCCTAGCCCTGTTTCCCTGAAGAGCATGTTGTTGACCCTAATGGCCCTGCATGTACCCACTATCTCCGGGTCTAAATCTCTTAGCCGAGTTCCCTTGCTGGGAACCTTACTCCTACTATATGTCATACTATTGCGGCCCCCCGCTGGCACCGTTGCCCCTAGTCTTACCCTGCTGGCACGATTCTCCTATCCTCTTTTCTCCCCTCAGATGGAAGAGATGATCCTGAAAGTGAAGCAATGCATCATTAACAATGTCGGTGTAAGTCTTTAATGGTGAGTTACCCAAAATATTCTGACGAATCCCCCAAGTGAGCCCTCCACGAACTTCAAGATCCTCTTTTCATCCATGTTCATCTCATATGGAACAAAGTTCCCCAGGTGAGTGAACTCCTCCTCGTACTCGGACATTGTCTGGACCTCTTATGTGATATTCAAAAATATCCTCCTCATCTCTGCCAATACCGCTGGCGGAAAGAACTTGTCGTCAAACCACACCCAGAACTCCTGAATCGTTATAATATCTGTGGGCACCAATTTTATTCTTAGCCCAAAAAAATGGTCGAACTGTCCCAATGGTTTTAATAAACTGCCCTGGCTCATATCACGAAAATAATCCACGTGTATGTGCAATCCACACCGCCCCAAAACTAAGTCAATCCCCTATAATCTCGTGGAGATATTCAAGTTATTCATGGATCATCGTGGACATCGAGGTGTTACTTGAACAACTGAGATTCTACATCTATAAATTATAACCCCTAGACCGGGCATAGGGGACTGTAACGAAGCATATTGAGAAATACTTAATAAAATAGTAGACATCTCCATGGATGTAGGCAAGTTGTCGAAGCACGTACATAGTTGTGTTGTGTGTGTGATTATCTACTTTCTTTCTTGATTGTGATTGTTCTTCGTAAAACATCTATTGTGATATTTTTTTATACCACAATTGGAGTCATCTGTAGGAAACGAATATTATTCCTACGATAACATTCACTAACTGAAAGTCCTCAATGTCTCACCACAACAGTAACACCCCTCGAGCACGCGATGTTCAGGAAGAACCTGCCCCTCCCAGGGTAAGGTCTGAAATTTTCTAGCCAAATCCAAGGCAGTTTTCTGAAGAGATTCATGGACCACCAAGGTCCACACAAATTTCCAAGTTAGTCGATGCCAATGAGGCCAGACTTCGAGAATAAAAAAAAGCCACTCGTCACAAAGAAGAGGAGAATGTTTGCCTAAAAAGGTGAATGGAAAGAATGGAGAGGAATGTCCATAGAAATAAAAGATGGTGCTATAATCGGACTCTTAATCCTCAGGTAAGTGAGTCTCACAGTCGGGGAATGAGCCCCAGGCACGACTAAGGGAGAATTAAGAGAAACAGGTCAGAGGATGGTCGATCAGAATGACTACCGCCAGATCAACGCCGTGGGAGTCCTGGTCGACAGAATGATAAAATCAAGAGTTTAGTCCATAGGGAGATGGATTAGCACCCAGCCCACTAAGGGGACAGATCCACACGAGACCTAGCCAGAAGAGCTCTTAACACCCAGAAGAAGTCCCATTTTTCAAGGGTAATAAAAGAAAAAGATACCCCCAAGAAATTCGTAATCCCTAGATTCAAGATCTATGATAGAAAAACTAACCCTATCGATCATGTCCGGTAGTACAGGTAGGCCATGATATTATGGATCCACAACGATGCATTGATGTGTCGCATCTTCCCTTCTAGCCTGCACGATGTGGCCCAAAAATGGTTCGAGAGGCTGCCACATAGGTCTATCAAGAGCTTTAAGTCTCTGGCTGAATTATTCAAATCTCGTTTCATAACCAGTAGCTCCCACCCTAATCTGATGGATGCACTACTCATAATGAAGAAAAATCCACAGGAGAACCACAGGGAGTATGCCAAGAGGTACTCGGAGATTTTCAATAAGATTGAGGAATGCCCGTAGAAGGTTGTCGTAGTGTCCTTCAAGATCGGTCTGCTAAGCACTTCCTTACTGCACCAATCCCTAACTAAGAAGGAGGATAATTCCATCGACGGCCTAATGGCTTGTATTAAAAAATACGTCAAAGTTAAAGATGCAATCCATTTTAATACAAGGGACAATGGTCGTGCGATGATGAACAAAACGAATGAGAATAATGATTCCCAGAAGAAAGGAAACAAGAATGGGGGTAGTAATGGCACCAAAATGACAACAAGAATGACCCCCCAAAAGCGTTCTAGGCTGTTAACACTGTCTTTAAGGAACCGATATACAAAATCCTCGCCAAGATCAAGAAAGCGCCATTTGTCAAATGGCTCAAAAATATGGGAGCAGATCCAACGAAGCGCAATAACACACTGAGGTGTGTATTCCACAAAGAAGGAGATCAGAGGAATGAACACTGTAAAGCACTCAAAACTCATCTCGGGGAGCTGTCCTATGCTGGTCATCTCAACGATTTCATAGACAAGAAGGCAGGCAAAGTCGCAGCTAATGGCGACCGGAAGCCAGACATCGTCCTCGAGGATGAGATGGGCCACGAGTTTACAGTAATTCATGGGGAATCAGACCTAAAGAAAGTATAAGAAAACACTATTCGAATGGAAGTTAAGAAGCTTATTGTCATTATGCAAGCCTTTCAAATAGACCTCGCCAAGACTCAGGCCTGGAAGCATCGGCAACCAGAAGATATCGACCACATCAAACACATTATGTTTACTGAAGACGACTTAGTTGGGGTGAGAACCTCTCATCATGATGCATTCGTCATCACACTCAGGATAGATAATTGGGACATCAAAAGGTTGCTCTTCGACCAAGGTAGTTCTTTCGAAGTGATGTACCTAGACTTATTCCACAAATTAAATTTGAATATTGTCGACCTCAAAGAGGCCACCATTTTTTTTTGTCGACTTTGCAGGAAAGATAACCATGCCACTGGGTAAGATAATCCTATCGATCAAGGCATAAAGTATTTGGAAGATGATTGAGTTTCTGGTAGTAGATATCAAATCGCCCTTATCATGACATTCTAGGCAGGGGCTGGCTCCACGTCATGGAGGTCGTTCCATCTTCATATCATCAGAAACTTTAGTGCATAACAGATCAGGGGTGGTCGAGATCCGTAGCGACCAAGCTTTGGCTAGAAAGTGCTTAATCGTAGATATCTGCCCCAAGCACGAGAAGAAGATAGATAAGAGGAAAGTACAGGAGGAAGCCCAAGAAGGCGTATTGCCTTCAAAATAGCAACTACGCATGAACGACCAAGGGTGGAGGAAACCAGGGTCCACCCCGCAAATAGGGTCATCGAAGACCTGGAAGAAGTTACAGTTGGAGTCAACTTACCTGAAAGGAGGTTTCTGATCGGAGCCTCCCTCACCGACCAAGAAAAGAAGGATCTCACCACGTTCCAATGGAGAAATATGGATGTTTTCTCTTAGTAACCATACAAGATGCCTGGGATATATCCAACAATTGCATGCCATCGAATGCACGTTGACCCATCTTTCAAATCAGTCACTCAGAAGGCTCGCCGAATAACCCCAAAAAAGGCGAAGGCCATAGATAAAGAGGTAGGAAAATTATTGGATGCAGAGTTCAATTCCCCAAATGGATATCTAAACCATTCGTAGTACCCAAACGCAATGGAAGCTGGAGAGTATGTATTGACTTTACTGACCTCAACATGGCATGTTCGAAAGACAGTTTTCCTCTCCCAAAGACAGATCAGTTGGTCGATGCCACTGTAACGTGTGAAAGAATGAGCTTTCTGGATGCTTACTCTGAATACCGCCAGATCCCACTTTATGAGCCAGAACAAGATAAGAACTCCTTCATAGCGCTTATTGGGTTATATTATTACAAAGTCATGTCGTTCGACCTCAAAAATGCATGAGTGACTTATCAGTGACTGTTCATCAGGATGTTCAATAAACAAATGGGAGAAACAATGGAAGTATACATTGACGACATGCTCGTCAAAAGTAAACTCAAGGACGACCATCTCTCAGACCTAGCAGAAACCTTTGACATCCTCAGGAAATATCAAATGAAACTTAATGGTAGCAAGTGTTCATTCAGTGTCTAGTCAGGAAAGTTCCTAGGATACCTGGTCAGTAAAAGAGGGATTGAAGCAAACCCTGATCAGATCGAAGCCATCAAAAAATTATAGTCCCCTCAGATGATTAGAGATGTCCAGAAGCTTATCGGCATGCTCTCCACACACAATCGCTTCATCTCTAAGTCTTCGGAGCGTTGTCGATCATTCTTCCATCTGTTGAAGAAATATAAGGGCTTAATACGGAACGATGACTACTCTAAATCCCTAGAAGATCTTAATTCTTACCTCAGCAAGCCACCCTTGCTGGTGATCCCAAGTTAAGGCAACCCCTTACATCTCTATCTTACCGTATTGGACCACGTTGTGAGCTTCGCCTTGGTATGCAAGAAGGTAGGAGGCCAACACCGAGTCTATTACTCAAGCAAGACTCTCCTGGATTCGTAGCAACGTTATTTTCCTCTAGAGAAGCTCACCTACACCTTAGTGGTAGCCTCGAGGAAGCTGAAGCATTACTTTGAGGTGCATTACATCATCGTGATCACTTCACGCCCCTTTAAAGTTGTGATAAGGAAAGATGATCTCTCTAGACGGCTGTCAAAGTGGTCGGTAGACCTTGGAAGATTAGATATCCACTTTCAACTAAGAACAGTAATAAAGAGGCAAATTCTAGCAGATTTTATCCCTGAGTTCATAGGGAATCAACCTACCGCCCATCTAGAAACTGAGCATTCAACAGAAGAGGAAGCAAAGTCCTTCGACTAGACCCTTTACGTTGATAGAGCCTCCAATTCCAGGGGCAAGAGTACGTATTGTATTGGTTACCCCAGAGAAGACTACGCTCGAAAAAGGGACTAGGTTAGGGTTTGAAGCCCTTAACAAAGAAGGATAATACGAGGCATTGATCGCTGGCTTGCGTAAAGAAAAATTATTAGGGGAAAAATGCCTTCGAATATTTGGTAATTCAAAACTAGTTTCCAAGAAGATAAGTGAAATTTTAGCCCCAAGGATGAGAGGATGGCAGCTTACCTCGTTGTAGTAAGGGGACTTTTAGAAAATTTTGATAAAGTTGATGTTCACCAGTTCCCCAGGGATGCCTTAGTAGCTCTTAGCTCCTCCATCGACTCCGATTTAAGAAGAACCATTTACATAGAATTCCTTGCATAGCCAAGCATCAAGCATCCAGTCATAGCTGAGAAGGTCCTCCACATACAAAAGGCACCCAATTGGATAGGTCCTATCGTGACTTATCTACGGAGCGACACACTGCTAGGAGACAAGAGATTGACTCACCAGATAAGAGTAAAATCTACTCACTTTTACTCATCTCCTAAGGGAAAACTCTACATAAAGTCTTTCACTGGACCCTACCTCTAATGCGTTCACCCAAAAGATGTTGAATAGGTTCTTAGTGAACTCTATGAGGGCATTTGTGGGAGTCATACAGGAGGAAGATCATCAGCTTTTTGAGCGATCAAGGAAGGATATTGGTGGCCATACATGCAGAAGGATGTTGGAGTTTACATTCGCAAGTGTGAAAAATGCCATAATTACTCTCCTATGGTCCACCAACCAGCTAGCGACCTCAAGTCATTGACCATCTCATGGCCTTTCGCCCAGCGAGGCTTGGATATTATGGGGCCACTACCCACCGCATCTAGAAACCACAAGTATATGTTGGTAGGCATCGACTAATTCACCAATTAGGTAGAGAAAAAACCACTAGCAAACATTCGGGACACTGATATGATGAGATTCATATTTAAGAACATCATCACCCGCTTTGGGACACCAAGAACGATCATTACTAATAATGGCATGCATTTCGAAAGTGGCTTCTTTCAGGGCTCCCTGCGATGAGTATGGCATCAATTACCACTTTATTTCTGTAGAGTATCCCCAGAGCAATGGGCAAGCTGAATCTTCCAACAAGACAATGATCGACGGACTGAGAAAATGGCTAGAAAGAGCCAAAGGCGTCTGGGTAGACAAACTACCTTATGTTTTATGGGCTTATCGTATAACTCCCAGAAGATAAATGGGAGAAACCCCCTTCACGCTCGCCTATGTAATAGAGGTTGTCATCCCATAAGAGGTAGGACTCCCTATTATGAGGACCACATTGGTCGACCAAGGCCTCAACGATGAAGCATTACTCACTGAACTTGACTTAGCTGATGAGCGACGAGAACTGGCACTAGTTAAGTTAGCATCTTACCAATAGAAACTAGCCAAATAATACAACCAAAAACTCAATTTGAGGAAATTTCTAGTAGGGTATTACGTCCTAAAGAAAGTCCTCAGCAGTGTTGTAAGACCACAGTCGGCAAATTGGGATCAAACTGGGAGGGACCTTTCAAGATAATAAGGTACAACTTATAAGGGGCCTATCACTTAGAAACGCTGGAGAACAGGTAAATACCAAGGGCCTAGAATGCAGCCAGCCTTAAGAAGTTCTACTTTTGGACTTCTATATCTTTTATTTTTCTTCATAATTAGTTTAGGTGAATTTTCATTCACAAACTGATGTTGCCTTTTGTTTATCATTTTAGTCAACAAAGGTAGATTGGCCCACACATTCTAAACTTATTGGTTGTTTAAAGTCCCTTCATTATACCTAAATATGCATCTTTTCTAAGCAATATCCCCCCTCAAAACATAACAAAGTTCCGGGATTACAACAAGTTGGTCAAATTGCTCTAATCAAGGAATAAAGCTCCTATGGTTGCAACAGTGTGTCATACTTATTGTATTCAAAGCTAAAATATATATAAAGAAAGGTTTACGATTAACCTTCCTCAGGTCTTTGTTGAAAACACAATTGTCCTCTTGAGTTTCTTCGGCAACAATAAAAGACCTACAGGGGATCCTTAGGCAATAAAGCCAACTCAAGGTTGGTTGCCAACTTAGGTTGGTTAAAAAATCATGTTCGGACGGACGTCCCCTTAACTAGGTACATTCTCGTCATCACCCGACTTAGGCCTAAGGAAGTGTGACGACATAACCTAAAAGGTAAAGTTGGAAGGAATGATATGGCAGAGGCATAATGGATTGGGAGAATGTTCAAACACTAGATAACAAAACTCCATGTCATTTAGTCGGTCAAAAAGCCCAAAATGATTAAAGTTCTTGTACTAACTCATTTATACTATGATCAGATTTATAAAGTACTTTTTGGGTCAAACACTGATGCCAAGTAACCAACAAGTAAGGTTAACATATGTTTAGTCAGTAAATGCTCAAAACATAAATAGTCATCTTATCTATCATTAAGAATCATATGATTACATTTACATCAAAAGACCAAGAAATACTTAAAGACCTACGATGGACCACCACGACGAGCAAGGTAGTCCGCTACTCGAGCTCTCTGACCATCATCAGGATGAGGAACTAAGTCTTCTTTAACACCTTTTGGGAGTTGCTCTATAAGCTACACCAGAATAGCATCTATTGGGATCCATCGATCATCCCTCGAAAAGGGATTTCATAAAGCGGATGAACGAACAGTCTGATGTTTATACCATAGGGAGGATTCCTTAGGAATTTTAGTTCCTTAAGAACGTTCCTCCATCCCCTGGCAAAAGAAAGTTCGTCGGCCTCTTTCAGTCTTGTTGGGGCATCTGCCCAACCCTGCTCATAACTGTCAGCCCAGACCTGTCGAGAACCTTTTCGAAAAAAATGTCTTAATCGTGTGACATCCCTCTAAAGACTAGAAGCAATCACATAATCTCATCAAATGTCTTCCTTTAGCTCGGTAATATCCCTCCTAGAAGCTTATTGTCAGTGTGAGCAACTACAGTAGACGACGACGAGAATCCTCGCGGCACCAAAGGAGGACCAGATGGATTTTTTTTTGAAATGAGTAATTTCTTTACTCAAAGCATCATTCTCTCTTTGCAATAAATCCCCAACCTGGTTAATTTCAGAGGCATCTAGAAGCTTTATTTTCAAGGCGTCCATCTCCTCCTACAAAGAGGCACCAATTTCCTCCATCTCCTCAAGCCTATCCTTTAGCTTGGCGACTACCTTAGATTGATCTTTGTAATCCTGGTTTCTCGCCCTCAGTGATTTAAAAATCTTGACAAAAGCTCGGTGCTCTTAGGCACTTATGTTCAGACCAAGAATCTGGCCTAGACGGGAGTTAGCAAGAATATATTCATCTAAATCAATGAGCTACAACCAACCAAACAAGCAGCAAAGGTATCAAGTATCAGTAAAAGAACAAAAATTTTATTTTTCATTTAAATCAAAGGCACGGGCCAGTAGAGATGAATGGAAAAAGAAAAAATACAACAGATGAACAAAAATAAGAGCAGAGCCTAAATTCCTAGAAGGCCTCAACCTGGTCAGATGTGGAGAGCCCCTTCCTTTTATCAACAGTTTGCTCAACAGAAACCTCACTGTCACCAGAACTTGGGGCAGCTCCTCCAGCTAGAATAATGACCCCCTCTGGATTGACCAGTGTAGCCCCAATAACAGGATTAATGGGCTCCATGCCATCCTGAGCATGTGGTTGCACAGAATGAAACTCTTCAAGAGGATTGCGACCTGGATGTTATTGGGAGAAGAGGGGAGAGTCAGAAGCAACTCTAGCGATAGTTAAGGATTGATCCTAACCTTTTTTTAAACATGCTTGCCAAAGATAATCAATTTGTCATTCGGCATCATCATACGCTGCATCCCAACCTTTATTATATCCTCTTTCTCGAACTGTCACTCATTCCTCCTTCAGTTTATCCACTTTTGTGACTAGACCCTCATTTGCCTCTACCACTGCCAGCTTGTGCATAATCACGGCACCATAAGCATTGTGGAGGTCTAACAACTACATAGTGTACTTTTCCTCTCCTTGTCACAATAAGCCTTCGCATTTGCCAGAGCCTTCTTAGAAGACTTTAGGGCTTCATCCAATTCTGAGTTTTTCCTCAACAGCTCACCTCGACCACGAAGCAACACAGTATAGTGATAAATAAATTACAAAGCAAAAGAAACAGGGGATAAGCACGAGATGTTAGAGAAAAACATAGAACATGGAAGTATAGAGAAATGAGTACTCACCAAAGCAAGCCCTTAGGCAAACTTAGGGGTTAATTGGTATCCCCCATGCTTGATGAGCGCTCGCGATCAGTTGTGAGCACTTCTTTCTCCAGCAGTATAGGGGAAAGTTAAGGATCAACAACCACTAAGGCTCCCTTAACAGCAGCAATAGAAGGCACTATCGAGGCCTTTGAGGCTTGTGCCCTTATTTTTTCTCCTTCTCTTTCTTTCTCTTCTTCTCTCTTTCTCTCTCGATTCTCCTCTTCTTCTCTCTTATTTGTCTCCACCTCCTTCTCCTGAACCACCTTATTGGAACTACCAATAGAGTCTCCAGCCTTCTGCTTAAGAAAATTCATCCTATTAGACAAAAGATCATCATTATCATCATCCTGGATCAAGTTTCTTCTTCTCAGAGGGTCCATCTCTTCTTTGTTGTACTCTTATTCACTAGACTCTTCCTCGCTGCTCTTACCTTCACCACTTCCTTCCTCGTTGCCTTCTACCTGATCCTCTCCTAAGATAATTTTTTCCTCGTCCTCTACCTCAATGGGTTTAGAGGTATCACCAACTCCTTATCCTGGAACCTCTAGGTGAGGGATTGTGTCTACTGGACGAGCAATAAAGCTGGAAGTAATATTCCTATATTTTTGCAAGAATGCAGCAGACCGAGGATGTTCCCCTTTAGCAACAATATCTCTTATCCTCCAAGCTTTCAAAAGTTCAGCAACTCAGATCTCACGAAAAGAAGGCTCTTGATTCTTGGCTTTCGCTATAAAAGAAAAATAAGGAAATATCATAAGGAATGTACACAGTGGAAGGCAAATAAGTAATAAAATAGAAATGGAGATAATAACCTATGTATTCCTCTCCAAAGGTAGGGATCTGAGCTCCCATGTACCTTATGCCCCCTGATTGGGGAGGATATTGCCAATTCCTGGTAATAAAACCTTCAGACCAATAGTTTTTATGGGAATCAGGTAGATTTAATACCAACACCCTATCAGGACTTCTTTCTTTCAAGTACAGAAAGCCCCCACTAGTGCGAGAGAAAGAATAATAATAGAAAATGTCAATTAATCCTAAGTTGGTTCCATAGAGTTGGTTTATCCTATGAGCTCCATTAACAATCTTTCACACGTTTGGAGAACATTGAGCAGGAACTATGTTGAAGTATTGGAAAAAATGTAAAAACAGAGGGTTAGGGGGAAACGTTAAACCCCTTTGTGAAACTAACAGAACATGGATCCACTGACCATCTTCTAAATCGTGAACATTTTTGAGGACTGAAGTAAACTTTATATCTACCCAATCATGAATATTGTAACACTTTCTAAACTCAGGCAAAGACTTATTATCAAGTATTGCCATAAGAAAAAACATAAAAAAACTAGCTACAGTAGAATAACGATTCACAGAAGGAAAAAACTAGAAGAATAAGAGAAGTGGAACTTACGAGACAAAGAGGAAGCTTGAAAGGCTGAGAAAGTCTTAATTTTGAAGGAAGAAAGTAAGGAATGAAACCTGAGGACACAGTATCCACAAAAATGAACAGAGATGATGAACTGATAGTTAAGTTTTTGACAAACTAGTTTCGAACACACAAATGATGCTTTACACTTCTCGACAAAGATTTGGCGCTTCAATATCTTACAAAAATACGGGCGCGCCCTTTTTGTTTCAGTAAATTACAAGTATAACACTAACGGAGCTGCATCCTTAGCCACATGTAAAATCCATCGGCCCAACCAATGGCCCAAAGATTTTATGGGCGATTGTGGGCACCAATTTTATTCTTAGCCCACCAGAATGGTCTAAATGGGCCAACAGTTTTAATAAACTACTCGACCTCATATCATGGAAATAAGCCAGGGCTATGTGCAATCCACACCGCCCCAAAACCAAGTCAATACCCTATAATCTCGTGGATATATTCAAGGGATTCATGGATCATCATGTACATTGTGGAGTTACTTGAACAATTGAGATTCTACATCGAAAAATTGTAACCCTTGGCTCGGAGCATAGGGGAATGTAATGGAGCATATTGAGAGATACTTAATAAAATAGTAGACCTCTCTGTGGACGTAGGCAAGTTTTTGAACCACGTACATAGTTGTGTTCTGTGTGTGATTACCTACTTTCTTGTTTGATTATAATTGTTCATCATAAAACATCTATTGTGATATTTTTTGATACCACAGTATCTATTTCCTCTCGCTTGGTGATTGACTCCCACCACTACAGAGCTATCCCAAATAGATTAAAATTAGCCAGTACCTACATCTAGGTGTCACTGGACTTAACCATAGGAAGATGCCTTTAGATATCATTTTTCCATTAGCTCACTACAACCACATATGCATTCCCCTAAAACTCCGATGGATGGCCCTTCTAGAAGGTCGCCCTAACTCGCTCCCACACGGATGGTAGCGTGTGAGTCTGTATCGGTACTACCACTGGTGGTTGTGGATGTTCCTGAGGCAGGTGATGTGATATGACCATCATGGAAGCACTAACTACCTGTGCTATGATGGCCACGACCTCTGCTATGGTAATAGTCCCCTGGGCTACTTGCGGCTCCGATTGAGCCTCCCTCTCTACGGGCCGTCTCATTGCATGTGCTGCTCTCCTTCTCTTGGTGTTTGGCATCTTAAACAGAAATGAAAGTGTATGAGATTCCACTTAAATATATAATAGTAGCAAACGAATGACAATGCGTAATATTAAACAAAAGTCCTAAATATAGGGCTCTATACAAAGAAACGCAACACTGACAACGTAGCAAGTTCACACAAATTCTAAGGATACTAAAACCTGATGCTCTGATACCAATTGTAACACCCCACCTATTCTAATACTAGTTGATTAAGCCTTTATTAAAATTAAATGGGAATCAAAATGATTTCATTCTTAGCATCATTGTTGAAACAAATATATAAATATAACCAACATAAACATACACCAAATAAAATGATAGTAAAACTGATAAACAAATAAGCATAAATAATGTAAGCTGAATAAACCATCAGTCAACCCCAAATAATAGCCAATGTAAACATGCTACAGAGAACTAAAAAGAAAATATCTAACGTAAATGAAATATCCTATCCATCTATGGGCAACATGCACAAAAGGAAATACTAAAACTGAATCCTATCTAGATAGAATGAACAGAGGTCGCTACAATCAAATATCGCAGCATCCACTTCTACTTCTCGCAACGGCATGATGAGAGACAAACCTTGCGGTCCTTGCTGCTGAATACCTGAGGTTTTGAAAAATAATTTGAAACCGATCAAACCCCGAAAACATTTGAAAATATTTACAAGTATTTATATGCTTTAAATGTAAAGGCGCAGTGTATCACCTTCATAATTAACTTTTCAGTCGCACTCATATGAGACCTTTCCTTACCTCACATCTATAGTGCACACCAAATGCATTCATTCTTATTATCCCAATTATGCTACTTAGTCTAACTAGGACAATAACTGCTAACATATCCCAACCCGCTAACACTCGCTATTAGTTGATGCATATTATCTTCACTAGGTATATTTTCATAAGTATTACATAGCTAAACACATGCTATATGTATTTTTTTACACACTATCTCGTATATATATATATATATATATATATATATATATATATATATATATATATCACTTCTTATTTACGTATATATCTCATCCTCATAGTAGGACCTCGCGAATGCATTATTCGTGTACTATCAGACTCCAGGCATACCACGTACCACAACTAGGCCAACGAGTCGAAATCTCACCACCGAACCCAAAACGTAAACACAAATAATGGAGGCGGTCATAAAACATATGTTCAGAGGTCACAACCATACTGCATTGCACCCAACCGTTCTCCAAACCAATACTTGTCCTCACACATGGATAGTGGCCATACAAAAGTACTATGACCTAGGGAATCAATCCAATACCTATTTGTCAATGCCAGGATGGACTGTCCACTACGCGCAACCTCCTAACGATAACACTTTTTAGTAGGTATGTTTCAAATAAGCACACACACACACACACACACACACACACACACACATATATATATATATATAGTACTGACTACATACGAAAATCCCACAATGTACTAGTCTACCAATCTTGAAGTCTGTAGCAACTTCTCGATTTTCCATTTAAATTTTCACTCACTTGTAACTCGATTCATCTCACTCAAATCCAACTAATTATTGGATTAAAATCAGTACCTAACCCTGATAATGTTCGAAGGATATCCCAAACTACCCCGAAAACCCATACGCTCATTTACCCGAAGCTCATGGGTCAAAATAAAGCATAACAAAAATTGGGATAGGCCAGAAAACCAAATCGGTTTGCAGAAAGACCAAATCGGTTCACACAAGCGAATCGATTCTCTCCCCCAGTGAACCGGTTCGATTTGTTGGGCTGGCCTTCATCTTCAACCTCATTTTTTTCCCTTTCAAACCCTTTAATGGAGGTGCCAAGCCTCCCAAAACCATAAATTTAGATTCCAAACCCATACGCAATCATCCCCAAAGTATTTAAACCCGATCTAAACCCGAATTCAACATTAAATCCCAAGGAAAACTAATCATTAATTCAATTTACTTAATCTATAATTAACCATTCTTTGAAATTCATTGATCTGACACCCTATCAATATTCTTCATGTTCATATTCATATTCCCATATTTAAATAATGAGTTTCTCAGTTATTAATTCTCAATTATGATCTCAGGTTAAATACAAACCAATTCCTGTTAATTGATCCAAAAAAATTCATCTTCTATTCCCAGATTAATTACTAATTAAATATGAACATAATTAACTGTACCAAATCACAGATCCAAAGCAAGTAAATACTTACCTTGTTGGATTAAAATACAAATTTTAATACATAAATATGAATTGATTTTGGAGATGGCTATTCCTCTCTTCTCCAAGCTTTCCTTCTCTTTTTCTTTTCTTCGATCTCTCCCTTAATCCCTACTAAGCAAAGGATAAAATGAGGTTACCATCCACCCCCCCTCCCCTTTACATTAAATACCTATTAATTAAAGCCTAATTTCGTATTTAGGTGAAGCCCTAAGGGTAAAAATATTACCATAACCCCACACAGGCCATATTATGTCCAAAAAGCCACTGGAACCCAACTATAATCCCCGAGTACCGATTCTGGACTATTTCCACCCATTTCAGATCATTGGTGCACTTAAAAAGGTCATTTGAGTCACCGAACTAAAAAATATTCCACCATCTCTATTATCGGGCCCAACACGTGCGTATAGTATGCATCACCCTTAAACTATTTAAATTCGTCATTTTTGCTCTCGAACGACATAATATAATAATCCGTCGCTTTTCACTCATTAAATAACAATATAATGATTCGCATCACCATTTACTTATTACACGAAAGTATTTAATTGTAATCATAATTATTAATCATAAACTCGTTAATTAATATTTATCGAAACCAATTTAATTTTCACTAGTATAATTTTTGCATTAAATTAATAATTTTATGCACACGTGGAAATAAAATACTCTCAAAAGTACGAGTTATTACATTCACGTGGGCGGACCCCCAAAGGAGAAGTCTATGATATATGGGATAATTTAAAATTATTTGGTGGTATATGCTTATATATTACTTTTGATATCCTCCTAAAGGAGTCAGACTCAATAGGAGTTGGATCAAAAGTCATCGACTATTCACTATGTTGGACAGAGGATCTTGAGCTATTCGAATAACATGATGAAAATGAAATTATGTTTAATCTAAGGTGTGGTGATTTAATATCCCTATGAGAAATATCACCTCATAATGGAACAAGGATGTCTGGCGGATTAATTTTAAATTGGCAGTTGAGGGATACTGCTAAAAATATAATCAAACTTTTTTCTCGTGTTTAATTGGAAATTATTTTTTTACAATTTCATGTTTCTAATATTTTAAAAATAAATTCAATATTTTTTTACAATTTTAGCCTTAATTGTTGATTGAAATAATTTTCAAGGATTGCCAATGTAATTGGACATAGTAATGGCTTTTCTCTTAAAAGTGAATGCATGATTTTTGGCCTGATTTACGTAACTTAGTACGTAGACTCAGGAACAACAAATCAAGATTGGAACTTGTTACAAAGGTTCTAGGTAATTGGATAATTACTTTAAAGAGAGATGCTCCTAGTTTGGGGCACTAAGACTAAGGAAACAATAATAGCAGTAAGGATATATTTTAGATAATGGTGAGGACATAAAATTAATGTAGGAAAATTACTTATTATACCTAGTTTTACAAATGGAGATCGATTTTTAAAATTAGTTTTG
This sequence comes from Sambucus nigra, assembly GCA_949130495.1. Classification (NCBI taxonomy): domain Eukaryota; kingdom Viridiplantae; phylum Streptophyta; class Magnoliopsida; order Dipsacales; family Adoxaceae; genus Sambucus; species Sambucus nigra. The sequence continues at coordinate 572,074,935 of OX422212.1, forward strand.
AATAGATATTCAATTGATTTTACAAAAAATTATTTAAATTGGACATCTTTTATCTCTTCTGGTATATTAGGAAATAATTGATGCATTATAAGTTTTTTCTCACCACTGCTAAATACTAAAATGAGTAACATTGATGGACAAACATTAAAGAGAAAGAAATCGAACTTTAGATTCTTTTGGATATGATAATGTACATGCTAGGTTATTTAGGACTCCAAGATTCTTATTGGAATTTTTATGTAAGAGCCGGACATATACATTCTAGTTTAATTTCTTCTCAATTGCTCTCTTCAACTCCCATTAAACATTAGAGTTGGCTCAAACTCATTCTAGGGCATGTTTAGATTTATAGGTGCTTGGTAGATGTGTTATGGAAGGATCCAAGGAAATAAAATTAAGGAAAGGGGTATGCCTCTTAGTTGGTTATCCCAAAGGTTACAAAACTAGCTTATATCATAATCCTAAGTACAAGAAGTTTGTTGATTGCATCAATAGAAGGTTATTCTTAGAGGATTATGTAATCAATTATGGGACCTAGTGTAAGATGGAATTACAAGGTATAATGGAACATCATATTACCAACATCGCTAGACCACCCATATAGGATGTCATATGACCTAATATCGATAATATACTACCTTGTCATAGTGAAAGAATTATAGATGATTAGGATACATGTGTCACGTATACTAGATTATATAAGTGGTGCTAAATCGTAGTGGGAACATCAGGAGTCATCTCGAATGGTTAGTGTTTTGGATAATCATTTCAATATGATTCCATGCAAATACAAACCGACTCCCAGGAACTAAAATTAGGCATTCCAAGATAAGGACTTTTGCTTTGGTTTATGACTATGGATATTGAAAGGGATTCGATGTAATCAAATCAATTTTTAGGGATTATAGGCGTGTTGATGGAGTAAAATCCATCGGGCACAAGTAGACCTATAAGAAGTTAAAAGAAATATGGATGGATGGGAAGGTGCAAACCTTCAAGTCAAGGCTTACGAAAAGGTTTAATCATAAAGAAATTGATTATGAGAAAATCTTCTCGTGATAGCCGTGCTAAAATCTATCAAAATTCTTTTAATGTTAAGATTGAATTCTTGAATGATCGTCTTGACATGCACATAGTAAGAATTCAGGAAAAGAAATGTGATGTAAGCTTATGACATCCATTCATTTATTTAATCTAACATCCAGGCCTTGGGTCATTCGGTTTGATCAGGTAATCAAGTTTTTATTTTGATCAAAATTTGAAAAGTGCTTGTTTGTATAAGAAGCGTGACAAAAGCGTGGTGCTATTCTTAGTTAAATTAGAAGATAATAATTATCTAATCGGTAATGAGGTGAGAGTATTATTAAATTTAGTTTAAATATATTATAGACATGTCAATCAATAGAGTTTAGTAGGAACTCTGGTGATGCGACATCAGGTTGATCACAACGAGATTAGAACTCTAGTTCTAGCACTATTAAAACGTTCACAACCTAGATGGGGAGTTGACACACTATCAAAATGATTGTGATGCAATCCTAGTAGTTCATCTCAAACTAAGGGAACCTATTTGATGGTTCACAAACTTGTTTGATAGTTTGCTAGAGGATTGTGATTGGTACATCCTAAGAATATATTAAATAGGTCCAACCGTGAGATTTGAGTCTAAGGGATGGCTTGTTAGACTCAGAGAATCTCATGACATTTGCAAAGGGTGCATAGATTCTCAATCCCAAGAATTATGAGGATTAGAATGCTTGCGCAAATATCGGGTTAAAGTCATATTTGTAGGATAGGGATATTGAGAGTATTGGTCAGGTTAAGGTCATATTTATGGGATCAACCTCCTCTCAGACATTGATAGACCTGACTTCCTCTACATTGATAGGATCTTGCACATTGTGTACCTTCAGGACATTTTTCTCGAGAAATATAACATGGAGATCTTCTTGATGCTTCCTTTTGTAAGTGGTGGTTATCTTCCTCATACTCCACTTATATACCTTATGTATTTCAAACCTAAAATATAAGACAAATTAACTATTAAACAATGTAAGAGACATGAGTTGTAAGTTTATAAAGCTAACTCAGGGCACGAATGATGATTTGAAGCTTCCAAATCGGGATTGAGATAATGAGTTTAAGTATGTGATCCAGGAATCCATTTTTGGTTAAATTCAATTAGCTAAATTTATTTAAAAAGTCTATGTTTTGTATGTAAGAAACGAATAAGTATGGATTTATATGGGATCCGAATGACAAAAGATTATTTTTACAGTTGATACCTGAGATGGACCTTTTTAAAATGAGTTTATCGAGGCTCTATTTTGGTATGTAAGAAGCATATGATATGGTTTTATTAGCGATCTAAACGATTGTGCCTACAATCGGCATATACAACCTGAATGAACCCTTTAAAATATTTTGATAAATCTTAATTCGGGGTAATGTTCCCGAGTCATACTCGTCTTGCTCAAGATCAAGAGCCTGAAGTTAGAGAACCATCAAACTGCATGGTGCTCTGTTTTATTTGAATATCACATTTTTAGGGTTATTTTTTAACAAACATATTACTTTTAGTTCTGAAAAATCAATCATTTGTCAATAAGAAAAATTTAACTATAAATTTGTGGGTGTTATTAGGTGGTAAAAGGGTCTTAGTACGGTTATAGAGAATTATCTTAGCTTGGTGATATCATGGAGTATAAATGAAGGTTCCCTAAGTACTCATTATTATACCATGAGTGAAAAACACCACGTGAAACCTTCATGATACGCCACATAACCTCTTTCAAGGCATAAAAAGACCTCATCCTCAGTATTAAATTCTGCACGTCCAAGAAGAAATGTGCTCAGTGCAGGTATGCATGTGTTCAGCGTGCTACTCCATCTCTTATCCTGACAGTTGTCTCACGGTGTTAATTAGCTGCGATTACTGACTCAGTCAATGCCATTTTCGTACCTCTTTATACACGTAGGAGAAGTTCGGTAGTCACACTTATTGTGCTTATACACATTTAGTATTTAAGCACTTGGCCGCTCTATTTTGGTTGTAATAAACCCATCCTTATCTTTCCCACTATATATAAAAGGTGCAACTTCGTGACCTATAAAGGCAGTCCAACTGTCCCTTAATATTCTCTAATAACTAACTATAAATAGCACTTGATCCCAGGGGAATGGAGGATTTAAATGATCATCTATTCATGAACCTTAGAGAGAAAGAGTGTAATCTAGATCTTGTACTCATTCTAATGCTCAGAAACTAACCATCACTGCACCCGTGGATGTAGGTACTTCTTTTGGGACGAACCACATACATCCCATTTTTATGTTTGTCTTTTACCTCCATTCTCTCTTTCCATTTAGTACCTTGACAATTATTTGTTATTATTTATTACTGATAAATCCTCAGCTAAGACATAAAATCCCTGAACTAATTTTAAACGATAATAAATTGGCGTTGTCTATGGGAATTCGAGAAGCCATTGTTGTTTCTTACCCATTTATAAGTTCTCATTCCCCTCTTTTAAAATACATGGATTTCTAAGAGTGACAAAAAACTCCAGAAAGCAGTCGTATGGAGGTGGCCCTGACACCCTCCACTCTAATGGGCATGAGTGATATACAAGGAATATTGATGATTCTGGCGAATGTCCGGGAAGCAATGCAAGAGAGCGTCAAGAAACTGATACATACACTCCAGGGTGGGAAAAATAAGCCCACTGTAGACTATGTCACTCTAGTCAAAAGGGGGCATCGAAAGGAAGAGGAGGGATACTACTTCCAGGCCCTATAGAAATTGGAGGCATGTGTACAATACACAATCCCTTTAAACCCTACGAAATTAAACTTGGAGTCACGTGATAATAGAAGTACATCTTGATATTTTAGGTCATTTAATGACCAATTGTACCATCAAGGCATCACCTCCTCCCTTCGATCGACGGGGTACGATAATGAGATCCTTTTATGAAGAAAGACCCAATGTGCTGGAAAATCTAAATAGAGGGTTGGACCTTTGTCGATTGGGCCAATATCGAACAAGAGGACAATAGTTGATAGCTCCTAAAGAGCATAATGCATGGTAGGAAGAATCACCCCGATCAGTCACTAGGGGATCACACCGCTTAGCCAAATCCAGGACGATTACGAGATTACCAGCCCAGGTCGAGCACACTTCTTAGGAAAAGAGCTCATTTGAAAGTCGAGGTCAAAAAGTCAAATCCATCATTATAAAAGCCGAATCGAAGGACCTCCCCTGGAAGGGGTCCATCCATCACTAATAAGATCGATTGGGGGAGATGGCCAGGTCTAAAAACCCTCCCCATAGGGTCTTCGTGAAGGGATATCCCTTTGTCCCCCCTCCCCCCCATCGTGAGTTATTCCATTCCCGCTAAGTTCAAACCCCTAATGATTACACCAAGGTACAGTGGAAAATTGATCTCAATCTATACATAGAATAATCCCAGATGACTGTTGATATATATTCTATTCTGGATGAAATACGTTATCGAGCATCCTCCTATCACTTGGTCATTTCAAATCTGGTATGTATAGACAAATCTCCAAATAGTGTCAATTTGTATGTATTGGCACTATTCCGAATAAAAACCACTTTGAGCCATAGGTTGTCATTATTATGCCTATGATGTTATGTTGAAGACGTAGCGGTCAAGCTTCAAAGATAGATCATGCCGCAGTTTTGGTGCACGTTTCACGTCTTCAATTGGTTTTTTGAGATTCTCTCAGGTATGGATGCATATTGGCTTATATATACTCGGTAGATATTTTCTAAGGATGTTAGTTTATTTAACTCAAATTTTAAAATGTTTTAAAATGATTTTTCTGAGTTAGTTTGTGTTTAAAGTCGTATGAAACACTTTCTTGAGTTTATGTGGTTCAAACGACTTCACCAGTCATTCAAACGACATTAGAGATTCGTTGAAATGGCATAACAATCTCGTTCAAATGAGATGTTTTGATCATTCAAACGACATGATGATTTCATTAAAATGATGAGCCGACTCAAAGTTTTTATTTAAAGCCTCTTTTTCTCAAAAAATCAGGTGGGCAGAACATACAGAACTAAACAAAACCCATACATTTTTTACATTTTTTACCGAAGGTTTACCAAGCTAAAAACATCCTTTGTGGTTACAATATTCGAGCTTTACATAACCATATGTTATAGAGATCTTGTGTTTGCATCATTGTTTCATTCTTCATCCTTCTAAGAACCTATTTCGTGTAGTAAACTTTTTACTTACTGATTGATGGTTGCTGAGGCTATATCGTTGGATACCGAGGTAAGTGTGGACTCGTGTGATGTGGACTTTACGTAGGTGGACTTATATGTTGCACTATGGAGGAGAGATTGAAGAGAAAAAGAGGTGTCAAGACTTATGGGGATCGAGTCGTTGAGTAAGACTGTAATCTTCCTTTGTAAAATCGTATCATAGTGATTGTCTGTCCTGGGCCATCCGAGATTTTTTCCCTTAGTGGTTTCCTTATACATCGGCGTGTTTTGTGAGCATTCTTTACTTTATCTTGCTTAATCACAGTAGATTCATGCTTAGTTTTAAGAATATAAGATTTTTCTTAATTAGTTTGGTTCACAAAATTGGTGCTTAATAAAATTGGAAAAGGGGTTTTGAAAAGAAAAATTATTTTCACCTAAAAGACACACACATAGTGGGACCCCATTGTGTTTACAAATTAGTGTCAAAGCTATAAACACTATTTTCTTGTGTGATTGATCCCACGTGTCTTTAGGTATGAATTTAGTATTTATGAAGGTTTCAGAACACCTATTTTTTATGGGTCGAATTATGCTTATTGGAAGATGCGTATGAAGTGTGCACTTAGGGAAATAGATGAGAGTGTTTGGTTAGTGGTAAAAAAAGGTGGACACCAACAGTCACGAGAGAGTGTGAGGCCACACGTTTAAAACCTGTTGAGTCATAGACCAAAGCCAAACATAGACTTGCATAATACAATTCCATAGATTTAAATGATATCTCCTCGTCTGTCACCCCGGAAGAGTATAATCATATTATGATGTGTGAGATGTCAAAAGAGGCTTGGGATGTCCTTGAACTTACTCCTGAGGTAACTAGCATTGTTAGGGCGTCTAAACTCCAAAACCTTACAACCCAATTTGAGACGATTACGATGTTACAGAGTGAGTCGTTTGATGAATTTTACGCTAGATTGTCCCGTATTATTAACTCGTCATTTAACTTATAAGAGAAAACACCCGACAACCGAGTCATAAAGAAAATCATAGTGTCGTTGCCCGCTAGATTTGATCCAAAGGTGATCATTTTAAACTCTTTGGGTTCACTTGACTCAACAAGACGAGAAGAGATTGTAGGTAACCTACAAACCTATGAGCTTGACATGTATACCTCCAAAAAAGTGCCAAAGAAAGAAAAGAGCATTGTTTTGAAATTGCGAAAGGAGGAAATAAAAGTTTCATATGATGATGAATCCGACACCGATTTCGAATATGTGGCCTTGTTGGCAAAGAAATTAAAAAAGTTTCTTAAGTTCCAAAAGAAATCGAAAGATGCCAAAAGACTTGAGAAATTCAAAAAACAACAAGTCCGGTCACGTCCCTAATAATCGAAGTGATAACGATAAGAGGGATGAGTCGAATAGGTGTTTTGGTTGTGAAGGTTATGGCCATAGGGTAGAGGAGTGCCCCACTAGACTTAAGAAGGAGGGAAAGAAATCGATTGCATATAACGACACCCTTAGTGAGAGTGAACCAAAATAGAGAGAGGAAACCCCCATTAAGCGTAACTATACCGCGTTCTTGGTTTATAATGTGAGCAACGAAAATAAATATTCTCATGAAGATTCTCATGTGAATGACACTTTTGAGGCCATAGTTTGTGAGTCCCAAGTGAGTGAGGGTGCAGAGATTAAGGATGATGATGTGGAGGAAAATGAGTTACAATTTTCCTTTCGTGTATTGTATGAAGAAACGATGAATGTGAAAAAGTCAAAACTTGAAGTTGAATGCTAAGTTGAAAGAACGTGCCATAAAAAATAACGATGCTTGATTGAGGATCTTAGGGCATAGGAGAGGTCTCTTTGGGAGAAACTAGAGTATATTGAGGGTGAGAGAGATAGTCTTCATGGTTTTATGGAGGCTATGAAGAATGATATTCTAGAGTTTGAAGAGTCTAGGCATTTGCTCGAGTCTAGAATTAGTTATCTTGATGAGAGATTAAGATATTCTGGTAAGGTGAAGTTTGATTTGGAGACTAGGTCAAAAAAGTTATATAGGATTTTAGGCACCGTCCAAATCAGAGATGATAAGTGTGGTATAGGCTTCGATGATCGTATTTCTCCAATTCCCAAAGACAATACCATACGTGTGACAAAGCCAACTAGGAACGTTAGGAGATGTCCACATTTAGGCAACATGTCTCGTCGTGTTTACACTTGCACTCATTGCGTAGGGAAGGGTCACCTTAGTCATTATTTTTATGACATTAAAAATGCTCCTAAGAAGTTTAAGAATAAATTCGTTTCGATTCTCAAAACCCCTGTGTCATTACAAACATACTTGGGTTAGGAAATCAGACTTAGAGGCTTTTGGAATTGAACTTCATGACTCTCGTTTGCATACACATGATACTTCTCATTATATTTCTTACGAATGATAATGTTAGGATGTTTGTTATACACTAGCTTTGCTTTATGATGTATCTTTTCTAGTGGTATGGCATGTTTATCTTTTGTATTACATTTTTTTCCTTTTATTTGAGTCTTATTGGAAAAATACAACAAGATTTTTGGTTTTATATAATTTTTATAAATACAAAATGATTTTGTTTTGGGGTCAAAAATATTTTTAAAAAACATAAAATGATTTTCAATTATCTTTTGTATCGTGAGTTTACACTTAATATGGCATATTATTATGCTTGGACCCCCATCATTCCATATTTACCCGTGGCTAGTACATTTGGTCATATTTTTGGATACAACGATTGATCTTAACCATTTGTTTAATGGGGTTGTTTAGAAGCTTATTTGTATTTTGATTTAATTATGCATATAGCGTTGCACCCATGCATGAGCTTATATGAATGTTTGACTTCTCATGCATATTTGAGTTTGGTGAGACATTATTCTCTCTATTTTTTCATCTTATCGCATATTAGACTTAGGAGGAGTTGTGCATGTAAGAACCATTGCCTGTGAGGATTTATATTGCAAAATAAAAAAATAATGAGTGTTCACAGGAAAGGGCTGTGAGGGGCATGTAAACTCGTTGTGAAATCCACCATTTAAAAGTGCCCAAGAAAAAATCAAGGCAATAACAAGAAAAATATGACAGAAAGATGCCAATAGGAAATCTTTTAAAAAGAGAAAATAGATCTTCAAAGGAAAAATGAATTGAATAGAATTATCAATTATGAGGGAGATTTAATTGAAGATCAACGAGTTTGCATAAACAAGTCTTAGGTTGAAAATAGTCGTGTCATGACACTATTGTTTGGTAGAATTGTTAAAATTCTAGACTTGTGTGCGTGAAGTTTATTTTTTTCATTAAGTTCAAGTTTAATTGTCACATATGGCTAAAACATAGTTTGGTGATATTTAGCAGTCTATTAGAACTTCTCGAATGTATATTTGTGTATGGATTACGATTCATTTGTGTTAGTTACACCCATTCATTCCATTCTATGTTTGAGCAGATTGATACTATGTTAATGTGTAACTCACATGTTTTGTTTTTGAGTCTATTTTACTATTGTTTTCATAATGTCAGATTGTTTTATTAGATATTCTTATCACTATGGAGTTCATAGATTGTTTTATAGATGGAATTGAGAAATGTTTAAGTCGTTAGAACGATATATCCATGTCAAATGACCTTCGCGTGACATTAAGTCGATGTACAGGTATGGTAGCTAAATGGGTCATTAGAAAGGAGTTTTGAACGAGGTGAAAATGTTTTGGGGAATTAGTAGAGAGATCTTACATGGTTCGAACGACATCATTATATCATTTGAACAACCTCTCATATCGTTCGAACAACCTATTTGGTTTTTGAGATTTTTTATCTATTTCAGTACCTGCTTATCATATCTTCAGATATTACACTGATTTGGTACTTCTGGATAGCTTTGGATAATTTATATGCAACTAGTTCTGATTATTCATGCTTAATTATTACACTGCATTATTGTTTGAGATTATGCTCAGTAACATCATTTGATATTGATGAATTCTCCATGTGATTGATTACAAGCTATGATTTGGCATATTCTGATTATTATTAGCTAGTTCACCATGTTTATCTAGATATGCTTCATGTTATACTCATTCTAGATAGGCTTTTATATATTTTTTTTTCTCACTAGTTGTCTATTCAAGACAAAAAAAGGGGAGAGATAGAAATGTGATGTAGGTGAGATTTTTTCTAGTATTTTAAAATTGGTATCATGTTGTTTATATATCATTTGTTCCTCCACAATTCACATGGTATTTTTTTGTTTCATGTGTGTTTTGATTCTTTAGAGATTCGAGATTTTACGACTACATCACATTCAGAAAGTTCATGCTCGTCGGTCGTCCTACATTTGATAGTCCATGTCTTGTTTTTATTCTTTTTGGTTTATGAGATGGGATTACGGTCATATGGCTTGATGGCCCATCTTAGGCATTTCAATTTTAGGTTTTGTTCCAAAATATCCAAAGGGAGAGATTTGTAAAGACAAATTTCCAAATAGTGTCAATTTGTATGTATTGGCATTATTCCGGACAAAAGCCACTTTCAGTCATAGGATAGGTTTTATTTGTCATGACTAAGCCTATGATGTTGAGGTGAAGACGTAGAGGCCAAGCTTTAAAGATAGATCATGTCGTAGTTTTGGTGCACGTTTCACGTCTTCAATTGATTTTTTGAGATTCTCTCAAGTATAGATGCATATTGGTTTATGGATACTCGGTAAATATTTTCAAATGATGTTAGTTTATTTAAATCAAATTTTGAAATGTTTTAAAATGATTTTTCGGAGTTAATTTGTGTTTAGAGTCGTATGAAACACTTCCTTGAGTTTATATGGTTCAAATGACTTCAGCATTCGTTCAAACGACATTGGAGAGTCTTTCAAATGACATGGAAATCTCATTCAAATGACATGCTGTGATCATTCAAACAACATGATGATCTCATTAGAACGATGCATCGACTCAAAGTTTATATTTAAGGCGTCTTTTGCTTAGAAAATCAGGTGTGCAGAACATATAGAACTAAACAGAACCCATACGTTTTTTGCATTTGTTTACCAAAGGTTTCCTAAGGTAAGACATCCTTTGTGTTTACAAGATTCCAGTTTTACATAACCATATGTTATGGAGATCTTGTGTTTGCACCATTGTTTCATTCTTATTTATTTTAAGAACCTATTTTGGCTAGTGGACTCCGTACTAGCTAATTGACGGTTGCTGAGTTTGTATCGGTGGATATCGAGGTACGCGTGGACTCATGTGATGTGGACCTGGCGTAAGTGGACTCTTGCATTGCACTATAGAGGAGCAGTTGAAGAGAAAAAGAGGTTCTAAGACTTGTGGGGATCGATTCGTTGAGTAAGACTGTAATCTTCCTTTGTAAAATCGTATCATAGTGATCGTCTAGCCTGGGTCGTCTGAGGTTTTTTTCCTTAGTGATTTCCTCGTACATCGACATGTTATGTGAGCATTCTTTACTTTATCATGCTTAATCACACCGATGCATGTTTAGGGTTAAGAAGATAAAATTATCCTAATTAGTTTGGTTCACAAAATTGGTTCTTAATAAAATTGGAAAAAGGGTTTTGAAAAGAAAAATTATTTTCACCTAAAGGACACACAAATAGTGGGACCCCATCTCGTTTACATGGTATAACAATTTATCGTGTGGGAAAATCTCTAATTTTAACAATTGATCGACCTATTTTTCAGTAACTTCTATTTTGGTGCCATGCATGTCAAGATAGTTACCCATTTGCTCAATAAATGGTAGAAGGACAACGAGACCACTTGTGATTTCATTATTTGGTGCAACAATGAGAAGCTTGAGGTAGTGTATTATAATTAGCAAACTGCCATAACCACACTGATAAGCGGATTACAATCGATAAAATTATTTTAACCGCTGGCTAAGGATCCACCCAAGACTATGACAAAACTCTTGGCTAAAGTAGACAAGATCATGAATGCCAAGGAGGCCATGGCGGCCAAGGAAACGAATCGTCCAAAAGAAACGTCCATTAAAGGTAATGAGAAGAAGGACCAGAAAGATAAGAAAGTTAAGAAGCTAAAAAAGTACGATGAGAACACCCTTTTGACCATTGGTATTAACCACATCCTTGAGGAAGTCAGTGGAAGAAAAGACCTTAGGTGGCCGGGGAAGCTCAAGGCACTCGTAAATCGGCATGATAAGAGCAAGTATTGTGAATTTCACAAGGACCATGGCCCCAACACAAAAAGTTACATTTCCCTCAATAATGAGATTGAACGCCTCATCAAAAAGGGTAAACTGTTTAGGTACATGGACAGTAATGCCCGACCAGATTTGAACTAGCGTAATGTCGGAAGACGAACAGAATCCTCAAGTAGGAAGGGTGATGAAAAGAAAAGGAAACGGGATAATGATTCAAAAAAATACAAAATCTTCCAAATAAACCCAATGAGCCAGTCCACGAGGTCAAAATGATCTCCTTCAAATGTCATTTCATCACCGGAGGACATGCCGGAGGAAAAGATGAATTGACCGAAAGGAAGGCTTATCTGAATGAGGAAAAAGCTTGTGCTTATATCAGGTAGATCAACCTAACATACAATGTGGATACTCATCCCAGAAAGGTAAATAAAGATCACCTCATTTTTGGATTTTTTAAAGATGATTTATCTGGAGTTTTATACCCTCATGACGACCCTTTAGTCGTCTCCACGATGGTCCACGAAAGCAAAGTGGCCAGAATCCTCATCGACAATGGCAGCTCTATAAATGTTATGTTTTACAATTATTTTTGAAAATCAAAGCTCCAAGACAACAAAATAATGCCCTATCATCGTCCTTTCATCGGTTTCTCAGGCAATAAGGTGTACCCCTTGGGAACTATCGAGTTAGACGTCATAGTAGGTGCTTGGCCGACGTGCTGAACAAAAATTTAGGGATTTTTTATCCCGAACAAAAACATTGTTTTATCTTATAACATCATCTTGGTTAGAGTTGGATTGAAAAAATTTGAGGCAGTTCCTTCCACAATTCACCACTACTTGAATTACCCAACCCATTATAATAGGCGTGGTCCATAGAATACAAGTAGAGGATTGCGAGTGTTACAACATTTCAACTGCCAGGAAGAACAAAAAAAGTGGACTACCATTTAACATATTGAGACGATTGATACATAAGACGAGGAGAAATTGGTTAGGGATAAGTGGTTGAAGAAATCAAAATTATTGTACTTGATGAAGAACATCGCAAAAAGGTTGTCCAAATTGGGTCGTCCCTAGACCCGGGGTTGAAGAAAAATTTGCTCAACTTCCTCTGACAATGTAAGAGCGTGCTTGCATGGAACTATGAAGACGTGCTCGAGATCAACACATAATTCATATGCCACGAATTAGGTATAGTGGAAGGTGCAAAGACGGTCGAGCAGAAAGGGTGGGTTTTTTATGCCGAGAAGAACATGGAAAACCAGGAGGAAATTCAGAAGCTGCAGAAGGCCAACTTCATAAAGGATGTTAAATACTCTTATTGGCTTGCCAATGTGGGAATGGTACGTAAAAAGAACAACAAGTGGAGGATATGTGTGGACTTCATTGACTTGAATAAGGCATGTCCCAAGGATCACTATCCCTTGCCCATAATCGACCAGTTAATTGATTCCACTTCGAGTCACGATCTGCTCAGATTTATGGATGCTTATTCCATATACAATCATATCAAAATGAAACCATCAGATAGAAACAAAACATCATTCATCAAAAGTAGAGGGACCTACGGCTATAACGTCATGCCCTTCGATCTAAAGAATACCAAAGAAATTTATCGGAGGCTGGTGAACAAAGTTTTTAAAGATCAAATTGGGAATAATTTAGAAGTATATGTTGATGACATACTCACCAAGAGCAAAACGGTGGCCGACCATGTAAAGGACTTACACTAAACCTTCAATCGGTTGGAGAAGCATCAAATGAAGCTTAATCCAACAAAGTGCATGTTTGGGGTGAAATAAGGAATGTTCTTGGGCTTTATCATCAACCAACGAGGGATCGTGACCAATACCAAAAGGATCCAGTCCTTGATTAACATGCATTCCTCGATGACGAAGAAGAAGGTGTAAAAATTGACAGGATGTGTTGTCGAGCTCAACAGGTTCGTCTCTAGAGCCATTGACAAATGTATCCCTTTTTTAAAGTCTTAAGAAAAATTTTTGAATGGAATGACAAGTGTGAAACTGCATTCTTAGAATTAAAACTATATTTGGGGTCACCACCTCTTTTATCAAGACTAATCTTCGGAGAAAAACTCTACCTATACATGGTCATATCAAAATCTGTTGTTAGCTCGGCTCTGGTGAGACAGGAAGAAAGGATAGAGAGGCCCGTATATTATACTAACAAATCATACCTAGGAAAAGAGATTTGGTATCCCAGTCTAGAGAAATTAGCCTTTGTGCTAATTGAGGCTTCGAGAAGGATGAAGTCGTACTTTCAAGCCCATACTATTATTATCTGTACAGATCTACCTTTATGGAAGATCCTTCATAGACCTGAAAAGTTAGGACAAATGATGGGTTAGGAAGTAGAACTAGGAGAATACAACATCCAGTACGAGCCCAGAATAACTATTAAAGGCCAAGCCGTGGAAGACTTTGTTGCTAAATTCTTATACGAAGAGAAACCTCTCGAGAAGATTCCTTCAGGAGAGAACTCAACAATCGTGGCAAAGAAGCCTTCTATAGAAAAGAGCTCAATCGTGGATGAAACCGACCAGACTTTTCCAAAAAAGAACTCACCTATTAGAAGGAAGGATAAGACCACCTCAGGAGGGAGCTCAATTATGCTAATGTCAAATCCCAATAAGGATGTTCTACAATCGTTAACCAGTCAAGAAAATTTTGCGCATGAACAAGAATAGCTAATAAAGTTATGCAAACATGGATAATTAATCATAGGAGAACTTGGGAAAGAAATCTCAGTCTGGAAACGATTTGTGGATATCTCATCTTGCACTACAAGCAGCGGAGTAGGTCTTATATCATCACCATGTCAGATGAGATATTTGTGGAATTTATGCTACGATTTTAATTCGATGCCTCCAACAATGAGGTTGAGTATGAAGCACTCATACCCGGCTTTAGATTAGCTCCATCATTGGGATCTGAGCAAATTTTAGCGCATAGTGACTCTTAATTATTGGCCAACCAATTACTCAGAGTGTACGAAGCCAAAAAAGAGTCCATGGTCAAGTACTTAGCCAAGAAAAAATAGTGGTTGATAAAACTTCCAGTGATTAAGATGCTGAGAATCCTTATAATGGAAAATACTCGGGCAGATGCGATGGCACGTTTAGTGATGATACGAGGAATCGTCCATAAGACCTTCTCGTACCAGCAGGTCAAGAGTGATGTGTGTGTTAAACACGAAAAGCAAGCAAACAGAGAGAAGACGAGATATAGAGTGGTTCAGCCTCTAAAATAGGCCTACTTCCACTGTGTTGCTCCGTTCTCATTATGTGCGTTGCATTGTACAATATAATCATGCCTATAGAGGCTTACAAGTATGAGAATAAAGGAGAGTACATGACAGTATCGGAGATTCCGATGAGCCCGTGAGGTGGCTGTGATGCAGATTCTAGTCCTCCAAAGCTTATGTTGGGGTGATGTAGAGAGAATCTGTGCTGTAGCGCCTCAGGTGTGTCTGGAAAAACCTCTCTCTCTTTTCCAGGTGTGGTCCTCTATTTATGAGGAAGTGAGTTGAGTCACGTGCCCTGAGCACATGGCGTATACCAAGTCTGCAGTAGATGTGGATGAGGGCGTGCGGCCCATAGAGTAGCAGCGCTGAGCTGTTGGAGGGGGACCGCGGACCCTAAGCTGGGGTGCCGCGGCCTCTGATGGAGAGAGCCGCACCCTATAGGAGTTCTGACTGCGCCCTATAGGTGTTCTGGCAGCGCCTTGAGTGAGGTACCGGCCGCGGCCTATATGGCCTGAACGCGATTGTAGAAGTACTGCCACGGCAGGGTGCTATACTTGTACTATCAATAAGCCCCCAAGCCGTAGTGCCAAGGGAGATATATTGGGACTGAGGCTAAATAGCCTAGGTGTCGCGGTGCTTCCAAAGCGACGATTCGTCTTCCGCGCTCCCTTATATAAATTATTTCTGGCCGTGGACTTCATTACGTTTCTAAAACTTTTGAGAGCAAATTGAGGGAAAATCTTGTTCTTCCTTTCTCAAGCATTTTTCGGCAGCCTTCCAAGGTGGTTTGAAGCTTCGTGTGTTGTTTCCAAGGTGGTGTGAGGCTGAGCATCGCAGATTTCTTCATTTCCAGGTAATCTTTCGATCAATAGACTTCGTAGTTTGCATTTCTTTCCAGTTTTTTAATAATCGAACATCTGAATCGTACACCAGACCTATTTCTAATCTTCATGAACAAACTCTAGCTGTTTGATAGGAATCTAGGGCTTCAATTTAAAATCTGCTTATTCCCTCAGAATTGAACACATGAATGCTGAGTACCTAATAATTGCTAGGATAAATCTTCATATGCTGAACTGAGACCTAAGTTTGATAATTGTTAGGATCCTCGAGATGCCATGAAAATCATATAACTGTTCTTGATGTTCTTGATGCTTTTCACCAAGTTCTTCATATTTTGCGAATTTTGATCTTTAAAATGATTAAACATTATATACATCAACTGTTTTAAGAGTAAAGCCGCGGCATGATGCCCCAACTTTAATCTATTCCCATTTTGGTCCTTGTGGCATACCGTGGTCGTCGGCCGTGGTCTCTTAAAATCAGAGATTTTCCTTTTCAAAACAAGAGTAGATAACTGCAGACATCTTAAAAACGACAGTGGACATTTATTTGTTGGAGGGAGAGGCCGCGAATTTATAAAAAATACCAGTAATGTTGAACCCCGTTCTGGAACCAAATCGCGGCGTTTAGTAGGCTGGCTTAGGACCTTTAGGATGATTTATCCTCCTTGGTTAGATGAGGGTCGCGCCCTTTGATATGGAGGGTTAGATGGTCACCCTTTTAGGTTCAATCAATATGTGGCAATTCATGTAAATAATCTTTCCGCGGCTTCTTGGTCTTTTCCAAACCATCATGGCTGCGGCGCCTAACTGCGGACTCTGCTTTTCAGGTACCGCTGCAGCCATATGAACTTTGACCCAGACGAGTTTTTGAGAGTCTTTTGGGCGAAGCATTTTGGGGCCTCTCCTCCTGAAATTTCTTCCGTGCATCCTCTAAGGTCAATAGGCCCTTGCAAATTAAAAGATTGCCCGAACTGCATCAGACTCGACTCAGACTCCGCGGACTCCGCATCTGGGAAGGCCTTCCAATCTCCACTGATGGAAGAGGAAGCCAACTCAAGTACCCATCCCATGGGTGAAGGAGATATTGTCGCGGTTGCTAGAAATAAGCCTAGAGGTACATCAGGGAGGGCTGAGAGACCCTTGGCCGCGCTTGGTATCCGCAGCTTAATGACCCAAAATTGGGTTGAGCAGGTGGCTGAGGCCTTCGAATTTCTAGAAGATTTAACGTTTTCAGCCCCTTCCGCGAACCAAAGACCGTGCACGGTTCTATCTGATGACGGAATTTGCTTCCCCCTGCACGCGTTCATTTACGGGCTGCGGCTACCTGTCCCAGTTCCTATCCGTCGTCTTTCCAGACAATGAAACTAGCCCCAACCCAGTTAGATCCCAACGGTTGGAGAGTTGTTCTTGCCGCGGTCGTGCTTCGGGAGAACTTGTTCAAAAAGGACATTACTCCCGCGGAGTTTTTTCATTTCTACCGCCCAAAAGAGAACTCCGTAAAGTTCGCAGGATACTACTACTTTTCACTCCGCGACAGGAATGAAACCCTTTACACTGGGAGGCCGACCAGTGTAAAAAATTGGAAAGGAAAGTACTTCTACATTTTTGGAGAAGGGTGGGAGTTACACCCTGAAGATAATGAGAGGGAAAAGTCATTTCAAATGCCGCGGCAATGGGGAACTCCCTCCAAACTAGGTAATTTTTAAATGTCCGCGTCCCTTCCGCATATTTTGTTAAATATCTTCTAACCTTTGGATTTATTCTTCTTTAGTCCTTGATAACTTGACTTTAAACAAAAGGCAAGAAAAGAGGGTTGCTAAGGCATCGGCGGTACCTGCTGAACACAAGAAGTTCAGCACACTAGTTACATCAGCGAGCATATTCGAAGCAGGTTTCTTTCCCAATAAGTCAATTCCCCAGCAAATGGCCGCGGAAGGTAACACTAATATTCCACGGAGTATAAAATATTTCTGCAATTTTTGTTCAAATACTTGTGTTTACAGTTGCTTCTCTTTTTTAGGTGAGGAAGTTGATAGGGAGCTGCTGGCTGCGCAGCTGGCAGAGATGGATGAGGACGCGATCGTCCTGAATAATACTGCGCGAAACAGAAAAAGGAAGAGGTCCAAAGCCAAGGGATCTGCCGCGGCCCCCTCTGGAGATAAGGCCACTGATCCTGTCGCGGATCAGGTGGTTAATGATGAAAACCCTGCGCAGCATGAACACTTTGATGACGACATAGGGGAAAATTTGGCCGCGGCTGGCCTGATGTCAGCTGAAGTCCCCCTTCGATCGTCCTCTCCTCCATCGCCAACTGTAGTGGCGGTTAACGCGAACTTGCCACCTCCCCAATTCCGCGGAGAGTCCGGTCCAGACGGTAGACCAAGGCCTCAATTAAGGCGGCCTGACCCCAATTCTTCCTGGGACACTACTGCGAAGGCTGTGCGGAGAATGAAGCGAGCCTTGGATGCCGCGGACCTTGACAGGCTGGTTGGAGAAGATCATGAAGATCTGGAGGAATGTGGCCTCCACAGCCTTCTAAGGGTACGTACTAGTCATTTAACTTTGCATCTCATATTTTTCTGTAATTTTGCTAACGCATTTTATTTCATATAGGTCGCTGATGTGATTGTGGTCCAGAAGAGGAAGTATGAGGCTTTGTACAGGCTGAAAGAGGCCGAGAAGAGTGCTCATGCCGCGGACTTGCAGTCTGCACGGACCTCTTCTTTTGAGGCAGGTAAAGAGTCCGCTGCCGCGACCCTCCAGGCAGCCTATATGAACTTGGAGAAGGCCAACAAGTCCAGAGAGGAAGCGGAGGAGAATTTTAATCAAGCCGCGGAATCTCTGAAATCCTCACAGGCCCAGACAGTCGAAGCCGCCCGTATTGCAGAGATTGCAAATACCAAGCTCGCCCTCCTCCAACAGAAATATCAAGAGTTAGAAGCCAAGTCTGCTCAGAAGGATGAAGCTCACGCCGCGGCAATACAAAAGTTGGAAGTTGATCATGGCGACGCCCTCCAGCTAGCCATAAATCATGTCGTGGAGTCATTCAAAGGCTCCAAGGATTTCTTCCTCATTAACAACAGGGCATACCTCTGCGGCTACCAAGAGCTGCGACAAAGGTTTATCAGGAGGTTCCCTGAGGCCAAGGAGGAGGTCCTTTCCTGGAAGTTAAGTGATGCCGAGCATCAAGAGAGCATTGCTGAGCTTAAGGCCGCGGAAGAAAAGAGAGAAAGGCTTAGGGCAGAGGCAGAGGCAGTGGCTGAGGACGGAGAGACAGAGACTGCCACGGGCGGAGAAGAGGCTGGCGATGATGATGACGCAGGCTCTTAAATTCTTAATTTCTGTTGCATCATCAATATAGGGCTGCGTCCCTCTTTTTGTAATCTTAAACTTCTGTTGTGGCTGCGGCCTCCATTCTGTAATCTATGGCTACTAATACAAAGGTTGCGGCCATATTTTTATCACTGATTGACTGCTTAATATTCCTTGCTTTTCTATATTGCATGTTTTACATTGCCTGCTATAATGAATGGTTGCACGTTACTGCCTCATATTTGCAACTTGCTTTCTGTATTGAATGAACTTGTAGGACTTGTAGCTAGGTCCGTGGCAGCAGAGTATAATTTGATGCAATCTTGTGCTCTTATTAATCATCTGCGGTATCCTTATCACTTTATGGCCCCTTTTTGTTCTGGCTGACTATACCATGAGCATTCGTACTTTGTCTAACATTGGAGCAAGTTCCTTTCCGCGGACAATTAATTCTTTAGAATGTGGCCTTTTTTGTTTTACCCTTGCACTTTTCACTGTAGGGATGTGATCCCCCAAGCCGCGGTGCCAATGAAGTATGGTTTTGGGGCTACGGCTTAATTTCTTCAATTTTTCGTAGAAGCCACGGATGCCTTTTGTTATCTATTCGTTTGCCATGTAGAAATAATGAATAGATTGATGCCGCGGTAATTTGAACGAGGGAAAATATTCTGAATTCAAGTCCACCTCAGCGACTCTCAGTCGCGGTTGCTTTAATTGAATCTGAATTCAAGTCCACCTCAGCGACTATCCGTCGCTTTTTCCATTCAGCTGTGGAAGGTTGCCATCCAGCGCTAGGGCAGCGGTGGATGAGGATGCCGCGGCATCTACTTGACTGCTGACAAGATAATGAGGCTGCAGAACCTTGCCCTTGGGAAATCGAGGCCATCCTTCTGTAGGTTTGACATGCTTCATGATCATAGTAACAGAGCCTCCTATAGCCGCTTCGATTATCTTTCGCGGCTTTCCTTTAGTCGATCTTGGGACACTATGAAGCCTCCCCAGGCTGAGTTATGTTATTAAGCCTCCCACAGTTAATATGCGAGACACTATCAAGCCTCTCCAGGCTGGGTTATGTTATTAAGCCACCCACAGCTAATATGCGAGACACTATCAAGCCTCTCCAGGCTGGGTTATGTTATTAAGCCACCCAGAGCTAATATGCGAGACACTATCAAGCCTCTCCAGGCTGGGTTACGTTATTAAGCCACCCACAGCTAATATGCGAGACACTATCAAGCCTCTCCAGGCTGGGTTATGTTATTAAGCCACCCACAGCTAATATGCGAGACACTATCAAGCCTCTCCAGGTTGGGTTATGTTATTAAGCCACCCACAGCTAATATGCGAGATACTATCAAGCCTCTCCAGGCTGGGTTATGTTATTAAGCCACCCACAACTAATGATATATATAAAGCCATCCCTGGCTAGATATTATAAGCCTCCCGGCTCGATGACGCGTCCCAAAAAGCTAAGAACGGGCATTATAAGCCCCCGTGGCTAATGAGAGCTCCTTGAATCCTTAAATGCTTTTGCGGATATGGTCATCATATGATAAGATGTAGTTGCACATTGCGAGGGGAACTTCTAGGCTAATGAAGGTCGTAACCCATCCATAAGTGCATCCCGAAGTAGAATAATCCTTCGAGATAATTTTATTATATTTCTTCTGGAATCTGTTTAAGACAAAAAGTCTTTTTGTGAGATAACAGGTTATGAAACCAAGAGAAATATCAGATATATCTAAGCTTTCTAGTTCATATATTTATATATGTATGCTACAGCTAATGACTTTGTTAACAAAGCATAAAGTCTTGAGTATTAAGGCTACAATGAGCTTCATAAAACATAAACAGAAATAGTTGAAATTAGAAAGACTAAGGATGAGATGCGACATGCAGCCTTCGCCAGGTCTGGTTGAATCCCTTATGCATTCTTCAAGAATCGCTGCAGCATCCATTGCCCAATTAGCCTTTCAACTTCATCCTTCAGAGCATAGCATTGCTCTGTGTCATGGCCATGGTCCTAATGGAATTTGCACCAGGTAGCTTTGTTCCTCTTGTCGGGTGGAGCTCTCAATTTCTCTGGCCACCTCAAAATCTTTTCCCCTTTGATGAATTCCAAGATCTCTTCAATCGGGAGGCTCAACTGAGTATAGACACCCGACTTTTTCTGCCTTTTTTGACCTCTGACGGTTGATTCCGCGGTTTCATTTACTGCCGCGGCAGGCATGGTTGGTTTTGCTATTTCCTCCACTTCCGCGCCTATGTTTTTAGATGTCGCGGCCTCCAGCATTAGCACCCTCTGAGTTAGAAAATTGACCTGGGTCTGAAGTGAGGCGCGGCTGTCATAGAGGTGATTAAGGTGATTGTATAGTTGCACAATCTCATCCTTGACTTCTGCACTCCGGCTGGATTCTCCTTCCATATCTGTTTTTGTTAGTCTTTATAAAGTATATAGAATATGACTGCAAACTGATGATACGAGGAATCGGCCATAAGACCTTCACGTACCAGCAGGTCAAGAGTGATGTGTGTGTTAAACACGAAAAGCAAGCAAACAGAGAGAAGACAAGATATAGAGTGGTTCAGCCTCTAAAATAGGCCTAAGACCACTGTGTTGCTCCGTTCTCATTATGTGCATTGCATTGTACAATATAATCATGCCTATAGAGGCGTACAAGTATGCGAATAAAGGAAAGTGCATGACAGTATCGGAGATTCCGATGAGCCCGTGAGGTGGCTGTGATGCAGATTCTAGGCCTCCAAAGCTTATGTTGGGGTGATGTAGAGAGAATCTGTGTTGTAGCGCCTCAGGTGTGTCTGGAAAAACCTCTCTCTCTTTTCCAGGTGTGGTCCTTTATTTATGAGGAAGTGAGTTGAGTCACGTGCCCTGAGCACATAGCATATACCAAGTCTACAGTAGATGTGGATGAGGGCGTGCGGCCCACAGAGTAGCAGCGCTGAGCTGTTGGAGGGGGACCGCGGACCCTAAGCTGGGGTGCCGCAGCCTCTGATGGAGAGAGCCGCACCCTATAGGAGTTCTGACCGCGCCCTATAGGTGTTCTGGCAGCGCCTTGAGTGAGGTACCGGCCGCGGCCTGTATGGCCTGAACGCGATTGTAGAAGTACTGCCACGGCAGGGTGCTATACTTGTACTATCATTTAGTATCAGCTACCTGCATATAATTGCATAGAATAGTCTTGGTGAAAATACTTACACATAGAAACATTGACGAAGAAGTGCCCAACATCATGGAAGTTGACCTCGACCCATCTTGGATGAACCCAATACGGCTTACATTGAGACCGATAGTGCACTGCCTGACCTAAAAGAAGCAAGAAAATCACGTTAGAAGGCAGCCAGCTACGTGTTGGAAGCCGAAGTATTATATAGGAGAGGATACATTATTTCACTAATGCGATTCATTCACCCAATCGAAGTGAATAATCTTATCAATGAAGTACATGAAGGGTGATACAGAGCACAGTCGGTGGGAAGATCATTAGTAAATCATGTCACTACGCAAGGCTAATATAGGCCTACCATGAAAGCGAATCGCACATATTATGCCAAAAAGTGCGACTAATGTCAGAAGTACGCCAGGATCCATCACACTCCAGGAGCCACTCTTATGTCGATCACATACCCATGGCCTTTTTTAATTTATGAAATGGATTTGATCGTCCCTACCTAAGTCGAGGGTAAGGTTCAAGTACTTGATGGTTACTATAAATTATTTTACTAAGTGGGTAGAAGCAGAACCCCTGGTATAGATGTCATATGAGAGAGTCTTCCAATTCATTTAGAAGAACATCATTTGTCGTTACGGTATGCCCTGTGCTTTCATTACTGAGCATGACACCCAGTTTAATAACCAATAGCTTGAGGACTATTGCATCCACTCAAAGATTCAGAAGCTACATTCTGCTCCATGACATCACCGGTGCAATGGCCAAACTGAGGTTACCAATAAAAACTTATTGGATGTAATCAAAAAATGGTTGAATGAAGTGAAAGAAAATTAGATCAACGAACTGCAGAGTTTCCTATGGGCTTATAGGACCACACCCAAAACCGTTACGAGCAAAACTCCCTACATACAAGCCTTCAGCACAGAGGCAGTAGTCCCAATCGATATCAGCCTTCCCAGCCATCGTGTACTCAATTTTAATTCACCACAGAGTGAGCTGATGAGAGGGTTGGACCTTGATCTTGTAAAAGAAGTAATGAAAAATTGAGCATTAACGGTATCTGCTTACCAGCAAAGGGAAACCTGATTCTACAATCGCAGGGTGGGGCCAAGCAGCTTGAAGGAAGGAGATTATGTGTTGAAAAAGGTCATCTATAAGGGGAACAAATTGGAACTCAATTGGCGCGATCCTTATCGCATCTAAGAATTCGTGGAACGCCGAATATTTGAGAAAATATTATCAGTAATGTAATGACAAGTTATCCATTTTCTTCGTTAATCATGCATTTCTTGTCTTGTATGAATAAAATTTTCAATTCTCAAACCATTCTTATCATTTTTATTCTTACGGTATGGGGTATGTGCATATTAACATTTGACATTAAACCTCCTATACAATCTCAGTACAATAGAGATTACGAACAAGAGGTAACAACATCAACATCATGTATGACTTCGTTGAATAAATAATTCAAGAACGAGAGCTCGAATTTCCTGTATGACTTCATTGAACAAACAAGTCATGAACAAGAAGCAAACTTCATGTACAATCTCGTCCTATGACAGATCGTGAATAAGAAGTACCCTTACCAAAGTAAAGGGATTCCCTGCTTTATAGTCGATTGAGATTCAACCATAATTTGACGCAAGGATAACCACCTTTAAAACTTTAGAATCGACCAAGGTAACTAGTGTTGACACGTAATTTACTTATTGAAGAAACGGGGTGGTCCCTATATGTGTTTCAAATCAAACCAATTTACATAAAAAATTATCCAACTTTTAATTAGCACCAAACCAAGTTGTGAAAACCACTTTTTACTTTATACCATTCTTATCTTGATTAATCCTAAACATGCATCTAGTGAATAAAGAAAGTAAATTAAAGTAAAGAATGCTCACAATGCTAGATGTACGAGGAAAAAATACAAGACGGGAAAATAAACTCGGACGACCCAAGCCAGACAATCACTATGAACAAAGGTTTAACAAAGACATATTAACCTTACTCAATGACTCGATCCCCACGGGTCTTGACGCTCCTTCCGATCTTCTACCGTTCTTTAATAGTGCCCACACAAAAATTTCATCTTCCACGATGCTCATCCACAACACTCGACTCCACGAATGTCTCCGTGTCCACCGAATGGCTTTGATACGTCTATGATGTCGAACAAGAAGTCCTTCTCTTTTCTTTACCGCAAAAACCTGATGTTCAAGTATAGAACAAACCTTCTTGGTGCAGCAAGATCACAAAAAACATATAATAGTGATACCTCGAATCTGTGCAAACTCTAAGGATGTGTTTAAGCTTTGAAACCTAAGAAAAACATGTGCAAAACTCGTACTGGAACCTAAAATATTTTCCCAGAATGCACACTCTTAAACTCTGACGAAAACAGGCTTTAAATAGGAATTAAGCATCGCCTCAAAAATTGTGTCACTCGAACGATATTGCCACGTCGTTCGCGCGACATGAGCATCTCGCTCGAACAAAGGACAGATGTCGTTCGAACGACAGTCCGGTCAGTTTGACTTTTTAAATTTTTGTTTAAAACGTCTCTTCCAAAAGAGATTCAATTAAGTCAAACTTTATTTCGAGCTTATCAGAATAAAATGTAGTTTAAACATTTAAAACACTTTTAAAAACATTTTAAAATAATTTTTCTTATAAAATTACATCCTTATCTTTTATAAAAATAATTATGAGCACCATTAATATACGCATTCATACCTGTGTGATCTCGGAATGCAATTAACTTTGAAGACGAATAAACTTGAACCAATTAAACTTCGGCATGATTAATTCTTTGAAGCTTTGCTGTAACATCTTCAATTTCTTCAATACGTCATAGACCAAGTGGGATCGTGACAAAATAAAATCTCCCTATGACATATTACAAACACAATTTTGTTCACGGAATTAAGTCAAAACAATACAGGGACTCAATTGGAAATTTATGTCCTTACAAATCTCCACCTTTGACTATTTTGGGACAAAACTAAACTAATAAAATGCCTAAGCCGGGTCGTCAAGCCGTATGACACCTAAATCCCATCCCGTAAACCCAAAATCAAAAATACAGGACACTGACTAGTATATGTAGCACCGATAAGCATGAACTGTCTGAATGTGATGTAGACTTGAAATATCGAATCGCTGAAGCATACCTACACACATGAAATAGACAAATAAATACCCAATGAAGTATGGAGGAACAAATGAAACCAATATATATATATCCAAAAGATACCAAACGACAATAGATACCAATATGAATAAACTCTGAAAAATCATTTGTTAAACAATTTGAGCAACAACATGATACCAATTTGTACTACTAATCTGTAATGCCAATGTGTAAAATATGTAAACAAAAACATGCTCAAATCTCCCCCTACATCACATACATCTCTCCCCATTTTTGTCTCGAATAGACAATCCGGTGAAAAGAAAATCCAATCAACAAGTATCTAGCATGAGAATATACCAATTTGATATTTGAAATTGCTAGCTAATCATGAAATAACCAGCTAAATATGATCAAGTAATGACAAATCACTAGCTAGTAAACCAAATGAATCACACTAAGAAAATAGCAAACTAATCAGTTTTGATAAACGGAATCATATGCAAAAATATCAATATGAGATAATATAACCTGCATATAAACTAGTTAGTCCAGAAAACTTCCAGCAGTACCAAAAATAACACCAAAATAAACCAGAGAGCTGCAAACCAATCAGAAGAAAAAATTCAGGCTGTCATTCAAATGAGCCAAGGACGTCGCTCAAACGAGACTTCGAGCGACATGGTAATGTCGTTAGAACGACTTCTCGCGACAGGTCATATTTTCCCAGTTTCTTAGAAATATCATATATTTTTGCCCAGTGAAAAAAATTCCAGGAAAAATAATAGTGGAAGGGATTGACAGCAGCAAAACAGTGCTAAAATATTATGCTTTTAACACAAAATGCAAAAATGCATAAAAACTAACAATGCGAGTTGCATACAAACATAGTACCGATGTGCTGAAACATGGTCATGGAATGTATGGACGTGAAACTACAACAAATGAGTCACAATTACAACACATCGAAAAGATCAGGAAGCTCTAATTGATAGCAATAAATCATCAAACTTTATCATAGCCATATGACAATTTAAGGAGCGAGCTTAATGAACTAAACAAACTACATGCACACAAATCCAGAATTTTGACGATTCTACAAACAATAGCGTCAATTTGCAATGTTTCAACATTAGGATTAGTTTTGCAAACCCGTTTAATTTTCTCCAACCAAACTCCCTCATAAACACACTTTTTCAAGTTCTTTTGAGGTTTCTAGCATTCTCAACGTAGAGAAAATCTTATTGGCCCTTTTTCTTAGCATATTGCATTTTCTTTTGGGCTCTTTTAAATGGTGGCTTTCACGGTGAGTTAATTTTGAACTCTCACAACCCTTTCCTATGAATCACTCATCATTTTTAATTAGTAACCAATTCATATCCTCACGGTAAATGATTTTTACATGCACACTTCTCCTTAAGTCTGCTTAAGCATAGATGACAAGATTGAGATAAGAACACCTCACTAAATTCAAATATGCCAGAGAAGTCAAACATCTATAAAAACTCGTGCATGTGTGCAATGTTGGCATATATACAAAGTTGAATCAAAATGCATATCAACTTCGAAATTACCCCATATAAACAATGGTTAAGATCATTCTAAGTTTCGATAATAATGACCAAATGTCCTAGCCACATGGATAATGAAACGATGGGGGGTCCAAGCACACCAATATGCCACATCAAATATGTAAACTCAAAAACAAAAATCGAAAATCTTTTTGGCTTTTCAAACATATTTTGACTCAAATAAAAGAAAAATCTTTTTGGTTTTTCAAAAGTTTTCTCAAAAACAAATTCTTTTTGTATTTTTCAATAGGACTCTAACAAATGAAAAACTATAATACAAAATGACACATATGTCACTATACTAGCAATGAATATATCATGAAGCAAACTAGCATATGACAAATAATATCATGCAAGCAACTATGCATAAGAAATAGCATGTGATGCATCATGTGCAAGCATGTGATAATCATCCAACCTAGCATTTAGCATCTCTAAAACGGATTCTCTAACCCAAACTGGTGTGTACCTAACAAAAATGGGTTTTGGGAACCGACGGGACACTACGTTTAAACTTCCTAGGTTCTTTTCTAAGATCATAGCAAAAACTCCTAAGGTGACCTTTCCTACCACAATGCGAACATGTGTAAACTCGACAAGGAACCAGACCTTTAGATTGACCTTTTCTAACACCCTCGAATGTGACTGATCCTCTAAAGCAAGTAATAGTTTTAGCAATAGCAACGAAAGCATTAGAACAAGATGATCCATTACCATCATTACACAAACTATTCGAGTCATTTGAAACACTTTTAAACTTCAAAACTTTGGACACAATCAAATGAATAGACTCCTCAAACTTTCGGGACTCCTTCTTTAAATTTTCAATTACCCCAGAAGGTTATCTCGCCCCCCTCAATATAAGAAAACTTATCCCTTAGAATCTTCTCGCGTGCCATAAAATCATTAATCGAATTATTTTCCTCAACGGCACAAACTCTAGAATTTCTCAAATCCTCTAACTCTTTTTCTAAAATGAGGACTCTATCATCACTCTCCTTTTTCCCCAATTTTAACATATTAAAATCATTAAACAAGGAACCAAACTTCTCACGACAAATATCTCTTTGAATTTGAAACGTTTGTAAATATTGAATCATATTTTTAAAACAGGAATTTTCTTTCTCCAAAACTTCAATACGTTTTGCAAACTTTAAACGTAAATGATGTAAATCGTAAAAGCTTGGAGAATACATCAAGATAAACCAAACACAGGAGAGAAAAAACAACACACGGGATCACAAAACAAATAAATTATGTTTTCTAGCTCCGATACCAATTCGAAGAAACGGGGTGATCCCTATGTGTGTTTTAAATCAAACCAATTTACACAAAAAATTATCCAACTTTTAATTAACACCAAACCAAGTTGTGAAAACCACTTTTTACTTTAAACCATTTTTATCTTGATTAATCCTAAACATGCATCTAGTGACTAAAGCAAATAAAGTAAAGTAAAGAATACTCACAACGCCGGATGTACGAGGAGAAAATCCAAAATGAGAAAACAACGTCGGTCAGCCCAAGCCAGACAATCACTATGAACAAAGGTTTTACAAAGAAAGATTAGCCTTACTCAATAACTCGATCCCCATGGGTCTTGATGCTCCTTATGATCTTCTACCGTTCATCAATAGTGCCCACACAGAAATTTCATCTTCCACGATGCTCGTCCACAACACTCGACTCCACCAATGTCTCGGTGTCCACCGAATGGCTTTGATACGTCTACGATGTCGAACAAAAAGTCCTTCTCTTTTCTTCACCGCAAAACCCTGATGTTCAAGTATAGAACAAACCTTCTTGGTGCATCAAGATCACATAAACATATAATAATGATACCTCGAATCTTTGCAAACTCTAAGGATGTGTTTAAGCCTTAAAATATTATAAAAACATGTGCAAAACTCGTACTGGAACGTAAACTGTTTTTCCAGAATGCACACTCTTAAACTCTGACGAAAACACGCTTTAAATAGGAATTAAGCGCCACCTCGAAAACTTTGTCGCTCGAACGAGATTGCCACATCGTTCGCGCGACATGATTATCTCGCTCGAACAAAGGACAGATGTCGTTTGAACGACAGTCCGGTCAGTTTGACTTTTTGACTTTTTGTTTAAAACGTCTCTTCCAAAAGAGATTTAATTAAATCAAACTCTATTTCGAGATTATCAGAATAAAATGTAGTTTAAACATTTTAAACATTTTAAAATATTTTTCCTTATAAAATTACATCCTTGTCTTTTATAAAAAAATAATTCTGAGCACCATTAATACACGCATTCATACCTGTGTGATCTCGGAATGCAATTAACTTTGAAGACGAATAAACTTGCACCAATTAAACTTTGGCATGAATAATTATTTGAAGCTTTGCCGCAACGTCTTAAATTTCTTCAATACGTCATAGACCAAGTGAGATCGTGACAATATAAAATCTCCCTATGACATATAACGAACACAATTTTATTCATAGAATTAAGTCAAAATAATACAGGGACTCAATTGAAAATTTATGTCCTTACACTTATCAAGTTGACAAAAACACTGGTAAAACACAGGTCTGGACAGCTCATGTTAGTCCACATTCAGAATTATTAAGAGTCAATAGGAAAATGGTCATAGTAAGCAAATAAACTATTTTTATCAGAATAGATAGCGAAATAAAGCCATGATCCATACGTGAAAAAGTAAACAAAAATGATTATGCCGTTAATAATCATGCCATTACATAATGAAACGCGTACAAAATAAACAAAAAGTTCATGTTTTACGTCACAAGTCAAAATAACCAAACATTAAATAAATCTTCACGAAAGGATTAGTCTGTAGAAGTCTTCTCATTATTGCTACTAGAAGGAAGGTTCAAATCAGAAGGTACAATCACGTCCTCACCGGTAGGCTCATCTATGGACATCATCTGCTCGGCTGCTAGGGTGGTAGTTTCATCATCATTACCCTGTTATTTGCTCATTACCTCAGCAACATCAGGGTAATGGGTTATCACTTTTTTCTTTAGCTCCTCATACCCATCCATAAAGAAGGCCACATAGTCAATATTATAGTTGGCCGAGGATTTATACTTGACCACGCATACTTTTTTAGTGGTAGTCAAAGTCTCTATGGCCTTTTTAAGATCTTGAGATAGTTGTGCATTTGTCTTAATAGGTGCCTCCAAAGCCTGATTCGATGTAGACAGTTATTTCTTAGCTTTATTCAAATCTTCCTCCATGCTCTTTAACTTAGCATCATCGGTGGTCTATTTATCACGAAGCTTGGCGTTTTCCTCTTCACTCGAGCTTAGAGCCACCGTTTTGGCCATTAGTTAGTCATTGCGATCCTGTATCTACTCACATACTTTTTTAAGGTCCTCAGAATTTTCCTCTCACTATGCCTTTAACTTCTTGTGCTCGTCTGCCAGCTCCTTGTAAGCGTAGCTATTACTCACAACTTTCTCCCTCAAAACTATGGATGTTGTAAAAATCTGTTAGCGAAAGCAACTAGGATAAGTGTTGAACAAAATAAAACAGCAGTACAAAAAATCTTACCACAAAAAGTGTATGCTGAATTAATGTCCATGGCGAATCAGGGTTATACTCTCTCAAAAAATTAAAGTCCTTACTATATCCATGATATCCCAACATATCGCTGGCATTATTAGCATGATGAAAAATAGATTCAGGATCATGCCTTAACTCATCAAAAGAAATCCCGTGCATCGGGTCATACTTAAATTCATTAACCTTTCCATAATGAGGAACATATCCCTCACCTAGCACCAACCGACGAAGAGGCCTAGATTCTATTTTCCTTGTCACCTTCAACATATTGTGACTGATAGGGGGCAAGAGTGTGCTTATCACCCATAGCAGGAACCTGGGAATACATGGGGGTCTTGCCCTTGGATTTTGCTAAGGAAGCGATCGCCTTATTAGTTTTCTTCCGAGCATTCTGCTCGGCTTAGCTCTTTTCTTTTTTGGCCTTATTTTTCTCGACGTCAACCCTCTTCTTCTCGGCACCTTCCCTATTTTTCTCTAGTCTATCTTTTTTTAGTGAGCAAGATCCATGGCTTTTCGATCGATGTGCTTGGAATCCATTCCAAAAAACTTAGAAAGAGGGTGGGAGGTGAGTGGAGATAGAGTTGGACTAGCAAAAAGATTAGCGATTTGAGAAAAAGTAGATAAGGATAAGATAAAAATGGAAGGCATTGATACTTGTATCAACTTTGACCTCGTCCTCTAAGTCAGTTACAGTTCCTAGGTTGGTCTTAAATAGTACTTACTCTTCCAGGGGAACAGTTACTTCCACTGGGGGAACTCCACTTGGACGAGTGTGGTATCAACCAGAGATGAACTTCTCGATAGAGAAGAAATCTGTAAATTTGGGGGGCTTTTTCACATAATATGATTCTATCAAATCCCTCATAGAAGTTGGTAATAGTCGGGACTCCTTCACTGAAATAAATAAAGGGGCTAGCATCAGATTATAATACATACAGATAACATAATTTGTGTAATAGTTTAAAATTTTACCTATTTTATTCGACCAGTTACATTCGTAAAGAATCCTATACGATCTATCATGTTCATGACTCCTAAACTCCAATTCACCTTTTGTGAAAACATACTGACCCTTCTAACTATGATTACTGGTTTGAATAACCATCACCGTCTTCAAGTGGGACTTCCTAGGAGAAAATTAGTAATGACTAGTGGCTTTGGCCTTGTCCTTTAGCCCCTGGACATAACTAGAAATGTCTCCTAAGAGATCCAATCGACTCACAGTTTTCCAGAACATCTTCTCTCCCAGAATAGTCATATAGGCGTTTTGAGGAAGTTGGGTTAATATAACACCATACCCACTAAGGAAAGACCTGATGATGGGGTGGAAAGGCAGTCTGAGTCCCACTTAGAGCGCCCATAGAGGAAGAAATATCTCATCCGGGTTTAAATTATCAC
Source organism: Sambucus nigra (assembly GCA_949130495.1). Classification (NCBI taxonomy): domain Eukaryota; kingdom Viridiplantae; phylum Streptophyta; class Magnoliopsida; order Dipsacales; family Adoxaceae; genus Sambucus; species Sambucus nigra. Next base: position 572,106,658 of record OX422212.1, read on the forward strand.
ATACTCTATCTTCACTGGTTAGGACACTAGTCTGGTTACTAATGGGAATATTGTATTTCTCGCTAAGATGATCAAGCTTGTCCTCAAGAATGTCACTAGCATACCATCCCATGTCATTGGCGGAAGGTTCATAGGAATCTGAAGAATTCATAGTACTATGATCCTCATCATCTTTCCCCTTGTCAAGAGGCTCATCTATAAGGGAAACAGAGGGGAATGGTCCCACACTCTCAGGCCTAACGTCATCAGCCCTGTCATACCTAACCTCCTCAGATGAGGACTCCAAATTAATGATAGACATGTAACAACCTGCGTAATTTTGGGGTATTTTAAATTAATTTCGATAATGTAGGGGAAAATAAAGTTTTTTATTTAATTATTTTTCTTGTTCAAAAATGTTGAGAATTATTTTTGAAGACGAGATTTTCAATCGGTTTCAAAATCGGAGTTAAAACTAATTTTTAAGTGATTTTTTTTACTATCCCTTGGTTTTATTTTAAGCTGGCAAATTCAAAATCCCTGAGGGCTCGATCGATTGACTCTAGGGGATAGATCAATCGACCCCAACAGATTTCGTGCGCAGCAAGTTTTTTTTGAAGAGTTTTGTTGGTTTATGTTTCTATTCTTTCGCCTCATAAAAAGAGGTCGTGGGAGACCTTTTCGAAACCATCTTTTACCACAAAAATATGCAGTAGCCTTTTCATATATTCCTCTCTTTTTATATACACATAGCCCCTTTATATTATCATATTCAACCTTTATTTTTGGAGGTGTTCTTGGGGCTATTTTGATGTTGGAGCTTGGAGATGATTTGTGGATCCTTATGAGATGATTTTGATGGTTTAATCTGAGTTCCTGGGCAGATTCATGTTAATTTCTTATGATGGTTTAAGGTATGGGGTTTTACACAATATGCTCTTAAATCTCTTGAGAGTTATTCCCTTTGATTTCATGTGATTATTGAACTCATATTTGAATTGCTAAATTCATTTGGAATCTGAAAATTATTATTGGAATCTGATTTTGATTCATGTGGTATTATATTTGTGTTGAGCATGTTGTCATGAGATTTTAATATGGCACAAAGGTTGGGCACCCGCCAAGATTCCAATTTTCGGCTACTTGATAAAGTATAGGCGCGGTATGGTGAGGCTTGTTGACCCAGATTATGTGTTGTTGAGAAATTATATTGATAAACTGCTTGTGAGATTGGCATTTGATTTGAATATTCGTACTCGTTTTGTTATGCTTTAGTCACCGCTAATATTTGTTGAGCATCTTTCCTGTCGTATTTTGTACTTCCCCATATTTTTTCTTAGTAGAATTTTAGCGCGAATTTGGGCGCTGTGGACTAATTGGAGATTGATTTTTAGCTTGGTTATATTGGGAAGAATATTTGAGAGTACAAAATGAGAAAATTTGCATTTTTTTGTTGTATAGAGCATTGGCGATTTATTTTATTTTGAGATAAATAGTTTCATTATTTCGAGAGACATTTCACTACACCAAAACTGTCGATCTGGCACGCTTGGATAAGGAGAATCTGACACGTTTTAAACTGTGCCAAAATTTGGCACGGTTTCTTAAAACTTTGGCACAGTTTTAAACTGTGCTAAAATTTGGCACGATTTTAAAATGTGCCAAAATCGTTCCAAATTAAAAAAGGTTAAATAAAATAAATAAAATACTAAAATAAAATACTTTTAATTTAGACTCACTCTCACTTCTCACTCTCCCGCCCACTCTTGACCCAATTCTCCCTCCCGCTCTTCACTTAATCTCGATTCAGGCCCTGAGACATATTCCCCACTCTCTTTGAAAGAAAAAAAACTAAAACCAAATCCTCTATCTCTCTACACTGCTTGCTCACGATCACACCATTCAGACCTCCCCGTCACTGTTCAGACCTCTCCATCGCAACACCGGTAAGAACAGAGGCATCAAATCATTTTTCGATCAAACCATTTCTGAGAACCAAACCATTTTTGGTCAAATCGTGTTACACCAAACCATTACTGAGAACCAAAACTCTGTAATGGTTTGTAATTTTTGATCCATTTCCGGTCAAATCATTTGTATAAACCATTTCCGGTCAATTTTTTTAATAATCTGTTTCGTAATTTTTTTTTACATATTTGTTATTGAGAACCCTCTGATTTGTCGAATGTTTAGTACATGTATACTATATATATTGAATATTCCCTGTTTATTACATGTATATTATAAGAATGTTTAGTTCCTTGTTCTCGTATGTTGCTATTTCATTCCTCTTTTGGTTCTACATATATTATAAGAATGTTTATGGGAAAGTCAAGTGTAAAAATAGCATTTTTATTAAAATAAAAAAATAATAATCAATGGGTTATTGTGTTAAGTCGTGTCAATCGTGTCTAATTGGCGTGATTTTTTATAATCGTGCTACTTGTGTTGGGTCGTGTTCGTGTTAGCAAAAAAAAACACGACATTGGGTCGGGTCGTGTTCATGCGGAATAAAATAGGGTCGGGTCGGGCCGGGTCCCAACATGGCCCATTAGCCCGAATTGACACCCCTAATTCAGGGTATCACAAATGCTAAAGCTCATGATGGGGGTGGTGGTTCCGGCTAACAGAGATCGTTGAATGATGGTGGCAGACATGTATGCTCTCCTCTCTAATTCACTCAGCGAAGATGAAACTTTGCTAAAGTCAGCTAAAATAATCCTAGCTCAATTTGAAAGCAGACCTGGATTTTCTCTTGTCTCATGGTATCAAATTTCATTATCATTTCACTTCGTTTCTTAGGGTTTTGGATAAAGAAAACATTGTGTTAATAAGGTTAATGAAAATGCAATGTGTGTTTTGATTTGATGTCAGGAAGTGATTACTATGAAGGATTTAGCGTCTCAGGTGGATGTTCGATTGTTAGTGTAATCGTTATTGGAGGAACATGCGCGATTCATCGTAAGATTGTTTTTTTGTGTGTGTTTAGATTATACATTATAGTGTAGTATATGATGGTATAATGATGAGGTATACAAATGGTGTGAAACAAGGAGGATTTCGTTTTATTTTTCTTAGCGCTATAACATTGATAGAAGAAAAATCACCATGGGGGTGACACTCAAATTGTTTTATTATATTTAGATTATTCATTGTAGCTTAGTATATGATGGTGCAATGAGGAGAACAGTTTAGGTCTTTATATGATTGAAATTGCATGAAACTTATCGGTAGAGGGGCATGGGGATTTCACATTCTTAAAACATTTTATAAGGCAGATTGTTGAACCCATCATGAACTTCGACATGTTGTTTTCCAAAGCCCCTTATGGCATAAAACTAATCTTAGGTTTGATTGAATGTTCCACTTCAAAAGCCTAACAATGGTGCCCGGGGTTCTGGAGCTACTAATCTTCCATTTTCTCTTTTAGTCTTTTTGTTTAGTTTTTTCCCCAAGATAAGTAGTTTTTGCCCCAAGAGCAATCAGAGGAATTTTATACATCTTGAAAAGAAATTTAATTCTTCTTGAAGTTGATTTCTTGGATGCCCCTCTAATATTCCAAACAATCGTATTTATCATTTAGACAAGGAGGAGAGGGAGTGATTGTTACCTTTAGAAGATGATCTAGTGGATCTCCTAAATAATGGATCTTTTATTTTTAGTTGTTTCTTCATTACATTAACTATTGCTGCATTTAAGGCTTGTATTTATGATTTAATTTGAGATTTCTGCAAAACTTTAACTTTTTTTCAGTTCTCCTGGTTTTGATTCAATGATTCTTCAACTGTCTTATCTACTAATTTAGTTTGTGTTGCTGCAACTTCATTACTGATAACTTGTTTGGTCTGATTGATCTTCTCTGGAGGAGGTTGGTCTACATTCTGTTGTTGTGCCACAATTAATTGATTTCTAGTTCTACTTTGAATAGCGTTAGGGGAAAACTGCTTTTCTTGTTTTGTATTCTTCTTGTTTTGTATTGTATTCTTCTTATTTTGTATTCTTCTTGTTTTGTATTCTTCTTACTTCGTATTCTTATTTTGTATTATTATATGTGAATGATATGTATTTAGTTGATGATGTATAAAATTAACTTTGCGTGAAGATTCATATGGAGGGATTTTCCAGGAGAAAAATGGGTTGTACAAATTAATATCCGATCTCCACCCTTTAATCTCAATCTACATAACTGCTGATGATATGCCCAAATTATACCTGCCACCTCGGAGGCATCAACCTCGGCCTGGATGACGGCCGAGGTAACGATGACTTAAGACTGACGATCAGCAATCTCGTCCAGCTTAAGGTCGTCCACGGTCGATGTTACTAGTCACCCCTCAATTAGGCAACAGTCGAGGTCTGCATGGCTCATAGGTCAGTTATCCATCAGGTCGTCCACAACCGACATCACATCTACCTCATACATCAACATTGGTTGGGCATCGGCCGAGGCCAGTAAGGATAATGGGTTCAACCACCCTTCAACATCATCATCGGCCCTAGCCGACATTGCAAGCACCACATGAGAATTAGCAGCCCTGCAGGCTCAGGATCAATTGCAGGATAACATCGGCCTTGGACGAAGTTCCACATATCTAACCTCGGTTGTCATCCCAGCTAAGGTCATCATATAATTCCCAGCCAAGGCAGGGTTTGTACCTCTCCAACCTCGTACTCACCTAGGCCGAGGTTGGTACCAAGCAAAGACAGTTGAGCTTCTACGCGTACATGTATGGCTTGAAGCACGTGGATAAATCTGTTATAACTGAATCATTCCCTCCACATGAGGGAATATTGAGGTCATCATTACTTAGTTGAAGATTATCCAGGTGTCATCTTTTCACTGGTGGGATCTCCATGCACATGCTCATTGTATGCTTGGGGGTACACTACACCCTCCAAGAGGTCATCATCTACCTTGTAAAAGGATCCAAAATTACAACCCTAGCTGAAGCTCTGTCAAATTACACAGTAGAGAGAAAAAGCTTGAGAGATTGTATCCATGGTCGTTAGTGCCTTATTTTAGTGACCTTAATCACTCACTTGCACAGTAGACGTGTACCTAATTGGATGAACCACTTATACATTGGTGTTCATCCTCTTCTGCTCATCTCAACCTCTTACATTTAGTATACTCATGTGCTGCCATTGTTATCACTAGTTTGAGCTTGCAAACACCTTGACGAGTGGTGTTGTTTCTAGCATCATCATTTTGACATCGTCTGTGGGAATGAGAAGTTATCTCTTCCTTTTTTCTGCTTAACCTCATCGGAGACTCTAGTGGTGAACCAGGCCTCACCCCGTTCGTAGAGTTATTTCACCATTGAAAGAGGTCCTTTAAGGTATTAAGCTCATCTTCTTCACAAGCTCTTTAGTTTTAACATATGGCACCGGAGTTACCATCACCTCCTCCACCATCTGGTGCTGGAGGACCTAGTTCCAGCCAGGCACTAACCCAGTCCAAAATGGTTGAGGTAGCAGCAGCCTTGAAGTCCTTGGCTGCAACGCAGCAAGCGATGAAAGAGCAATTTGCACAGCTCAGTCAAAATATGATGAGGCCACCTGGGGTCTCACCGGAGATGATTACTCTGGTAGATGTTCAACCCCATCCTGAAGCCAGGGGACCACCCTAGGCATCGCGAAAATACCAACCTACCCCTCAAGACGCTCCAAAAGACTACTGGGAGTCGTATGGGGTTTTAAACAACACTATACGTCCTATCCAGCAAAGCCGAGGTTGTGGGGGTAGAAGATATGGTGGTGACCAACAAAGAGGATCAACTTTTGATCGCTTGAGCAGAGGGTCGGCCTTTGAAAGGCTCAGCCCAGTCAATGACCTGAGGCAGAGGTTATCCAGGTCAAGAAGTGTAGCAGGCTCATAAAGAGAAGAGGGGGAACATCGGCCTCATCACGGCCGACCCCATCAAGGTCGTGATAGGGATCAAGAGGAGGTCAATAGCCGACATTGTGCAGTGGCTGGGGAACCCTCAGTCCACCCATTGGAGGTGGTTGAGGACAACCTCGGCCAGGACGACATTGCAAAGCCATGGAATGACTCCATTCAATGTCTTGAAGAGAATATAGGGGACCTCATCAAAAGCCGAGACCCGCTGCAAAGAGGTTTCAAAGAGGGTACCCCATTTGTGGCCAGGATAATGAGCTTCCCAACCCCTATCAAGTTCAAGCCACCTACGGTGTCTCCCAAGTATGATGGTAGCACCAACCATGTGCATCATATTGAGATGTACCAGTCTGCGATGGATATTTATTCAATCCCAGATAAGATGAAGTGTCGTTCCTTCTCTAGGACTTTGACGGGAGCTGTACACATCTGGTTCACCTCTCTTCCAAAGAACTCTACCGAGAACTTTAAGGGCTTGGCTGAACGGTTCATCCATAATTTCTATTTTGGGGTAAGATCTCAAAAGAAGACCACTCATCTGATGTATGTCAAACAAGGCTAAAATGAGAGCCTAAGAGACTACATCGTTAGATTCAACAAAGAAAAATTAGAGGTTGAAGATTACGAAGAGAATATAACTATGACCGCCCTCATACGAGCACTCTAGAAGGGGAAATTGTTGGGGAAGCTTGCAAAAGACCCTCCCAAATCCATGGCAGAGCTATTGGTAACTACAAGGAAGGTCATGAACGCTGAAGAAGCCATGGCCGCAAAGTATGGGGATGAGAACGGAAGTGGCAGCGGGAAGCTCTAAAGAAAGAAAGACGAAAAAAAGGTCTACCGACGAGAAGTTCGCACACTATACTCCTCTAACTATAAGCTATGAACACATCCTCAACGAGATCAAGAATGACCGATCCCTGAGATGGCCAAAGAAGCTGAAGGCTCCTCCACATAAGAGGAATAATAACCTGTGGTGTGAGTTCCACCAAAACCACGGGCATGTGACAGACAAGTGCTTCGCCTTAAAGGATGAAATTAAGAAGATGTAAAAGTCCAGAAAGTTGAGGAAGTATGTCGACGGCAAGGATCCTATGAGGGGAAGAGATAACCCTAAAAATAAGAGAAAGGACAGATGTCGAGATGAAATCTCAGCGAGAAGAGACAAAGACTCAGATGGTAATGATGAGGACAATTCAGACCTCCCACCGAAGGACGATAATGCCCCTATGAAAAGGGTTGGAATGATCTCCTTCGATGTTAACACTATATATGGAGGACTAACAAGGGTGGCTCTGAAGTAGCCGACCGTAAAGCTCATGTGGTAGAGGCCAAGTCAATGACCAAAGTAGAGGTTGTAAATCTTGCGTCTCTAGAGGCCAAGAAGAAGAGAAAGAAGTTGGATATGGATAATCTTATAGTTGGGTTCTCTTGACTCGACTTTAAAGGTATCTTGGCTCCGCATGATGACCCGTTGGTAATTACAACAAGAGTGCATGGATGTGAGGTACAGAGAATCCTCGTAGATGGAGGAAGTTCAACGGACGTGATGTTTTGGCCATGTTTTAAGAGCCTAAGCCTCAGCAGAGCAAGACTGGTACCCTATCATCATCCGTTGATGGGCTTCAACGATGAAAAGGTCCATACATTGGGCATATATGGTATGAATATATGAATGGGAGACGAATGGCCTAAGAGGTTGACCCGGAAGATAAATTTTTTCATTATGGATAAAAATATCTTCTCGACATACAGCCTCATCATAGGACGGGTAGCCCTTAAGGAGTTTAAGGTCGTGCCATCAACAGTCCACCAAATTCTAAAATTCCTGACCCCCTATGGGGTAAGGGAAGTGCAGGGTGACCGGACATAAGCACGAGAATGCTACTTCAACTCGACCAAAGAGAGAGAGGTCCATAAGAGGTCAACTACCACATATAACTTTGACACCCTTGATCCTAGGGACGAAACAAAATTAAATAAAGGAGAGGTCATGGAAGAGGTAGAATCCATCGTCCTCAATCAGGACGAACCAAAAAAAACCATCCAAATCGACAAGGCCTTAAAATCGAAGATCAAGGAAGAGCTGATAAATTTTTTGAAGAAGAGGCAGAGTGTCTTCGCTTGGAGCCACGTAGACATGCCTAGCATCGACCCGGAGGTTATGTGCCACAAACTCAATGTGGCAGAAGATGATAAGCCAATCAAATAAAGATGAAGAGTTTACTCCAGGGAAAAGTATAATGTCATCAGGGAAGAGGTCAGAAAATTGGAAGAGGCAGAATTCATCAGGGAGGTCATATACCCAGAATGGTTATCAAATGACGTTATTGTGCCCAAGGTCAATGGAAAATAGAGGATGTGCATAAACTTCACTGACCTGAATAAGTCTTGCCCGAAAGACAGCTATCCCTTACCACGGATTGATCGGATGGTAAATGCCACGACACGGCATAAACTTATGAGCTTCATGGATATGTATTCAGGCTATAATCAGATCATTATGGATGCTGAAGATTCAGAAAAGACATCATTCATCACAGACAAGGGGACCTATTGCTATAAGGTCTTGCCCTTCAGCTTGAAAAATATAGGGGCCACGTATCAACATCTTATAAATAAGATGTTTGAAGATCAAATTGGCAAGACCATGGAGGTATATATAGATGATATGTTAACAAATATCTTAAAGGCATGCACGCATGTAGCCAACCTGGAGAGAATTTTTGACACCATAGACTTATACAGGATGAAGCTCAATCCTGCCAAGTGTGTTTTTGGAGTAAGAGCTGGAAGGTTTCTTGGATTCATAGTCAATCAGAGGGGAATAGAGGCCAACCCCAAGAAAATCAAGGCTTTACTTGATATGAAGACACCAATAAGTATAAAAAACGTTCAGAGGCTCACTGGAAGAGTTGTTGCACTCAACAGATTTGTTTCTAGAGCTACAGACAAGTGTCTTCCATTTTTTTAGGTGCTTAGAAATGCCTTAGAATTGGACGAAGAGTGTGACAAGGCCTTTAAACAGCTCAAGTCCTACCTTGGGTCCCCCTACTCTTATCTCAGCCCATTTTGGGGGAGAAGTTGTATATTTATCTAGCAGTCTCAGAGTCAGCTATAAGCGCAGCTATAGTACGAGAAGACGATGGGATACAAAGGCATGTATACTTCAATAGTAAAGCCCTTCAAGGGTCTGAACAGAACTATCCTCGGATGGAAAAGTTCGCCTACGCTTTGATACACGCTTCCAGGAAGATGAAACCCTATTTCCAAGCCCACTCTATGGTCATCCTCACTGACTCCCCACTAAGGCAAGTCCTCCACAAGCCTGAGAAGTCAGGAAGATTGACGACCTGGGCCATCAAGTTGGGAGAGTATGACCTTGTTTATCAACCTAGGGTGGCCATTAAAGGACAGGTACTCACAGACTTTGTTTCTGAGTTCACATGGGAAGAGGCTGATACTGAGAATTGCCCAAAGACAGTAAAAGAATCAAACAGTAACGTCTTTTGAGACCCGAAAGAGGTTATGTCCAGCAGAGCCATAAAAGGAGTGGCTGAGAATGGGGAAGACATGTACCTTTTTACGCAAGGAGCCCTGTCAGAGGGGAACTTCTCTTCGAATAAAGATGTTTGGAGCCTCTTCATTGACGGGTCTTCTTGTAAAAGTGGAAGCGGTGCAAGGCTGATATTGTCAGATCCGGATGGTACCGACATTGAATATATGTTAAGGTTCAACTTCAAAGCATCGAATAATGAGTCTAAATATGAGGCCTTGATAGCAGGCCTCTCCTTGGCAAAAGCCCTTAGAGTTGGCCGACTCTTATTTCATAATGACTCGAGGTTGGTTGTCAACCAAGTACTTGGAGTCTATGAGGCCAAAGATGAAAGTATGGCTAAATACCTGAAGAGGGTAAGAACGATGCTAGAAGTCTTCGAAGTGGTGAATATGAAGAGGGTACCTCAAAAAAATAATAGTCGTGCAGATGCACTAGCAATGTTGGCTTCAGCAATAAGAACAAGCATCAGAAGGACAGTACCAGTCGAGATCCTGCTCAAACCGACCATTGAAGAAGAAGAGGTTGATTGCTCTTACCTCAACTTGAACCTAGGAGACTCATGGATGGACCCCCTCATCAGATATATCAGAGAGGGAAAGCTGTTGAAATCGAAGCTAAAAAGGAGGAAATTGAGGTACAGAGCTGCAAAGTTCTCAATAATAGGAGATGTCCTATATAAAAAAGGATTTCTACTACCTCTCCTCGGATGTGTCCATCCCACAGAGGTTCCCCATGTCCTGCAAGATGTACAGAAGGGTTCTTTCTCCAGTCACATAGGAGTAAGACCTTTAGCCAGGAGGATAATAACGCAAGGATATTGTTGGCCGACCTTGGCCAAAGATGTTGCTGCCTACGTGAAGAGGTGCGATAGGTGTCAGAGATTCTCTATTATCCCCCACCAACCTCATCAACCTATGACGTCGATCACTTCTCCTTGGCCCTTTACTGTATGGGGGGATCGACTTGGTAGGACCATTGCCAAGATCTGCGAATAATTATTAATTTTTTATAGTAACAATTGATTACTTCTCCAACTGGGTAGAGGCTGAGCCGATGATCATGATTACAGAGCAGAAGACCTTCCAATTAATCTGGAAGAGCATCATATGTAGATATGGCCTTCCGAACACCCTCATCTCAGACAATGGAACCCAGTTCAAGAATTCTTCCTTAGAGAAATACTGCGAGAGAGTTGGGATCAAGCAATTTTTCTCTTCTCCTGGCCGACCCCAAGAAAATAGGCAGACTAAGGTCACAAACCGAACGATCCTCAATGGGATCAAAAGGAGGTTGGAATAAGCCAAGGGTATATGGACAAAAAGGTTTATGCAGTATTATGGGCCTACACAATAACAGCAAGGACACCAAAGGGGGAGACCCCATTTATGTTGGCACATGGCTCAGAAAACGTCATACCTACAGAAGTAGGACTCCCCACTCACAAAGTTCAGACCTATGACCTTGAGAAGAATAGGGGGGAGAGAAGACTTGACCTAGATTTGATTGAGGAGAGAAGGGAAGACGCTGAGATCAGACAGGAAGCCTACCAGTAGAGAACGACAAAGTTCTACAATCAGAGGGTGAAATTAAGACCTATAGCTGTAGGAGACCTGGTGTTGAAGAAGACGCTGCAGAAGGAAAACAAGCTCCAGCCGAACTGGCATGGTCCTTACAAAGTAGTCGACGAGGTTATATTCGGCACTTACTGGCTAGAAAATCTTGAGGGAGAACTTTTCTCTAATCCATGGAACGCTGATCACCTAAAGAAGTATTACACATGATGTTGCAATTGTTTTTATGTAAATGTATCATTTTATGAAGAGAATATTAATGAAAAGAGCAGTTCCTGTGTCAATACTTTATTTCATCATGCTTTAGTGGTAAATTTATGAGGTAAAACATCATTATATGGTGACTAAGCCCTTAAAACATCATAATTTGGTGACAAGGTCTGAGGTGAAACATCATAGTATGATGACCTCAGACCTTAAACATCATTAATTTGGTGACAAGGTCTGAGGTGAAACATCTTAGTTAGATGACCTCAGAGCTTTAAATATCATTAATTTGGTGAAATTTATTAGGGTAACGACATAGTGTGATGACCTCAGACTTTAAACATCATTAAATTGGTGACAAGGTCTAAGGTGAAACATCTTAGCTAGATGACCTCAGACCTTTAAACATCATAATTTTGTGACAAGGTCTGAGGTGAAACATCATAATTTGATGACCTCAGACTTTAAACATCATTAATTTGGTGAAATTTATGAGGGTAACATCATAATATGGTGACCTCAAACCTTAAACATCATAATTTGGTGACAAGGTCTGAGGTGAAACATCATAACTGGATGACCTCTATAACACCCCGCTTAAAATAATAACGGGTGCCCAACCCTATACTACATTAAATCAGGAATTTTAGATGGTCCAGTCTCAACATCAACTGTCGGTACAGTATAATATAGGACTAACTACCCGGTATCATACAAGCGATATGTTAAGATTAAATCAAATATGCAACAAATAACAAACTAACACTACTAATAAAGGAAAGAAAGATGCATGAAAGAACTATGATAAATGAAATGCTAAAATAAAATGAAATAAATAACTACAACTAAATATACCACAAGGAAGAAGACCCGAATAAGCTGTCGGGTCACAGCCAATACAATGACTGAAATGAAATAAATATACACATCTATAAGTATCCCTTGGGTATAAACTCGATATACAACATGAATCCTACCTAGATTTAAAGAAGTAGGAAGCGACTACAATCTAAATCCCGCAACAGTCTGCACCGGTCACGGTTCCCAAAACTCTGGACAGAAGGTCATCCGGCATCCATGCGGTAGGACACCTGTAGTAATATATATATATATATATATATATATATATATATATATATATATATACAGGCAGGAGAGAAAAGTAAACGGGTCAGAGCCCGAGTGTGAAAAATATTTAGCAAGTGTGTTAACCGTGCATAATAAATATCGGTGCACATATTTCATAATTAAAGTTGAATCGCACTCTCGTGGAACCCCAACTCACATATCATCTAACGGCGCGCACCTATTCGCATCCTCAAATTTTATTTAAGTTACCCCAATTATAAGGACAACCTAACTTATCATAGGCCTAGCCTATACCCACGAAATCTGCCTTCCTATCATAACCCAAGAATCCACCCCCTTTCTAATCATACTTGATTATGTTTACAAACAATTTTTCCTTAATAGGCTTAGTGGATTCCGGTTTATAAATTAATCAATTGTAGTTCTTAACACATTACCCATTTATATTTGGGTTTAATCATATGATTTAATTACTAAATAATAGGTACACAAAGATATTATTGACAAAACTTCTTTCCAATCTCAACGTTGCGCTACGTTTCGTGCGTGGGGTGTCTCGCAAAGCGAAATCCAAACAAGGAACTACCCTGTTACACTACTCCTTGACAACGTTGATCTTAGAGATCCATTATGCCACACATAATTATTTGACAAAACTTTTCTCCAATCTCAACACTGCACTACGTTTCGTGCGTGGGGTGTCTCGCGAAGCGAAATCCAAACAAGGAACCACCCCGTTACACTACTTCTTGACAATGTCGATCCTAGAGATCCATAATGCCATACATACCATATTATACTACTACTACAACTAAATTTTAAACTACAATTATGAAAACAACTAAAATCTCCAATAATATCCTTGGGATGATGTAACCGAAATATTCCTTAAACGCGATACATCAGCTCCCATCAATCTAGTACATCATAATCATCCAAGATGTACTCCACAAAGATTCTATACCCTTTCATCTATAGGATATATAAATATATATATATAGGCATTTTATTCTAACCATATATATATACCAATCATCCATACCCATGACCAAGTGTACATATCATATCTGATGTACAATGGACATGTACATAATCCACCCGGCTATATATATCGCCGATAAAACTGCACCATGCTATCATCTTCCCAGTGCCCGTATCATGTAGCAATACTAGGGACCACCCTGGTGGGGCTCAACGACACCCATCTCATGGTAAACTCACACACACGACGTCCCGGGAAGAGGCCATAGCTCCTAACCGGCAATGAGACGAAACATACCCACCACGTCTCACCCCAAAATATATATATATCACATAATAACACACTGGACGACTATTACCTGGGGAATGTCCACACCTTGCTCCATAAGCCAGGATGATCACCCTCTGCGCGAAAACTTCCCAATGATAGCATGAGCGGGGTATGCTTAACCACATAAGTATGTATATCGTTCACATGCACAATATACATACATCCATATGATCCCATCATATGATCAAATATTAAACCATCACATAAGGTTTAAATATCCATATCATGTATACCCACAACATAAATATATCCATATATTCATATCCATACAGATATATATACATATATTCACATATCCATATATCTATATATACGAACTAATTCTCGTTCATAAGTATAAGATATATAAAGTCGGCTATAAATATACATAATCCTCAATATACAAGCCGTCACCACAAACTCATTTAATTTACCTCGATATGTGAATACAATCCCTCACTTGAAACATATTCAATCATTTTTCCTATGATGAATAGTCTCCCAAAATCATATGTATATATATACATATATATTCAACCTTAGGGTTATCACCCAAAATTTTGTGTAGGAAACCATCACTACGCATACCATCTATATCCGAGAGCACATTAAACAATCTAGTAATAATTTCGACTATCGGTATACACCTAACTAATAGTCTATAAGCCTCAAGCTCAATCTTATTTTCATCAAATAATCCCATTTGTTAGGGAAAATACTCGTTGTAAATCACACACCGATAAGCAACGTCTACCCCAACTAGATTTACACACTCTACTCCAGTTGGTAATATGATCACATTTCTCTAAATTCCAACTACGGTTCAATCACTTTTGTGAATCCCCTAGTCTAAAATCTCTCGAATTTATTTCTTAAAGTTTATCATTACTAAGGGTATGCGAGCACTCTCTTTCATATGGCCCCAAATTGAATCTTAATCATATCCCATCCTTATCAGGATTCGACATAACTATCGGCCCAGAAATTTCACAACATACCCTCGCAGCTCTCTCTCTAAGAGTTCTTAGCCACCCATTACATTTTTACTTACATTTGATCTATAAGTAGGATCCTCAATCCTAATGGGGTTTCCCCACAATCTCTAAACACGACTCCAAGAGCACATATGGCTATATTTTTCCCCAAATTGTCCCAAGAAGTCCCCATACCCACAATGTATGAGAAACTCCTTGTGTGTCTCCAAAAACAAGTCCCTTACATCATAAGAGAAGGCCCCCAAATTAATAAACCCAACCAAAAGGATTTGAAATCACTATAAAGAAAATTCCTCAAAATGCCCTGTATCCGAATCGATTCTTCCCCTCCGAATCGGTTCGGCCCAGCAGCGAATCAATTCGGCCCATCCAAATCGATTCGGTCCAAGGGACCTGAGAGTTTGCTACTTACCGAATCGATTCACTAGGGGCGAATCGATTCGTCCCTAAAGACCTGATACTTCTGCAACATAGCGAATCGATTCAGCTTGTGCAGCAAGCCATGAAATGGCTGATTTTTCCAAAGCCCAAATTCTTCAAAATTCAATTTATACCTTTTCTAACCCTTAATCTTCAACATCAACATAATTTCAAACATCAAAACTCATCCTTTATCTAGTCTCATCAATTTATCCCCCTTAAACCCAATTATAATCTTCAATTTCAAGATTTAAACCAAAATTTAGGTTTTGATGTTTATACCCAAAAACCATTTCTTTAACCCACAAATTATGAAATAAAATACACAAATGACTTATTTAGCAAGATTAAACACTTGCCTCGATTTTGTAGAGGTTGAATCATCCTCAAAAACGCGTTTTGGCCGGAGTTTCCAAGCTTTTCTTCCTCTCTTTCTTCTTTTCTCCTTCTTTCCTTCTTCCTTTCTCTTTTCTTTCTATTTCTCTCTTTCTCTAATGAGAAGGCTTCATCTGTAAGCCTCTTAAACCTTTAAAACATAAATCCCAAATTTTAAATGTTAATACACACTTTAAATGACTCGTTTACTCCAAATCGAGTCAAACTGACTTAAAAATATCCCGGAGCCGAAATAAAACCCAATGACAGTCATTTTGACTATCTCGGCCCTTTCGAGATCGATGGTACCCTCAAAATCATCATTCGGAATACTTTGAAACGTTCTTTATTTTTGGGCCTCAATTCCCAAATTTTAAATTCTCCAATTTAATTAAATTTTATTTTCCCAAAAATTTAATTTCTCAGTCTCAAAAATCATGGGGTGTTACAACCTCAGACTTTAAACATCATTAATTTGGTGAAACTTATGAGGGTAACATCATAATTTAATGACCTCAAACCTTAAACATCATTAATTTGGTGAAATTTATGAGGGTAACATCTTAGTTAGATGACCTCAGACCTTTAAACATCATTAATTTGGTGAAATTTATGAGGGTAACATCTTAGTTAGATGACCTCAGACCTTTAAACATCATAATTTGGTGACAAGGTCTTAGGATAAACATCTTAGTTAGATGACCTCAGACCTTTAAACAACATTAAATTGGTGACAAGGTCTGAGGTGAAACATCTTAGTTAGATGACCTCAAACCTTTAACATCATTAATTTGGTGAAAACTTATGAGGATAACATCTTCATAAGTTTTTACCTCAGACCTTAAACATCAATAATTTGGTGAAAATTTATGAGTGTAACATCATAAATTAATGGCCTCGGACCTTAAACATCATTTGATGGGAAGTATGATTTTCAAGAACATTAAAGAAAGCATTCATCGAAAGAAGCAAAATCCTCTGAAGAGGATGATATAACATGAAGAAGACAGAATTACAAGTCAACATGACTTGGAGTATGTTATCAGAGGTTACAAATAATTACAGATGAGAAACAATAAATTACAAATGTAAAGCTTCATAAATCATGGTCTAGGTGTCTGCAGCCACAGGGTTGGTAACCTCGGCCCCATTAGCTTGGCCGGCATTGGTAACCTCGACCCCATCATCTTAAGGGTTGACATCCTCGGTCTCTGTAACTTCCAGTGGTGCGGTCTCTGCAGGAGCTGCACCTTATCCTTCCTCCTCGACCTCTTGTAAGGCCTGATCAAACTGAGGGTTAGCAAAACCGAGACCAATGAAGTCCGAGGCTGTCAAACTCCCTGACTCTTTTTCTATGATGGCCACCCATTTACCAGTAGCTTTAACACCTCTTTCAAGGTATTCAAAGTCTAAGCTTATAAATTGGTCAGAGACCTTGTAGTCGGCCAAGATATTCTCAGAGGCATCCTCAAGGGCACCTTTTACGGCAGCATCAACCTTTTATTAAAGAACGTCGTCCTTGGCCTTCAGGGCAGAGGTGTGATCCTTCTGGAGCTTAGCTATGCCCTATCCCTCTGCTTCACCTTATTCTCAGACTCCTCTAAGGAAGTCTTCAGACGTTCAACCTCAGTATTTAGAGAGGCCTCCACCTTCTGAGCCTCTTTTCCCTTTTCAATAAGGGGAAGCTTCCTCGGGATCCAGTCAATGAACTGGTGCATGGACAGGATATCCTACAAAACAAAGTCAGATATATAAATGCAAACCTTAATCCAATAAAATCCAAGGTTAGACTTGGAATAAAAAAGCAAAATTTTTTACCTGGATAGACCTGTGAAGGCAAAACTCGGCCAACAGGGGGGTATCAATCGAGCGTAGAAAATGCTTATCTGCATCGATCATCGCAGAGCCAATGGAATCCATTACCTTTAGATCGTGACCTATCAGGTTGTCACTGATCTTCAGCTGCTCCAGACGAGCAGCCAATGCCTCATCAGATGAGATTGGGATGGCTTTTTGGTGCTTACTTGGCCTATGATCCTCTGAGGAAGTAGTGGTGGATTTCCTCTTTTTTATAGCATCGGCCTTAAAGGTGCCGACATTTTGCTTGGGCGGTTTAGGAGGAGGTGCATTGAACCCAACCTTCATCACCAACTTGATAAGACTTGGTTTCAGACATCTCCCATAAGTCGTCTGAAATACCATCTGGGCGCTCTGCAAAAAATATATATCTGAGTCAAAATAGCAGAGATATTAGAAAATCAGAGGTAAACTTATGCAAAATAATACTTACGAAGCTCGGCTAGAGGACTCCCCCCAGGCCAGTCTCAGAGAGATAATAAGGGGTCATTATATTCTCATACTTGACGAGCCAACTAAGCTCCCCTTGATCTTGAAGATCTTTGACCTTTTTTAGGTTATCCTGGCTTAATCCAGGGTTGGCTTTTACAGCTAATGACAATTTTCCCACCTCAGAGGGGTCCTCGGCTCTAGCAATGAAGAGGGGGCACAAGTACCAAATTTCCATGCCCTTGAGATGAAGAAGTACCATGGTTTCCAGTTATGATTTGAGTTCTAGGTAACCAGCAGCATCTTCTTATCAGACTTCCTAGTTAGGAAATGGTAATAGATGGGGTGGTTTCTGGCAGAGGATGGCACATAGCACCCTATGAAGACCCTGACAGGAAGGTCTAAGTGATGGACTGCCCTCTAAAGGATGATAGATCCAATCATCACCCTCCAAGCATTGGGGGATAATTGGGAAGGGGCCAGGTTAATATGGGATAATATGGCTATAATTATTGGATGGATGGGGAGACAGAATCCTAACTTAAACATCTGCTCATATAAACATATTTCCCTATCTCGACCACCAAAGGCCCTCTCATCCCTCAGAGGTCTCCTAATCTTGATAAAAGGACCTATGGAATAAAGGTGCCTAAAGTCTAAGAGGTCGTATTCATTGATAGTACTGTCTATCTCGGCTGCCTCCGAGGTGTCAACGTCACTCTCATGACCATCATCCTCATCCCTGGCAATGTCGGCCTGGGCAGGCGTAGGAACACCATCAGGGAACCTCTGAACGAACTGGGACCATGTGGAAGCCGATAGGGGAATAGCATCAATGGGTGGGTGCATAGCCACACTCGGCCTCATAACTTCAATATCGAAAGAAGTTCGTGAAGAGCTAGCGCCGTTGTGCGACGAGGCACGACTTTGGACCTCGGCCTGATTAGGAACTTGGTCTTGCCTAATAGAGAAGTCTATGGCCTCTTGGAATGAATCTATAGACATAGGGTCTGAGGTAGATGACTCAGACTCGAACATTGAAGAAGGGTCAATTGGATCCTCGGCTGGCTCAGCAAGCTCTGCTGGCTCAGGATAAATCACCTTCAGGGGTGGAAGGAAGATAGGTCTGAGGGGGAAGGCCTCATCCCTACGAGCGTCCTCTTGGTCTAGTTATATCTGCCTAATTATCGCAAAGGTCTTCTCTCTAAGAGAAGGTAAATCCTCTAGAAGTTGATAAAGAGGTCTGAGCATAGAAGACCGACCCTACACTTGAGACTCTAAAACACAAATAAATAACTGAGCACAAGTTAAATTAAGGATCAAAACTTGGTTTTGGTCAAGTTCACACTAAGAACAACCAAAAACAAAAGCCACTGAAAAAATCAAAGAGCCACCGAAAAACTTATACGACCACAAAAAAATTCATACAGTCGCCGAAAATAGCAGAAATGGAAATTAAGGGCGAAAAAAGAAGAAATAAGGTGAAGATGTTACATGCCTGAATATGAAATGAGGAAGAAGAAGATAGGATATAGGAAAATCCCAAAACGCAGCAGTAAAATTCTTGAGAGAGAAATGGAAAACACAAAAAGCTCAGGCAGGAAGAGTAAGAGAAATGAAGAACAAAAGAGATGGAAAAAGGGTTTAAACTCTAAAACTGATTCCACGTGTCCCAAAGCCCATCATTGCCTTGGGAGCCCAAAATCTCATCATCATCATTGCACTTGTCAGGAACGCAACCTACTTCAGAAGTTGACACTTGTTAAAGAAATGTTGGTACACAAGGGAAATACAGCCTCGGACATGTATACCCCTTAGTCACCTACTCGCGTAGGTAACTAAGGGCTAGGGGTGATTGATATGCCCAAATTATACCTGCCAGCTCGGAGGCATCTGTAATACCCCGTATTTTTGTGATATTTATTTTATGGGATTAATTAAATTAAATGCGTATTAAATTAGAAATTAATCCGGATTAAAAATACTAGCGAGATGCGAGTTGGTATTTGATTATATGTGCATATATGATTATATATGAATTTTGAATTATGAAATTTGTCGTGAGATTGAAATACGGCAATTTGGAAATTTTGTTGAGACGCGTGTGACAGTCGTGTCATGGTATATAATTATGATAATTAAAAAGTGAATTTTATTTCTATTATCCGTATGGTCGTTTTGAGTGCGCCAACGCATCCGGAAGGGTCGAAATAGTCAGAAAACACTAGCCGGGGGTTTGGTTTGGGTCCCGGGGTATTTTTAGGTCATAACGGCAACGTATAAGGGTAGTTTGGTAATTTTGAATTTTGGGGAATTAAAACCTACGAAAATTGGGAATTAATATCTATTTTGGCATTAACCCACTAAGCCCACTAATACCCAAATAGGCTACGGAGGTTATTGAAAGTTTTTCCAAAGAATTTCTAAAGCACAAACCCTAGCCACCATTAACTTTGGAGAAGAAAGCTTCTAGAAAGAGAGGAGAGGAGAAATCTGCAGATGAGAGAGATCCATTCATCAAATTCGTCATCAAATCCAGAGTTACCATTAAGGCAAGTGGTTTAATTTCGTTTATTTCAAAGAATGCTTCTTCCATGTGTAGGAATCTATTAAAATCATATTGTTCTTGGGAGTTAATGAAAAACCCATGTAAATTGGAAATAGAAAGTACATTTTGATGAGGAAATCGCATGTAGATTGGTGTGTGATGATTATTCTGATGATATTAC
Source organism: Sambucus nigra (assembly GCA_949130495.1). Classification (NCBI taxonomy): domain Eukaryota; kingdom Viridiplantae; phylum Streptophyta; class Magnoliopsida; order Dipsacales; family Adoxaceae; genus Sambucus; species Sambucus nigra. The sequence goes on from OX422212.1 coordinate 572,127,058, forward strand.
AATTAGTAGGAAACCAAAAACGGATTTAATTCAGTTCTTTGATGATTCATAAATTCTAGGGTTCATAGTTTTAAAATTGGGGAAAAATATGTAGAGAATTGATATTTGAATGATGTTAGGATGAATTAACACCCCTAAACATGTTAATATGTGACCTAAGGATGTTTAGGGACGATTAGGAACCTTAAACAATCGTTGGAGTAATGTTTGGATGAGATTTGAAGTGTACAGAGATGGAAAAAAAAACGAAAATAAGAAATCTGGGCTCGAATCTGGTCGCTCGTTAGAAGACCTGCCCAGGTCGTTCGAACGAACTCGTTCGAACGAGCTTCTAACGAGTTGACCATTGACTTCTAACGAGGGTGAAGTTCGTTCGATAACTTCATCCGAATGACACCTCGTTAGATCGGACAGGTCGTTCGAACGAACTCTCGTTCGAACAGCCTCGTTCGAACGAGACTTCGAACGAGTTGACAGTTTAGGCTTTTTAGCCTGTTTTGATCCCGAGTGTCCCGTAACCTTGTTTCTATGTAGAGTTAACACTTCCTTGATGATAGAGTGATATATTTGGGATGATTGGGATATAATGAGGAGTAAAACCTAGGAGTGTAGTTTGAGACTAAAGGAAATTGTGGATTAAGACGTGAGTACCTATTACGACGCGAGAACTATTGACGACCAAATTAATTATATTAACCGGGAACATATAAATGGTGTAGTATTATATGTCAGTACGAGAAGAGATATGTACCTATATATTATGGTGATTACTAAGACGTGTGCATACTTAGTATATGTATTGATTTTATGTGTATGACATACCTACCATACTTGCTATCACGGGAGGTTTACGTTCGCTTAGGGCCCTCTAATCCTTGTGTTGCCCGGATTTAGACTGGTTACCTCGATGAACATAGGTCAGAGAAGGACTTATTGGGATATTAATAAGTGTGTTGATCGTGGGAGCGCAGGTATGTGCGTGACCCATGTGATGTGACTGTGTTCGCCTCCATTATTTGTGATGTTGTTATCTGTGAACTATTCCTGAGAGATTCGGAATATATGATCCTTATGTACGTGATGTACCGGGATGGATAACAGAGTATGTGTGCACCGCAGCTAGTCTCGGGGTGCTTGTATTGTATATTTATGACGTGAATAATATACACTTAATTAATGGGAACTTTCATGTTGTATTTTTGTGAACATAATTATGGTAATGTGGTGAGAGAACATAACGGGTTAACTGAGAGTGAATTATGTTACTAATTGAGAATCTGAGTTTAAGTGAAGCCCCCTACTTATTTGATAACGCTAGAATGTAATATGGGGATCGAGTAGTAAGGGGTAGAACTTATTACGGTTTGGTTAGATGTGTATGTCATGTAGATGGGTATGGTACGTTAGGAGTGCACATGTAGTCGAGAGGTGAGAATTTCATGTGAGTGCACGTCCTAACATGTACTTTGCATTTAATGTTTTTATGTTATTAAAACACTTGTTGTTTTCAAAATGTTTTACACTTTCGGGCTCTGACCCATTTGCTTTCAAATCTATTTTTGTAAAAACCATTTTAGGTGCCCAGCCACAAGGACACCATGCATAGGATTCTCATTCAAGTGATGAGCTGTAGCTGATTGTGGAAGTTACAGGGCTTTGCTTGTAGACGCTTCATCTATCTTGACTCGATATTCATCAGTTATCAGTTGTAGGGCATGTCGCCCATTTCTTTTAGAGACATTTCATTTATTTCAGTATTCAGACTTTTGGCATGTAATTATTCAGGATTCAGACTTGTCTTATATTTTTGTTGTGGGACTGTTGTGAGGAGTTTTTCCTCCGGACTTATTATTATTAATTGTTGGTTATTCATTACTTCATTATGGTGAATGGATTATGTTGTTCTTCCATTATTCTTTTTGCATGTTAATCAGACTTAACTTAAAATTTGGCACTTACTTTTTAAATACTAGGTGGTTAGTAATTATTAAAATGTTTTCGACAGTGATGCTATTAACTGAACCAACTTGGCATTTTGAGTTAATTTAATAAAGGAGTAGCTACCCGGTATTTAATTAGTCGGGGTGTCACAGGTGGTATCAGAGCATCAGGTTCTAGTGTCTTTTAGGATCTGAACGGCTTATTATGTTTCCGCTGAGCTTCCTTTGATGTAGAGCCCTAAATTTTAGGACTGTTGTATTCTTTTGTATATGCTACGTTCTTCAGCTCTTTTAAGTTTATAACTGCGAACTTATAAACTTCATTCCTATTTCAGATGCCTCCACGACGTGCACAACGGGTTCCCAGGGATGCGACGCCAGAACCACAGCCCGCACCAGTTCAGGGCACGATGAATGCCGTCGAGGTTGCAGCCATTGTGGCTCAGGCGGTAAATGCCGCACTAGCAGTAGTTCAGCAGGCACCACCTCAGGCGCTGATAGCCGCGCCAGTTCACGCTCATGCATTCCCGTCTGCTTGGGAACGTGTACGTGATGCATTTCAGAAAGCACACCCTCCGGAGTTCGCAGGTAGCTCCGATGTGGTAGTTTCGAGTCAGTGGAGGAAGGATATACAGCGGCACTTGAGGATGTATGAGTGCACAGATGTCCAGAAGCAGATACTAGCTACCTTTAAGCTAGTAGGGTCTGCACTTCAGTGGTGGGAGTCTATTACCACCGTTGAGGAGAGAGATACTCTCACTATCCAGGAGTTTTGGGTGCGGTTCGACCGCAAATACTTTCCGTCAGCTGTTCACACGGAGATGAGAAGAAAGTTGATGAGCCTCAAGCAAGAGGGTAAGACTGTGGCTGAGTATGAGGCCGAATTTACTGATCTGTTGAATATTGTTCCGGATGAGATACCGACGGAGGAGAAGAAGATACAGAAATTCACGGACGGGTTGACATGGAGGATTCGTCAGCACTTGTTAGGGAACCTCTCGTTAGCCACTTATTCTGATGTGGTTAATGCTGCATTGCTCCATTGCCAGGATCATCGCTTTCACATGACTGAAGGCAAGAGGTCAGGAGAGTCCAGCCATTAGGGTAGGACTGGGGGAAATGGTGCCAGTGGGGCACAATCTGTTCAGGGGCAGAGGCAGGGCGATCAGGGTACCCAGCAGGGAGATCACAAGAGGTTCAGGTCAGGAAATTTCAGGCACGGACAGGGAGGTTTCCGGCAGGGCCATCAGGGTCCGAACGGCCATCAGCACCAGCAGGGTCAGAATGGTCAACAGCAGTTTCAGCAGGGCCAGTGGAGGAATGGTAACGGCCACCAGGGCCGGGGGCAGCAGGGACAGAGAGGGGGGAACTTCCCGGGGAAGTGTTTTGTTTGTGGCAAGACTGGCCATAAATGCCAGGACTGTCCTGATAGGGGCAGGGCCCCGCAGCAGCAGCAGGGTGCTTGACATGAGCCACAGAGGCCACTTTTTCCACCATCCCTCCCAGCTCCAGCCCAGGTGCCAGCTCTTCCAGCCATTCCAGCAGTTCCTGGGCAGTAGGGACAGTTAGAGTATGGACATGTCTATAACGTCCAGGAACTGCTGGAATGGCTGGAAGAGCTGACGTCCACCAGACAGCAGCTCCGTAGGCACCACCCGCTATTGAGGGTACGTTTCCTATCCATGGTACTATGGGTCGGGTTTTGTTTGATACGGGGGCAACACATTGCTTTATAGCTACACATTTTGCGAAAGCCTTAGGGTTGTTAGCTACGGAAGAGAGCACAGTGACGTGTGTAGACTCACCATTGGGGAGTGGGTCACTTATTTTCTTTATATGCCGGGGAGTGGGGGTAGAGATTGGTAGTCTGGTATTACCTACAGATATGTTGGTATTAGATATGCATGTTTATGATGTGATTATCGGTATGGATTGGCTCGCTGATTATAGAGCCATGATTGATTGCTTCGGTGGGAGCATTATTTTTGCCATTCCGGGGCAAGAGATGTTTGTAGTGGCGATGCCTCGCCTAGAGGGAGGCTCGACCGCTCATTTGTATTACAAAGAGGAGGATACCTCTAAGGAGGTTGTGATTCCTTTAGATTCGATCCCAGTTGTCAGGGAGTATTCTGATGTGTTTCAGGAGATACCAGGCCTACCCCCCAGTCGAGAAATAGACTTTGTTATAGACTTATTACCAGGTACGAGACCTATAGCACGCGCACCGTACCGTATGGCTCCAGCTGAGATGAGGGAGTTGCGGGATCAGATTGAGCAGTTGTTGGGTCAGGGGTTTATTCGGAGGAGTACTTCACCGTGGGGTGCCCCTGTGTTGTTCGTGAAGAAGAGAGATGGTTCACTGAGATTGTGTGTGGACTACCGAGAGTTGAATAAGGTCACGATAGGGAATAAGTATCCGTTGCCTCGAATCGATGACTTATTCGACCAGTTGAGAGGAGCTTATTTCTTCTCAAAGATTGATTTGAGATCAGGATACCATCATTTGCGTATCAGGAAGGAGGACGTCTCGAAGACTGCGTTCTTATCGAGATATGGTTCTTACGAGTTTCGGGTTATGCCTTTTGGTTTGACCAACGCTCCAGCAGTGTTTATGGACTTGATGAATAGAGTGTTCAGGGATTTCCTAGATCAGTTTGTCATTGTCTTCATTGATGATATTCTAGTTTACTCTCAGACAGAGGAGGAGCACACCGAGCATTTGAGGCAAGTTTTGCAGACGCTACGTCAGAACGAGCTGTATGCAAAGCATGAGAAATACGAGTTTTGGCTGAAGGAGGTCCAGTTTTTGGGACACATTATTTCCGACCGGGGAATATCTGTTGATCCAGGGAAGGTATCCGCGATGAGGGAGTGGGTACAGCCCACGACACCAACGGAGATTCGTAGTTTCTTGGGTCTAGCAGGATACTACAGGAGGTTTATTCGGGGTTTCTCGAAGATAGCAGGTCCTTTGACACATCTGACTCGTAAGGGTGTGCCATTCATCTGGAGTGATTCCTGTCAGTTGGCATTCGATGAATTGAAGGATAAGTTGACCTCATCACCTGTGTTAGCATTGTCGAGACCGGGAGTTGAGTATCTAGTATACACCGATGCGTCCTTACAAGGACTTGGAGGTGTATTGCAGTAGGAGAGTCAGGCCATAGCTTATGCTTCCCGAAAGCTAAAGCCTCACGAGAAGAATTACCCCACTCATGACTTGGAGTTGGCGGCAGTTGTATTTGCCCTTCGGATATGGAGACATTATCTTTTGGGGGAGAAGTTCCGATTGTTCACAGACCACAAGTCCCTGCAGTACCTATTCACGTAGAAGGAGTTGAATATGCGGCAGGGAAGGTGGCTTGAGTTTGTGAAGGAATATCAGTTTGATATCCAGTATCACCCGGGGAAGGCTAACGTGGTGGCAGACGCGTTGAGCCGTAGGCCAGCAGATGAAGTGGCAGAGGTGTGGAAGGCCAAATGGAAGGAATTGGGACACCAGGATGCAGTGTCCCGATCGTTCATGTCTGTGATGACCGTTACACCTCAGATTGTCACGAAGGTAGTAAGGGCACAGGCAAATGACTCGTTCTGTCAGGAGCAGATAGATCGATTACTGGCAGAGGGAGCCAAGTCCTATACCGTTAGCTCAGACGGGGGATTACGCTTCAATGGGAGATTAGTAGTTCCGGAAGGGGAGGAATTACGACATGAGGTGATGGCCGAGTCGCACGGCTCACGGTTCGCGGTACATCCCGATGGGGACAAAATGTACCAAGACATAAGACGACAGTATTGGTGGAGCGGGATGAAGAGAGATATTGCCGAGTTTGTCTCTAAATGCGCCACTTGTCAGCTAGTAAAAGTGGATCATCAGAGATTGACAGGACTGCTACAGCCGTTGGAGGTCCCGATGTGGATGTGGGAGAGCATATCCATGGACTTTATCATGGGGTTGCCTACGTCACAGAGAGGTCACGACTCCATTTGGGTGGTTGTGGACAGGTTGACCAAAGTCGCTCATTTTCTACCCATAAGGACAGACTACACTGCGGGACAGTATGCCCAGCTCTTTATTTCAGAGATAGTGAGACTTCACGGTGTGCCCCTAAATATCGTGTCTGACCGAGACAAGATATTTGTTTCACGGTTTTGGGAGAGTTTTCAGGAGGCCATGGGCACGGAATTGCGATTGAGTACGGCGTATCACCCGCAGACCGATGGGCAAACTGAGCGTACAAACCAGATGTTGGAGGACATGCTACGTATGAGTATCATTGATTTTGGGGGTGGATGGGAGCAGTATCTTCCACTGGTGGAGTTTGCTTACAACAACTCCTACCAATTGACCATTGGCATGGCTCCATTTGAGGCGTTGTACGGTAGACCTTGTCGTTCCCCAGCATGTTGGTTGGAGGTGGGGGACAACAAACTACTTGGGCCGGAAGTGATTCAGGATACTTCGGCGAGGATAGAATTGATTCGGAGTCGCATTCGGGTAGCTCAGGACCGGCAGAAGAGCTATGATGATGCGAAGAGGTTCTTCAGAGAGTTTCAAGTGGGGGACCAGGTTTTGCTCTGAGTATCTCCTATGAAGGGGATTATGCGTTTCGGGAAGAAAGGGAAGTTGGCACCGAGATATGTGGGACCATTTCCTATTATTGAGCGGATTGGACCGGTTGCGTATAAACTTGGGTTACCGGAGCATTTTCATCGGATTCACGATGTATTTCATATTTCCTCGCTAAGGAAATATCTTAGAGACAATTTGTCTCATTCTCATATTGCTTTGGAGGACATCGATCTCCAGCCGGATAGCTCCTACGAGGAGGGGCCAATTGCTATTTTGGACCGAAGTGAGCGGAAACTGCGGTCAAAGATAGTTCCGTTAGTGCGTGTTCAGTGGCGACAACATAATGTCGAAGAGTCCACATGGGAGCACGAGGATGAGGTGCGCGAACGTTATCCAGAGTTGTTCTTACCGGGTACTTTCTAGTTCCGAATTTCGGGACGAAATTCAGTTATTATGGGGGAAGTATGTAATACCCCGTATTTTTGTGATATTTATTTTATGGAATTAATTAAATTAAATGCGTATTAAATTAGAAATTAATTCGGATTAAAAATACTAGCGAGATACGAGTTGGTATTTGATTATATGTGCATATATGATTATATATGAATTTTGAATTATGAAATTTATCGTGAGATTGAAATACGGCAATTTGGAAAATTTTGTTAAGACGCGTGTGACAGTCGCATCATGGTATATAATTATGATAATTAAAAAGTGAATTTTATTTCTATTATCCGTATGGTCGTTTTGAGTGCGTCAACGCGTCCGGAAGGGTCGAAATAGTCTGAAAACACTAGCCGGGGGTTTGGTTTGGGTCCCGGGGTATTTTTAGGCCATAACGGTAACGTATAAGGGTAGTTTGGTAATTTTGAATTTTGGGGAATTAAAACCTACGAAAATTGGGAATTAATATCTGATTTGGCATTAACCCACTAAGCCCACTAATACCCAAATAGGCTACGGAGGTTATTGAAAGTTGTTCCAAATAATTTCTAAAGCACAAACCCAAGCCACCATTAACTTTGGAGAAGAAAGCTTGTAGAAAGAGAGGAGAGGAGAAATCTGCAGAGGAGAGAGATCCATTCATCAAATTCGTCATCAAATCCAGAGTTACCATTAAGGCAAGTGGTTTAATTTCGTTTATTTCAAAGAATGCTTCTTCCATGTGTAGGAATCTATTAAAATCATATTGTTCTTGGGAGTTAATGAAAAACCCATGTAAATTGGAAATAGAAAGTACATTTTGATGAGGAAATCGCATGTAGATTGGTGTGTGATGATTATTCTGATGATATTATAATTAGTAGGAAACCAAAAACGGATTTAATTCAGTTCTTTGATGATTCATAAATTCTAGGGTTCATAGTTTTAAAATTGGGGAAAAATATGTAGAGATTTGATATTTGAATGATGTTAGGATGAATTAACACCCCCAAACATGTTAATATGTGACCTAAGGATGTTTAGGGACGATTAGGAACCTTAAACAATCGTTGGAGTAATTTTTGGATGAGATTTGAAGTGTAGAGAGATGGAAAAAAAATGAAAATAAGAAATCTGGGCTCGAATCTGGTCGTTCGTTAGAAGACCTGCCCAGGTCGTTCGAACGAACTCGTTCGAACGAGCTTCTAACGAGTTGACCATTGACTTCTAACGAGGGTGAAGTTCGTTCGATAACTTTGTTCGAACGAGACCTCGTTAGATAGGACAGTTCGTTCGAACGAACTCTCGTTCGAACGAGACTTCGAACGAGTTGACAGTTTAGGCTTTTTAGCCTGTTTTGATCCCGAGTGTCCCGTAACCTTATTTCTATGTAGAGTTAACACTTCCTTGATGATAGAGTGATATATTTGGGATGATTGGGATATAATGAGGAGTAAAACCTAGGAGTGTAGTTTGAGACTAAAGGAAATTGTGGATTAGGACGTGAGTGCCTATTACGACGCGAGAACTATTGACGACCAAATTAATTATATTAACCGGGAACATATAAATGGTGTAGTATTATATGGCAGTACGAGAAGAGATATGTACCAATATATTATGGTGATTACTAAGACGTGTGCATACTTAGTATATGTATTGATTTTATGTGTATGACATACCTACCATACTTGCTATCACGGGAGGTTTGCGTTAGCTTAGGGCCCTCTAATCCTTGTGTTGCCCGGATTTAGACTGGTTACCTCGATGAACATAGGTCATAAAAGGACTTATTGGGATATTAATAAGTCTGCTGATCGTGGGAGCGCAGGTATGTGCGTGACCCATGTGATGTGACTGTGTTCGCCTCCATTATTTGTGATGTTGTTATCTGTGAACTATTCCTGAGAGATTCGGAATATGTGATCCTTATGTACGTGATGTACCGGGATGGATAGCAGAGTATGTGTGCACCGCATCTAGTCTCGGGGTGCTTGTATTGTATATTTATGACGTGAATAATATACACTTAATTAATGGGAACTTTCATGTTGTATTTTTGTGAACATAATTATGGTAATGTAGTGAGAGAACATAACGGGTTGACTGATAGTGAATTATGTTACTAATTGAGAATATGAGTTTAAGTGAAGCCCTCTACTTATTTGATAATGCTAGAATGTAATATGGGGATCGAGTAGTAAGGGGTAGAACTTATTACGGTTTGGTTAGATGTGTATGTCATGTAGATGGGTACGGTACGTTAGGAGTGCACATGTAGTCGAGAGGTGAGAATTTCATGTGAGTGCACGTCCTAACATGTACTTTGCATTTAATGTTTTTATGTTATTAAAACACTTGCTATTTTCAAAATGTTTTACACTTTCGGGCTCTGACCCATTTGCTTTCAAATCTATTTTTGTAAAAACCATTTTAGGTGCCCAGCCACAAGGACACCATGCATAGGATTCTCATTCAGGTGATGAGCTGTAGCTGATTGTGGAAGTTACAGGGCTTCGCTTGTAGACGCTTCATCTATCTTGACTCGATATTCATCAGTTATCAGTTGTAGGGCATGTCGCCCATTTCTTTTAGAGACATTTCATTTATTTCAGTGTTCAGACTTTTGGCATGTAATTATTCAGGATTCAGACTTGTCTTATATTTTTGTTGTGGGATTGTTGTGAGGAGTTTTTCCTCCGGACTTATTATTATTAATTGTATGTTATTCATTACTTCATTATGGTGAATGGATTATGTTGTTCTTCCATTATTCTTTTTTCATGTTAATCAGACTTAACTTAAAATTTGGCATTTACTTTTTAAATACTAGGGGGTTAGTAATTATTAAAATGTTTTCGACAGTGATTCTATTAACTGAACCAACTTGGCATTTTGAGTTAATTTAATAAAGGAGTAGCTACCCGGTATTTAATTAGTCGGGGTGTCACAGCATCAACCTCGGCCTGGATGTCAGACGAGGTAACAATGCCTTAATACTGACGATCAGCAATCTCATGCAGCTTAAGGTCGGCTACGGTCGACGTTACTAGTCACCCCTCAATTAGGCAACTGTTGAGGTTTGCATGCCTCATGGGATCAGTTATCCATCAGGTCGTCCACAACTGACATCACATCTACCTCATACATCAACCTCGGTTGGGCATCAACCGAGGCCAACAAGGAATCATGGGTTCAATCACCCTTCAACATCATCATCAGCCCTAGCCGACATTACAAGCGCCACATGAGAATTAGCATCCTTACAGGCTCAGGATCAATTGTCAGGACAACATCATCCCTGTTCGACGTTCCACATATCTAACCTCGGTTGGCATCCCAGCCAAGGTCATCATATAATTCCCAGCCAAGGCAGGGTTCGTACCTCACCAACCTCGTACTCACCTAGGCTGAAGTTGGTACAAAGAAAAGACAGTCAAACTTCTATGCGTACATGTATAGATTGAAGCACGTGGACAAATCTGTTACAACTGAATCATTCCCTCCACGTGAGGGAATATTGAGGTCATCGTTACTTAGTTGAAGATTAGCCAGTTGTCATCTTTTCACTGGTTGGATCTCCATGCACATGCTCATTGTATGCTTAGGGGGTACACTACACCCTTCAAACACTATATAGAGAGGTCATCCTCTACCTTATAAAAGGATTCGAACTTACAACCCTAGCTGAAGTTCTGTCAAATTACACAGTAGAGAGAAAAAGCTTGAGAGATTGTATCCATGGTCGTTAGTGCCTTATTTTAGTGACCTTAATCACTCACTTGCACAGTGGACGTAGGCCTAATTGGCTGAACCACTTATACATTGGTGTTCATCCTTTTCTCCTCATCTCAATCTCTTACATTTAATATACTCTTGTACTGCCATTGTTATCACTGGTTTGAGCTTGCAAACACCTTGATGGGTGATGTTGTTTCCAACATCATCAGCTGATTTTCTCTTTGATGAAGCTACTCTCCTATATTGTTATATTCTACGGGAAACAACTGTTGTTTTATATATATATATATAATAAAGGAGGAGGGACTTTTTGTCCACCCTAACTGATGGCTCAGATCAAAAGTTGATGAGATTGGTGTTTATCAACTGACGGTTGAGATTTAACCAACTAAAGGGTGGATTTGGGGAACAAGGCTCAAGAAAATGTGCAAATTGCGATTGAATACAACAGAGCACAAGGCTCAAGAGACATGCTCTCTGTCATTTTGAACTCTGCGATTGAGGTCCCCTCTCTTACTTTTTTCTGATGCTCTCAACTCTTTTTGAACTCTGGGATTGAACTCCCTTCTCCGTGGTATTGAGGTACTCTATATGTTGATATTACTGCTGCCATTCTCTATTTACAGTGCTCTCTCTCTCCTTGGTCTTCACTCACAGTGCTCTCTCTCTCCGGGTTGTATCTATCATTTTCGGTTTGTATCTCACGTGTGTAAATTTTATGTTTTTTGCCAGATCTCCGGTTACTGCTGTTTCTGTGTCCGGTGATGTTTTTTTTCTTTAGATTTATCATTTAGGTGCGTGCTTCTTTTTTTATCTCCGCTGATGAGTTTTTTACCTGATCTCCGGTGAATGCTTTTTTTGAAACTACATATTTATCGTTTTGACTTCTTTGTTTATGGGGCACAATTAGGGAAAGTGATTATACATGAAACTCTATCTTCTAAACGGTTGGTATGTATCTCTCTCATTCACCATTTATCATCTCTGACCAACCATTATATCGGAGAGGAAAAACATTTGTGGTAATTGAATGTATTAATTTTTTCCAATGTTTTTTTCACGATCTATTTTTTTTATCCAGCATTTTCGTCTTCGTTTGATCAACGTTTTCGTTTTCATTTGCAGTAGAAGTAAAAAAAAAGTTTCAGTTTTTCTCAAGGAGGAATGGAAGAAGCATTACATCTGGTTTCGGGTTTGTTTACTTTATGACCCACATTCTTACTACCCACGATTTAAGTAAGTAGTAAGAAATAAGTTGTGACTTTTGGTTCAACTTATTGCTTCGGTTTGTCTCTTTTCTTTGGATCTGCTTAAGAACAGATGGGGCATTTTTCTTTGATCTGTTTGTCAGTTGTCAGTTCAACTTAAATAAGCTGTGATTTTTCAAACCATTAAGGCCCCGTTTGGTTGTCCCAAAATTATAAATTGGATCATTAATAAATTGTCCCATCTACAAATTGACTCATTAATTGTGTTTGGTTTCATTAATGAAATGATTCATTAATTATCCCATTTTAGCTTATGTGTAAAATCTGAAATTGGATCATTTCACAAAAAATATGAAATGAATCCATTTGAAATAGGAGTCACATTAAGTGCATGTTCCCTCTCCCTCTTCCTCTTCCCCTCCCCTTCCCCCTCTCCCTCTCTCTTTCCCATCAATTTCAAATTACCAAACATTATGTAAAATTGAATTTAACTCATTTCAAATTCACTCATTTATAATTCAGTAATTCACAATGAACCAATTTACATAATCAAACAATTTGCACAACCAAACTGGGCCTAAAGATTTCATGTGATTTTCTTAGATCTGTTTGTCCTTTGGCGTTTTGTTTTTTTTGAATTTTTTTAGTTGTTTATTCTTTAATTTTTGTTTTGGTGTTAAATGTTTTTGTGAATTAATGAGTGGATCTATTATATTATGTGATTTGGTTTTGCAGATCACATACATCGGCCAAATCATGAAATCTGTCAGTTGCCATCTCCTGCGTCGAAATTTTCTGAGTTGTTTATATATGTAGATAATGGGTTCCTATTGTCGTTTCGTTTTTTATTTTAGCTTATCATTTTTTATATGGTTTTCAGTTTTGTGAATTCTCAGATGTGTTTTCATATTCAGTTCGTCCGATCAGATTTTTTGAAGGTTTATTTCATGGGTTCTTTACTATTACTCTTCTTGAGGTTTATTTATGGGTTATGTGTAAGCTACCATGGTTCAATAGTGTGTCTGATTGTACTTTTTCACATTGAATAATCTACAGAACACGTTACAATTTTTGGAGTTTTAATTTTTGGGGTTCCTAAGATCAGTCTTTTTTGAGGTATGAAAGATTTGAACGTTTTAAAATATTTTTAACAACTCTCTTCCTGTAATATTATCTAAAAATAATAAACTGGTACAAATACTCCACTCATATAAAATTACTCTAATTTAGATTTTCATTTTTACCGTACCATCAACTGATAAATGTTAAATTTAGAGGAAGAAGTATTTTTTTAACTCATTGGATTAATTTAATTTAAATAATTTTTAAAACTAATGAAGTAAGTTGAACTCATATATTTTTAAAACTATTTATTACTTATGGTAGTGATGTAAGTAGCATATATGAATATGGTTGTGTTTTATTATTTTTTATCTGACTTAATGAATGCTTTGTGAGAAATTACTCTCTTAGTTTTCTCAATTATTTTCGCTTGCTTATAATAGTACCAAAGAAGACAACACCTCTAATTAAACACTTTTATGTCACACTTATCAATCTAAAAGCGTAATATTTTGAGAACCAGACAACTTTATCAAAAAAATATCCATTCATTGAAAAAAGTAATATTTTGGGATTTGGGGTGCCACCATTGTTGTTGTAGATGGAAGATGTAGTGTACTTACCAACTTCTGCTATAAGAAGTAGTTCATTACTTCTCTTTAAGAAAAATGATGGCTTATGTTTTTTTTAATGTACTTATTAGTATATAATAGGTAGTCAAATATGTAACAATGGTGAGGGTAATTTTTGTGATGTAGAATAGTTGTCACTAATATAAAAATGATGAAGTTTGAATTAGGACTTTAATAATTTGTGATCGTACATGCAAGTAATTTTATGATTGGGTGTATCTTTGATATTGATATTTTTTGTTTGCAAGTTTTTTATATTGGTTACTTTGATTAGTCCTAGGCTTTTAACCAGGTGAGATACTTATGTATAAAAAACTTTTAAAATAATGTATGCCTTTTTAATAACGCACAAAATAGATTTTAAATTTGTTTTCAAATAATGTACATAATAAATTGTACATTATATTTTTACCTTTTCAACATTTGTTTTAACTACTACACTTTTTTTATACAAGACAACTAAAACAATATGATTTTTTTTAAAAAATTAAAACAGTTTTTAAACTCTATAGTTGAAAAGTAAACTTAAAAGTGTACATTTAAAAAAAAATAATAACATACAATTTAGATTTATAAGATTGTTTTTTAAATTTAAAGTCCATATTAAAATAAATTTGTAAGTTATTTTATCGTCGTGCCATCGACACGGGTACACCCTAGTGTATATATATAAAAGCAGCAGTATATATATTAACGGTCAGACTAATCACCCTAGTAAGCACTCTATCTTGCCTAAAAGTAATCTTGTGAGTGCAGTGTTGTGTTATTTTGTTATTTTCTCTATTCGTAAATATGATTTACCATAGTGTTTGTTTCATATAAGGTTTTGGAGGCAATAGAGCGACTACATTCTTCCTCGTGTTATCCATATTAGGAGTTGTACTAGGCATAGTTTCCAAGTTTGTCAGTGCCAACCATATAAGGGCGCCGCTAGAACATCATCACTGGTAACATGGGCTACGGCTCTGGCTTTCGGGTAAATGTCAGACACCATCTCACTATATATATAATATAATATAATATATATAGGACAAATGCAAAAAAAAAATTATCTAGAATTTTTAATTTTTGCAAATATCCGTATATTTCCGAACTATGCATTTTAATCCAAATATCCTTTCTAGAGATGATTTAGCTGACACACGAGAAGGTCAACGTTAAAAAAAATGCATAGTTAGAGGGATTTCTTTCATTAAAGATTAATTTAGAGGTCTTTAACTCTAAAAAAATCAAAATTCAGGAGTGTTTTTGCATTTAGCGATGGTATGCCACCCACATTTTCACAAGGAATAATAATGGTAACGGGTCTATTGGAGTCCTATTTTCCCCTTTCAAATACTATTTCATTCGTTCATGTCAAAATGATGGTTATATATTAACTAAAGGATCAATAGCAGTTGATATACACTAATATACGCTGATTTATAGCAGCTATAGCAGTTGATATACAATGATTTATAATAGCAGCCATAACGCAGCTATAGCAGTTATACTGATTGATATAGCAACTACAACAGTTATACTCATTGATAACAACCATTGATATACTTGATATAATCTTTATACACTGATATGCCATAGTTATACTTAATATACTTGACAACCAATGATATAATCTTGCTAAAGATTAGCTACAAGTTTAGTATCGTTCTTCCCAATAAAGGAATTCTTTGGAGGCAATGCAAGATGGTCAATTTCCTTAGTCATGTAGAAAAGAGCTGGTTCATCTTTGTACATGGATTACGTTTTAATAAGGTTTTAAAATTATAATTTCTTACTTTATAGCCTTGCATAATTAGTATTCCAATAAATGTTTTCCTCCTAATTAAGCTGTGAATCATTGCTTAGTTGATAAGCATCTAGATTGTATTGGTTTCTTTCTCATATGTACTGTATATATGAATTAGTGTACTTGAATGTCATATATATATGTAAATAAGTATTGTATGTATATATATGAATTAGTGTGTACTTGAATTAGTATGAAGATTATCCACAGAGACATCAAGGCCACTAATGTGTTGCTTGATAAGTACTGAAGATTATCTCCATGATGCGTGTGACACACACGCGTATTTAATTCCTTGTTGTATGAATATATGCATACAATAGCATATATGCACCAGAATATATGCAGTAGTTGTATGCATATATGCACAGCTGCATATATGAAACATATATGCATAACTGTATGCATATATGTTGTTGTGCATATCTGCATACAGCAGCCCCATGCTTCCACTGCCCGACACCTCTATCGGCAGCCCCACGCTTCCACTGCTCGACACCTCTATAGTTTACTTTCTATAGATTAATTGACTAATAATGGTAGGTCATAAGGAGAGTGAACACTAAAGTGGACAAATGATGAACATGTTGGAACTTGGAAGTTAGTATTCTCCTTGACCTTAAGTGATAATAAATGTTAATTTTCTTACCGATACTAATATGTTTCATATAATTACTACATTCCATCCATGATTTAAAGAATACCCTAATCCTTCATATAAAAAGGAAAATGTGTTGGGCTTAAAACCTTATGTTTGTTTTAGCCTTCTGGCAGTAGCTTTGCTATGATGGCAAATAATGGTTTATTCGATTCAAACCATGGCGGTTGAATATAACTGATATCTATGTTTTTATTTGCAGTTTATTCTCTCGCAAAGCTGATGAATGTGAAAGAAGATCAAGGACAACTCTCTGCTATTGCTAGGTACTGTATTTTTGTCAATAAGGTGCTAGCCATTTTCTCCACTTGATTATTCTGCTCATCATGTTTTAAAATTTTAATACCCATTATATGCATCTATATCGGAGCATTGAGCATGATTCTTAGTTTACCTCTACCATGGAGCTGTTAGAGGGTTATTTTAGAATCTGTTTAACTATAATTTATTGAATATGATTACGGTGTTGGCATTTCATAGTCATTAATATGACTTGTGCTGGAATTTCATAGTCAAAGCCCCATGCATCCAGCCTCTAACAATCATTGACTTAAGTGAATTGTTTCTTTCATCGTAATTCCCTCTCTTATCTTATTTTTTTCTTTTTATGCCAGATGGGAAACATTTTACCTTCTCGTCCTGCATGAAGTTTTGCTCATTACCAAATGTCCAGGTAAACAAAGTATTTTCAATGCCTGTAGCTTTTAGTAATTTTCTGAAAAAACTAGAGGACACTTAAAAACATGTCGTTAGGTAGTGAAAACCTAAACCATCCCCCAAACAGTCACGTATGAGGCAGTAACACCTCACACGGGGCCAATGTAACTCGTAGTAACTGACCGCGTAGTCACGGGACTCTCGATTTGAGAATATGACAATAGTTTGAAAATATCTATATTAGGCATAAAGCCACTGTTAGATGGTCAAACCCCAAACCAGCCCCCAAATGGACCCGTAAGAGGCATTAACACCTTGCACGGGACCAATGTAACCCATACGAACTGATCGCATAGTCACGGGGCTCGTGATTTGAGAATATGAATATAATTTGAAAATATATATTATGTTTAAAAACATATCGTTAAAGGGTGAAAACCCAAACCAATCCCCAAATGGCCCTATAAGAGGCATAAATACCTCGCACGGGGCCAATGTAACTCGTAGGAACTGATCGCGTTGTCACGAAATTCTCAATTTGAGAATATGACGATAATTTGAAAATATCTTGACTTAGGCTTAAAAATATGTTGTTAGAGGGTGAAAATGCAAAACAATCCTTAAACATCCCCGTGAGAAGCACAAACACCTCGCACGGGACCAATGTAACTCATACGAACTGATCGCATAGTCATGGGGATCTTGATTTGAGAATATGACAATAGTTTGAAAATATATAGATTATGTTTAAAACATACTGTTAAAGGATAAAAACCCAAACCAGTCCCCAAACGGCCCCGTAAGAGGCATGAATACCTCATATGGGACCAATGTAACTCGTAGGAACTGACCGCGTAGTCACAGGACTTCCGAATTGAAAATATGACATTTATTTGAAAATATTTAGAGTAAGCATAAAAACATGTCATTAGAGAGTAAAAACTCAAATCAGCCCTCAAACGACCCTGTAAGAGGCACAAACATCTCACACGGGACCAATGTAACTTGTAGGAACTGATCGCGTAGTCACGGGACTTTTTGTTTGAGAATATGACGATAATTTGAAAATATCAAGACTGTATCTTACAAACATGTTGTCAAAGGGTGAAAACCCAAAACAACTCCCAAACGACCCTATAGGAAGCACTAATACCTCGCACGGGACCAATGTAATTCGTAGGAACTGATCGCGTGGTCACGGGACTCCCGATCTAAAAATATGATGATAATTATAACTCGTATATGCAATTTTTTATTTTTAATACGATTTTTTAAAATTGCTTATTGATATCATCTCTTTTTTGTATCTTATTTTTTTGCAGGATAACATTTTATCGTTAATTTTTATCCACATGGAACACACGAAGAAGTCAATAGCTTACAAAAAGGGGGTTGTTTATTTAATGTTTAGGATTTTATTTTTTATGTGTTATGGACGTGCGGGCTTTTATAATTTTATTGTTAACTTTTATGGCAGTGCGGGTTTTGTAATTTTTTTGTTATATTTTATGGTCGTGCGGGCATTACATTGCGCAAGTTTTATATTAGCAGGTTTTAGAATGTCCCGAAAATAAAGGAAACTCTGCCCAATTTTTTTGGGTATGTGAATTATTAAGACTTGTAATTTTTGTAGTTTGTATATACATTAGTTTATCAACAATGTGTGAGATTCGCAATTTGTGAATTTTCTTTATTTTTTTGTAAATAATGTATATTTTTCTTACCAGGTTTGGAATTTGATGATTTTCCTGTTTGTTTTCAAATAATTAATTTTTTTTCTTTGATAAAAAAATTTGGCACAATTCAAAATCGTGCCAAAAGTGTATCAAAATTTGGCACGATTTTGAACTGTGCCAAAAGTGTACTAAAATATACTCAATCTGGCACAGTTATAAATTGTGCCAAAAGTGTGCCAGAAATATCAAATTCTGGCACGGTTTAAAAGTGTACCAGAAGTGTTCATGTTTGGCCAAATCTGGCACACTTTTAAACCGTGCCAGAAAAAAATGATCATTTTGAAACACCTGATTTTGGCACAGTTCAAAATCGTGCTAGATTATTGTTTTTGGTGTAGTGTTTGTTGTATTTAATTTAAGAACTGAGATTAGTGGATTCTCTTATTTTTATATTGTGGGATTTATTTAGATTCTCTATACCTTGTTAATTGTGGATTTGGTTAGTTTTATCGAGTATCGCTCCGCTCTCCCCGATCGGGGTGTTACAAATAGTATCAGAGCCAACCTTTGGTGGTTGAATTTTGGATTTTGGATTTTGGGTTCATTGCGTGATTAGAAAATTTTGGAGATAGAGTATTTTCGATGATATTCGTGTTAGGCTTTGAGATTAGACATAAGGAATTTATTTTTGGGAGACAGTATTATTTTTGGAGATTGTTGTAGTGGCCTGATTTTGAGAGTTAGGCTTTCGGCGAATTTCGAGGGCGAAATTCCACTGTTAGTGGGGAAGTGTAACAACCTGCGTAATTTTGGGGTACTTAAAATTAATTTCAATAATATAAAGAAAAATAAAGTTTTTTTTATTTAATTATTTTTCTTGCTAAAAAATGTTGAGAATTATTTTTGAAGACGAAATTTTCAATTGATTTTAAAATCGGAGTTAAAACGAATTTTTAAATGATTTTTTTTATTATCCCTTAGTTTTATTTTAATTCAGAAGATTCAAAATTCCTGAGGACTCGATCGATTGACTCTAGGGGATCGATCGATCGTCTCTAGGGGATCGATCAATCGATCCCAACAGATTTCGTGCGCAGTAAGTTTTTTTGAAAAGTTTTGTTAGTTTATGTTTCTATTTTTTTTCTTTATGAAAAGAGGTCGTGGGAGACCTTTTCTAAACCATCTTTTGCCTAGGGGTGGGCGTCGTCCAGTTGGGTCCGATTTTTGTCCTTTTTAAGTGCCGGACAGAATCATTCGGTCCTATATTTGACAAGACCGAATTTGGACCGATTTAATCTGTTTATCCTATTTATTCGGTCTAGGCTATTTTCGGTCCGGTTCGGTTAATAATCAGTCCACATTTATTTACATTTACTTTTTTTTGCAAACCACAAAACAATCAACAGTTGGGTTTTATACCAGAATAAACATATATCACAGATTCACAAACAGACCCATTATGGATTTTATACCAGAGTAGAACCAACAAATCACAACAAATTAACACATATCACAGTTATTTCAAAGTAAACTAGAAAAGTAACCCAAAAAAAATCGAAAGCCACTAGAAAACTAAACCAGATTAATTGGGTTTTCTATCAGAAAAATTTGTCCAAAGTTATTTCAAACCACAAAACAATCAACATTTGGATTTTATCAGAATAAACATATATCACAAACCCATTATGGGTTTTATACCAACAAATCACAACAAAAAATAAGAAATCAGAATAAATAGTTTAAGTAATATACCGTAGGATGCTGAACTGTCGTCGCCGGCAGAGTTGTTGGGGAATTGAGGAGGGTTAGATCTGATGTCCCGACCATTGTTATGGTGTTTAGAGAGGAAAGACGAAAGATGCGAGAGAGAGGAAACCTACTTGTGTTGGTCAGCCGTGTAAATGTGATGTGAGAGACTTTTAGCTTAGGGTCTAGTTATTTACTAATAAACATATATCATATATTTATATGAAATTAATATATATTATATAATATTAAAGTAAACGGTCCGGTCCGGTTCGGTCCTAAGACCGAATTTAAAATGGAAATTTTAGACCGAACCGAATATATTCGGGTCTCTTAATTTAGGACCAAATTAGGACCGATTTATAAAAAAGCCTATAAATGTGGGTCCGGTTCGGTCCAATCGGGTCAATCGGGTCGGTCTTTTTTTTGTCCACCCTACTTTTGCCACAAAAATATGCAGTAGCCTTTTCAAATATATACACATAGCCCCTTTATACTATCGTATTCAACCTTAGTTTTTGGAGGTGTTCTGTAATACCCTGTATTTTTACTGATATTGAATTATGGGATTAATTGAATTAAAAATGGGAATTTATTTTTTGAAAAAATTAAATCGAATTTAAATACTAGCGAGACGAGAGTTAGTATTTGATTATGATAATTATGTTGAATATTAATGAGTGAATCTCTCTAACTAAGGCTCTCTATACCTAAAATGCCTACTTTAAATCGGACCTTACAAGTTCTCAGCACCAGTCGACGGTTTAAAATAACTGGGGGTGGTTTCATAACATACGCGCCGGTTTGCTTCTAGTAGTCGGATCTAATTCCACAGATCGAAACCTCATGTCGGACCATCTCCAGTCAGTGTGAAAACCAAATCTTCGGTATCTCAGTAACCGTAAAAATACAACAACGAATACCCAGCGTTCTCAGCGCCGATTTGTAAACGAAACTCAAAAGAAATACAGGTAAAGATCTCTCAAAATCAGATCCACTCCGGATCATCCATATCCGTCTGACTTGCAATTGATACCCAACATTCGATCTATTGGTCGAATGTAGGATTTATGACTCAGTTCAGTGGGTATAAATTAATTCCACAATCGGTGTGAGTAAACCGGAATAATTTTTTTGCAATGGATGAATTGAATTTTCTTTTCGAGAAATAAATGAAGGTGGGATTACTGACTCTGTTCAGTGGATTGAATTGTTGAGTTATTCTGGTTGAGATAGGGCTTGGTCATGACACCAATAAGCCCAGGGCAGAATCCAAATGAGTCACATATTCAACGTGAAACCAGCTAGAGGCGTTCCTTTGCTGATGTCCTCAAATCAAACCTGCAGAAGGAAATGTAAGGACATAAATTTCCAATTGAGTCCCTGTATTGTTTTGACTTAATTACGTGAACAAAACTGTGTTTGTAATATGTCATAGGGAGATTTTATTTTATCACAATCCCACTTGGTCTATGACGTATTGAAGAAATTGAAGATATTGCGGCAAAGCTTAAAAGAATTAATCATGTCGATGTTTAATTGGTGTAAGTTTATTCGTCTTCAAGTTAATTGCATTCCGAGATCACTCAGGTATGAATACGTATAATAATTGGTACTCGGAATAATTTTTATAAAAGATAAGGATGTAATTTTTATAAGGAAAAATGTTTTAAAAGTCTTTTAAATGTTTTAAACTACGTTTTATTCTGATAAGCTCGAAATAGAGTTTGACTTATTTGGATCTCTTTTAGAAGAGACGTTTTAAAGAAAAAGTCAAATTGACACGCGCGTCGTTCAAGCGAGATGGCTATGTTGCGTGAACGACATGCCAATATCGTTCGAGCTACAAAGTTTTCGAGGCGGTGATTTTTTAATATTTAAAGCGTGGTTTCGTTAGAATTAACAAGCGTGTGCATGCTGAAAAAATAGTTTACGATCCAGAGACGTGTTTGCACATGTTTTTCTAAGGTTTCAAAGCTTAAACACATCCTTAGAGTTTGCAAAGATTCGAGTTATCATTATAATATGTTTATGTGATATTGCTGCACCAAGAAGGTTTGTTCTATACTTGAACATCTGGGATTTGCGGTGAAGAAAAGAGAAGGACTTCTTGTTTGAATCGTAGACGTATCAAAGCCATTCGGTGGACACCGAGACATACGTGGACGCGTGTGTTATGGACAGGTATCGTGGAAGATGGACTTTATGCGTGGGCACTGTGAGAGGAGTGATTCAAGATCAGAAGAGCGTCAAGAACCGTGGGGATTGAGTCGTTGAGTGAGTCTTTGTCTGTTTGTTGTAATTCCATATTCATAGTGATTGTCTGGATTGGACCGTCTGAGGTTGTTTTCCCGTCTTGGGTTTTTTTTCTCGTACATCCGGCGTTGTGATTATTCTTTACTTTACTTTACTTGCTTTAATCACTAGATGCATGTTTAAGATTAATCAAGATAAAAATGATTTAAAGTAAAAATTGATTTTTCACAACTTGGTTTGGTGTTAATTAAAAGTTGAATATTTTTTTGTGAAAATTGGTTGATTTGAAACACACGCACAAGGACCACCCTTTTCAAATTAGTATCAGAGCTAGAAAACATAATTTATTTATTTTGTGATCCCGTGTGTTTTCAAAGATGAATTTTTGAAATAACGAACTTTTTCGAACTCCTATTTTGGCACTAATTACACCTATTGGAAGATGAGAATGATAAGTGCATTAAAATCTATTGATGAGCATGTGTGTCTAGCAATTGAGAAAGGTTGGTCACCACATGTCACTGTTATTGGTGATGTCACTAATTTAAAGACTGTGGAGTCATCGATCGAAACTGAACACAAACTTTCACAATAAATTCTAAGGGTTTGCACTTTATTTCTTCACATGTCACGCCGAAAGAATATAATAGAATTATGACTTGTGAAACATCAAAATAGGCTTGGGATATATTGGCACTCACTCACGTGGGCTCTAGCATGGTTAGGGCGTCAAAACTTCAAAATCTCACTACATTGTTTGAGACCATTAGGATGTCAGAGAGTGAGATTTTTGATGAGTTTTATGCTAGGTTGTCCAATATTATCAACTCGTCGTTTAACCTAGGTGAGAAAATTCCTGATAATCATGTCATTAAGAAAATCCTTAGGTCGTTGACTAGTAGGTTTGATGCGAAAGTGACTATTTTAAAATCCTTGGGTAAGTTAGATTCGACGAAACTAGAAGAGATTATAGGTGACTTACAAACCTATGAAATCGACATGATTACCTCCAAGCAAGGGCCTAAGAAAGAAAAGGGTATTGTTTTGAAAACCCGAAAGGAGGAAATTAAAGTTTTAGATTTCGATTTCGATTCCGATTTTGAGGATGTTGCTTTGTTGGCAAAGAAAATTAAAAAATTTATTAAGTTTCAAAAGAAATCGAAAGATGCCAAGAAATTTGAAAAATTCAAGAATAACAAAGTTGATCCCACCTCTAAGGATAAGTTTGAGAAGCCTAAGAGAGATGAGTCGGATAAGTGTTTTGGGTGTGAGGGGTACAGTCACAAAGTTAAGGAGTGCCCCACTAGACTTAAGAAAGAGGGCAAGGAACCCATTGTTTATAGTTCCACCTTAAGTGATAGTGATCCGAAAGAGGTAGAAAGTTCCCCCCATTGATCGTAACTTCGTTGCGTTTATGGCATGTCATGTGAGCGACGACGATTCTCATGTGAATGACACTTCCGAGGAGGTTTTGAGTAAATCCCATGTTAGTGAGAGTGAAGAGAGTGACTAAGAGGAGGTAGATGTGAAAGAGTTGCAAGTTTCATTTAATGAGTTATATGCCGAGACTGTGAAAGTGAAAAAGGCAAATGCAAAATTGCAAGCTAAGTAGAATGAGTGTACCATAGAAAATAATGATAGTTTAATTAAGGATCTTAGGGAATGAGAGAAAACTCTTAGGGAGAAATTAGAGTATGTCGAGGGTGAGAGGGATAATCTTCGTGGTTTGATGGAGTCTTGAAAAAAGGAGATTTTAGCGTTTGAGGAGTCTAGGCATTTGCTCGAGTCTAGGATTCATGAGTTGGAGGAGAGATTGAGAGACTCGTCTAGAGTTAAGTTTGATTTGGAGGCTAGATCGGAGAAGTTAGATAAGATCTTAGGCACCATCCAAATTAAGGGAGATAGAGGAGGTACAGGTTTTCATGAGCGAGTTGTTACTATTCCCCCCGCACGTGTGAGAAACACTAAGAAGGTTAGAAAAGGTCCACATATAGGTATCATTCCAACCATCGCTACACTTGCACGTTTTGTGGTAGGAAAGGTCACCTTAGGCGTTATTATTACGACCTTAGACAAGCTCCTAGGAAGTTTAGGAATAAAGTTGCCCCGGTTCCCCAAACCCCCATGCGTCGTTTTACACCTACTTGGGTTAGAAAATCGGATTTAGTGACTTTAGGAATAAAACTTCATGATAATCATTTGGGTGTACTTGATTCTTCCCATGCTAAAATTAAAGGATGATAGTGTTGCCTTGTTTGTCATATGCTAGTTTGCTTCATGATATATTCATTGCTAGTATTACGACATGAGTATCATTTTGTATTATAGTTTTTCATTTGTTTGAGTCCTATTAAAAAATACAAAAAGATTTTGTTTTTGAGAAAACTTTTGAAAAAAAAAATTGCTTTTATTTGAGTCAAAATATGTTTGAAAAGCCAAAAAGATTTTTCGGATTTTTTTTTTAGTTTACATGTTTGATGTGGCATATTGGTGTGCTTGGACCCCCCCCCCCCCAATCATTTCATTATTCATGTGACTAGGACATTTGGTCATTATTATCGATACTTAGAATGATCTTAACCATTGTTTATATGGGGTAGTTTCAAAGTTGATATGCATTTTTATTCGACTTTGTATATATGCCAACATTGCACATATGCACGAGTTTATATGGATGTTTAACTTCTCTTTCATATTTGAATTTGGTGAGGCGTTCTTATCTCAATCTTGTCATTTATGTGTAAGTAGACTTAAGGAGAAGTGTGCATGTAAGAATCGTTTACCGTGAGAATTTGAATTGGTACTTAATTGAAAAAATGATAAGTGATTCACGGGAAAGGGCTGCGAGAGTTCAAAATTAACTCGTCGTGAAATCCATCGTTTAAAAGATCCCAAAAGAAAAAGCAATATACTAAGAAAAAGGGCCAATAAGATTTTCTCTAAGTTGAGAATGCTAGAAACCTCAAAAGAACTTTAAAAACTATATATTTATGAGGGAGTTTGATTGGGAAAAAATTAAACGGGTTTGCTCAACTAATCCTAATGTTGAAACATTGCAATTTGACTCTATTGCTTGTAGAATCATCAAAATTATGGATTTGTGTGCATGTAGTATGTTTATTTCATTAAGCTCACACTTTAATTGTCATATGACTATGATAAAGTTTGATAATTTATTGCTATCAATTAGAGGTTCTTGATCTTTTCGATATGTTGGAATTGTGACTCATGTATTGTAGTTTCACGACCATACATTCCATAGCCATATTTGAGCACATCGATACTATGTTTGCATGTAACTCGCATTATTAGTTTTTATGCGTTTTTGCGTTTTGGGTAAAAAGATTACTTCTTTAGCACTGTTTTGCTGTTGTCAGGCCCTTCCACTGTGTTTTTTTTGGAAATTTTTTCACTGGGTAAAAATATAAGATAATTCTGGGAAGCTGGGAAAATATGGCCTGTCACGAGAACTCGTTCGAACGACATTATCATGTCACGCGAAGTCTCGTTCGAGCGATGTCCTTATCTCGTTTGAGCGACATCCCTGGCTCATTCGAACAACAGTTTGGGGGTTTTTTATGCTTCGTTCTGGTTTGCAGTCCCCTGGTTACTATGGTATATTTTTTGTATTGCTGGAAGTTTTCTGGACTAACTGATTTATATGCAGGTTTTACTGTCTCATATTGGAATTTTGTATATAATCTGTTTATCACACCTGATTAAATTGCTATATTCTTTGTGTGATTCATTGGTTTACTAGCTACTGATTTGTCATTACTTGATCATATTTAGCTGGTTGTTTCATGATTATCTAGTGATTTTTTATTGGTATCTTCTCATACAAGATACTTATTTGATTTATCTTTTCACCAGATTGTCCAATCGAGACAAAAAGGGGTAGAGATGTATGTGATGTAGGGGGAGATTTGAGCATATTTCTTATTACATATTTTACACATTGGTTGGACAAATTAGTAGTACACATTGGTATTATTTTGTTGCTCAATTATTTAACAAATGATTTTTCAGAATTTATTCATATTGGTATCTATGGCCAAATTGGTATCATTTGGATATATATTGGTTTTATTTGTTCCTCCATACTTCACTGGGTATTTGTTTGTCTATTTCATGTGTAGGTATGATTCAGAGATTCAAGATTTCAAGTCTACATCACATTCAGACAATTCATGCTTGCCGGTGCTACATATATTAGTCTGTGTCCTGTAATTTTTTACTTTGGGTTTATGGGATGGGATTTAGGCGTCATACGGCTTGACGACTCGGCTTAGGCATTTCACTAGTTTAGTTTTGTCCCGAAATAGTCAAAGGGGGAGATTTGTAAGGACATAAATGTCCAATTAAGTCCCTGTATTATTTTAACTTAATTCCGTGAACAAAACTGTGTTTGTAATATGTCATAGGGAGATTTTATTTTGTCACGATCCCACTTGGTCTATGACGTATTGAAGAAATTAAAGACGTTGTGACAAAGCTTAAAAGAATTAATCATGCCGATGTTTAATTGGTGCAAGTTTATTCGACTTCAAGTTAATTGCATTCCAAGATCACTCGGGTATGAATGTGTATAATTAATGGTACTCAGAATAATTTTTATAAAAGATAAGGATGTAATTTTTATAAGGAAAAATGTTTTAAAAGTGTTTTACATGTTTTAAACTAAGTTTTATTCTGATAATCTCGTAATAGAGTTTGACTTATTTAGATCTCTTTTGGAATAAACGTTTTAATGAAAAATTCAAAAAGTAAAACTGACACGCGTGCCGTTCAAACGACAAGCTGGCTCATTCAAGCGAGATGGCTATGTCGCGCGAACGACAGGCCAATCTCGTTCGAGCGACATAATTTTCGAGGCGGTGATTTTTTAATATTTAAAGTGTGGTTTTGTCAGAATTAACAAGCGTGTGCATTCTGGAAAAACAGCTTATGATCCAAAAATGTGTTTGCACATATTTTTCTAAGGTTTCAAAGCTTAAACACATCCTTAGAGTTTGCAAAAATCCGAGTTATCATTAATATATGTTTATGTGATCTTTCTGCACTAAGAAGGTTTGTTTAATACTTGAACATGTGGTTTTTGCGGTGAAGAAAAGAGAAGGACTTCTTGTTCAACATCGTAGACGTATCAAAGCCATTCGGTGGACACTGAGACATACGTGGACACGTGTGTTGTGGACAGGTATTGTGAAACAAGGACTTTCTGTGTGGTCACTGTGAGAGGAGTGCTTGAAGATCATAAGAGCGTCAAAACCCATGGGGATCGATTCGTTGAGTGAGTCTTTGTCTGCTCATTGTAATTCCATATTCATAGTGATTGTCTGGCTTGGTCCTTCCGAGGTTGTTTTCTCGTCTTGGGTTTTTTTCCTCGTACATCCGGCATTGTGAGTATTCTTTACTTTACTTTACTTGCTTTAATCACTAGATGCATGTTTAGGATTAATCAAGATAAAAATGGTTTAAAGTAAAAATTGATTTTTCACAACTTGGTTTGGTGCTAATTAAAAGTTGGATAATTTTTTGTGAAAATTGGTTGAGTTGAAACACACGCACAAGAAGTCGGGTTTTGGGTTCTTTGCGTGATTAGCAAATTTTGGAGATAGAGTATTTTCGGTGATAGTCGTCTTAGGCTCCGAGATTAGACGTGAGGAATGTATTTTTGGGAGACAAAATTATTTTTGGAGATTGTTGTAGTGGCCTGATTTTGAGATTTAGGCTTTCGACGAATTTCGAGGGCGAAATTCCACTGTTAGTGGGGAAGTGTAACAATCCGCGTAATTTTGGGGTATTTTAAATTAATTTAAATAATATAAAGAAAAATAAAGTTTTTTTTATTTAATTATTTTTTTCGCTCAAAAATATTGAGAATTATTTTTTAAGGCGAGATTTTCAATCGGTTTCAAAATCAGAGTTAAAATGAATTTTTAAATGATTTTTTTTATCATCCCTTGGTTTTATTTTAAGTCGGCAGATTCAAAATCCCTGAGGGCTCGATCGATCGACCCCGACAGATTTTGTGCGCAACAAGTTTTTTTGAAGAGTTCGGTTGGTTTATGTTTCTATTCTTTTGCCTTATAAAAAGATGTCGTGGGAGACCTTTTGTAAACCAACTTTTGCTAAAAAAAATATGCAGTAGCCTTTTCATATATTCCTCTCTTTTTATATACACATAACCCCTTTATATTATCATATTCAACCTTAGTTGTTAAAGGTGTTCTTGGGGAAGTTTTGATGTTGGAGCTTGGAGATGATTTATGGATCCCTGTGAGATAAATTTGATGGTTTAATTTGAGTTTCTGGGCAGATTCATGTTAATTTCTTATGATGGTTTAAGGTATGGGGTTTTACACAATATGCTCTAAAATCTCTCAAGAGTTATTACCTTTGATTTCATGTGATTATTGAACTCATATTTGAATTGCTAAATTCATTTAGAAACTGAAAATTATTATTGGAATTTGATTTTGATTCATGTGGTATTATATTTGTGTTGAGCATGTTGTCATGAGATTTTAATATGGCACAGAGGTTGGGCACCCGCTAAAATTCCAATTTTCGACTACTTGATAAAGTATGGGCGCGGTATGGTGAGGCCTGGTGACCCGAATAATGTTTTGTTGAGAAATTATATTGACATATGCTTGTGAGATTGTTATTTGATTTGAATATTCGTACTCATTTTGTTACCCTTTATTCACCACTAATATTTGTTTAGCATCTTTCCTGTCGTATAGTGTACTTTCTCATATTTTTTCTTAGTGGTAGGTTAGCACGGATTTGGGCGCTATGGACTAATTGGAGATTGATTTTTAGCTTGGTTATATTGGGAAGAATATTTGAGAGAACAAACTGAGAAGGTTTTCATTTATTTTGTTGTATAGAGCATTGGCAATTTATTTTATTTCGAGATAGATAGTTGTATTATTTCGAGAGACATTTATTGTATTTAATTTGAGAATTGAGATTAGTGGATTCTCTTATTTTTATATTGTGGGATTTATTTAGATGCTTTATACCTTGTTGATTGTGGATTTGGTTAGTTTTATCGAGTATAGCTCCGCTCTCCCCGGGCGGGGTGTTACAAGACATTGACTCTCTGCTTTTTAAATCAATGCCTATTAGGGGCGAAACTGAACTACCTATACCCTGATCGTCAATATTGGGGGTAACAGGGGGATGTTATATGGGCAATGGAGCTGAATCACTAGAAGATATCGCGTGCCTTTGGGATGCCCCGAATCGTCCTCTGGTCGGACCACCTACAGAGGTCGTGGAAACCTCTAGCTAGTGATACCTGGGCAGGTGGGTTCTAAGTCAGCTAATATCTCAAACAAACATTGGATGTGAGGAGGGTATCTCATCAAGATGGCAAATAAGCTTGTTGGTAAGGAAAATGCAGTTAGTGGCTAAATGGAATGAGGAGAAGTGGTGAAAGCAAGAAAAAAAAAGCAACAAGTTTTTAGAATCCTAGGCTAACCAACTCAATGGCAGTCTAAAAGTTTAAATATCAAACAACTAAACACAATAGCAAAGTTGATTGACACAAAGCATGAAAATGCCAAATGATGGAAGAAAGCCCTAAAAAGCTTTAGAGAGTAAAGGGACGCGTACCTGCTAAATGGAAAAGTGAAGTTCAAAGTGAAATCTAGGGACTGCACCAGAAAAGCGAGAAACTGAGAAGATAATGGATGCCCAAGCGATGGAGGATTGAAGCTTCTCTTTGCAACTAAGTTTTCTCTCTCTAGAAATGACGCTTAGGGAGCTTGAATGGAGATGATAAAAAAAAGGTACAAACCCCTTTAAATACTTTGGGTTTGGCGATAAAGAGTCACACAACATTAAGTGACGCAGGCACTGAAAAGCCAATCGTAAGTACAGACCCTCTGCACCTACGTGTGTGTGTAATCATTACTTAGGCATCATTTCCAATTGTCTGACACATGTCCTCTTTGCAAATTAAAACATTAAAGTCCATTTGCTTAGCTCGTGCCAAGAAAAAAATGGGATGACCAAATCTTTCTCCAACGACCAAAATTACACTTCATCCATTCATTCCATATAGCAACCACTCAGGACTAACACCAATCTAGAGAAGCTGCTTCAAACTCCATTCATGCATGAAGTCTTGGGGGCTTTTGTTATACCCTAAGTGAAAAACACCACATGGAACTTTCATGATATACCACGTGACCTATCTGAAAGAATAAAAAGAGGTCATCATCAGTATTAAGTTGTGTTCGTCCAAGAAAAATTGTGCTCGGCTCAGGTATGCATGTGTTCAGCCTGCTACTCCATCTCTTATCCTGACAGCTGTCTCACGGTGTTAATTAACTGCGCTTGTTGACTCAGTCAATGACGTTTTCGTACATGCCTATACACGTAGGAGAAGATTGTTAGTTACGCTTATTATGTTTATGCACGTGCAGTATTTAAGCACTTGACCACTCTGTTTGGGCAGTAACAATCTCATCCTTATCTGTCCCACTATGTATAAAAGGTGTAACTGCTTGACCTATAAAGGAAATCCATGACAGACCCCAACCCAGTTACTTATAATTAAGTTTGAAAGTCAAAGTGAGTCAAATCATAATTACCTTAACCAAACCATAAACACGAGTATCTTTTTTGCAGTTATCAACATTAATCAATAAAACTAAAACTTTTCACAATTTTATAGGTAATTATGCTTATTCAAACTTACTGAAAAGATAAGTAGTCTTAAATTATCCCTTTTATATTTGACCAAAATCATGGTTTTATGCATCCCTGGCTAACCCCACCAACCTCCTAGATTTGGCAGTGATATCACAATACCTAAAAAATATAAATATAGGAACCATAAGCAAAATAGCTCAGCAAATGCATCACTACTACACTATTGTATAAAATTAAATGCAATAAATCATATCCCCGTGATGATATGTGCACACTTATCTGGCTCATTCATAAATAATGACCAGCTATATACTTATCCGGCTAATTCATAAAGAATGACCAATTATATACTTATCCTAATCATTCATAAAGAATGACCAATTATATACTTATCCGACTCATTCATAAAGAATGACCAACTTATCTGAATTATGATTTACATATCCTATCTGCAATAGACAATTCTCCCTCATTCCGAGTCGGGGAGTAACCTCCCATTTCAGTAAATCGAAATGAACAGTTTCATATTCATAACATTATGATCATATCCATAACCATACATAAGTACATCTTACCAGTGAGTAATATTATGAGCTTATCCATAGACATGTATAAATGCATCTTACCAGTGAGTACACTCACCTTGGACACTTAATGGGTTTTCCCCCTTGCCTTTGTCTGGAGGTTGTTCAACCGATTATCCTTCCCTTACTAAGCACCCTTGGATACATAAGCTTGTTTATTTTTCGATTATCTTCCTTAATCCTTCACTAATTCACCATAACCTCTCTTTCTTTCATGGGAACTTCAACCCACTTATAATTATGATGTAGATGAAGAATAAGGGATATTTTAAGGTCTTTAAGTCGGCATAAGGCATCTCCCCTTTGTCTAATCAAAATATGACATGTGGCGCCATGTAAGACAAGTTATCATTTAAAGCTAAATGACTACTTTACCCCATGTTTGTAAAAAGACGATTTTTTTTTAATCGAATGTCCGTTCGATGCACCGTTTTTGTGTTACAAACCTAACTCACATATCTACAACTATTTAATTTTCACCTCAAGTCAATTGTTATATTATAATGGTCAAAACTAGTCTCTAACTTGAACATTCCTATCGAAAACTTCAAAATTTTGTGTTCGTAACTAATTCAATATCTCATGAGTTATGAAGGTAGGATTAGACTAAACATAATAACTTAACATTATATACACCAATAACACATTATCCCCATCCCATAAGGTAAATATGATTTAAACATTATTTATCATAATTATATCCGGGTTGTCACAACTTTCCCTCCTTTTTCTTCCCCGATATTTATTATGAATTTCACTTTCCAAACAATTAAGGATACTATTTCCTCATGCTATATTCCCTTTCCCAAGTTGCTTCTTTAATTTCTTGGATCCTCCACAACACTTTAACTATGAGACTAACTTTATTCCTTATTACTTGCTCCTTTCAATCAATAATTTCCACTGGTTCCTCGATGTACTACAAATCTTCTTTCATAATATCTTCAGTTTCTTCATCATTTACACGTAACGATAATCATTTAATGATTTCTAATCAATGAAAACCAATTCCCAACACACATATTACTTCATACCTTTATATATGTATGTCGAACATTCACATATAATAAATTATCAGTTGTATGAGCATATATTCACAATGAGTGAACATTCTTAACAAACCTAGTATCATTCATTACATTTCACCCTTCATTCCTATAGTCTATCCTTATCATCGTGTAATATTTCAAATCATAACTATCATATTACCAGACTAGCTAACACATCATATTTTCATCTTCCATCCAACACCAAATACGTGTGTTTGACTTTAATTAATTTCTGTATCATTTTTTAAGTTTAAGCGTATGTCAGATATCATCCTTACAATTTCTTAATTTAAATATAGCCTCGCTAATATTCATATATCGAAACTGAACGATCATTCACTAATGTTTATTCTAAAACAAGATTGCATATTCACCTTCATGTATATTGTGCAGTCATGCACTATGAACTCAACCTAACTTCTCATGATATTCCCTTTTTCGGTATCATTTGATTGGTTTTTTTAACTAAACATACAATGACCTTAGCAAGTCATTTATCCAACATAACATAATCTTATCCCAATCCTTATTAACATGATATTCTTATGCAATATCATTAATACACTCATCTTACCTATTTGGTAACATAGATGTTAAACGTACCATCACCCCTTAAAACTTTAACCATACTTACCAACCCCATAATATTTCTCTAACTATTATATGTCGTAGTTCTTTCAAATAACCTGTACAAATACCTAAATATATCACATTATGGTACCTCACATAGCACATTATTCTTACACATACTTCTTGGTGACCCCGTATAATGTTAATCATATTCATTATATGTCATACTCTTAGATATAACACGTAAGTACAATGACAAATACAACTCAATATCCACATAAACCAGTTATTGATATTCTAACCCGATTAGCATATTTCCCATACTCATACACAATACATACTCTTAAAAGGGTTCCTCAATATTTTTAAACTTCCAACTCTTTAACACCTCATCTAAAATTTACTATTCATATAAGCATTTCAAAATATCACAAGGGTAAAATCCACTACATAAACTCATACTATTAAATAAGTACATCTCAACTCTTATAACTCTTTTCTTTTACTTATCATAATTCAGTATGAACCCGTATTTGGATCAATTGTGATATATTGACTAGTAATTGAATTTTAGACCATTTCACATATTAAATTTAAACATATATAACTATTAATCTTCTCACTTCACATTTACCATGTGAATCTTCCTTTTATTCACACTCTAACAATTTAAGTCTCATCATAATCATGTAATAGTAATTCTCCTCACATCTCATCCTTTAATGGAATATGGGTTCCCGTACCTCACTCTCCCGCATAAATGGGGCACACAGCAAACCATGGCTTAATAAGTGACACAACTGAAGTCCACATATACTAGTGTAAGAAGAGATCACTTCCAATACTTCATAATTTTCGTATACCACATTTTGTCTTTAAAAAATTTCCTTCGATGACATGTTTCTCCATACCACAAATAAAACAATGGAATGATTCATATTAAAATACCTATATTCGTTGTCATCCCCTAATAAACCTTAACATCTCATTTCCTTTCCTGCAATATCCTTGTATTTCATATCCCGTACAACAATATTTATGTATAACTAGCAGATGTTAGTCAATAAAGCATATTTACTTATGACTCAAAATAATCTCTACTTCCACTGCCAAATTTAGATGCTCCTCACCCCACAACCTCTAAAACCTAGGCTCTGATACCAAAGTTGACACACCCCAACCCAGTTACTTATAATTAAGTTTGAAAGTCAAAGTGAGTCAAATCATAATTATCTTAACCAAACCACAAACACGAGTATCTTTTTTCAGTTATCAACATGAATCAATAAAACTAAAACTTTTCACAATTTTTAAGGTAATTATGCTTATTCAAACTTACTAAAAAGATAAGTAGTCTTAAATTACCCTTTTTATATTTGACCAAAATAATAGTTTTATGCATCACTTGCTAACCCCACCGACCTCCTAGATTTGGCAGTGATATCGCAATACCTGAAAAACATAAACATAGGAACCATGAGCAAAATAGCTCAACAAATGCATCACTACTACACTATTGCATAAAATTAAATGCAATAAATCATATCCCTGTGATGATATATGCATACTCATCTGGATCATTCATAAAGAATGACCAGTTATATACTTATTCGGCTCATTCATAAATAATGACCAATTATATACTTATCCGGCTCATTCATAAAGAATTACCAACTTATTCGAATTATGATTCACATATCCTGTCTGCTATAGACAATTCTCCCCCATTTCGGATCGTGGAGTAATCTCCCATTTTGGTAAACCACATATATCTCGTTTTCTATGTTTGTCTTTTACCTCCATTCTCTCTTTCCGTTTATTACCTTGACAATTATTTGTTATTGTTTATTACTGATAAATCTTCAGCTAAGACATAAAATCTCTTAACCAATTTTAGACGATAACAGTCATCATTTTTAATCTAATTAAACATATTATGATGCATTTTACATATCAATAAGAGTAGAAGATACATAAAATATATAAAATGCAAAACTAAAAATCGTCTAAAGGGTGACTTTAATGTAAAAATTTATGCAAAATGCATTAATAACTTTAGATTTATTCTAAAATGCCGCAACAAAATGACTATATGGCCCCGTTTGGAACGTGGTAAAGTTGGGTGAAATTTATTCCTTCCGAACATTCCTTAAAAGTGTAAGATTATCACATTTGGTGCGAGGTTAAGTTTCATGGTGTAGACACCCCATTCTATTACCCCTTAAACTTTCCTTAGGTCCCTAGCACCTCCCATCATCACCACAAACCCAGGTCATACCCCGAGTACTGACCTAGAAGCCATCGGGCGCTCCCAGGCTCTGTTTGACCAAAAGTCAAAATCTTCAGCTCGATCGAGACTAAATGAATATTCAAAGGGCACTGAAACCCCTTTTCAATGGTCCGTCCCGTGCATAATTCTGACCTACCATGCGGATGAACGACCCAATTTCCCCGAAACTCAATCAGGAGGCCACCGAGCACTCTTGGGCTCCGTTTGACCTAAGTCAACTCTTCAGATCGATCAAGACTGAATGAATCTTCAAAGGGCACCAAAACTCCTTTCCAATGGTCTGCCCCGTGCGCGATCTGGACGTACCATGCGGACGAACGATCCATTTGCGTCCGACGATTCCCCGTCTAATGGACTGACGAATGCTTCCGAGCCATATTTGACCCACAGTCAGCTCCCGAACCCGAGAACAGTCCAAGTACTTTCGAAGTTCTCTGAATTACCTTTCCAACGGTCCACCCCATGTGCGATTCTGATCAACAGTTTGCGTTCTGCGGCCGATTTTCCAAAAAGGCCTGAAAGACACTACCAAGCAGGTCCCAGACCCTGTCTATTGGCAGTGTGCCTAAACGCGCCTGTCGAATGGCAGGAACATGGCTATGCCGATCGATAATTCGCAATATCTTGTTTTATTACTTAGCACTTTTATTATCTCATCTCATACATCCTAATATACTTTTTATTTAGTATTATTGCACATCCCTTATTTTCATATAAATAAAAACCCAAAAAAATAAGAAAAAGAGGGTTTGGTCATAAATTCCAAACGGGAATTCTCATACTTTTCTTACACTTTTCTTACACTTTTCTCACAACTAAAACACTTTTTCTACACACACACACATACACAAATAAGAGAATCCCCGATTGGATTTATGGGATAAATCCCACCCCTCATTTTGCATGCGAACTACGTGGACTTTGATGCTTCTATAGGCTACGTAGGCATCTCGCGGTAAAACCGGAGACTCGAGTCCTATTTTTTACTTTTTCTCTCATTTTTTATTTTCTCTAAACTCCACTCTCTTATATTATATATATATATATATATATATATATATTTGATCCTAGTGGCGTATTATCCCACATGCATTATCGTTCCCTCATAACGATCAACGTAAGGATAATCGCCTAAATCATATTTTTTAATATTTTTATACCTTCCTACGGATAACTCGCTTTACCTCTTCCATGGTGCAAGTTCACGATTCCTATCTCCACTATATATACACATGCACACATATCACGGAGAAAATAAAGGAAAATAGCAAAAATCCATGAGAGATCGAAAGGGCGGAATGGGTGCCTAACACCTTCCCATTTTGCAAATTAGCCTCCAGACCCTTCTCGAATCATTTTGGTTTCGTATGCACCAGTATGTCTTTGGATGTTGTCCTTCGGGATGGCTTCCCCTTTTCTTTTATCTGTTTTGAGTAAAATAGACTGGCGACTCTAATCTCTCTATATCTTTCACCTAACCTTAAATGATGTCGGCCAAAGCACTCTCGAGAGGGATGTGCGGGACCTAAGTATCCTCCATCATGCCGCGAGGATCGGGGATGGACACAATGGCAACTCCGCTGGGGATGTGTATGTTTATTTTGAGGACTAGACTCTATTTACATGGATGTTATGTTTGCTTATATTATCCCCCCTTTTGCATGATCCCCTTTTTACATGTGTGCCTCATGCTTATGCTCCTATTAACACACTTTTAGAAAATTCTCCATGTACACTTCGCACCACGTGCACCTAGGGTCACATATATCCACATGTTGCACGCATCATCCATACTTGGTGTACCATTG
This sequence comes from Sambucus nigra, assembly GCA_949130495.1. Classification (NCBI taxonomy): domain Eukaryota; kingdom Viridiplantae; phylum Streptophyta; class Magnoliopsida; order Dipsacales; family Adoxaceae; genus Sambucus; species Sambucus nigra. The sequence continues at coordinate 572,164,396 of OX422212.1, forward strand.
GTACTTGCACTTTGCTCCCTGTTTGGCATAATCATAAAATACATTCTCATAAGATACTAATAAGTGGATCATGCATGATTCATATGACATCACCAAAGAGCATTGTTATTGACCAAATTTTACCCAATAACTGTAGGGTCACTTCGTGATGGGCACTGGTCCGGGAGGGAGCAGTTAGCCTAAGAGATATGACTCTCACCTTCCATTGGCCAAGTACCTTTGACGTATATCGAACGGTTCCCCTGCATCATACCATTTGACCGTAGTCATGACGGGAGGTATATCGCAGGGAACTCGTTCACGTACGCCGAGTATATCGAATTCTCTCTCACACATACCGTCCCCACGAGGTATATGGTGAGGCAATTCACGTACACCCAGGTATATCAAATGGCTTGTCCACACGTATCGATCTCCCGCAAGAGCAAGACGTATATCGTGGAAGTCACGCCAAAGGGTGGAACCCTTTCCAATTCACCCAACCAACTGCATACCCGCGTATAGGTGTCAAGACTATGACACACATTTTAGATTGCCGATTTCAACCCGAAACTATGCCGAAATTCCGGGTCGGCCTGCCGCCTGAATTCTCGTGCATTTTTAAAACGGGACCCTGTCCGTGAGCCTGCTCACAAGTCTATCCATAGCTTTGCATATATTACAAACCCAATTTTTCCAGGCTCGGGAATCGTCCGGCATTTCATTTTGCATTTAGGAGGATTAATACAAGTGAAAATATAATAATTATAATAATCATGCTGAGACCGTTTTCAAAGGGAAAATTCTCCTTTTTCTTTATCAAAAATATAAAAACATTTTTCCTTTCTCTATCAAAAATCCAAAAACATTTTGTCTTTCCATCTCAAAAAAAAAATTTCATCCCTTTTTCTCAAAATAAATCCCATTATATGCCTTCTCAGGTCGATCGCAAACCCTTAGCCTGGCTCATTATTGGCTTCGATCTTCAATCAAGTCACCCCGGAGTTCCGTTCGTTCCCCTATTACTTCTTCCGAGTTCAGAATCCATCCGCTTTCCATGGAGAACACAGATCAAGTACCCGTTATGCAGCCGGATCTGATGGTAGTTCTAGCTCAGCTTGTGTCCAAGATTGACAACCTCCGAATTGAGGTCCGAAAAATGCAACGAAACCAGATTCTCATCCCTCAAGAACCCAAGGACATATTCCCTCATGCCATGGATCTGCCCGAGCCCATCTGGGTTCCCGAAGAGTACCATCACGCTTCACGTGCCCCTCCTGTCAATGGGTCACCGCCTACCCAGCTTCCTATACTGAACCTTGCCCAACATGGGGATAACTTGCATATGATCATTGATCCAAAGGAAGAAGAGATGAACAAAGTCAAAGAGGACCTCAATATGCTCACTAAGAAGTTCGACTAAGTCAAAATCTCAGGAAATTACATAGACTACACCCACATGTCTCCTTATCCTAAAGCGAGGTTACCCAAGAAGTTCAAGTTGCCAAATATCTAGAAATTGGGACGATGTGGACCCCCGATTCTTCATCTCTGAAGTTATCACCATTCCATGACTCTACTAGGGGATTTTGAAGAAGTAATGGCCCAATTGTTTCAGCAAACTCCGAAGGATAGCGCCCTCCGATGGTTTTTGTCTCTCGAAGAGTCCAGAATTCGTAGCTGGGAGGATGTAGCCCAGGAATTCATGTCACAGTACAAATACAATGAAGAGCTTGAGGTCACCCGCCGTGATTTAGAGCTATTCAAACAGAACCCTAGAGAATCAGTCAGTAACTTCATCGCCCGATGGAGGGAAAAAGAAGTAACCATGACCAATCGACCATCCGAGGAAGAACAAGTCAGCATAATGAAGAAGAACTTCTTACCCCATGTCCAAGCTACGATAGGAGGATAATACTACCCCCACTTTCGAGCTCTCAGAGAAGCAGAAGTCGAGATCGAGGAAGGTCTTGCCAAAACAGAAGTTGACCCAAAGAAGGTGTCCAGACAGTTCACCCCCAGAAAATATGACAAACCTGCCAGTGCTACAGTCTCAACCATCAACAACATCTCTCAACTAACCACATCATGGGCACTAGAAAGCCGCCATGTCCCAGTCCAAAAGTTATACACCGAGCTCCATGCTCCCCTCTCTAAAGTTTATCAAGCCTTGTTAAGCCGAAACCTTATCAAACCTTTGGATCCCGTCTATTGCCAAATACACTCTCGAGAAACTTCAAGGCAGATACCCATTGCGTCATTCACCAAACAGCTGGCCATACCAACGACCAATGCCTTCACCTACGAAACATGATCCAAGGTCTGATTGACCGGGGTACCATCGTACCAATGCCATCTTCTTAGAAGAGAACCCATAATTTGATCCCTCAACTCAAATCACACCCATATACTTTCCTAAACCTCTCCAAATTTGCCCATATTTCCTCCTACACCCTACTAGCCTCACTTATTAGGCACTATTACTCCTTACCAGAGCATGCATCGTTGTCCACACCTGTTCTAAAAATGAAAGTATGGAATTATCAGAAGTCTTAAACCAACTCCTAGAGTTCGGGCTGAAATTGCCCTCAAAGGTGATCATTGATTGCCATAGGTTCAGTACGCTATTCTTGGAAGCACAAAAATGGGCCCGAGAGTAAGATAGCTGGGTAGTACCGACCGATGAAGTCAGTCTGGATGATGTCATCCAGATCATGGCAGTATTATTCAGGTAAACCAATAACATTTGCAGTATCACCGAGTTATTCGATGCTTTGAAGCTACAGGGGCACCTGGTCCCCTCACCGTTACACATCCCCGCATAATGGGATGACCTGTATGAAGAAGCCATTGAAATTGTGGAATGCATCAACTTTACATGGAAAGATAAAATTGTTGCCACCGGATTGGGGGAAGAATTTAGAGATTCAAATGAAGAGCAAGCTTTCGAGAAAACTGGCCCGGTAGCCGACATGTGTGGAATGATATCATTTGAAGAACTCCTCGAAGAAATAAATAATGTGGCAGAATAACCCGAGATCGATAAAGAAATGGGATTCATGTTTTTCCCTTCTTCAGTGAATCACATGACTAGATCATGGAGGCATTACAAGATTCCAAGCTCACTACCATCCAATGACAAAGGGAAGGGTGTTAAAAATCTTCCTATGCCAGAGATGACCCTCGAGGAGAGTAAGATCCTGGATCAACTAATAAAAACTTAAGCTAATATCACTCTATGGGGGCTCTTCATGTCTTTTCAGCTGCACAGAAATGCTTTGATCAAGTTGCTCACTGGACCCATAGTTAGTCCCTCTACCACACTAGAAGAAGCGGTAAATTTGGTCGGATCCTTGACCTCTACCTGAAATCTATCCTTTTTCGAAGAAGAAATCCCCAAAATTGGGCCAAACCACAATCATGCACTCAACATCTCCGTCAAAGTTATGGGGAAGGTTGTACCACTCTCTCTTGTCAATAATGGATCCACCTTGAATGTCTGCCCACTGAGAACCTTCAAATGTTTAGGCCTAAAAGAAAGCGACCTCGCTCCAACCTCCGCTGTTGTGCGTGCCTATGATAATACCCATCGGGAGGTGATGGGATCCATAAAGCTTGTAATAGGGGCTGTCCTTATAAATCCTGTCGTTGAATTCCTAGTTATTAACATCCTAGCCTGTTTCAACCTATTGCTAGTATGACCTTGGCTCCACAGTATCAAGGGCGTGTCTTCCTCACTTCATCAGAAATTAAAGTTCTTTGCCGACGGACGGGTCATTACCATCTTGGGCGATGACGACAATGTCAAGGGTCCAAGCACCAGCAGTCCAATCCTTGAGATACAGCACGGGTCAAATGATATGCTCCTATCAGGATTTCGAATTGAACCACTTCTACTCTCGGTAGGGGACAACTTCAAAGAAAGGGTTTGTCCATAATACGACCCTCATGGCAACGTCAATGTAATTCAGATGTTCAGAAACATGAACTACATGCCCGAACTGGGGCAAGGACAAAGACAGCAAGGGATACTCGAGCCGATTAAATTGAAGAAGGCTTTCCCTTCTTGTGGTTTGGGGTATCAACCGTCAGAAAAAGAGCTCAGAATGATTCGCCAGTCTCGACCAAAGAGAAGACTAGACCGCGTCCAGACTATCCCCGGTGACTCTTTGAACGGACGATTCACTAAAGAAGGTGAAGACTTCCCCTTTTGCGGATTTCCAGAACCATGGTAATACCATACAGACAAGAAAATGAAGCCTGGAATGGAGATCTTCTTCTAAGACAGCTACCCATGGGCAACCGCTCATCAAAGATACTGAAGAGACTAAGGAAAGCGACTCTAAAGATTCCTTCAACTTACAAACACTGGGGATGACACTTTGCATGGTTTACTCAGGCACTACATCACTGGATCCACCATAACTGATTAAAGCTGGTGATACACCTCTCCTCAACTGGCATACTGCGCCAGTTCTACCCGCTAAAACCTCCTCTAATCCTAATGTTTACCCCTTTTCTTCTTATGTTGTTTATCCTTGTTTAAATGTAATCGAGTCCTCTTTTGATGAGGTTCTTAATGTTGTTTTTTATATCGATGAAATAAATGAAGATTTTGAGTATCTTGATGTGCCTTACATTAACTGTTTGGATTCTAGTCAAAACTTTTGATGATGATGATGATTTTGCAAATGAACAATTCTTAACTGATCTAAATAAGGTTAATAATAAACAGCGTAACCGCATTAAAGTTAATGAAGAAGATACTGTTATTATTAACCTCAGTTCTAGTAGACAACTACGCGAGATTAGGGTAGGGACTACCCTTAACGAGCATGAGCGTGCACAACTCGAAGAATTGCTGAAGGAATTCGTGGATGTCTTCGCATGGTCCTATGATGATATGCATGGCATTGATCCTGAAATAGCTCAACATGAGATCCCCACTCTCCCAGATTACAAGCCGATCAAATAAAAGTTGAGAAAGCTCTGCACCGAATGGTCGCTTAAGGTCAAAGAGGAGGTGGTCAAATAGTTAAACGCGGGCTTCATTCGTGTGATCGAATATCCCGCGTGGCTAGCCAACATAGTGCCTATGCCAAAATCAGGAGGGAAGGTTCGGATGTGTGTAGACTACCGGGACTTGAACAAAGCCTCTCCAAAGGATGATTATTCGTTACCCAATATTAACATGATCGTGGACAACACAGCTAGTCATGCTCTCAAGTCATTCGTCGACGGGTTTATCAGATACAACCAAATGAAAATTCACCCAGACCACCAAGAAAAAACTGCATTCATCACCCCATGGGGAACCTTTTGCTACACTGTCATGACATTTGGTCTCAAGAATGCTGGGACTACCTACCAGACGGCTGCCATAACCATCCTGCATGATCTGATTCACAAAGAAGTTGAGGTCTATGTGGACGATATGATTATCAAATCCAAGACTAGGGAAGGTTATGTTCCCGCTCTTCGAAAGTTCTTTGAACGACTGCGACAGTATCAGATGAGACTCAATCCACGAAAATGCATCTTCGACATTACAAAAGTAAAACTCTTAGGATTCATGGTCAGTGAGAAAGGGATAGAAGCATATCCTGCCAAGCTGAAGGCCATACTTGAGATGCCACCTCCCCGAACAGAGAAAGAAGTCCGAGGCTTTCTTGGGAAATTGCAATACATCATCCGGTTCATCAGCCAACTAACATCCATATGCGAACCTATTTTCAAACTCCTCTGAAAGGATTCAACTAAAGTTTGGAACGAAGCCTGCCAAAAAGCTTTTGACCGAATTAAATAATATCTGACCCAACCCCCGGTACTCATGCCACCACAGCCAGGTCTCCCCTTGCTCCTATACCTAACCATAATCGACACTGCAATTGGGGCTTTGCTAGCCCAATACCTTGAATATTCACTCAAAGAAAGAGCCATTTATTATGCCAATCGCAAATTGGCCGGGTATGAGGTTAACTACACTGCTTTGGAAAAGGCGTGTGTCGCACTTGTCTGGGTCACCCAAAAGCTGCGGCATTACATGCTTGCCTTCCCCATCAAACTTGTATCCCAAATGGACCCTATCAAATACCTGCTTGAGAGACCCGCCTTGTCCAGCCGAATGGCTCGATGGTTGATGCTCCTAGCCGAGTTCGATATCGTGTACGTCACGCAGAAAGCCATGAAAGGAAGAGCCATCTCTGACTATCTCGCTGATTACCCCATGGAAGAAGCTGATGTCTGGATATCTGAATTCCCAGATAAAAACATCCTCTGCACTGCTCAAGATTACCTTCGATGGCAAATGTTTTTTTGACGTCACCGCCAACAAGAAGGGACATGGCATTGGGATACTTCTGATCGCCCCATATAACTCTCACACTTCCATCGCTATCAAATTGGATTTCCCTTGCACCAACAACATGACGGAATATGAGGCATGCATTGTAGGCCTCAAGGTTGCTCTCAAGAAAGATATTCAATGCCTAGATGTCTACGGGGATTCCACCCTCATCATCGGTCAAGTGCTCAGAAAATGGAAAGTCAAGGACGAGAAACTCCAAACCCTCCATGCCCACTTAGAATAACTAGCCTCCCAATTCCAAGATATCACCTTCCATTACCTATCCCGATCAAATAATAACCTAGTCGACGCCCTTGCTACCCTGGCCTCTATAGTCGACATGCCCAAAGGAATCACAATGACCCCCTTCCTTGTTCAAAAGCAAGACAAACCAACCAACTGCTACCACATTGAGCTCGTCACCACAGAAGATCCCGAGATAGCCAATTGTTGGTACTATGATATCTGGCGCCTCCTCAAGCATGGTGGGTATCCCTAGGGTTTCAACAAAAAAGATCGAGCAACCCTTCGAAGACTGGCTACCCAATACATCATATGTCATAAAGCACTGCTCAAAAGAAACTTCGATGGCACTCATCTGCACTGCATCGCAGTGGCTGACATTGAAAAGATAATGCAGAAGATCCACAACGGGGAATGAGGACCTTATATGAACGGTCACATGCTCGCCAAGAAGATCATCCGACAAGGTTACTACTGGACCACCATGACCCAGGATTGCACCGCCTATGTCTGGAGATGCCTTCAATGCCAACAGTTCTCCAACCTTTAGCATCTGCCTCTGCACGAATTATACAACATAACCTCTCCCTAGTCGTTCTCTACTTGGGGCATCGACATTTTAGGGAAGGTTACACTGAAGGCTTACAATGGGCATGAGTTAATCCTAGTTTCCATTGATTACTTCACCAAATGGGTCGAAACTGAGTTATACGCAGTGCTAAACGCTAAGAAATTGGCCAAAATCATCAAGAAAAACATCATCTGTCGATATGAGGTCCCGCACGAGCTAGTTTCAGATAACGGGTTACATTTCGAGGCATAAGTCACAGAGGTGGTCAACGAGTATGGTATTCAGAGACACAAATCTTCTCCCTACCGACCTCAGACCAACGGTGTCGTTAAAGCCGTCAATAAAAACCTCAAAGCCATCATCAGCAAGATGACCGAAAGATGTCGAGATTGGGCTGATCGAATCTCGTACGCCCTCTGGGGCTACCTAACCTCAATTTGAACCTCTACTGGAGCTACCCCTTACTCTCTAGTTTATGGCATGGAAGCAGTCCTACCCGTGGAATTGGAAATACCCTCGCTACGCGTCATGCTTGAAAGCAAGGTCAGAGAAGAAGACTGGTGCCAAATCCGTCTTAACGAGCTGACCCTCATGGATGAAAGGAGATTAAAAGCTCTATACCACATACAAGGCTACCATCGCCGAATAGCGCAATCATTCAACAAAAGAGTCAAGGACCGCGGTGTCCAAGAGGGGGAGCTAGCCCTCAAAGAAATCATAGAACCCATCTGGGAACCCAGAGGGCAAGCCCAATTGGAGTGGCCCCTACATTCTCAAAAAGATCTTGTCCGGTGGTGCCTCCATGCTCACCGACTTAGATGGGGAAGAGATGGCTCGTCCAGTCAACCTGGATCATCTCAAGAAGTTCTACCCCTAGTCCGAAATCTTGACGCGCTAAGACTCTTCTCATCTCCCTTCTATTCTAAAAAAAAAATCTCTTCAGTTCCCCTTACCCAGAACTACGTGGGCCTGATCCTCTGTAAAAAAACATTTTCAAACAAAATTAAAACTTTTCATAAAAAAAAAAATAGAGGTACGTAGGCAGCTCATACGCATTACATGAGAACGGCCCTTTCTTTTTCACAAAATACTATTCTTTTCTTGTCTCTGAGAACAACAGTCAATTCCAACATGTATTTGAACAAAAGGATTATGTATGCCTTAGCGATCGGTATAGATAATTCAAACAATACAAAATTCATCGAAAGGCACAGCTAGATGATCAGAAACTTATTTATTTCACTAATAAGAAATTACGGTACTGATCACATAAAGGAACGGATAACTCCCTTCCCCCTACCTTGCTAAAGAAAAGAAGCCAAAATAAAATCCCCACATTTGTTCCCCATTACAAAAAAAACCATCCTACCCACAGCTACCAGAGGAGCTCGCTCCGTCATCATCATCTACATCCTGGGGTCCCCAAATTTCCCCTGCCTTAATAGAGTGTCGCAGACACTCCATGGACCGATAAGCTCGAACCGACTTCGAAAAGACCATAACACCTCCTTCCATGGTGTCAAAAAAGACAAGCCACCTTTGTCTGGTCTTCACTGCCAACATCTTGCTAACTACTTTCCTCCACAACCACTTTATTTAATCCCCAGAGATATGCCAAACTCTCCCAACCGACTGAGAGGGACGGGTCGACGGATGTCGATTCTCCCACATAGAGCCAAGCCGTATGCGCAGACACTCGGTCAAATCCTCTACCGAAAAGGAATTCAGTGTCCGAGGTGGAACGATATGTGCCCAGCCAAATTGGCGCAGAAGTCGCCAAGGGAAATAGAAAGAGGTATGTCTGAGACCAACCGGCCGCACATACGAGTATTCTCCTAGATCCAGAACAGGCGGCAACTGTCCCCACCAAGGCACTGACCAGTACAGATTCTGATCCCCATGCTCCACAAGCTAATTCTCCTAGCTCTCAATATCTAGGCCAACACTGAAGAAGTGGCGCGAAAAGAAGTTGGGTACAGTCGACAAAGGATATTCTGGAAGAGTCACCAGGCAGAGTCTTTCAGACAACCACATGAACAGCTTCACGGGGCTACCCCCAGGAAGTCAGAACGACCCTCTCGCCAGGCATCCAGACCGTTCAAAGTCTCCACCAGTATCACCACTGTAGGATTGCGACGGTATGACATCCATGAAGTAATGGCTGTAAGTTGTGGATCCACCCGCAGTTCCCCAGTCACCAGCAATAATTTTGATACTAAGCCCAGAGCAACGGCTCCAGCATCGCTTACTTCCCACAGATGTACGAACTGCAACATCATCGAGAGGGAGATCATTCCTCCAACAACCAGTGATCTAGCCGCCAAAGGCGAAATGCGGAGAAGCCCAGCCAGCAAATCCCTAGGAAAACGAGAAAATTCGGGTAAAGTCGCAGCTACACTGGGATTTATCCCTAGCATGGCAGAAAAGTCCTCGTAGGTTAGATAAACTTCATCCAACCCAAAACGGAATACATATTCTTCGGGGTACCAAAATTTTACCGCCGCCATCAGCAGGTTCCACTCAATGGGCCGATTGCGCCACAAAGAGACTCGACGCATGTTGAAAGCATCGTAGTCGACGTTATAAGAGCACATCGCTTCCAAGGCTTCGAGGTAGTTAGCAAACTCAATGCTACCAGGGAGAGCCATCTTACAAAGACTAAGAAACAGTAGACAAGTGAAGGTGTGATGGAAACACTCCACCCTTCCCCTCTTTATACTTGATAACCCTCACAAGAGACACAATCCCAGCAAAAATCGAAGGGAATCCTACCCCACAAGGTACAAAAGGCTGAAGAGGGCACAAATCAAAGCTTTGAACTGATGGGACTGGACTTGACTGCCGATAGGCAGGACAAGGGTCTTGCCGATCGGCAACCCCCTATTTTTGAAAATTTTCCTTTTTTAATCAGAAGCCCAATAAAAATAAATTGATATTCTCAACAGAATTTCAAAAATCCTTTTCCACCTCTATATAATTTCTTAAAACATTCCTCAAAATTCCAAAAATATCTCTTTTTACGGTCTCAGCAGCAAAGTAAAAAGTACATGTGCATGCATTCACTCATTCATCATTAACAAAAGATAATAAAAACTCCATTTGCAATGCATATATATATTCTTTTGCGTTACATCAAACTTTGCAGGAAATAAAGAAAAAGTAAAAAATAACGGGACTCAGCCCGAACCCACATTCTCTCTCTCTCACCTACCCTTCCCCCTTTCTCTAAGAGCTTCCACCCCTACGACACGCTCTCTTTCCCCTACGGCGAGACGATGCACCCCCGCTACCCGAGCCAGATTCCTCCCCGAACGAAGCAGAGGGCACCAAACAAGAAGGAATCGGGACTACATCCCGAATATGGGCAGTCACCGAAGAGATCTAGTCTCTAATATCCCTCAGCCAAGTGGTCAACACACGGACTTGCTGCAAGTAAAAGGCAGAATTAGTATCAAAAGAGCGATCAAAATAGAAAAGGAACCAAAAAGAGCAAGAAGGTATACCGTAGGACGAAGAACCTCCTCTGTCAAACCCATCTCCTCCGGATCCATCGCGTGAGGACGGTGCAACATAGGCACCATCCCTCCATCAGACCGCCGAATGTTGTATGAAGGGGTATGCAACCGCACAAAGGAAACCTCTGAAGTCACCGCCGCCGCAGACACCGACGGACCACCGCCACTGTGGGAGGACCCCACCGCCCGACTCGAACCCGCAGGAGGGAAAGGCAAGGCATCATATATGTTGGGCGCCATCAACCAGCTCGTCACAAAGTCCATATAGTCATACGGCGCAGCCGTATCAGTGTACAATAGGTAGGACTCGCCGATCATCGTCATGATCCTCGCATCCTTCGGCATCAGCCACTCCCCCCTCATAGATATAGGAGGCTGCGCAGGTGGCACCACCAACTCCTCCTCAGTAATCTGCCGAACCACTCGCTCCCTAAATACCAGGAATGGCCGAACTCATGCGCCAGTAAATGCCTTATCTCTGCATTATCCCCGATCGCCCCTGTATGCTGAATGGCTATCCCCCAAGGATAAAAGGTCATCTGAAAATCCCCAAGAAGGCATAAGCCAATACAGAATCAGAACATGCCAAAAACCAATACTGAAAAGGAAAAAGTCTTACCCTACCACTGGTCAGGCCATCCAAGACATGACGCACCACCTTCAGAGAGAGAGATCCCTTCGACTGCCGATTAGCCTTTCGTCATCGATACAATCGACAGAAGTCCCCAACGGTATCGTCCTTCAGAGCGATCAGCTGGGTATTGCACCCAATCACCTCATAGAACCACGTATGCCAAAGATAGGATTCGCAATCAAAAAGAGACGCATAAGGAAAATGCGAATGCATGAAAGGAAAATGCGCAAAATTACAGAAATACCTCGAGGAGATACGTGGCTCTAGTAAAAGTTTACCGGCAACACCGGCTGAAATCATCCAAAGAAAAATAGAGGGTCGCCAAAGTCAGTCTCCCCCAATCATAGAGAGGGATGTTCAAAAACATCCTCAAGTACGGCAAGAACCACAAATGAACGACGTCGTCGCTCGATGCCACCATAAAGCCTCCTAGCACCAGCAAAATGAACGATCGGGCCATCTTCCTCACCTGCAACCCATACTCCACATCAACCACCCTACTCAGCAGAACATCCTTCAGCAAGGGCAATCGGATGGAATCTTCGGAAGCTATTCTCCCCACATCGCCGAGCGCCGCCCTCACCGCCTCCGGTCTCACCCTCAGAGAGCAATCCACCTCTATCTGCTCCTCATCGCAATCCAGCCCCAACAGTTGCTGCACGTCTATGGGAGTCATGGTCATCTCCCCAAAAACGAAATGGAAGGTGTGGGTAGTATCCCCCCATCTCTCCCCCAAAGCGCATAAAACCGCTGTCGACCGAGGCATCCCATCCAGCGCAGACGCCAACCTCCCAAAACTCGCTGATGATACCATCCAATGCACCACAGGTGGAAGATGCTCCCAGACATCCTTAAGCCCCGTCGTCCCACGAGCATGCATGTTCTTCAAAGAGATATCAGACCGTCAAAAGAAGAAACCTTGTCAAAAATTCAAGAAGGAAGAAAAAAAAAGAAGAAGAAGAATGCCAAAGGTCAGGTTACTTACATAACCGCCAGGGTTCACCACCCTCGAGGACCGATGACGCGATGACTCCCGTAGCAAAGTCCGCTCATCCGTAATCGGCTCGAATGCATCAAAGGAGTTATCGTTCCCCAAAGCAAGAGGCGTCCTGGCCCTCCACTCCACGTTCTCCTGGTCATCAACGGTCAACCATTCCCTATGCGCTGCAGTGCTCACAAAGGCATCCATTTCTTAGAGATCGGGACGCTAGAACGATTTGCAGAGGAAAATCGCAAAGAGAAAGAAAGCAAGAAGCTGTGAAAAATGAAGGGAATTCTCCCCCTTTATATAGGATGCTAAGCGTCATGCCGATCGGCATTGACTCCCCACCCATCGATCAGCACTGACCCCTTACCTTCCCGAGGTAGTCCAAAAGTCCGTGCCTCTGCCAAATGGCACCCTCTGAACTGTGCCGACCGGCACTCCCTTAAAATTTCACACAAAAATTCCCAAAAAATACCAGAAAGCCTTGAAAAATCCTCAGAAAATTCTTAAAATACTCGGGAAGGATTTAGAACATTTTCACCAAGAAAATTTCACACTCCCTCAAGCGGAATCCCCGTTTCCCCAGCTCATTCCCTAGCGGAACTGAAAATCCAAATCTTCATCCTTTCTTAGGTCAGAATTGACCTTGATCCTCGGTCATCATCTCTCTTAGCTTAGAATTGACCTCGGTCTTGGATCGTCACCATAATTTGATCAGAATTGACCTCGATCCTCGGTCGTCACCTCTCTTATGTCCAAATTGACCTCGGTCTTGGATCGTCACCATACTTAGGTCAGAATTGACCTCGGTCCTCGGTCGTCACCTCTCTTAGATCAAAATTGACCTCGGTCTTGGATCGTCACTATAGTTAGATCAGAATTGACCTCGGTCCTCGGTCGTCATCTCTCTTAGGCTAGAATTGACCTCGATCCTCGGTCATCACCTCTCTTACGTCAGAATTGACCTCGGTCTTGGATCGTCACCATAATCCCTCAGAATTATCTTTAACTCGCAGAATTGGTCACCTCGTCCTTAAGCCAACAGAATTGGCTTCGACCCGCAGAATTGGTCACCTCATCCTTAAGCCCGCAGAATTGGCTTCGACCCGCATAATTGGTCACCTCACCATAAGCCCTCAGAATTGGCTTTGACCCGCATAATTGGTCACCTCATCCTTAAGCCCTCAGAATTGACTTCGACCCGCAGAATCGGTCACCCTCATCTTCAAGCCCTCAGAATCAGCTTCTACCCACCAAATTGGTTATCCCCATCACACTTCATAGGTCCTCAGAATCGACCTCGACCCTCTGAATTGGTCATCCTCGCATTCCGTAGGTCCTCAGAATCGGCCTCGACCCTCTAACTGGGTCATCCTCCCTCAAAAGCATCATGCGGTGTCTATTCGATGGTTATCATTTGTTCCAAACTCACCCATCAAGGGGCTCTATAGACACCCCATTATGTTACCCCTTAAACTCTCCTTAGATCCCTAGCACCTCCCGTCATCACCATAAACCCAAGTCATACCCCGAGTACTGACCTAGAAGCCATCAGGCGCTCCTAGGCTCCGTTTGACCAAAAGTCAAAGTCTTCAGGTCAATTGAGACTGAATGAATCTTTGAAGGGCACTGAAACCCCTTTCCAACGGTCCATCCCGTGCGCGATTCTGACCTACCATGAGGACGAACGACCCAATTTCCCGCCCTCCCGGGCTTTGTTTGACCTAAGTCAACTCTTCATCTCGACCGAGGCTGAATGAATCTTCAAAGGGCACGAAAACCCCATTCCAACAGTTCGCTCCGTGCGCGATTTTGACTTACGGTACGGACGAACGATCTGTTTTACTCCGAAAGGTCACCGAATGCTTTCAGGGCCCGGTTGACCAAAGTCAACTCCCTGAACTAGATCAAACTCTTTGAAATGTCAAAGTAAATCTCCTAACCTTTCCAACTATCCGCCTCGTGCGCGATTTGGACTTACCATGCGGACGAACGATTCGTTTGCGTCTGACGATTCCCCATCCAATGGACTGACAAATGCTTCCGAGCCATATTTGACCCAAAGTCAACTCCCGAACCCGGGAACAGTCCGAAGGACTTTCGAAGGTCTCTGAATTACCTTTCTAACGATCCACCCCGTGTGCAATTCTGATCAACAGTTTGCGTTATGCGGCCTATTTTCCAAAAAGGCCTGAAAGACACTACCAAACTGCAGGTCCCAAACCCTGTCTATCGGCATTGTGCCTAAACGCACCTGCCGAATGGCAGGAACAGGGCTATGCCGATCGGCAATTCCATGGTCCTATAAAAAGGAGGCCTGACCTCACTTACAAGGAGAGCCCAGATCTGATAGATATCACTCTCAACAGATCCAGAAAACCTCTCTCGAAGTCAGCGTGATTTCTACACCCAAATCCCTTTCCAACCTTCACTTTTCATCATCCTTTTCACCAAACTTGGTGAATTCACTACCCTCCATCATCATCCAAGTCTAAGGGCTGCTCTCCAATATTCACAATCAAGCTCAAGATCTTCAAGAAGGTCCAATTTTCTCAACTTTCTCCTTAAATTCTCATAAATTCGCAATATCTTGTTTTATTACTTAGCACTTTTATTATCTCATCTCATACATCCTAATATACTTTTTATTTAGTGTTATTGCACATCCCTTATTTTCATATAAATAAAAACCCAAAAAAATAAGAAAAAGAGGGTTTGCTCATAAATTCCAAACGGGAATTCTCATACTTTTCTTACACTTTTCTCACAATTAAAACACTTTTTTCTACACACACACACACACAAATAAGAGAATCCCCGGTTGGATTTATGGGATAAACCTCACCCCTCATTTTGCATGCGAACTACGTGGACTTTGATGCCTCTATAGGCTACGTAGGCGTCTCGGGGTAATACCCGAGACTCGAGTCTTATTTTTTACTTTTTATCTCATTTTCTATTTTCTCTAAACTCCAATCTCTTATATTATATATATAGAGAGAGAGAGGGAGGCTCACCTACATCATGCACTATACATCACACCGTACATCACAACTAATTCTAGGCCCTTGAAAACTTTTTTTTCAAATTTTATATTTTTCCCTTGAAATTAACCTTCCAATAAACCCATATACAAAAAAATAGGTCAAAATACATTTTGTAGCTATTTTTAAAAAATCCACAAAAAACTGTTGGCGCAGACCCTTAAAAATAAGGTATTTTTAGCAGGTTTTTGTGGATTTTTTAAAAATAGCTACAAAATGTATTTTGACCTAATTTTTTTCATATGGGTTGATTGGAAGGTTAATTTCAAGGGAAAAATATAAATTTGAAAAAAAAAAAATTAGGGCCCAAAATTAGGCGTGATGCATGGATGATGTATAGAGCATGATGTAGGTGAGCCTTCTCCTATATATATATATATATATATATATATATATATATATATATATATATTTGTTCCTAGTGGCGTATTATCCCACATGCATTATCGTTCCCTCATAACGATCAACGTAAGGATAATCGCCTAAATCCTATTTTCTAATATATTTATACCTTCCTACGAATGACTCGCTTTACCTCTTCCATGGTGCAAGTCGACGATTCCTATCTCCACTATATATACACATGCACACATATCACGGGAAAAATAAAGGAAAATAGCAAAAATCCATGAGAGATCGAAAGGGCGGAATGGGTGCCTAACACCTTCTCATTTCGTAACTTAGCCTCCGGACACTTCTCGAATCATTTTGGTTTCGTATGCACCAGTATGTCTTTGGATGTTGTCCTTCGGGATGGCTTCCCATTTTCTTTTGTCTGTTTTGAGTAAAATAGACTGGCGACTCTAATCTCTCTACATCTTTCACCTCACCTCAAATGACGCCGATCGAAGCGCTCCCGAGAGGGATGCGCCTAAGGATCCTCCATCACGCCGCGAGGATCGGGATGGCCACACATGGGAATGTGGGCCTCAATGGAATTAGGTTACCTCCTTTGTGGAAAAGTGGGAGGAATCAAAATTCATCCAAGATAGGTGGGATTCTTACTTTCCCATGAAAATCCTTACAAATAATTTTTATGAAGACAAAAACGCCCTTTTAAATATTAAATTATAAAAACTACCCATTAAATCTAAATACTTATTTTGTGAAGATAATTTTGTTATGTCAGTTTGTATTAAATTTAAAGTCGAACAAATTTTATTAGGCACTTTTTTCTACTCATGTAATAATTAATTTAATTAACTTATAATATAGTACACACATACTACAATATATTATTATATTTTTAAATATTGAAAAATATAAAATTTAAAAATAAAAGCATATTTGAGTTCATACATTTATAAATAGTAAAAATATTTTGTACATGTATTTTTGTGTGTGTGCGTGTGTGAAATATATATATATATTTAGAGAGAGAGAGAGAGAGAATATGATTGCTAAAGGGTATTATGGGTATATATTGTACATTCTTATGTCACTTTTCATGCATGAATCAAATATGAAATTCTGATTTCCAATAGGAATTCATTGATTAACCAAACAAAACGAAAGAATTTAAAATCCTGATAAAAGAATATCTAATGATCACTTTTTCGATATAGGTTTTTTGGCTTTAGTCCCATCTATAAAGATGTATTTAGGCTCCACTCTCATATATTTTTAGAATTGTAAAAAGTCTCATAACCATTCAAAACCACATATAACTTCTCTGTAACCACTCATTCTTCTTTTTGTAAACAATGACACTTACTTTATATAGGACCAACAACTATAAAAATAAAAACATGAAATTAAAGACAAGTAAATTTTTATACATAGAACTAAATACTTCGTATCCCTTTTCGATAATCATAATACATCTAAAATTTTACGGCCAAACAATGGGGCCTATATGTCACCAACCCCAGAGCAAGAGAAATAATAACAAGTGGGTTCGGCAGATCAACTTTGAATACTATGTAAAACAACCAACCCCCCAAACTTCAATCCTCTTTTCACGCAGAGAGTATAAAAACGAGGAAAAAAGAAATAGAAATAAATGAATAAGTTCACCAACAAACCTCTCTCTGTCTCGACTTATATAAACAAGTATAAAGTTCCCTCACAAATGGACTCATTCCACAATTTCTCCCTCTCTCATTTCCCAACTCCCTTTGAACGCGAAGGAGAGAAGAGAGAGACTTAAACAACTGCTTTGCTTTGGAAATATTCAACACTCCACCAACAACCTCTATCTCTCCCCCTCTAAATGCTCAGTTTTTCACAAACTCCTAGTTCGGTATTTGTGGAAAACTATCCCAGTTTCTCGTAACATTAAATTCTAGTTTGGTATTTGTAAAAAACTAGCCAAGCCTTCTTTCTCCATCTCCCACACAAAGTAATTAGTTTTTCACTACATTCTTAATCTTTGTGAAAAAACAACCACGTCCTAGTTTGCAAATTACGTGAGTTTCATTCCCTCTTTCCAAATTCACAATTTTGTAATACATTCTAGCTTTCCAGGGCCTATTCCATTTCAAAAAATTCTGTCCCATACATAATTAAATAACACAAAAGATGGATCCGGCCGAAAAAATAATGTACGGTTCGGGCAAGTGGGTGAGTCGGAACCCGAGTCGAAACACGAGCCGGAGCATGAGTAGAAACCAAAGCAGGAGAAATTACATGGAAGATGTGTTGGGGAGTTCAACTCTGCCAGGGCGGCCAAGTCGACACGGTGAGGAAGATGAAGAGGCGTTGAGATGGGCAGCTTTGGAGAAATTGCCAACTTATGATCGGTTAAGAACGAGTATTATTCAATCTTATATGGACAATAATAATGCTGGTGGTGGTGTACAGCATAAGGAGGTTGATGTGAGAAAACTTGATATTAATGATAGACAACAATTCATTGATAGGCTGTTTAAGGTTGCCGAGGAAGATAACGAGAAGTTCTTGACAAAGTTTCGAAATCGAATTGATAAGTAAGCTTTTCATTACTTTCATCTCAGTTCACTTATTAAAATTATGCCATTGGCTTAATTCAAATTTATGAATATTGCACTTTTAATAATTTTCTTATAGCTCAATATCATAGATCACAAAATTCAAAGATTCTAATTTAGTGTTATAAGTTTTCACAATCTTTTTTTTTCCGGCCATATTATTCTTTTTCACATAGAAACACAAACAAAAAAGTCAATGGGGGCTCTGGCAGTATTTTTCATTGGGGCTGGTTTTTTCCGTAGGGAATCAAAGGTGACACGACACACGTGTCATTTATAATCTTATATTCTCTGTCCAGTACCAATTGCTGATTTCCTATTTATTTGATTTTATTAAACCATAGTCAACCTCAAACAGTTCATCTAATCAAAGATGATACATTAATTCGTGTTTCATTTGCCTATATTACAAATTTAATTTCCATGAAAAGTGCCTGTTGGTGAATATAGTGAAAGTCTGCAGTTTTGTGCCAAAATCACTTACACAAACTTTTAGATAAACTAAAGATAAAATAAAATAAATAAAAAACTTCAAATATTATTAGAATTAGCGCATCCAGGCAATAACTCAAATTGTTTGCAAACCTAACACAATTTTCGGTTACTAGTGTTAAGATATGTAGCCTAAAACAGAAAAATTAAAAGTTTATGAAGTCCCTACATTGATGCTTCAATATTTAACAAGTAATACATATGAATTGTTAAATTCATTTGTTTGAAAATTAATTAATTATATAATTTTCCATATGTTTCCAAGGAAATCTTAGGAAAAATGTTAATAATATTTGGAGATGGTCTAACTACAATAGAATTTCCTTGTTTGCAGTGTTGGGATTAACCTTCCAACAGTTGAAGTGAGGTTTGAGCATTTAACCATCGAAGCTGACTGCTATGTGGGAGATAGAGCTCTCCCCACACTACCAAACGCTGCTCGAAATATTGCCGAGTCTGCCTTGGGATGTCTTGGGATCAGATTGGCTGAGAGAACAAAACTTACTATTCTCAAAAATGCTTCTGGGATTATAAAACCATCCAGGTACATTCATATGGTTTGCCATTTATTAGTGTCTCTAAAAGGCATCTTCAAGAAAAATTACATTTTATGTAGAGGTCTATTTGTCCAGTCCCGCATGAATTATTTTACAAAAAGCTTCATATATATTATATCTCAATATGCAATCACTGATATTTTATAACCCCCAAAGATATCTAGTATTCGTGTTGTTATTTTATACTTTACTCGGTGATTATATATTAATAGGGACAGCAGATTAAGGCTTGGTGTGATTCGGAATAAAATTTATTTTATCGCGATAAAAAGTAAAATGATAAAATATGTAGTTATCTATTTAGAGATATATTTTATTCATTATTTTTGTTCAAAGTTGCATAATTATAGAGTGCGTATTTATTCATTATTTCAAGTGAACAAAAATTTTATAGGGCGTGTATTTATTCATTATTTCAAGTCAACAAAAATTTAATTTTAAATATAAAAAAAAATATTTTATCATTTTACTTTTCATCTTATGTAAAAACATTTCATCTTCACCCAAACGAACCCAAAGTTTTAAAAAACTTGTATTTTTTTCTACTAAGCTGACCTAGTCTTGACCTATGTCTATATACAGATTCACAACGTAGTCCTTTTTTCCAATTATCAAGAATGATTTAAATTTGTCGAACTTGTAACATCAACTTTAATTTAGAAACTATTGGAATACTGGAAAAGGTCACAGTTTCATTAAATTTTTGATGTATACTCTCGAATTCAGTTTTGGGAAAAGCGTAAACAAAACTTTGAACTTTGAATTATTCACAAATAACCCCTATATATTACAATAATTCCTCAACTGTCTTTTATTTTTAAAAATCTGTTTTGTAACCCACATCATAATATAATTTTATGAGGGGGGGGGGGGGGGGGGTCTTTTATTATAAAATTGCTCTTTTATTTTATTTTTTTGCAATTTATTCTCGAGTTAAATGTAACCTTCGACCATGTATGTTACAGAATGGCACTTCTATTGGGCCCACCCTCCTCTGGGAAGACGACCCTTTTGTTGGCTCTGGCCGGAAAGTTGGACCCTAGCTTAGAGGTCAGTTACAAGCTAGTCCTCGTGACAGCATCACTTAAAACTGTTTAACAATTTGAATTTAATTTTAAATATGATTAATAGGTTAGAGGAGAAATCAGTTACAATGGACACAGGCTGAACGAATTCGTGCCACAGAAGACATCCGCATACATTAGCCAAAATGATGTTCATGTTGGAGAAATGACAGTTAAAGAAACCCTGGATTTCTCAGCACGGTGTCAGGGAGTTGGGTCTCGATATGGTACTTAATCATACCATACCACGTTATTTCTTTTTTGGGTTACAATATTTTTTTGTTCATTATGACTGATTATGGATTAATAAATTATAGAACTCCTCACTGAATTAGCAAGGAGGGAGAGGAACGCCCAGATTTTCCCTGAAGCCGAAGTAGATTTGTTCATGAAGGTAATTACAAAGAGTAATGATATACACAACGAAATTTTACCGAAAACTTACTGAAAATGTGTTCTAAGGATTTATACGTTGAAGGGACTCACACCATAGTACAATAATTTTAAAACACGTTCAATAATTTTTCAGAACCGAGTTTCGGTTATATAACATTTTTCAATTACAAATCATCATTGATGATTGATTAATCACGAATGTGATAGCACGTGAAAGAGAAATAATTCTATCTCAACTTACATCATGCGTGTCAAGTGGATAGTGAATTAATTACTAACTTATCAATAAATACAAATTCATTCCAATGAAAATATCATAAAATGTTCCCCACAAATATTTTTACAGGCTTTTAGGCTAGATACCAAATAAGAAGATAATTTAGTAATGTGAGGTTAAAAAAAATTGCTATTTAGAGTGCCGTCCTGAGAGTTGACTTTACTGCCACTGCGAACATGTTTTCAAATCTACACTGATATTTTTGAGATACTAAATTATTTCAAGTATGACTTTTTTTACTAATGATGCATTTGTTTTTTCATCTGAATTTGAATGAGATTTCAGATTCAGACTTTAGATGTAATTCTATCTTTTAATCATTTAGAGCCAAATATAGCCGTTAGCTTCTTAATTATTTAAAAAAATAAACACTTTTTGATACCTCTTAAGTTTGAATGGTTCTTAAGAGATAAAAACAAACAACACCTAAATCCACTAAACGAGTTATTTCTTTTGTATATAAAGCTAGTACCTGAATTAAGTTACTAAATTAAGAGGTTGAAGAGCCTTTGAATTTGAACACTTTATTTGAATTAGACTAAATTAAGTTACTCAAAAAACAAATATGTATTTCTGATTAAAATTTCAGACACTAGATTTGGATTAGAAAAATGAAAATGAAAGAGAACGACCTACCACTATCTGTCTAATATTTTTATTCCTTACATAATTTGCTATAATGTTTAGCCTTAACAAGTCTTATATCTTAATCTATAGGCAACAGCAATGGAAGGAGTTGAGAGCAGCCTAATTACTGATTACACACTTAGGGTAAGTTGTTGACTTTTGTGTACCCTAATTTTAGCGCATGGAACTTTTGCTCCACTCGTTAAATCCATGTAATTGTTCAATCTTATTTCTCTGTCTTTTTTGCTTTTAAGGAGATTGCGTTTAATAAGTCCCCACCAACCTAAAAATTTGTTATTAGTTCAATTTTTTGGGTCAGATATCTAGGCTCACCTAATCTGCCCCAACTACGTTAGTGGATAAGAGGGCCCTGGTCTTTTTATTTTTACTTTGGTTGGTGAACAACTACTTTTTTCTTAAATTTAATTTACCTATTTGCCCCTCAAAGTATTTTCATTTGCCATATTTCCAATGCCAAGCATGATTGCTCTACACAGCTATATTAATCCTAAAATGCAATTTTTGATAATTGGACAAACCACAGATATTGGGACTGGATGTATGCCGCGACACCATGGTCGGGGATGAAATGATTCGAGGAATATCGGGGGGACAAAAAAAGCGAGTAACAACAGGTTATTCATTTTTCTTGTGTGTGTAGATATTGTTGGATATTTTTTACCAGAAATAATTTGAATGTATAATAACTATTTGGCTCTTTTGATAAATAGATGATTATAATTTATAGGCAATTTTTAACCTCACAAAAATGAACATGTTATAATGAATAAAGCACTTGGGGACCAGAACTGAAGTTGAGACAAAAAAAATAAGGTTTCTAAACTACCGTCACGTTCAAAGACAGGCACAAGCGCATTTGCTGACCAAATCATGAAGTTGACCCCTGCCCAAGTATTCTCATGGATGGTGATAAGCTCTTGCATAAGATGAAGCACTATGTCTTATCATTATATAATATGGCCTTACCAACCACATCTACAATAACAAAGCAACCACTCTATTCTTTGAGTGAGAAATGAAGCAATTTATGACACCCTAATGACCTAAGACTCCTATAACCTCCTTCACACTACCAGATGACATGGTCAAATGTATGAATACTAAATCAATAATTAATAACCTGTGATTGTGCAAGTACTTTCTGTGATTGGTTCATCAGAAGAATGTTCATAGTTGGAATATTGTCAATAAGTTGTGCTTTACGTGATATCATTACTCACCTTCCATAAAGGTGATCTCAATATGTATAAGGTGATCTCAATAAGCATGTCAGGGCCAGTTTTACAGCCTTTAGGGATGATCTCAATATGGGACGAGTTACTCTCAAGTTGTGTAGAATACCTTCTTTCTTTAACATAAACAGAGATCCATATAACAATTATTCCCGTCACGAGTTGTTTTAAAAGTATGTTATAATTAGTGGAATCATGTTTTAACTTGCAATGGCATAGTGAACACAGAAACATAAACACCAAAATTCAGTGTTGTTCCATTGGAGCTTTGACCAAATTTTGAATCTCAAAATAAAATTATACTTTATTTTATTTTCTGGTTCTGGAGGATATATTTTTCACCAAGTTGAGAAGTACATGGGTAAAAAGTAATTGTGTTTATTCAAAGTTAAGGTTTTTGTTCAAACAAATTATACAAATTGTAATTATGAGATTCGGAAAAAATAATGAATATATTTGTCTCTCAATAAATAAAAGTACTTATCATCTTATTGTTCACCTAAGTTAAAATTAATTCTTCCCGAATCAAAGGGTGACTTTAGAAACGTGCACAAGAAGCACAACCAACAATCTTTTCGTAGCCATTGTTTAGAGTCTTCCATTGTTTGTGCCTTGAATTTACTTAATCTGTTGCAGGAGAAATGATTGTTGGGCCTACAAAAACTCTGTTTATGGACGAGATATCAACTGGCCTCGACAGCTCTACAACATTTCAGATAGTGAAGTGCTTGCAACAAATAGTCCACCTCACTGAGGCCACCATCTTGATGTCCCTCCTTCAGCCCGCGCCCGAGACGTTCGATCTCTTTGACGATATCATCCTCATATCAGAGGGTCAAATAGTCTATCAGGGCCCACGAGAACACATAGTTGAGTTCTTTGAGAGTTGTGGATTCAAATGTCCAGAGCGAAAGGGAACTGCTGATTTCTTGCAAGAGGTAATCATGCAAAAAAAGCAATTTAATCTGGGATAAATGTTATGGGTACAAATATAGTCTCAAATGATATTACTGTGGAAAATACGATCCTCCATTGCGTTATCATATCATTTAAGACCATAAATAATACACGCAGATAAATATCCTCCTCTTGTTATTTTGGATTTGTGTTAAATACTTATAAATCATAACTGGCAAATATTGTGTTCAAATTGACATGCACAAAAAAATTATTAGAAATTAAAACACAGCTTTTATCTCAACCAATCATAAAATTTGTCACAAACTAAAAGTCTACTAATTGTATTATATCCTAAATAAATCAATTGAAAAACATTTCAGTTCCGTAAAGATTTCATACATACCATTTTAGAATTTTGGAATTGTGTTTGTCATCACGAAAATCATATTATTTGTGTATCACTGTACGACAAATAGTATCGTTTTCGAATTTTTATTACATATTTATCATTTCAAATATGCTTTATTCAAATTAAATTAACGCATTCATCAAAAAATGCAACCCCTGTGATTAGATCAATTCATAACTCCAACTTAACTAACATCTTTGTAATGGAGGCAGGTTACTTCAAGGAAGGACCAAGAACAATACTGGGCAAACAGAAGCAAACAATACAAATACATATCAGTCACCGAATTTGCCAAGCAATTTAAACGTTTCCATGTAGGACTTAGACTCGAGAATGAGCTCTCCATGCCTTTTGACAAGTCCAAAAGCCACCAAGCCGCTCTCATCTTCAAAAAATACTTAGTCCCCAAAGGAGAGCTCCTAAAGGCCTCATTTGACAAAGAATGGTTATTAATCAAGAGAAACTCGTTCGTTTATGTCTTCAAAACGGTCCAGATCATCATTGTTGCGATCATTGCATCGACGATGTTCTTGAGGACGACAATGAACACAAGGAATGAACAAGACGGGGGCCTCTATATTGGTGCACTGCTGTTTGGCATGCTCATCAATATGTTCAACGGTTTTGCTGAGCTGTCGCTCACCATACAGAGATTACCTGTGTTCTACAAACAGAGGGACCTTCTCTTTCTCCCACCGTGGGCATTTACACTCCCAACTTTCTTGCTTCGAGTTCCACTTTCAGTTTTAGAGTCTGTTGTTTGGATGGTGCTGACGTATTATACCATTGGATTTGCACCTGAAGCTAGCAGGTAATTTTAACTTATTTTCACTTTACGAGACGTTATATCATGATAATGTGGTTCAGTGTGCAATATATTTCTATTCAGTTACTTTTTTCAGCTGGTAATGTGGTTAAGTATGCCATATGTTTCTCTAATTTTCAGGTTCTTCACGCAACTGCTGTTGATCTTTCTCATCCAGCAGATGGCTGCTGGGATTTTTAGGCTAATTTCCGGAATCTGCAGGACCATGATCATTGCCAACACCGGTGGCGCTCTCATTCTCCTCCTTGTATTTCTTTTGGGTGGTTTCATAGTTCCCAAAGGTTGGTCCAAGTACAAATCCTTGTACAAAAATTGTGAAATGTTAAAGGAAAATATAAAAAATATAAATGCGCAAGTATAGCAAACTTTATCTCATATGGTTCAATAGTATGCATACATCCACATATGAAATGAGAATTTTTTAGTTCTTAAAAAATATATATATCACGTATATGCACCTTAGCAATATTTACCATAGTCTCCTTTACCTGATTCATTATATTAAATCTGTTGTAAATAACACACCCCAACAATTATCAGATCACAGCCCAGATGGAATGAGAATTTTTTAGTTCTTAAAAAGAATATATATCACGTATATGCACCTTAGCAATATTTGCGATAGTCTCCTTTACCTGATTCATTATATAAATCTGTTGTAAATAACACACCCTAACAATTATCAGAACACAACCCAGATGGAGAAATTTCTTAATATTATTCAATCTCATGAATGTTCTCTTATTTTGATTACATTAAATTAATAAATCAAATAACAAATACAATCTATTTTTCGGACCCATCTATATGACTCATATTTTCATCAAATACAATTTTCAAAGAATTTCTTCCTTTGTGGCAGGTCAAATTCCGAAGTGGTGGGAGTGGGCTTACTGGGTTTCGCCTCTTTCGTATGGTTTCAATGCTATCGCAGTAAATGAGATGTTTGCTCCAAGGTGGATGAACAGAATGGTATGCAATTTATACTATTCTTCTGCTATGTTTTTTACTGTGTCTTCTCTTACTCACAAGATCAATCAAATTAATTAAAAAAAAATTAAATAAATGAAAATAGAAAGAAAAGCTACAAGATTATTCTTACATTAAGGCAACTGTGTAAGCAGATTTCATTTGATTGCAGGCTTCGGATAACGTCACTCCACTTGGTGTGGCAGTTTTAAGGAATTTCGATGTCTTTCCTGAAAGAAACTGGGTTTGGATTGGCGCAGGAGCAATGTTAGGATTTGCGGTTCTCTTTAACCTTCTGTTCACCCTCTCTCTCATGTATCTAAACCGTAAGTTCCATAATTTATTTGAGGAAGGCTGATTTCTCTCTTCATAATTGTAACTAATCTTATATAATTCGCATGTTTGATATATTAGCTCTAGGAAAGCCACAAGCTATAATTTCCAAAGAGACAGCCAGGGAGATGGAGGCTGATCAGGAAGAAATGAATGGAACACCAAGACTTAGAACAAACGGGTCGATGAGAGATACACTCCCTCGATCCTTATCTGCTAATGATGGAAACAATACGAGTAAGAAACATAGACATAATAATTCAAACAGTGTACAATCAGTAGCTAGTATATAAATTTCGGATTTTTCTTACACGGGGTTCATTTTTCAGGAGAAATGGCAATTCGACGAATAAGCAGTCGATCGAATGCAAATGGACTAGGTAGAAATGAAGATTCAAATCTTGAGGCCGCCAATGGTGTTGCTCCCAAGAGAGGGATGGTTCTTCCATTTTCTCCATTAGCCATGTCCTTTGATAGTGTAAATTACTTTGTGGATATGCCCGCGGTAATAATCTATTTTTTTTCTTTCAAGCATATGTTTTGTTTCCTATAATGCCACCGAGCAATCATGTAGCTTACTGATATTACTAAGAACATGTTTTTCAAATTAAGTTTTAGCGTGAAGTGTCAAAAGATACCTCTGACTCGTATAGTTTTTCCATAACAAAATAAAAAACTTCTAACTATGCATTTTGTGGCGGGAGCCTCGTGCACTGGGTTTGCCGTTTTATGCATTTTGTGCAAAAAAATTATAGTTCAAAGTTGTTTCTACTCTAGTCTGTAAGTTTTATCTACAAATGTAGCTGATAACTAAACTAACTTGACAATAACAAACTCTATTGGTATCAATAGGAAATGAAAGAACAAGGAGTGACAGAGGACAGGCTACAGTTACTTAGGGAGGTAACTGGTGTGTTTAGGCCTGGAGTCTTGACTGCACTAATGGGAGTCAGTGGGGCCGGAAAGACCACGTTGATGGATGTTCTAGCAGGAAGAAAGACAGGTGGTTATATTGAAGGAGATGTTAGAATCTCTGGATTTCCCAAGATTCAAGAAACCTTTGCTCGAATATCCGGATACTGTGAACAAACCGATATCCACTCGCCCCAAGTGACCGTTCATGAATCTTTGATTTACTCAGCTTTCCTTCGCCTCCCAAAAGAAGTCAGCAAGAGAGAAAAGATGGTTAGAAAAACGATATTTGTATCATTCCATTATACCACTATGATATGTGGTAGAAATGCTATTAGTGAAACTGAATCATTTTATTTTTCTTCAGATTTTTGTGGATGAAGTGATGGATCTGGTTGAACTCGATGGTCTCAAGGATGCTATTGTAGGGCTTCCAGGAATTAGTGGATTATCGACTGAGCAGAGAAAGAGATTAACGATTGCAGTAGAGCTTGTTGCTAATCCTTCAATTATATTCATGGATGAACCAACTTCCGGTCTTGACGCGAGAGCAGCAGCCATTGTTATGAGGACTGTGAGAAACACAGTGGACACTGGGAGAACTGTTGTTTGCACAATTCATCAGCCTAGCATTGATATTTTTGAAGCATTTGATGAGGTAATACATACTCTCTCTCCCCCTCTCTCTCTCTCTTTATATATATATATATATATATATATATATAATACGCATGGTATCATATTGTGCATCAGCTGCTTTTGATGAAAAGAGGAGGACAAGTGATCTACTCAGGACCATTAGGCAAGAATTCTCATAAAGTTGTTGAATATTTTGAGGTATTTCACATTCCCAGAACCTTTTATTTAGGATATTTGATTTCACCTTCTGTTCCGACTTTTGCATTTTTTCTCACTTTTCTAAAAATTTGAAATACACCCCAAAAAGCGTCGCTGAAGCTCACAAAATGTCAATAAAAAACTCTCGAAAAGTGATACTTTATGAGTTTTAGTGACGCTATTGGGGGGAGCATCTCAAATTCTTCAATAAGTGGGGTTAAAAGTAAAAATAAAAATTAACTTGTAAAAGGAAAAGAAGTAAAATGATTTCACCATACATTGCAGACAATTCCTGGGGTCACAAAAATTAAAGAAAAATACAATCCAGCAACATGGATGCTAGAAGTGAGCTCGATGGCAGCAGAAGCCCGACTGGAAATGGATTTTGCAGAATGCTACAAATCTTCATCCTTGCATCAGTAAGTTTGAAATAATTAAAGAACATTAATATATGCTTATCGGGTACTGTAAGCTAATACATGTGGTTTTGAGCAGAAGAAACAAGGATCTAGTGAAGCAGTTGAGCACACCTCCTGCAGGGGCAAGAGACCTTTATTTCCAAACACAATATTCTCAATCTACATGGGGGCAATTCAAGTCTTGCTTATGGAAACAATGGTGGACTTATTGGAGAAGTCCCGATTATAACCTTGTTAGATACTTCTTCACCTTGGCTTGCGCCCTCATGGTTGGGACAGTTTTCTGGAAAGTTGGCACTAAAAGGTTTGTCTCTATTTTTCTTGAGTTTTTTTTCAAACTTTTTTTTTATCCAAAAAAACACATTTGGCAATGGGACTAATATGTGGTTTGCGAATTCTCTCTTTCTATGTTATGCGTTTCAGGGAAAGCAGCTCTGACCTGACCATGATCATTGGGGCCATGTATGCTTCTGTGTTATTTGTGGGAATCAATAATTGCTCGACTGTGCAGCCAATCGTAGCTGTTGAAAGAACGGTGTTTTATCGAGAAAGAGCTGCGGGAATGTACTCCGCATTACCATATGCCATGGCACAGGTAAGACAACAATTTATCCAAGTGCCAAGGATCATTATCTCCTAGTCTCTTTTTGTCATAAATAGTTGTATTCAGTATTACTTATCATCGCCGTTAAGTTTATCAGGTTAAGATTCATAAATTTTCTTTTTGTAATTAAACGTTGAGATTTTTTTTCCTTTCTTTTGGTCTCATTGTTTGACGCCTTTTTAAGTTACTTTGTGTTTGCTACTATCTGTTGCACAATACACAAATGAGGAAATTGCACTCAAAGAAAGAAGTGAATTGTGCAATTTTTGCAAGAAATTCCCCATTTTTATTACACACAACCCGTGAATATACATTTGTTGCTTCCTAAAAAACTTCAGCACCTAAGTCTGGGTTCTTTGCTACAAAATGAATAGTAGTTCCCATGTGTTTTGTCATTCATTTTCTTTATACTCATACTTCCAAGATCCAAACATGGAGTTAGCAAAACAATCCCCTTTCCAAAACATTAAATCAAATAGATACCTGAGAATCATGGAGGAGCCTCGACTAGGGGATAAATGTCAAAACTTTATTCCATCTTATTAACAAGTTTTGTTTATATGACATGCAGGTATTTGCGGAGATACCATATGTATTTGTACAAACCACATATTATACTCTAATAGTCTATGCCATGGTGAGCTTCGAATGGACAGCGGTTAAATTCTTCTGGTTCTTCTTCGTCAACTTTTTTTCCTTCCTCTACTTCACATATTATGGAATGATGACTGTTTCAATCACACCAAACCACCAAGTAGCATCCATCTT
The DNA here is from genome assembly GCA_949130495.1 of Sambucus nigra. Lineage (NCBI taxonomy): Eukaryota > Viridiplantae > Streptophyta > Magnoliopsida > Dipsacales > Adoxaceae > Sambucus > Sambucus nigra. Next base: position 572,194,304 of record OX422212.1, read on the forward strand.
CGCAGCCGCTTTCTATTCACTCTTCAATCTTTTCTCCGGTTTCTTCATACCCAGACCCGTAAGTTTTTTTATCTTTCTCACATCTTATTAATCTGGGCTAAAGTGAAAAACATAAGGGTTATTTCATTCTTTTCATTATATTACTACTGGCAATCCACCCTAGGTCTCGAGTTCGAAACCCCCCAAAGGATACCAGATTCGAAGCGGGGCTAGTGGTAGGGTGGCTCTGGCACAACCTCCCTCCTGTTTAGCTCGTATGAGAGTCCAAAGGACTCGTTCGAGTGTAGGTTCAAGGTTATCAAAAAAAAATTATGTTAGTTATGATGTGTTTCTTACCAAACGAGTACAGATTAAGTTTTTGTTTTTTGTTTTATGTTGATTTTTACACTTGGCATATATTTACAATTACTTTTCGAGTTCGATCCTCCCAAAGGATATCAGATGTGAGGCGGGGCGTGTGTTAGGGTGGCTCTAGCACAGCGTCCCCCTATTTAGCTCACATGGGGGGGGGGCTAAAGGGTTCATTCGTGTGGAGGTTCAGGGTTATCGAAAAAATTATGTTAGTTCTGACGGGTTTCATACCAAACAAGTACAGCTTAAGTTTTGTTTTTTATTTTATTTTGATTTTTTGCACTTGGCATATATTTACGATTACTTTTCATGTTAACTCGATTCCCATCTCATTTCTTCTTTTTTTTCATCGTGGAAAATTCAGAGAATTCCCAAGTGGTGGATATGGTACTATTGGATTTGCCCAGTCGCATGGACTGTTTATGGAGCGATAGTGTCGCAATATGGTGATGTGGAGGCCACCATTAGCGTGCCTGGGGTGTCACCTAACCCAAGCATTAAATCGTATGTGGAGAGCCATTTCGGATATGACCCGGACTTCATGGGTCCAGTTGCTGTAGTTTTAGTTGGTTTTTGTGTCTTTTTTGCATTTATGTATGCCTACTGCTTAAAAACATTGAACTTCCAATCTAGGTAGAGCAGATCGTAAGGTCAAAGTAATTTTGTAGATACATATATATATATATATAATTATATTTGTAGGCATTCGAGTATTAAAAGTGCTGCTGAAATGTAAGGTTATTTGTTTGAGATTATAGGAGGGATCATTATTATATGAGCAAAGCAATAATATGATTACATGATCCAAGCAATTGTATGATTGTCTAACCCAACCAGTATCAAAGAAAGGATCATCATCACTGTGAACATAGCCAAGTTGCTGAACCAGTGGATAACTACTATAAAACAAAGACAACTGAAGAGAGAAATTTACCCCCCAAAAGTCGTCATGTTATATCGACTGTTATAACAAAAAAAAAGGTTCAGTTTAAATAACAGGATTCATATTTGTTGACACACTTTGATAACAGGATTCATATTTGTTGGTGCACTTTGAAAGTTAGTAAACATAGCACATATTATTGGCTGAATCATAAATACAGAGAGATTTGATGGAGTTATCAAACCAGTAACATATACAAGTTATGTTAACTTAGTTCTAAACTGAATCAACATATTTGGATTCTTCAAAACACTAGTCACCCATTCAGCGGCGGATTCAGGATTTTGTGTGAACTGGGGTGAAAGTTTCAATAGTTGCCGGGGGTTCGGGGGCGGGAGCCCCCGAGGCGATTTTTTTTTTGGGGGGTCGATTTTTTTCGAGCATTTTTTGGACTGTTTTTACTTTTTTGGGCATTATATTCATTTTCAACACTGATTGAAGTGGGAGATGATTGAACCTCAGCTTCAGATACGGTTGGTGCATTGTCTTCTCTTTTTCGTTTAAAAAATTTCTCTATTGATTCCCAATATTTGCAAATTTAATTTAATTTCACATATAAATTTAATTTCATATAAATTTTTATAAATTTACACAAAAATAAATAAACAGACACATATAAACAATACACAAAATAAATTTATAAATTCACATTATAAATTTAATTTAATTTCAGTATAAATAATTTTAGTATAATTTCAATAGTATAAATATAATTTCACATATAAACAGACACATATAAACAAATATACACAAAATAAATAAATGATGAAATAGGATTTCAACACACATAGATGCAAAAATTTTATGGAGAGCAGGGCAGCGGGTGGAAAGCAGCAAGGCAGCGAGTGGAGAGTAGCAGGGCGGTGGTGGAGAGAGCGGCGGACTCTTTAGAAAATAGGGTTTTTCTGTTACTTTGGTACGAGTGGAGAGAGAGCACCATTTTAAGTTATGTTTTTTTTTTTGTTTATTACAGATTTTTCCCTGAACTTTTAATATAATTACAAGTCACCTCCAGGTTTAATTTTTTACCAAAAAAAAAAAAAAAAAAAAATTTTTGAAAAATGAACTGGGGCGGCCGCCCCGCTTCGGCCCGGGCTGGATCCGCCCCTGCACCCATTGCAATTAAAATGGCAAACCAGTGCATTCAAAATACAAAATCTAATATAAATGAACATCCACGCCAATAAACAGATACAATTATAAATCATGTTAATACAATTGTATTAATATTATGTTATTTAACATCGGACTGTAGTGTAAAACAAAGAGCAAAGTCCATTGAGAAATCTCCTATCTCAGATAACAACCTCCAAAAGCCTCTCCTCGCCTTAAAATGATATCATATTTTTTCACAAAAACTATTGCTCCCAAAGAATTCAGAAAAGTCATACAACAAGAATTAGGAAAGCATCTTGCAACAACACTCCAAACTAATCTTCCAGCAGATAAGAAACTTCATCGTGGGTAAACGTCTTAAAAGATACAAATTTAGCTCCTTTACTTGGAGCATCCACAATGGGGATGCAAAATGCCAAAAAAATTTGTATCTTTACAAAGTGGGATGTTTGTACTGGTGGTATTAACTCAACAAATTCCGTCCCTCAATTTGTAGTGGATTTGCAAAGATACAAAACGCTAGCAGAATTTGCAAATGTTTCCTACGAACTTTATTTGTTCGTATGAATTCCTACGAACTTCAGTGGTTCGTAAGAACTCGTATCAAATATAAATAATTATTTTTTATTACCAATTTGGGTTTTTACGAACTTCTTTTGTCTGTAATATTTCTTACGAACTAATGTTATTCGTAAGAAATGTAAAAAATATTTCCTACGAACAACATTAGTTCGTAGGAAGTATTTTAACAATTCCTTCACCTCCACCATTGTGAACTTAAGCAGCGATGAAAGGCAAACTGAAACTTTGGTTCTGCATATTTACTTTTCATGAGCATCCACCGTTGTGGATGCTCTTATAAATTAATATCATCACTTGAAAGGAAGTGTCTGAGGGTTTGGTGCAAGTGGATCAATGCAAATAAACCTAGAGGGGTAAATAGGTTTCTCAACAAATAAACCCAATTTTAAAATTTCTTCCAATTTTAACGGTCCTAGTTCGACATACAACGAGGTGAGATGATGAGAGGCATGTACATTTACAATTTGAACCATTTAATTAGGCTATGTTTGGTTTCGTAAATTATTTAATTATGTAAATTGGTTCATTTTGAATTAGTGAATTATAAATGAGTAGATTTGAAATGAGTTTAAATCCAATTTTATGCAATGTTTGGTAATCTAAAATTGATGATAAGGTTCTATGAGGAAAAAACAATAAAAACAAAATTAAGAGAGAAAGGGAGGGGGGAAGGGAGGGAGCGATAGAGAGAGAGGAACATGCACTTTATGTGACTCCTATTTCAAATGGATGCATTTCACGTTTTTTGTGAAATGATTCAATTTCAGATTTTACGCATGAAGTAAAATGGGGGCAATTAATGAATCATTTCATTTATGAAACCAAACACAATTAATGGGTCAATTTATAAATGGACCAATTTATTAATGAGTCAATTTATAATTTTGGGACAACCAAACGGGGCCTTAGGAAATCTAAGTTAACTGTAATACAAATTTCAATTTCATGAGATCTATGAAGATCCATCTACATCTGTGTGATGTGATAATCAAAATAAATGACACACAATTAAGCCACAAGACAGCTCTATGAGGAAAAAATCCACCTAGAGGTAAAAAAAACCTCGATGCATCTTAGTCTCTGTTCAACTTGAAAAGCTTTTATACAAGAAGATACCTATCTCTTGTTCCCTAACAAGAAGTTATCTGATGAACATTGAACTCTCCCCCATTGGCAATGAGTGTTCATCAAAAGCTCCATCGGACGAACGAGGAAGTTGCATTCTCTTCCTTAAAATCGCATATTGCTTGAACTCCTCAATAGATCAAACACCTTTTTTAGACTGAGTTTTGATCTTCAATTCTGACGTGGATCAATTAGATTGAATCTAAGCTAAGGGAATTTGATTTCAACAGATATTTTGAAATGGTGGGAAAAACCTTTATTTATAGAAAATTTTGCAAAAATGACTACGTTGTGGACATGGCTAAAAATGCTTCACTGCTCATGATTTTTTACAATGAACTTGCCACATCAAAAATGTGCATCCATGCGCATGGGTATAAAACACATCCATGCCCACAGTTTTAGGCAGTGTTCTTAAACCTGCAAAGCCATGCGCACGGAGCTAAAACATATTTGTGCGAATAATTTAGGGCAGAACAATGTTTCTTCCCAAACAACCTGCTTGTTAAAAGTCGGACCTTTTCCTTAGGTTAACCATAACACATCTCAATTATATATTCACTTATGGGAGTTCAAAAGTAATGTTTTATCGGAGTACAATAAAAAACTTGTCTGTTCACAGCCTTAAACGTCCAATCAGAAACCGTGAAAAGGATACATCATTAATGAGTTTGGCAACGAAAGTCTTTAATGTCGATAAGTGTGTAAGATCTTTGATATTCAATATTCACCAACATTTAGTGAACAAGACTCCCTCTATCAAACGTCTATATGAAATCAAGTATTTTGGTTTTGCTTGATAATGCATAACTCAAATGTTTTGAAACGGTATTAAGTCAACTACTATAATGATAAATGTTTACATTTTCAGTGTCCACCACGTAAAAACAAGTGTCTGCACCTTGATTTTATATTTAAGTAATGGACACTGTGAAAAAAAATAGTAAAGACGTGTGCAAGAGTATCGAGTGATTGTCGGTGTCTTAAATGTGTTATTATATTCTATGGTTTCTATCCCACATTTTAAAACATTTAATAAATATATACAACACTGGGCCCAATATTCTATTGAGAATATAATTAAATAACATTTTTATACCGGCAATTTGAATAAAATTCAATGTTTTGCATTTCATACATCTCTTTTTGTAGAAGTTCTTTACTTCAAATGCGGTGAAATTTAATATTTCTACCCTAAGATGTTAGAAGATATCTACACTAAGATGTTAGTTGACAACCATTTAATAGTATATTTTAAGTTGACATTCAATTCTAACGGACTGTTTTAATTATGAACACTAAAAGAAATACAACAATATATCATTAAACTAATTCCTTTCGATGTAATAACGAAATCATCATTCTCATTAAGACCAACTTCTAGTGTGCGTTTATTTTGCGCGACCATGTGGACATTTTCGGATAAAAACCTATTTTGCAATGTAGACTTGTAGTTTTTGGCTCGAAATCTAGTCCCATGCTTGACTTCATTGTGGGTTCATTGATCGTGAAGTTGAGGCAGATGTTTGGGATTTCAAAGTTTGGATGTTGATAACTACGTTGGCGGTCATCGAAGTTTTGTTGAATTGTAGCGAAACTTCTTGAATGCAGCGAACAGGTTGCGAAGTTGGCACAGAAAAGGTGAGCATCTGGGTCAATTGATGGACATTTCGTGGTTTCGCCATGTGTTCTCCTACGTATAATGTTTTGCCCCATTATAAGTTTTGTAACCCACTATACCAATGGTAACTGGGTCAACACATGAAGAATCCTTCAATATCTATGCATATCGTAATTATTGGCGCGTACTAAAAACACTTACAAATGGGTGTTAATAAAGGCAACTCAAAATCTTCTTTACAACACCAGAGTTTATGTTTTTTATGCATGGTATGATGTTAGGAAGAAATTTGGGGGTGTCTTTAACATTACACCTTACATATACTAAGTGTGTCGCGTGCACTAATACCACTTTGACTTGAAATAACTTAAGACTTGCACGTACACATGCGGAGGGGGGAAAACTAAAATTTATCTATTCTATCTCATTCATTAAATTCAATAATTAATTGTGAGTGCACGCGGGAGGGATAGAGGTAGGGACGTAGGGTTTTGTGTGTTTTTGTGACTGCGATTTCGCACGGAGGGGGTTGTTAGGGGTGATTGTGCAAATTCAAATGAATGGGGTGGTTGTGTAGTTTCAAATTAATGGGGCTCTTGAATTATGGAAATTTTAGCAAGGCTCGTCGAATGTCTATGAGAGCCACCTACATAGGTTGGGGGAGGGGTCTCTGAAGTTGTCACATATTTATGTAAATACATTTATTAAATAATCATATACATAGATATTTAAATTAATATAATATACGGGGAAAATGGCTCAAAATATAAGACCATGGGATATATGATCAAACATGATTGTTGGGGAATAAATGAGAGATCTACTGGTTATTTTAGGGGTGAAAACAGGGTACTTAACGATCAACTGATAATATTTATCAAAATGGAAGTCAAACTTCAAATAACCCTAAAATTTATACAATATATTTAAAAGATAAACTATGGTGTTATTGAGAGAGAAATTTTGTGCATTTATCAACACCCTTAGAGAATAACCAAAATATTCTTGAAATTTACACATGTATATTTACAAAAGGCAACTTTCTTACTGTCTTTCTGATTTATTATCTCCCACCTTGGATAAATAAGAGCGCGCTCTTCTTGAAAAACATCGGACATTTTCCACCAGACTTTGGCTGGTTTATTATCTCCCAAATAAGAGCACGCACTTATTGAAAAACATCATACATTTTGTACTAGGCTTTGGACCGGTTAGATTTGTGTAATGCATCAATTAGTTATTCACTCTATATTCAGTTTGGACCAGTTCTATTATCAACCAAAAATCAAAATTGGAATTGATTGGTGTATGCACAAAACTCACACGTGATAAGATAGTCAATTACACAAGCCAAAAAAAATAATGAAGAGAAAACACAAAAACAAAAAGGTTAACTACACTTATCTCTTCAACTTTGTACCTATCTTCACAACACCACTTGTACTTTCGTTTTCTAAACTTAACCCTCTCAACTTTTAAAAACATATCATTGTACCCCTGACTGTAAAAATGTTAAGTTTTCGAACAAAAAATTGGACATTTACACAATTAGTTGGACAAAAATACCCTCATGTCTAGCGAAATAATCAATTTTCCGTCTAAAAATGTAGCAGTGTTAGTGTTTGGGGATAAACTGGCATGTTTTTATGAGTTGAGGGGGGTAAGTCTAATAAACAAAAGTACTAGTGGTGAAAATGGGAGCAAAGTTAAAGGGATCAAAATGTAATTAAGCCAAAAAATAATAATAACAGAAAAGGAGCACCAATTCTACATGGTTCATCAAATTGTGTACATTTACGCAAGGAGAGATCTTTATTAAAATTTTGAGATTACAATCTGGTAGGTTCAAGGCTACAAAATCAACATCCATTACCTTGAGAGAAATAGAGAAATAAATGATATTTAAACTGATTAATTTGAGTTGCCTCTTTGAGATGAACTCTCTCACCTCACTTGTCAGTTAGTCGTTGAGAAGTGTCTCAAATATCCGCGAATATCTGGGAATATATCTACTAAATTGCTTGTCACTTGAGGAGCGTGGCCCCATGACTACTGGCCCCCCACATAGGTTAATATGACATATAATTGGATCCCACAGATAGTTACAAGTTTTTGGAAGTAGAACCATAACCAACATTGTTGAGAACCTAACCTAACCAACAGTCTAGGGTTGGTTTCAGATCCCTACATAAATCCATAAGTATTTTTTGAAATATGAAACAATAAGCTTTACCTCAAATGTAACTTTATAAATCCTAAAAACACTTTAACAAGCATTACAAATCTATATCCAACATGCCACTATTAGTTTAGAATTAGATGATACGCGCATATATCATTATAAAACCCTTTTGGTGCCAGTTAGTTTTATAGTTTGTTCGGTTTGTTTAACTACTAAAACTGAGATACAACCCAAAAAAGTTGGTTCGGCATTTTTAAGACCATAATTGAATTAAACTGGTTCAGTTTCTCAAATCCTCATAAACACCATTTGCATCAACTGTCTTATTTGGTAATAAAAACATGTGACTTTTGAAAAACCCTACATTGCTACTTCTACACTTCAATATTACAATAATCTCCATGACAAGAAAACACTTTTGGCGAGAAGATACCTGTGATAGAATCAAATACCAAAAATAAAGTTACAAGTTCTAAAAAAATAAAGCCGGTGCATATTATATGACATCTCACTAAGCAGACAGAAATATAGCATGCTGAGATCGCAAAAAAGTTGATTCACATATTAGTGATATCTCACTCCATCACCATTTACGACCTCGCCAATGCGGTATGCTGCATTTGTCCCATGCTCATCCCCAAGTATTCTAAGAGCTGCATCCTTGTTAACTACTAGAACCATCCCGATTCCCATATTAAACGTTCGCCTCATTTCGGCATATTCTATTTGTCCAGCCTTGAGTAAAGAAAAAAATGTCAGCAGCAAAATAGCAGTAATAATTAATGAGAGAAACGAGCATGTGGTAATTCAACGAAAGACGTGAAACCTGTGTTTCATTCTGAACTCAGAATTGGATCAGATTAGTCATATAATAGATGAAGAAATGTTCAACCAAATTCTGAAAATAAAATATAAGGAAACATATATTTACCTCTTTAATCCATTTGAACACAGGAGGAATTACCCAAGAGTCCTCATATATGACAGCTCCTAGCCCTTTTGGGAACACTCGAGGTATATTGTCAGTAAAACCACCACCTGTTATATGGGCTATCCCTTTCACGCCTCCCTTGCTGATAATGTCTAGCACCTTTTTTCATCAAATTTAAGGATAACCCTATTATTGCATTTTTATTTCTAGCAAGAAACTTATATAATATTATCATTCACTAGACTATGTTAACAGACCTGCTTAACATATATAACAGTTGGCGCCATCAGAGCTTCACCTAATGTAATTGATTCATTTGGAAGTTGGTCCTTCAAAGAAAGGCCATTTCGAGTGAGGACCCTACAAAGATATCACAATTATCAGTTACAGTGATTAATATTCTTTTAGGTAATTCCTAACAAAAGTCTGTCAACTATTTTAAAGAAATATATTATAAAAGGCTTTAATGTCCTTGAAGCAGTTGCAAACCTTCTGACGAGAGAGAAACCATTTGAATGAACTCCACTGGATGGAAGGCCAATGAGGACATCTCCAGCTATGATGTTTTTCCCATCAATAACTGATTCTTTCTTCACAATCCCAACAGCAAAACCACTAAGATCATACTCCCCATCTGCATAGAAATCTGGCATTTCTGCAGTCTGAAAGGGTATATATAATATACTGAGTTCAACCAGAGGAGATATCAATTCATCAGACGTCACTTCACTATCATTTTATTTCCATGTGATTATCTACGAAGCACTGATACTTAATTAGGGGTCCTCGTACCAGTATCCAATACGTATTGGATACAAGGATACTTGCTTATCTGAGAAATAAAAATAAATCATGTGCGTCTCCATGTATCCTATTTTTTTTTATTCAAATACACCTTTGATACGCAGGGGGTTATGGTGAGATACTTGAAAGACATGGAAAGGGGATTGCAAATTTTGAATGATATTATATTTTGTCCACTATAAATGAATGAAAGAGATAAAAAGACCAAAAAGACTGCAAAAATGCAGCAATGAGACTAGGAAATTGTTGACTTTGATTGGTCAGCGACGGCTGTTGGTCTACGTTTGTTTTGGCTTATAAATATTTATTTGTTGACAATTTTGGTATGTTGCACGATTTTTATACTTGAACTTATTTCTATTTTTACATATGTTTGAATTAGATATATCTTCTTCTTTGTCTATTTATAACCGTGTATAATTGTAAATTCTGCTATACATTTCAAATTCTAAATGATAACATCACTATATGATTACAGTTACAGATAGATAACATATTAATCTTTTTGCATATTGAGTATAATGTGTCTTATGTGATCATGCGCATGCCTTGCCTTGCCTTGCACTTTGTGCGTAAGCTCTAGGAAGACCTCGGCCACAGAGAGGAGACTATGGGAAGACTCTGCGATTTGGTGCAACTTGTGCCTTTAATAACTATGAGACAGAGTATATTAGGGCGAAAAACCACTCCACCCCCCACCCCTTTTTTTTCTCTCTTAGCACACCCAAAAAGACAGCATAATAATTGTTAAATAAAGAATGTTGCAAGTCAGTTTAACGATTGTCTATTATAAGTTCAATTACACAACTCTCTTGGAATCACCACATTGGAGCGGTGCATATAGTAAGAGTTTCATATTTGTTAGAATAACAAAAACACCATATGCATATTTTCCACTTTCTCACCACATTTAACACTAAACAGTACATTGATAGAATTACACTGACTGCCATAAACATTTAAAAAGAAAAAAGAAAAGGTGCCATAAAAGTATACCTCTCCCCCTAAAAGAGTACAGTCAGATTGTGTGCAACCATCAACTATGCCTTTTATAACCTACATAAGCACGAAACAAATTAACCGATTGTTCTTCACCACAAAAATATTTCTACCATCTCCAAAATATAAAACATAGATTTACGGTATGTAGTATGTACACACAGTTTTCACACCTTTTCAGCAAGATCAACATCGAGGTGGCTAGTAGCAAAGTAATCAAGGAAAAATAAAGGCTTTGCCCCAGAAGTAATAATGTCATTGACACTCATTGCAACCTAAAGAGGAAGTGTGTTAGTAATGAAGCCTCAAATTAGCAGCTAAATAGATAAAAACAAGATGCAGATTTTGAGATTTTTACAAGATCAATCCCAATAGTCTCGTGGATTCCAGTTTCAAATGCCAGCTTAAGTTTAGTTCCCACACCATCTGTACCAGCCACAAGATAGGAATCCCCTGTTGAGCAGGAAATATTGGAATGGTCAAACTAAGAACAATTACTCGCAGAAAACCTCCTAAATTATGAAAAATTCTTTCTCTTCTGCTCGAAAATTGCATATAGTTACACCGTTAAAGATTAGGAAATTAGACCCCACCCACCCACCCAGGGCATGAATAAGGTAGAAGCAGGTTGATACTTACGATGTAGGGGCTATCTCTATATACCGCATTATCTTAGGGGGTTGAAGTTAAAAAAAACAAAAAATATTGAAGCTTAAACTATAGCTACAAAATATTCATAGGATGCATTTTCTATATAAAAAGAAAAATGCACGTACCAAGAAAAGCTGAAAATTCACATACAGTGACATATTCAAGAATTACAAATCTCAATATAAACTGAAAATGGAAAATAGAAAAAGAAAACAATAACAACAAAAGACAAGGGTTAATAAACCATACCAAGAGGAAATAGCCCTCCAAATCCTCCAATCCCAGGTGCCATCTTCGCAATTCTCCTAACAAGCTCAGATCCAGCATCAATGTCAACACCAGCATCCTTATATGTAAGACTGTTGCCTTCACCAGCATTGCTGCTTGACATTGAGAATATAATGCTACTCTTGGTACATCTTTGAGAAGCCACTGATAATGATGAAGAACCCTTCGAGAAGCAACCAAATGCGGGTATGCACATGTATGGTTTCTTGCAAGGAGCTCTAATCGGCGCTGTAATGCATCGTGACAACTCTATATTTGCTCCAAAGCTGGTTGTCATGGTGTTGGATGCTATGCTATGTTACTCTTCGATTGCCTTAAACACAATTCAACCCCTATAAGTTAAAAAATTGTATTCGTGATATAAGTCACTTATGAACCAAACTGTTGTTTCATGGCAAATGCTAAACATGATATAATTGTCCTTGATGGATTTAGCTAAGAAATTGCACAAGGAACTTAAGAATACAAAGGAAATACTACAGAGACTATATATATAGTTAATGGGATCCTATAATGAATTATTCAACCATTTAATTTTAAACATTGAAAATTAAACTAACATTACATTTAATCATTCAACCGCAAATGTTAAAACTAAAACTAACATTTAGCATAAGTGTTAAAAAAAACTTAACTACCATAGGCATAACTAATATAGTAACATAGATCTTAAAAAAACCTTAACAACTTGAAAAAAAACTTCAAACAAAAAAAAATCTAGGTGGGCAGCCACCTAGGTCTGCATACAAACATATGTGGTCTCTGAAATTTAAAATTTTTATGCCAAGTGCATAAAAGACTAGCAGAATATATACTACCACAAAATATATTATGTACATGTGAAGCAGTTGGATTTGCAAACAGAATGAGCAATTCAAACACACCCTTAAAAAAAAAAGTAGCCTTTTTTAGTCAGCACCAAGGAGACAATACAGTTAAGGGGATTGCTGAAACGCAAAAAATAAGTAATAAAGCAACCTTTTTTAGGTTGGCCCTCTTCTGCTGTGGTGGTGGCAGGTGCGGCGAGTTGGAGAAGATGATGAGAGGGAGAGGGAAAAAAACAAAGTTATGTATTGTTGGGGCTTTATTTGTTTAGTGGACTGGGTTGTATTAGCTTAATCATACGTGGGCCGATTGGCGACTTGGAGGTCTTCTGGATCCGACACGGCTGATTCGAGAACAACTTCATCATCTAAGGGCTTTGTTTGGTTCTTGCATTTGAAATAAAAATTTAAAAGAAAAAATCATTTTTCTTTTTGTGTTTGTTTAACAATAAAATAGGTGGAAAGATTGTTTTTTAAATTATGTATATTTTTACAATAAATAAATATATAATATATTTTTTTGTAAATTATCTAGAAAAAAATAATTTAACTTAATAGCATCTCTTAGGTTAAACATTACAAAATATAGAATAAAAATTAGGAATGATATTTAATTCATAAATATATTAATTAATAGCGTATTATTATTGTAGGGGTCGGAATTACACTGGCTCTAAGGACATGATTTTATAAATGTCCGTCTAGAATCTAGGAATTTCTGAGTTGTCCTGGATCACAGTTAATATGTCGTATACCGTTACATATCACTTCATTTTGCACGTCTTCACACGTTCAACGTTGACATCCATCATCCGAATCTCTAACAGCACGCATTATCATCATGCACTCATCATCATCATCAATACGTACCCATCATCCTCAATGTGCATCGTCCATCTTCAACCGGTCTCCACTTACTCCATTTTGTTAAAGGTATAGGAGACTTTTTAAATGGTTTTCTACCTGATAGTTCTTTTATTAAAACAAGGTTGGTTGTTTAATAAATATAAAAATATTTTGTTTGAGTCATTCAAACAACATTACAGTGTCGTTCAAACGATATTTGTATATCGTTCTAACGACCTGATCAAACGACAGTACTTATCGTTTCTTAGGTCGCGCGATACCTTGTTTTTTAAATGCATCAAACGACCACATATTGTTTTGATTTTAATACTTTGTTTTTAAGGTTATTTCTTCTCGTATCCAACGGCATCTAGTGTCGTTCGAATGACCTGCTAGATGTCGTTCGAACGACATTGCGCCACCTTTTTATTTTTTGCTGGTGTAAATACCACCTTCACTAAAATCAGGTTTTTGCAAGTCTTTTACAACTCTGTTTTCTGCAGAAATACTGCGACTTAAGATTTCATTCTTTTAGGTTAAAACATATTTTTTTCACCCACATATCCCAAATCATATATGTGAATCATTGTTAACCCCTTTTACTCATATTACCCATTATTGGAGTATATTTTGTGGAGAAGGAAGCCTGTCGATTTAATTAAATACGAACCCATTAAAACTGGTGATGAAATTGGAATTTAATTAAATAGGTTTAGATATTGAACGAAAGTGCACTCTCAAATTGGAACAAATCATTTATTACCAGCCATGGTTCAAAGTATCGGCCGAGTTGACTCGGTATCGGCCGAGTCAACTCGGAATCGGAGGGCACCGATCCGATACCGAGAGACGTTTCAAAAAAAACACTGAATCGGCCGAGACAGCCGCGATATCGCCCGAAACAACCGATTCCGAGACGCCTCGCCGCGATATCGGCCGAGACAGCCGCGATATCGGCCGAGACAACGGATTCAAACGATATTGTCAAATTTTGTTTTATTTTTTGATAGAACTTTTATCTTTTACCATATTTCTTCGTTGTTGAAAATATATTGTAACATTTACAGAATGGTATTACTTTTTCAAAAGTATTAACATTAATTTTTTAAAACATAAAACTCTTTTTTTTTTTAAATGACTCTACTAAAAAAAATATATAAATCTTTTAAAAAGTAGTACTCTTTTTTTTAAAAAAATGACTACTAAAACTCTTTTTTCAAAGAAATGTTATTTTTTTACAAAAAATATTCAAATCTTTTACAAAAAATATATAATGTACATTTATGTTTGTAAAAAATGTACATTTCTGTACAAATATTATTTTGTACGTTTTTTGTAAAAATGTAAAAAAATGTACATTTTTGTTAAAAAAAAATGTACATATTTGTAAAAAAATATATATTTGTACATATTTGTAAAAAAAGTGTACATATTTGTAAAAAAATATATATTTTTGTTAAAAAAAATGTACATTTTTGTAAAAATGTCCTTTTGTACGTTTTTGTAAAAATGTACATTTTTGAAATTTTTTGTAAAAAATGTTCTTTTGTACGTTTTTATAAAAATGCAAAAAACAATATACATATTTGTTAAAAAGATGTACATTTTTGTAAAAATGTTCTTTTGTACGTTTTTGTAAAAATGTAAAAAAATGTACATTGTTGTTAAAAAATGTACATTTTTGTAACAATGTTCTTTTGTACGTTTTTGTAAAAATGTAAAAATATACATTGTTGTTAAAACAAAATGTATATTTTTGTTTTTCAATATTATTATTGGTTTACTATGCAATATTGAATCTGACAACTCTGCCGCGCTTCAGTATAACCAATTCTACAATGCAATGCATATTGAATGATGGGTTTGAATGTATCTCATTGGTCCACATTGTTAATCTTATTTTTTTAAAATTTTCTATATTTTTTCCGGAATTTTTTGCGCTCTCTAAATAGCGTATCTTTGCGTATCGCCCGATACCGCGACCGAGTTGAAAATCGGGTGTCCGATACCGGGACCGATACCGAGACTTTGAACCATGTTACCAGCAATTGTTAAGGAATTTACTCAAGTCATTTTTTACCAGCAATTATAACCGAGTTAGGTTAAAAAAATGCAAATGCTAAGGAATTCACACACTCTATATTAGGTTAAAAAAAACGCAAATGCTAAGGAATTCGCACAAGTCATATATTACCAGCAATTCGGTTTAAAAAACGAAGAAAAAAACGAGTTGGGTTTAAAAAAAAAAAAGACAACAATCAGTTCGTAAAAAAAAAGTTGAGGAACACTGGTAACCATCAGAACGAAGTGAGAAAAAAAATGCGGGTTTTGGAACGAAATACCTGTACAAAACGAGTTAGGTTTAAAAAAAAAAAAGCAAACCCTAACTAAAATGCGTCTGATTTACAACTCAGAGGGACGGAATATACCTGTATGTGTAGTTGGCTTCTCCGGTTTTGTTGCTCAGGCGAGTTTAGAGAGAGAGAGGGCGAGTGAGTTTTGAGGTGGGAGAGAGAAACAGATATGAGGGGAATTTGGGTTTCTGGGGGTTTTAGTTTTGGAGTGCCGTTTTGTTGAATGGGTGGTGTCGCTTAGTTATGATGTAGGTATGGGTACCAATTGAGTTAGTCGTGTCATTTTCGGATGGCTTTGATTTTTATTTGAGTATAAATTTTGAATATTTTTAAATTTATATAAGCTAATCATGTCAAATTCGGGGCATTTCGTGTTATTACAATAAATGGATTATCGTGTCAAAAATTGTCAACCGTAGATGTAGGAGTGATGTATATTGAGTCTCTCTCTCTCTCTCTCTCTCTCTATATATATATATATATATATATATATACCATTTTTTCTAGGTTTAATTGAGCATTGTTGTGTAAGAATTACTTGTGTTTGGAATTTATTACACTCACACACCCATTTCATTTGACAAAGACACTATATTAGCACTCCGTCATCAGTCAAAATCATACCCCCTATTACAATCAGTAGTTCTAACTAGGGTTGTGTTTCTGCCGGATCGGATCGGAAAATGACCTTTCGAAAAAAATTCAATTTTTTCAGAAATAAAATATTTGTTCCAATTTTTTCGGAAAATCAAAAAAGTTTCCGAATTCGAAAAATCGAAAAAATTCGGAAATTCAAAAAATTTACTAAAAATTCAAAAATTTCGGAAATTCCAAAATTTTAAAAAAATTAATATAGGATTTTCGAATACTCGAAAATCTCATTTTAAAGAAATCGAAAAAAAAGATTTAACCCAACATGTAAATATGTAAGGATTTAACCATTTTTTTCATTCGTGTAGAGGATAGAGGGATACTCTCCTTTTATAGAGGACTTTTTTGGGCCTCTCTTCCTCTCCTAACCGATGTGGGATACATGAGAATGTTTAAAAAAATTAGAAAAATTGAAAATCGAAAAATAATTCTGAAAAATCGGATCGACATAGTTTCGAAAAAATCGGATCGGAAAAATTGAAAATTCGAAAATTCAGAATTATTTCCAATTTTCGATCCGATTTTTTTTGGAAAAATCGGAAATCGAAAAACTTATATACGTTCCAAAATCGGAAAATATCGGATCGGATATCGAAAAAATCGAAAAACTAATATACGTTCCAAAATCGAAAAATATCGGATCGGATATCAAAAAAATCGGAATGTTCGAAAAAAAACACAGCCCTAGTTCTAACACTATATTAGTGCTATATTTGGATCTCAATATTATCATTATCAGTTCTAGTGTTTGAAAAGTATGATGTTTTTTTTGTTTGTATAACATGTGTTTCGTAACTTGTGTTTCAACATAAAATAATTTGTGTTTAACTTAGTGTAATACCCCGTAAATTTTGAATAAAATATTTCGACTAATTTATATTTGATAATTTAATATTGATTTGGGAATAAATTAAATCAGACGAATTTAAATCTAGATGGGTGAAATTTAAATTAAGATAAATGATCATTCATGGTTATATAAATATAAACCCAATTTGACATAATGGTCTTACTAGTGAAAAATAAATCACTCATAAATAATTTATGTGCGCTTGTCGTTGGAACATAATAAAATTGTTTAAGTGAAATAAAAATCGTCGAAACGCGTTTTGGGAAGCGTCGAAGACTCGACTTAGTATTTTAAATATTTAAAAATGATCTCGGGTCATAAGTATATGGGTTGAGGAACTATGGCTAGTTGGGATATGGTTTTGGGCATATTTGGAGGTCCAAAAGTTGGGCTTACTGCCCAACTCGGTATTAGCAGTAATGAAGAGTTTAAGTGGGGGTAAACCACTCCCCACTATCATTAAGGAAAACCTAGATTAGCAGCCACAGGAGAAGAAAGGGAGAAATACCAAAGAAGAGAAAGAGGGCAAGGAAAAGAATAAATCAAGGGATTTAAAGGGTTTTTCTTATACAATTTAATGGCAAGAATTCTCTTGCTTAATTTGTGTTTCCAATTTATTTCTTGGTGCATTATAAATTATTCCCTTCAGATTTCTGGGATTTAGGACTTAAGGTCTTTTGATTTGATGATGAACAACACATGTAGAGGATTGATTTATATGTAAAGACTATCCCGAAAATTAGGTATCGTAAATCTGAGAATTTGTGATAGAATCCATAGGACTTTTATAGCAAAATCTGAGATAAGTTGGCTAATTAAAATAGAGAACATCATTGTGAATTTATGGACTAAATTTAGTATGAATTCCATAATAAATGCACATATTTGAAGTTACCTAAGACTGAAATCTATAGGTGGTTTGATCGATTAAAAACCCTTAGTAAATATATAATTACTGGGTTGATTTCTGGATTGAGGAGTTTGGGTTATGTGCATGATTTTTTGGGTTCCAGATGAACAAGTGCCGACTTTAGAAACTAATCTGGGAGGAACTGGAATCAAAGAGCGGAGTGGAGAAGAAATAGGGGGGTCACTCAAATGACGACACATGTCGTTCGAGCGACACGTTGTGTCGCGCAAACGACTTTCCCAGTCGTTCGAGCGACATGTTAGGTCTCGACTTTTCGTTTCTTTCTTTTCCCTTCGCCTGAGATGGGATCTTACTTACAGTAATGGGGGAAAATACTAAAATAAAATTTCTACATCGAATATGGGGCTTAAAAAGGGAATCTAAAAGTGGGATTTTGACAGTAATGTTGTATATAGGGCTGTAAACGGATATTCGAAAATCCGCATCCGTCCGATATTCAAATCCGAATTTGCGAATATTTATCCGAAAAAATGGAAATGGATACGAATATGGATACTCTATAAAAATATCCAAAAAAACGGATACGAATACGGATATCCGACACGGATAATCTGTATTCAATGCGGAGTATCCATTTTATCGGATATCCGTATCCGTCTAACACTAGTTTAAAATATTACTTATATAATATTTTAGGTATAAAGTAACACTTAAGATAAAAGTTGGGGTAGATGTTTAATTATGAAAACTTTAAAATCTAATCTAACCTAATAAATTAAAAACACAAACCGTCCAAAACACATATTTGCCCTTTCCCCAAATCGGCTCAAAACCTCTCCCTTGTCCCACCCGCCTAAACGCTCCATCTCGTCCAGTCTCCGATTGCCTGTCGCCGATGACGACACCCTTCCATCTCGTCCAGTCTCCGGTTGCCTGTCCAGCCGCCGACGACGTCGAAAACTGCCCAAACCCTTCCTTGCAGGCAGCCGCCGACGAAAACCGAAACCCAGGTAATATTTTTGCAGGGCTCATAATATTTTTGTAGATCCAACAGTCTTTAGGGCTTAATCTTTTTCAGGGCTCAAATTTCTCCTGGGTTTTGTGATGGCCAAATGATGATGGCCGAGACAGTCTTTCTCCTAGGTTTGTTCCATAAAATGTATTAATATAAATAGTCAAACAACAATGTATAGATTAAATCAGTGATGTAATGTAGTGGTCTATTTTGATATTATGTATTGATATTCTGTAGTAGCGGTCTATTGATATTCTGTAGTGATATTCTGTAATGGTATTGATATTCTATTGATATTTTGTAGTGGTCTATTGATATTGATGTAATGTATTGATATTCTGTAGTGGTCTATTTTGATATTCTGTAGTGATGTAATGTAGTGGTCTATTCTAATCAGTGATGTAATGTAGTGGTCCTGAATTTTGTATGTATAGTCTATTTTGATATTCAAACAACAATGTATAGACTGTTTCGTTTTTATGTATAGATTAAAGTGATTATTTATTTTTATATAAAAGACTGTTATTTATTTTTTATATAAAAGACTGTTAAAGTGAATGAGGGTATTAAAGTGACCCAATTTCCATGTATAGATTATTTGTTTTTATATAAAAGACTGTTAAATTTGAGAACTTTAAATCCAACTCATTTTACCATTAGAATTGAATTGCAACTGTTAAACTGTTTTTGTACTAAAATTGTTAAATTTGTTATTCGTGATTATAGGATTATGTCAGAAGAAGAGGCAAGCCGAACATATATTTTAACCAATGCATCTTCCCTTGCTCCTCCCAGTAGTGAGAATCAAATCAGTGATGCATCAAAACAAGCAAACAAGAAGCGCACATCTGAGGCTTGGAATCACTTTTCTCGTGAGATACACCCAGATAATAATGTTACCGCCACTTGTAATTATTGTAAGAGAAAGTTCGATGCTGGAAGTTCAAAGGGACGTCTCATTTAAATAATCATTGGAAATCATGTAAAGAAAAACCAAGAGATGGTGGTGGTGATATTCGAAAAAAAATTCTCGGAAGTTTCAAGTCTCCCACCGATCCAATTCCAAAGTTCGAAAATCATAAGTTTGACTCGGAGGTGGAGCGAATGCTATATGCTCAAATGGTTGCACGACATGATTATTCATTTCTTATGGCTGAGCATGAGTATTTCAGGTATTGGCTTTCTTATTGTTGCCCCACATACAAATTTCGTTAAAGATATACTGTGAAAAATGATTTGAAAAAATGTTTCAAGATCGAGAAAGAAACACTTTACAAAGTTTTGGAAAATCTTTCTTCAAGAGTTACTCTAACCACTGATATATGGACTCCTAAGCATCAAGGCACCGGTTATTGTTGTTTAACATGTCACTATATTGATGATGAATGGGATTTGCATAAAAAGATAATTGCTTTTTGTTGGATTGAATGTCCTCACGATGCGAAAAATGTGGCCGAGTGAGTGAAGGCTAGAATCTTGGAATGGAATATTGATAAGAAACTAATGACTATTGTAATTGATAATGCTAGATATAATAAGCCAATGGTTGATCATATAAAATTATGGTTGAATGGTAAAAAAGCCCTTCTTAAAAACGGTGATATGTTTCACACTCGTTGCACCGCACATATAATCAATATAATTGTGAAGAATGGGTTGAAAGTAATTGATCGTTTTATTGAAAGGATTAGGAACAGTGTTAAGTATGTTAGTTCGTCACTTTTAAGAGGTCACACATGGAGTATAGCTTTACGACAAACCCAATTGAATTCGAAAAAGAAGGTTGAACTTGATTGTCAAACTAGATGGAATGCCACTTACCATATGCTTGAGAGTGCTATAGATGTGAGAGCAGCATTTGAGCGTTTAGCGGAATTAGATAAGGAATACCAATGGCTTCCAAGTGAATAAGATTGGGAGCGTAGTAAACTTATCCGTCAGTGTTTGAAAATATTTTATGACATGACAAATCGTCTTTCTGGCACAAAATATCCAGCGGTAAACTATTACTTTAATGATGTATGCCAAATTAATTTTCAGTCGATGCAGTGGCAACAAATTAATGTAGATTACGTTCGTTTGATGGCATTAAAGATGCAAGTTAAGTTTGAAAAATATTTGGGAGGATTGTAATTTGATATTGACATTTGGATTAGTGCTTGATCCTAGGTACAAAATGGAGTTTGTTCAATTTGCTTACCATGAGATATATGGTTCTTTGGCCGATAGTTACATACATAGAGTTCGCGCAGCTTTATTTGATTTGTATGGCGAGTATAAGAGTTTAAATGTTTCATCTTCTTCTCCCACAATATTTGAGCATTCTCGTACAAGTGATAGTGATGGTGAAATAACAAACCAAATGAGGGTTGGATTTACTAGAGAGTTTAAGAGGTACATTAGGGAGCGTTCCAGCACTTCATTGGTGCAAAAGACGGAGTTGGAACAATATTTAGAGGAGGCTTTATTTCCTCTTGATGATTCAAATGACCTTTCTTTTGATATATTGAATTGGTGGAAACTTAATGGGCCAAAGTATCCAATACTTGCAAAGATGGCTTGTGATACTCTAGCTATACCTGTTTCGACCGTAGCGTCAGAGGCTTTTAGTTGGGGACGTCGGATTGTGGATGACTCACATTCATCGTTGGCTTTAGAGACCGTTGAGACTCTTATATGCATAAAATAATGGTTGCCATCAATTGGTGACAAACTAAGTAAGTCAATTAATTATTTATTACATATTAAAAAAAATCTAAGTAGTCAATTAATTTTTCATTAATTCATAAATTTTTTTCAGATAATTTGAAGGTCACAAGGATACTGAATGACGACTATCGAGACGTTGCAAACTTTTTGTTTATGAAGCGATGTTTTTTTTAGCAAAAACAATCTTTATTGTTATTTCAATTCTTAGTATGTATCGTGGGACCACTTTTTGTTTATGGATGTTGCAAACTTGACTATGTATCGTGGCACCATTTTTTGTTATATTGCAAAACTATTTGCACTTAGTTCAAATCATTTACTTGTTATTTATAGTATTTTAATTATTAGTTGATTTATTATTGTATGGACTTCGTATTCTATCAATCAACATGTTTTTTTGGAACGTGATTGTTATGCTGATTTAAGGAAACAATCTGGACACACAAATGATCTTATGAGTATGGATATTAAAGGTTAGTACTTCATTTATTACTAATTTTCTATAGAATTATATTGTAGCTTTTTTAATAGTTATTTTTTGTAATGGCTAAGCAATGTAAACGGATACGGATATTATCCGAATCCGAGGTATTCGAGCGGATACAGATACGGATAGTTGTTTTAACTATCCGGGCAGATACGAATATGGATAGTGCATCCAGATAGCGGATAAAGATATGGAAAATATGGTATCCGTATCCGTATCCGTTCCTTTACCACCCCTAGTCGTATACACATTTGGACGAAAAATAATTACAAATAACTATTAGATTATTGATTATTTTATGGATTGAATTAATAAATTATTAAATGCAAAATTATTAATAAGTGGAAAATGTTGTAAATATTTTCGTTGGTAATTATGGAATAATTACTTGTAGATAATAAATGGGAAGATAATATATAATATTCTGTATTTGTATGGACATACCAGTGGATCGTCTTATCAGCTTGGGGGTTCGCGCTTTCAAGTCGCGTACCACACGTCAGCACGGGTGGGCTTGACAATGTGTAGGCCATATAGGTACTATATGGAGGCTCCACCCACGAGAGGTAGGGTTGGCGCTTACCGTTCATGTATCACCGCTGGGTATGGGCCGTATATAGGTGTCCTGTATAGGGACCGCCACCAACTTGTGTGTTAGGTGATGTCCACTTAGGATAAGTGTATACACCATATTCTAGGACCCCTTAAGTCTCTCCTTAGACTCCCAACACTTCCCCTTTCCACCACAAACCAAGGTCGCACTCCGAGTACCGATCTAGAGACCATCGGGAGCCCTCGGGCCCCATTTGACTCCGGTCAACTCTTTCGTCAGAGTGAAGGGTCTTTGAATCATTGAAGGGCTCCGAATACCCTTTTTAACGGTTCACCCCGTGCACGAATCGGCATAATAGTTCGGACGAACGAACCATTTCACTATCGAAAACTGATTCAGTGGCTATCGGACGCTCCCAGGCCTCGAGTTGACCCTAATAAACTTTATTATCAGAGGAAAAATCTCTTTGAATATTCTAAGGGCACTGAAAGCCCTTTCCAACGGTTCACCCCGTGCGTAAAATAGCATAACCGTTCAAACGAACGATCAGTTTTCCCCTGAAAATCGATCCCGAGGGCACCAGGCACTCCCGAACTCCGTTTGACCAAAGTCAACTATTTATCTCGAATGAGACTGAATGAATATCCAAAGGTATCTTAATACCCTTTCTAACGATCCACGTCATGCGCGATTCTGACCTACGGTACGGATGAACGATCCGTTTTACTCCGAGAAGTCATCGGGCACTTTTGAGCCCCAATTGGCCAAGGTAAACTTTTTGAACCAAGAGAAACTCTTTGGAATGTCGAATTACATCTCCTAACCTTTCCAACGATCCACCCCGTATGCGATTCTGACTTACCATGCGGACGAACGATCCGTTTGAGTCTGGCGATCTCCCATCCAAAGGATCGGCATGCGCTTTTGAGCCACATTTGATCCAAAGTCAACTCCCGGACCCGAGAGCACTCCAAAGGACTCTCTAAGGCACGATTTATGCACTATGATCATTTTTTCAAAAAAGTCCGCACGAGACTGCCAATTGGCAGGTCCTGAACCCTGCCTATCGGCACAATGTCAAGGGTGAGCTGTCGTCCGCACCCCCTGGGGTAGGCCGACCGACACCCCTTTTTTACCCTATAAATAAGGGCCATTCCCTCATTAGTAAGAGACAGAGCAAGCCCATTAACATCAGTGATCTCAATAACATTCTCTTGAAATCAGCGAAGTTCCATATGAGAAGTTCTATTCAAGCCTAAATACCCTTCCTTTTTCACACCCAATTTGGTAAATATCCTTCTCTCTCATCAACATTCATCAACATTCCAAGGAATTCATCCAAGATCCAAGCGGTCCAATTCCTTCTCCTTCTCTTTTAAATCTCTTATTTTTGCATAAGTAACTTTAAATTCATAATCTAATTTCACTTTATTTCATACATATTAACATCTACGCTTTTATTAGTGTATTGGACATACTTTATTTTTCATAAAAAATGTAAAAACAAATAAAATAGGGTTACACCAGTAAATTCCGAATGAAATTATCCACCACACGTTTTTCAAAACCGAAATACATTTTCTACAAGCACACTCATAATAAAATTCCGTTCGAATCTATGGGATAAACCCCACGCCTATTCTACATTTAAACTATGTTGACTTTGATGCCTTTATTGGCTACGTAGGCGTCTTGGATTAAAATTCGAGACTCGAGTCCAATTTTCTAATTTTCCAATTTCTCTAATTTTCCAAATTTCTCAAAATCTCTCATTATTATCGTACATATACATATAACATGCTTGTTCGCGTCTCATCCACATATATTATCGTTTCCCAGTAACGATCAATATCTCGATGAATGCTCATATTATATCTTCTATATTTATTATTTTGGGAATATTCCAGTGGATGACCTCACCCTATCTTTTTCATAGTATGGGTCGAACGATTCCAATCTCTATTATATAGACACATATACACACTTCGCGGGGATAAAGGAAAATATTAACATTTTCCCATGAGAGACCGAAAGGGCGGGATGGGTGCCTAACACCTTCCCATTCCGTAACTTAGTCCCCGGACCTCTGATCTATTGGTTTCGCATGCATCAGTTTCTCCTTGATGCCGCTCTCTCGAAGTGGAGACATATCCTTTTGCCTATTTTGAGCAAAATAGGCTGGCGACTCCATCTCTTTACATTTACCCCACATCGACGACGACCGAAGCCCCATTTTCGAAGAGTAGGGTGTGAGACCGCGACACTGTTCTTCCTTGGGGGATCCTCCTCCTTCCCCCTCCGGAATGAACATCGCACCGATCGGGATGGCCACAGTGGTGACTTCGCTGGGGAGTATTTATTAAGAGGGCCAGACTCTGTTTACATGGGTGTTTTATTTTCTTGTATATTCCCCTTTATTATTCATGTATACCTCATGCTTTTACTTCTATTCACACACTTGTAGAAGATTCTCCATGTACACTTCACGTCATGTGCACCTAGGATCATGTATATCCACGTGTTGCACACATCACTTAGAAATCCATGCTTAGGTGTCACCAACACACACCCCTACTTGTATATATCCATGCTCACTCATCACACACTCACTTGTAGATAGTTACACATCACTCACACATCACTTATCCATGCTTGGTATAGCTATACTATTGGTACTTGTACTTTGCTCCCTGTTTGGCATGATCAAGAAAAAGATACTCTCTCCATAAGATACTAATAAATGAATCATATATGATTCACATGACATCACTAAAGAGCATTTTTCTTGACCAAATTTTATTGGAGAGTCACTTCGTGATGGGTGCTGGTCCGGCAGGGCACAGTTAGCCTAAGCGATATGACTCTCACCTTCCATTGGCCAAGTACCTTCGACGTATATCGAACAGTTCTCCCGCATCGTACCGCTTGATCGAAGTCATGACGGGAGGTATATCGCAGGGAACTCATTTACGTACGTCGAGTATATCGAATTTTTTCTCGCCCATACCGTCCCCACGAGGTATATAATGAGGTAATTCACGTACACTCAAGTATATTAAATGGCTTGTCCACACATACCGATTGCCCTCAAAAGCAAGACGTATATCGTGGAAGTCATGCCAAAGGGGGGAATCCTTTCTAATTCACCCAACCAAACTGCATACCTGCATATAGGTGTCAAGCCTAGAACACATATGTTAGATTGTCAGTTTTGACCTGAAACTCTGCCGAAATTCCGGGTCGACTTGCCGCCCAAATTTTTCCTCAATTTTAAATCAGGACCCTGCCCTAAGCCTGGTTACAAGTCCAACCATAGCTTTACATATGTTGCAAATCCATTTTTTCCAAGCTCGGGTATCGTCCAATATTTCATTTTGCATTTAGAAAAACTTAATACAAGTGAGAACCTAATAAACATAATAATCATGCCGAGACCCGTCTCTAGTCTTTTCTTATCCCCTTTTCCTAAAAAGTGTCCAAAAAACATTTCTCCCTCTTTTATCAAAAATACCAAAAATATTTTCCCCCTTTTCCCTCAAAACAAAAGAAAAACAAACCTTTTCGTCCCCATCCTTTCCAAAAAAATGTTAAAAACATTTTCCTCCTTTTTTAAAAATAACGAAATTCCCTTATTATTTTCCAAAAATAAATTCCAATTTTTTTCCTTCTCAGGTCGATCACATACCCTTGGTCTGGCGCCCTATTGGCTTCGATCTTCAGTCGAACCACCCCGAAGTTCTGTCAGTCCCCTTACTTACTTCGAGTCCGAGATTCACCCGCCTTTCATGGAGAACACGGATCAACTATCGAATCTACAATCTGATTTGTTAGCGGTTCTGGCTCAGTTCACTGCTAAAATTGACAACCTTCAAATCGAGGTTCATGAGATGCAAAGAAATTGGGTCCCTATCCCCGAAGATCCTGAGGTAATTTTCCTTCGCGCCATGGGTCCGCCTACACCCGAGCCTATCTGGGTTCCTGAAGAATACCATCATGCTCTACGTGCTCCTTCTACTAATGGGCCACCGTTAGCCCAGCTTCCCATGCCAAACCTTGCTCAGATAGGGGCTAATTTACCAGTAATTGTGGATTCGAAAGAGGAAAAACTGAACAAGGTCAAGGAAGACCTCAAGATGCTAACCAAGAAATTTGACCTGGTAAGAATCTTTAGGAACTACATGGACTACATCCACATGTATCCTTATCTTAAAGCCAAGTTATCAAAAATATTCAAGATGCCCAATATCAAGAAGTTTGGAGGCAGTGGACCCCCGATTATTCATCTCCGTAGCTATCACCGAGCCATGACTCTCCTAATGGCTTCCGAAGAAATAATAGCTCAGATGTTACAACAAACTCTGAAAGATAGCGCCCTCCATTGGTTCCTATCCCTTGAAGAATCTAGAATTCGCAGTTAGAAAGACGTTGCCCGTGAGTTCATGTTACAGTACAAGTACAATGAGGAGCTACTAAAATATAATCCTGGGGAATCCGTCAGCAACTTCATAGAAAAATGGAGAGAAAAAGTATCTATCATGACCAATCGGCCCTCCGAAGAATAACAACTCAGCATTGTGAAGAAAAACTTCCTACCTCATATCCGAGCAACCATGGGAGGGCAGTATTACCCCCACTTCTGAACCCTCCAAAAAGTAGGAGTAGAAATCAAAGAAGGTCTTGCCAAGATGGAAGTTGAACCAAATAAAATCGCTGGACAGTTTGATCCTATAAAGTTTTAACAACCTACTAGTATCACAGTTTCTACTATCAATAACATCTCTCAGCCTGCTGCTTTGTGGGCACGATAAAGTCACCCAAACTTAATTCGGACGGAATATACCAAGGTTCACGCTCCTCTCTCCAAAGTCTAGAAGGCTCTTTTGAATTGAAACCTGATCAAACCCTTGGACTCTCGTCCGTTACCAAATCCACTTCCGAAAAACTTCAAACCTGATGTCCATTGTGACTTTCACCAAACTGCTGGCCATGCCACCGACCCGTTCTGGAGGTAAAGATATGGAATTGTTAGAAGTGCTAAACCAACTCCTAGAGTTCGGGCTGAAATTCCCCTCCCAAATGACCATCGACTGTTAGAGATTCAGTGGGATGTTCTTAGAAGCTCGAAGATAGGCCCGAGAGTCAGACAACTGGGTAGTGCCAGTCGATAAAGTCTGTCTGGATGACCTAGTCCAGATCATAGCAAATTTGTTTTGAAAGACTGGTTATATATAAAGCATATTCGAGTTGCTCGACGCTTTGAAATTACAAGGGCACCTGGTCCCCTTAATCCTGCACTTCCCTAATGAATGGGATGAATTATACAAAGAAGCCATAAAAGTCGTATAGTGTATTGACTTTGCATGGAAAGACAATATCATTTCCACCGAAAGGGGAGAAGATTCTGAAGAATCTAATGTGGAGTGAGATTCAGGAAATACTAGTCTGATACCCTACCTATGTGGAGTGATATCATTCGAGAATTTTCTAGGAGAGATCAACCAGGTAGTTAAGCAACCCGATAATGATAAAGAAATAGGGTTTCTATTTTCCCCTCTTCCGTGAACCACATAACCAAGTCGGGGAGACATTACCAGAACTCAAACTTATAACCATCAGTAAGAGATAATGGGAAAGGTGTTGAGAATCTCCCTATGCCAGAAATAACTCTTGAAGAAAGTAAGGTCCTTGATCAACTGAAGAAGACCCAATTTAATATCACTCTATGGGGACTTTTCATATCTTCCCAACTGCACCAAAATGCCCTAATCAAGCTACTCACAGGACCCACAGTTCCTCCCTCAACCATACCAGAAGAAGCAGTGAACCTAGTTAGATCCTTGACCCCTACCCAAATACTTTGATTTTTCGAAGAGTAAATCCCTAAGACTGGTTCTAACCACAATCATGCTCTTAATATCTTTGTTAAAATTATGGGAAAAACTGTCCCCCTCTCACTCGTCGATAATGGATCAGCTCTGAATGTTTACCCGTTAAGAACCCTCAATTATCTAGGATTGAAAGTGAGTGACCTTGATCC
This sequence comes from Sambucus nigra, assembly GCA_949130495.1. Taxonomy (NCBI): domain Eukaryota; kingdom Viridiplantae; phylum Streptophyta; class Magnoliopsida; order Dipsacales; family Adoxaceae; genus Sambucus; species Sambucus nigra. The sequence continues at coordinate 572,223,094 of OX422212.1, forward strand.
AACCTATGTTATCGTGCGTGCCTATGATAACACCCACCGAGAAGTAATGGGATATATAAAGCTTACAATAGGGGTTGGCCCTATAAATCCTGTTATTGAATTCCAAGTCATCGATATCCCAACCCATTTCAATCTTCTACTTGGATGATCGTGGCTCCACAGAATCAAAGGGGCGTCTTCATACCTTCATCAGAAATTAAAGTTCTTTGCCAATGGACAAGTTATGACCATCTTGGGAGATAATGACAACACCGAGAATACAAGCACCAGTAATCCGATACTTAAGATACAATATGGGGTGAACGATATTCTGCTGTCAGGCTTCCAGGTCGAACCACCCCCACTCCCAGCAGAGGAGGACTTCAAAGACATGGTTTGTCCAGAATATGGCACTCATGGAAATGTTAATGTAATCTAAACGCTCAAGAACATGCACTTCATGCTCGGACTAAGGTTAGGGCAAAGACAACAAGGGATAACTGAACCTATTATGTTGAAGGAGGCCTTTCCTCCCTGCGACTTGGGCTATCAACCATCAGAAGAAGAACTCAGATTGATTCGTCAACCTTGACTGAAGAGAAATTTAGAATGAGCCAGAACTATCCCGGGAGATTCCCTAAATGGAAAATTCATCAAAGAGGGTGGATATTTCCCTTTCTGCGGTTTCCCTGAACCTTGGTATGACCCTGTAGACAAGAAGATGAAACCAAGAATGGAGATCTTTTTCCTAGACAGTTACTCAAGGGTCGAAAGTTCACAGCACTGTGTACAACCACTCACTAAAGAAACAATGGATGATCTCAAGGATTCTGAGGACAGCGACTCCGATGACTCTTTCAACTTATTGGGGCTGGTACTCCACTCAAGGACTACATCATCTGATCGATCCTACCACTTCAAAGATGTTGATATACCTCTTCTTAACTGGTATGATGACCTGTGCCACTTGTTGATATTCAACCTACCCTGATGTTTATCATTTTTCCCACATAGTTATTTCCTCTCACTCTGATGTCATCGAGACCTCCTATGATGAGGTTCTCAATGCTATTTTTCCTATTAATGAAATAAATGAAGATTTTAAGTATCTTGTTGTGCCTGACATTAATTGTCTTGATTCTAATCAAACTCTTGATGATGATGATGACTTCGCAAATGAACAGTTCTTAACTGATCCAAATAAGGTTAATAACAAACAACATAATCGTGTTCAAGTTAATGAAGATGAAACTGTTATTATTAATCTTGATTTTAGTAGCCAAATGCGTGAGATTAGGACAGGGGATACCCTTGATGAGCACGAGCACACGCTACTCGAAGAACTGCTAAAGGAATTCGTGGATGTCTTTGTATGGTCCTACGATGATATGCCCGGCATTGACCCTGAGATAGCACAATATGAGATTCCAACCCTACCGGATTGTAAACCAGTCAAACAGTAGCTAAAGATGGTAACGGGTCGGGTATGGGGCGGGTTTGTTAAAATCCAAACCTGCCCTGCGAATTATTTTTTAGCCCCGCACCGCACCGCCCCGCCCCTCGACCCACGACGGATTATGATTTTAAATCCCGGACCCGTTTAATAATAACCTCTTCAAACCCGTTCCCGCCCCGCGAGTTAAAACCCGAAATTTAATTTATTTAAAAAAACATATTTAATTATATAAATCCTCAACATAAATTTTTAAGTCTAAAACTTGAACATCAACTTTAAAAGTCTCAAAATAATTAAAATGCCAAACTACCAAGTCTCAAACAATATCAAATTCAACTATTACAAAAAAAAGTCCTAAATAGCATCAACTTCAATGATTGCAAAAGTCCTAAATAACATCAAATTGAATGATTACAAAATAAGTCCTAAATAACATCAACTACCACAAAATAAGTTTCAAACAACACAAGTCTCAAAAGTCCCGAATATAGAAAATGTTACTCAAAAGTCTCAAATAGCTCAACTATCATCTTTATCACCATCAACTCGAACCTGAATAAAAAATTAAAACATATTAAGAAGTTAAAGAGAATTTAAAGTATGAATTTAAAAAACACAAAATCATAATAGATTTTTTACTTGCATTACCTCTTCATTAAACTTCCATGGGATCGAACTCCTCATTGCAAATTATAGGCGTCGAATTCGCGGTAGAAGGATCATCTACAAAAATTATAAAAAAATTAACATTCAATTAAGGAAAAATTCTTACATATTAGTAAAGAAAATTAATTTGAACAAATATACCTTGAATATCGTTCCATAACCAATCTTGTGTGCACATCAATGCCTCTAAAACAACCGCACTAAGTAGAATACGATGAGGGCTCACCATTCGAGTTGATACTGTAATAGCCAATACATCGCGCGCTATAAGTTACAATGTGGGATACCGAACACCATTCGCTTTCCACCAATTTAAAATGTCAAAATCCGGAGTACGTGGAAAGATATTTTCCTCCAAATAGCGATCTAACTCTGACTTAACATTTGTATGCCCTGACATACCACTAACAAGTTGGTCGTATTCTGAAAAAATGTCAACATTCCACTCCCCACTAACGGTTTTCGAACAACTAACTGTTGTAACACCACTTACCCCACTCTCATTTGGTATCTCGGTCCTCACATTCACCTTACATTGGTACTCATTTAATAAGTCATAACATGTTGTCCGTACACTGTCAATATGTGTATCACACTCATCGCCATAAATTTTTGGAAGAACGTGTTCTAAAAACTTCATTTTGTACCTAAGATCCAAAATAATCGCTATGCCAGCAACCAAATGACACTCACTCCAATACGTATCAAAGTTTTCCAACATACTAATTGCCATCATTTTAATCACCTCATTTGGAGAGATACACCAACTACGTAATGCCAATTTAATCTCACAAACTTTAGGAAATAATTAATTTGTTGTTGGAAATTTAGTACTAGAAAACACTTCAGTGATGGAAAAAAATAGTTTCAATCGACCACATATTTCTTTGGCCAATCTCCACTCATGCTCCATAGGTAAAGATGTATAATGTTTCTCACGTTATTTCAAACGTGAAAACACATCCTTATAACAGATGGTTGTCTCGAGCATCAAATAAGTGGAGTTCCACCTTGTTTTTCAATCTAAACACAACTTTTTAGCACATGGAATTTTTAATTTTCGGGTAGCCTCCTCAAATTCCTCCCTACTTTGAGTGGCCGTACAAAATGCTACACTATCTCAAATTTTACCCTCGTCAACTCCTATTATGTCTAAGCCATCCTTCACCACGAGATTTAATATATGTGCGACACAACGCATGTGAAGAAATTTCCCACCTAACAAAATGGAGTTATTAATAACAAATTTGTCCACAAGACTACCAATCATTGCATCATTAGTAGAACAATTGTCTACCGTAATAGTAGACACTTTCCTATCCAAATTCCAATCTAATAAACAATTCATCAACACACAAAGAACATCTTTCGTATGTGGAGCGGGAACATAAACAAACCTACGCATGAATAATTATATCAAAATATTAAATTGTGATGAAACATAATTATTTAAACAACAAAGTAAAAAGAAGAAAACATACTAAATTATTAAATTTCTGAAGCACCAACGTTCATCAACAAAATGTGTCGTTATAGACATGTACCCTCTCTTTTGCCTCGAAGACCACATATCCGCGGTGATTCCAACGTGACAAGAAAGCTTATCAAATAACCTGTAAATTTTTGCTTTCTCCGATTGATAGATTTTTAATATGTCGCTTTTAATGATGTTTCGAGATACATTTTTAAAAAGAGGTTGGAGGCGATTAATGAACTTCCTAAATCCGACATGCTCGAGAATACTAAGGGGATATTCATGTAAAACAATTGCACTTGCAAGTTCTTTTCTGAACACATCTTGATCAAATGTAAAATTACCAAAGTGAACTTTTCCATCATAATTTTTTTCGGTATGAATCTGAAATTGATCACAAATATCAACATTTGTATGTTTCACACACCTATTCAAGTGATTTCGCAAATGGTTGGTCCCATTTTTACTTTCGACCTTAAGTTTTGAATGACAATGATGACGTATTGCAAATGTTCCCAAATTATCTTTAATCCTTTCAAAGTCATTCCAAACAGAAGATGTGAATTTTCTTTTTTTAGGAGACGATTGAACAACAGGATTAACACCATGTGTTTGTGTGGATGGGGTGGAACTAGGCGCCGATGTTGATTCAGTTTGTGTCCCGAAAATAGTATTTTCCCCTTGAATTGATTCGCTCATTTTTTAGAAATAAATATAAATTGATAACTATTTTTTATTAAAGTATCGGAGAAAACAAGGAAAAAAAATTCAGAAGAATATATAGAGTCAGTAAAAAAAATTGACACAAACCCAAAAAAAAGTCAGTAAAAAAACCCAAAAAATAGTCAGTAAAAAAACTTGACACAAACCCCAAAAAAAGTCATTTGGCATCCCAAAAAAAAGTCACTGAAAAGGTTGTTTATGTCTTAACTACCAAAAAAAATTATGCTGTGAAGCAAAATTGTGAAAGGAAAAATGTCAAACCAAAAAATGTATATACATGTTATGTAACAAAGTCTATAACAAAGTCATTCTATAACAAAAGCTATCCAACTCATTCTGTAACAAAGTCTATTTGCATGTTCTCGGTACAAATAGAAAAGATAAATTCAAAAATTTCAGAACAAAAAATTAACTAAACATGTGTGGCCGCTGACGACCGCACCCTAAGATTCCATGGATGATTGTCACAAATCCAAAAAAAAGTCAGTAAAAAAACTACGTTGTGTGACGCTGGCTGTGAGAGAGAGAGAGAATCGGCTGCTGGCTGTGTGGTCGTTGGCTATGTGGCCGCTGGCTGGCACCGGCCGGAGAGTCAAGACGTGAGAGAGAGAACGAGATTTGAGACCTATTGCGAGAGAAATGGGTGACCTAGGTTTGAGAGAGAAATGGATGAGCGGATGATTTGAGAGAGGGAAATGGGTGACCTAGGTTTTTTTCTTTTAAGTTTCTTTATATATGTGGTGGGAGTGTTATTAACTTAGTATTATAAGGATATATTAGTAAATTTATTAAACGGAACCGGTCGAGCATATTCTAATAAAACCCGAACCCGCCCCATTTAATAAATGGGTTTTTTTAAAAAAAACCATCCCTATTATTTTAAACGGGTTTTTAACCCAACCCATTAGTGTCGGGTTGGGTCAAAAACCCTGCGGGTCGGAAAAAATTGTGATCCCTAATAGTAGCTGTGAAAGCTCCGTACTAAATGGTCACTCAAAGTAAAAGAAGAAGTAGTAAAGCAATTGAATGTGGGCTTCATTCGTGTGATCGAGTATCCTACATGGCTAGCCAATATTGTACTCGTGCCAAAATCAGGAGGGAAGGTCCGCATGTGTGTCGATTATCGAGACTTGAACAAGGCCTCTCCGAAGGATGATTACCCGCTTCCCAACATCGATATGATTGTGAACAACATAACCAGCCACACTCCCAAGTCATTCATTGACAGGTTTGCCAGATATAATTAGATCAAGATGAAGCCTGATCATCAGGAGAAAATCGCATTCATCACCCCTTGGGGAACCTTTTGCTACACTGTCATGCCACTTGGTCTCAAAAATGCAGGGGCTACCTACCAAAGGGTTGCTATAACCATTCTACATGATATGATATATAAGGAAATCGAGGTCTATGTGGATGATATAATTATCAAGTCCAAGACTAGAGAAGGTCATGTTCCTGTTCTTCGAAAATTCTTTGAACGACTATAACAGTACCAAATGCGGCTTAACCGACAGAAATGTGTCTTTGGCGTTACCAAAGGGAAACTCTTGGGATTCATGGTCAGTGAGAAAGGGATAGAAGCAGATCATTCTAAGATGAAAGCCATACTTGAGATGCCACCTCCCCGGACGGAGAAAGAAGTCCGAGGATTCCTTGGGAAATTACAGTACATCAATCGATTCATCAGCCAATTGACTTTCATCTGTGAACCCGTCTTCAAACTTCTCCAAAAGGATTCAAATAAAGTTTGGAACGAGGCTTACCACGAAGCCTTTGATCGAATTAAGAAATACCTAACTCGACCTTTGGTGCTCATGCCACCGCAGCCTGATCTTCCCTTACTCCTATACCTAACCGTGATCGATACTACAATTGAGGCTTTACTAGCTCAATACCTTGAAGAAAATCGCAAGGAGAAATCCATCTACTATGCTAGTTAAAAGTTAGCCGGTTACAAGGGTAACTATACCTTCTAGGAAAAATCATGTGTCGCACTTGTCTGGGTTACCCAAAATTTATGACTCTATATACTTGCCTTCCCCATCGGACTCGTATCCCGAATGGATCCCATTAAGTACCTACTCAAGAAGCCCGCCCTATACAGCCGAATGGCCCGTTGGTTAATGTTTCTAGCCAAGTTTGATATCACCTATGTTACACAGAAAGCCATGAAAGGAAGAGCCATCTCTAACTACCTTGTTGACTACCCTATGGGAGAAACCGATGTCTGGATTTCTAAATTCCTAGACAAGAAAATCCTTTGCGCCTCCCATGAAGATCTTTGATGGAAAATATTCTTTAACGGTGCTGCCAATAAAAAAGGATATAACATTGGAATTCTCCTAATTTCCCCTGATGACTCCCACACTCCCATTGCCATCAAATTGAATTTCCCCTGCACCAACAACGTGACTGAATATGAGGCGTACACGGTAGGCCTCAAAGTTGCCCTAAAAAAAGGAATTCGATACCTCGATGTCTACTGGGATTCAGCCCTCATCATCGGTCAAGTACTCAGGAAATAAAAAGTCAAGGATGAGAAACTCTTACCCTTTCATTCCCAACTTGAAGAACTAGCTTCCCAATTCCAAGAAATCACCTTCCATTACCTGCCCGAGCAAAGAATAACCTGGATGACGCCCTTGACAACTTAACCTCCATGATTAACATGCCCGGAGGAATAACCATGACCCCCTTCCTTGTCCATAAACAAGACAAACCAACCCACTGCTACCACATCGAGCTCTGCACGGAGGAAGAATTTGAAATAGTCGACTATTAGTAAAATTATATTTAGTGGCTCCTTAAATACGGTAGGTATCCCCAAGGAGCCGACAAGAAAGATCGAGCAACTCTTCGCAGACTGTTCACCCAGTATATTATCTGTGATAAAGCACTGTTTAAGAGAAACTTCGATGAAACCCATTTCCACTGCATCGCAGGGGTTGATATTGAAGAAATGATGCAGAAAATCCATAGTTGGGAATATGGACCCCACATGAACGGTCATATGCTCACCAAAAAGATCATTAGACAGGGATACTATTGGACTACCATAGTTCAGGACTGCATAACTTATATTCAAAGATGTCTCAAATGCCAACAGTTCTCTAACCTACAGCATCTTCCTCCGTGAGAATTATACAATATGACTTCTCTCTGGACGTTTTCCATATAGGGCATCAACATCATAGGAAAAGTTACACCGAAGGCATCCAATGGGCATGAGTTCATCCTAGTCTCTATTGACTACTTAACTAAATGGGTCGAAGTTGAGTCATACGCAGTTCTGAATGCCAAAAAAGAGGCCAAATTCATTAAAAAAAATATCATCTGCCGATATGGGGTCCCAAACGAGTTGGTATCAGACAATGGGTTACATTTTGAGGCGAAGGTCATAAAAGTGGTAAAAAAGTATGGAATCCAGAAACATGAATCCTCTCCATACTGACCTCAAACCCATGGAGCAGTCGAAGCAGCCAATAAGAATATCAAAGCCATCATCATCAAGATGACTGAGAGTTGTCGTGATTGTACCGATAGGATCCCTTACGCCCTCTGGGGCTATCGCACTTCAGTTCGAACCTTTACTGGGGTTATACCCTACTCTCTAGTCTACGACATGGAAGCAGTCCTACCCGTGGAGCGAAAAAGACCCTCATTGTGCATCATGCTTGAAAGCGAGGTCAACGAAGAAGACTGGTACCAAATCCGTCTTGACGAGTTGATCCTCCTAGATGAAAGGAGGATAAAGGCTCTATATCACATACAGGGGTACCTTCACCGTAGAGCGCAATCATTCAATAAGAGAGTCAAGGACCGCAGTGTTCAAGAAGGGGACTTAGCCCTCAAATAAATAGTAGAGCCTATCTAGGACCCCAGAGGGAAATTAAAGCCCAATTGGAGCGGCCCCTACATTATGAAGAAGATTCTGTCAGGTGACACCGATGTGCTCACCGACTTTGATGGAGAAGAAATAACTTATCTAGTCAACCTGGACAGTCTCAAGAAATTCTATCCCTAGTCCGAAATCTCGACGCGCTATGACTCTTCTCATCTCACTTCTATCCTAAAAAAAATTCTCTTCTTTTCCCCCTACCCAGAACTACGTGGGCCTGATCCTCTAAAAACATTTTCAAAAAATGAATTTTAAAATTTTTCAAAACCCTCAGAGGTATGTAGGCAACTCATTCTCTTCACATGAGCCCGACCCCCTTCTTTTTCACAAAATGTTATTCTTTTCTCATCCCCGAGAATGACACTTTATTTGAACATATACATAAACAAAAAGATTATGTTTGCCTTAACGATCGGTATAGATAATTCAAATTGCAAAAAGTCATCAAGAGGCACAATTAGATGATCAAAACTTATTTATTTCATTATCTGAAATTTTCGTACGATTACATCGGCGTAAGGAGTCAAATGAATTCCCTTGCCAAAAACCCAGATAATAATAAACCCCATTACTCATAAAAATTGCTTAATTATTCCCATAAAGTACAAAACCACACATATTACAAGAAGCTTCACAAAACCCTACCCACAGCTGCCAGAGGAACCAGCACCATCGTCAAATGCATCCTGGGATCCCCAAACCTCCCCTGTCTGAATGGAGTATCGCAGATGCTCCATGAAGCGATAAGCCCAAAGAAGCTTGGGGTAGACCACAATGCCTCCCTCCATGGTGTCAGATATGGCAAACAACTTTTGACTAGTCTCCACACTCAGCATCTTGGCCACTACCTTCTTGCACAACCACTTCATGTAGTTCCCAGAAACATGCCAGACTCACCCAGTAGACTGAGTACGGCTCAATGGACGATGATTCACCCATGGAGAACCAAGTCGCATACGGATACGCTTTATCAGATCCTTCACAGGAAAGAAGTTTGGTGTTCACGGTGGCAAAATTTGCTCCTAACCATATTGGTGAAACAGTCGCCAGGAAAAGTAAAAAGAGGTCTGCCTGAGGCCAACCAGTTTGATGCACTGTTACTCTCCAAGCTCCATAATGGGCAGCAGTTCCCGCCACCAAGGCACAGACCAGTGATTCGTATTGAATATTGCACTTTATACCCTTTTTAACTTGTGCATTTTAGCTCCCTCGGGTACTTTAATGCCTATAATTTTGCTAGTTAATCAGACAACCTCCATTTTTTTTTGCTAATATGTTATTTAAGGTATTATTGAGCTTTTATAGGTGTTACGGTGCTTAGCATGAAGTTTGAGCGCATTCTGGTTAAGTTCTGTCACGATTCGCACGTTCGGGGGCATTTCGATAATTTTACACTTCGAGATTTTTGCCCGAATTTTACACTTTGCATGGTCATGAACGGTGCACGAATCGGAGTCCAACAGAATTAAACATGGACTTTCAATCGGGAAATAAATATAAGATTCTATTTTATTATTATTTTATTTAATTAACTAGCAATTTTGATAATACCCCTTTTGTCCTTCTCTCTTTTGGCCAAATTACAGCAAACTCATATGGAAATGGTGATTTTGGCTATTTGGCTCGAGTTTTGCTCGGGTCTTGTTTTTATCCAAATTTAAATACGATTTTGGTTCAGATCTATGCACGGGTCGATTAGGTCTCGGATTTAACCCGAAATGGGTCTTAATGGTATTTCCATGGAGGTTTGACACATGTGGGTATTAGGTTTTCGTGGCCATAGATGCCTTGGTTTTTGGTTGGCCATGGATATTTCATTTTGCTATTGCTGGTCCAGATTGCGAAGTGGGTCTTGAGCATGAGATGGGTGCCTGCCTTTGGAGTTCTCGGCTTGGACAGTTGCGTGGTGCCTGGGTTTTGATGGCAGGTCCATTTCAACAATCGTGGGTCTTTGGCTTCGCACTTGGTTTCGGGTCTTGGTGATAGCCCTTGTTCAATGTCATTTTGCTGCTGATGGAGAAGCATCGACTGGGTTTCGAGTTTTGTTGCCATGGCAGCTGACCTCCATTGTTGGAGGTCTTTATTTTTATGTTGCAGCGTGGTGTTGGAGAACTGGTGTGACCGGTTGATCGACCATTCCTCGACGGTAGACCGGGTTTCCATTTTTTGGCCTACGACCCATCCAGTGCTGCCCTACTATTTGACGCGGTCGATCGATCACCATCCCCGGTCAATCAGTGCTCTGCATTTTGGTCCGCTATTTTTGCCAACTCCCCCTTTTCTTTTTCATTATTTTTGTTTTCTTTTTCTTTGCTCTCTTAATTAATTAAGAGACTTTTCCCATTTTCTTTTCTTTTCTTTTCCTTTTTATTTTATTTCCTTAATGTAACTTACTATAAAAAGGCGCTCTGGTTTATTTTTTGTAGAGAATGAATTGAGTACATAATATCTAGTTTTAGCTCTCATTTTTTTCTCTCTTAATAGTTTAGTTTTAAGGTTTGTAAACATTGGGGATTATTTGTCGGAGACCTCTCCTCTCTACCACTTTGGGTATTTCCACTATTAATGTAAGTTTATTTTCTTCTTCTTCTTCTTCTTCTTCTTCTTCTTCCTTGTCTATTAGCTTGTTCATTTATTTCTTGCTTTGTATTTATTTTATTTCCTAAAAAATTAATGTAGTTTAATTATTTCTTATTTTAATTGTTAACTAGTTGTTTTAACTAATTTATCATGTTGTGTGAGTAGTAAATGGGTTGAGATTGCGTTTTCGCCATTAATGGTCATCAAGCTCCCAAAATTAGGTTTCGTGTAAAATTGTATTTAATTGAAACCTCACAAATTTAAATGGGATAATTATGCATTTAACTTTCTTTGTCACGCAACATTAGTGTATTGGGATAATCCAATTTTAAGATGTGTGTGACCATTTTGAATTAAATGTTTAATCTGGAATCGTTGTATTAAAACCCCTTCATATGTGATGTTTATGTTTAACTAAAAATACTCGGTTAAATGTTTTCAAACCAAAATTCTAGTTTTGCGTGTTTAGCCCATGGCAGAGACGTGATCCCGACTCTCGTTTTATTAATTCTAGTTTAGACTTAAGTTCTTATTTTTTTCCTTTTTTCACCATAACCACCCATCACCTTTTACATTCTTATTTTCGAAATAATAAATCAATTAAAATCTATATGACATTCCCTGTGGATTCTTGATACCCGACTAACCGCTATACTTGTATCGTAAGTGCAGTCGTAATTTAGGTTTTGTATTAATGCGGTGAAACGAATTCAACAATTAGCATTTTGACACGACGCTAATTTTCACGCTTGATCAACCAGCGTAAGCCTCAAGCCCGTGCTTTACAAGCCAGTTCCCTCAACTCTCAATGTCCATGCCTACATTGACGAAATAGTGTGAAAAGAAGTTTGGAACTGCCGATAAAGGATACTCAAGTGGGACCGCCATACGAAACCTCTCCGATAGCCACATAAACAACATTACAGGGCTACCCTTCAGAAAGTCAGAACGACCCTCCCGCCAGGCATCCAGGCCATTCAAAGTCTCCGCCAATATCACTGCCGCATGATTGCAATGGGATGGCATCCAAGAAATAATGGCAGACAGGTTGGGGGCCACTAGCATCTTCCCAGTCATTAACACAACTTTGGAAACAATGCCTAGGATGACGGCCCCGGTATATCCACCATCACCCACGTCCTGCGAATGAACGGACTGCAACACCACCAAAAGGGAAATCATTCCCCCTATAACCAAGGGCTTGGCCACCGAAGGCGAAATATGAAGAAGCCCAGCCAACAATGCCCTAAGAGAATGGAAAAACTCAGGCAGCGCCGCAGCAACGCTGGGATTTATCCCCAATATGACAGAAAATTCCTCGTAGGTAGGACAAATCTCATCCAACCCGAAGTGGTAGGCATGATCCTCGGGATACCAAAATTCGATAGCCGCCATCAGCATGTTCCACTCAATAGGTTGTTTACGCCACAAAGAGACTCGCCGCATGTGAAAGGCATCATAATCAACATTGTAAGAACACATTGCTTCCAAGTCTTCAAGGTAGTTAGCGAACTCAATGCTACCAGGGAGATCCATCTTGTAAGACTAAGAGATAATAAGTAAGTAAGAATGTGGAAAATAAAGAAAGTGAAAGTGTGAGGAGGAAAGACCCATCCACACTCCCTTTTATACTTGGAAACTCTCAAGCCAAGACAAGGAAGCCTGCAGAAATCGGAGTAACCTTGCCCCACCAAGTACCAAGCAATTGAACAAAGTGCAATCAAAGCCTTAAATTAATTGGACTGGACTGACATTCCAATAGGTAGGACAGGGGTTATGCCGATCGACAACCCCTTATTTTGGGAAATTTCCATTTTTCCTTTTTTGTAAAAAAAAACTCAATAAAATAATTTTTATCTTAAGGAAATTCTGAATTCCCTTTATGCTTATGCTTTTACTAAAATAATTCTCAAAACAATCTTCAAAATTCGTTTTACGGTCTCAGCAAAAAAGTAAAAAGAGCATGTCCATTAATCACTAAACAAAGAAAATTAACAAAAAAATTCATCATTCATTTGCATATATTTTGTTGTGTTACATTAACATTTTGCGGGAAAAAGCAAAAAAAATAACGGGACTCAGCCTGAACCCAATATCTTTCTATCTCCCTATCTCTCCCTTTATTCTCTCTCTTTTATCTCTCTTTAGGATCCCCCATCCCTACGACGCGCCCTCTTCCCCCTGTGGTGAGACGATGTACCACCACTTCTGGAGCTCGACCCTTCCCCGGACGAGGCAGACGACACTAAGCAAGAAGGAATCGAAACCGCCTCACGAATATGAGCAGTTGCTAAAGATATCCAGTCCCTGATGTCCTTTATCCAAGTGGTCGAAACACTGATATGCTACGAGGAAGAATAGAAAAGATCAAAGCAGTCAAGCATGAAGAAAAAAAAGAAATCAAAGAAATAAAAAAAACATACCACAGGCCGAAGGACCTCTTCCATTAAATCCAACTCCTTCGGGTCCATCACACGAGGGTGATGTGGTAGACGCATCAATCCCACATCAGCTCGTCGAAGGTTGTATCTAGAAGAATGCAGTCGCACAAAAGAAGGCCCTGAAGTCGTTATCGCTGCTGACGTAGACACACCGCCTATGCTATAAGAAGACCCCACTAGCCGACTAGAGCCCGCTCTAGGGAGAGGCATCACATCATAAATGCTATGGGGCATCAACCAACTCTTAACGAAGTCCAGATAGTTGTACATCACTGCTATGTCAATGTACATGGAGTATGGCTCTCCCATCATCGCAGTCACCCGGGCATCATTAGATATCTCTCGCACGTGCCTTATGAACATAGGAGGCCTCGCTGGTGGCACCGCAGCCTCGTCCTCCACAATCTGCCGGACTACCCTCTCCCCAAGATACCGAGAGTAGCCAAACTAGTGCGCCAGCAGGCACCGTATTTGTGCATGTCCCCCAGTCACCCCAGTGTGCTGAATAGCCGTCCCTCAGGGATAAAAGGTCACCTGAAAATCCCCAGGCAAAGTGTAGGATCAATATCAATAAAATGACATTAAAGGAAAAGAACAGTCTCAAGGATAAAAGAAGGCTTACCCGCTCGCTCGTCAGGCCATTCAAGAATTGACACACTGCCTCCAAAGAAAGGTTCTTCTTCGATTGTCGATTAGACCTTCGCATCGGTCATCTGCATCCCTTAGGTTCGCATAACTGACCTCCCTCCATCAAGTGGTATCTATTCGACGGACATCACTTGTTCCAAGCTCACCCATCGAGGGGATCTGTAGAAACCACATTCTAGGACCCCCTAAGTCTCTCCTTAGACTCCCAGCACTTCCCCTTTCCACTATAAATCTAGGTCGCACTCCGAGTACCGATCTAGAGACCATCAGGAGCCCCCGGGACCCATTTGACTCTAATCAACTCTTTCGTCAGAGGGAAAGCTCTTTGAATCTTTGAAGGTTTCCAAATACCCTTTTCCAATGGTCTTCCCTGTACATGAATCGGCATAACAATTCGGATGAACGAACTATTTCACAATCGAAAACTAATTCAGAGGCCATTGGGCCCTCTTGGGCTTCGAGTTGATCCCAATTAACTTCATCATCAGAGCGAAAGATCTTTGGATCTTCAAAATTCACTAAAACCCCTTTCCAACGGTCTGCCTCGTGCACAAAATAGTATAACCGTTCAGATAAATGATTAATTTTCTCTCAAAAATTGATTCGGAGGCCACCGATCGCTCCTGGACTCCGCTTGACAAAAGTCAACTCTTCAGCTCGAATAAGACTGAATGAGTTTTTGAAGGGAGATAAATACCCTTTCTAACAGTCCACCATGTGTGCAATTCTGACCTACGGTATGGACGAACGATCCGTTTTACTCCGAGAGGTCATCGGGCGATTTCGAGTCGCGATTGACCAAGGTAAACTTTTTGCACCAAGAAAAACTCTTTGTAATGTCAAATTAAATTGCCTAACCTTTCCAACGGTCTGCCCATGTGCAATTCCGACTTACCATGCGGACGAAGGATCCGTTTGCGTCCGATGATCTCCCGTCTAAAGGATCGACGAGCACTTCCGAGCCATATTTTACCCAAAGTCAACTCTCGAACCCAGGAGCATCCCAAAAGACTCTCTAAGACCTCTGAAATAACTTTCTAATGGTATTCCACGTGCGCGATTTAGATCAACGGTTTGTGCACTGCGATTGTTTTTCTAGAAAATTTCGCACGAAACTGTCAATTGGCAGGTCCTGAACCCTGCCTATCGGCATAGTGTCAAGGGTGACCTACCGATAGTCACCCCCTGGGGTAGGCGGTTGACACCCCCTTTTGGCCCTATAAATAAGGGCTATGACCTCATTACCAAGAGATACAGCAAACCCATCAGCATCAGTGATCTCAATAATATTCTCTCGAAATCAGTGAAGTTCCATATGAGAAGTTCCATTCAAGCCTAAATACCCATCCTTTTCATACCCAATTTAGAAAATATCCTTCTCTCTCATCAACATCCATCAACATTCTAAGGAGTTCATCCAAAATCTAAGCTCAAGCTCCAAAGAAGGTCCAATTCCTTCTCCCTCTCTTTTAAATCTCTTAGTTTTGCATAAATTACTTTAGATTCATAATCTAGTTTCACTTTAGTTTATACATATTAACATCTACGCTTTTATTAGTATATTCCACATACTTTCTTTTTCATAAAAAACCCAAAAACAAATAAAAGAGGGTTACACCCGTAAATTCTGAACAGATTTATCCACCCCACTTTTTCAAAATCAAAAATACATTTTCTACTCGTACACACCTAATAAAATTCCATTCAAATCTATGGGATAAATCCCACCCCTATTCTACATTCGAACTATGTGGACTTTGGTGCCTTTATAGACAACATAGGCGTCTCGGATGAAAATCCAAGACTCAATTCCAATTTTCTAATTTTCTAATTTCTCTTATTTTCCAAATTTCTCAAAATCCCTCATTATTATCGTACATATAACCTGCTTGTTCGCGTCTCATCCCGCATATATTATCATTTCCTAATAACGATCTGTATCTTGATGAATGATCATATTCAATCTTCCACATTTGTTATTATTTTGGGAATATTCCAGTGGATGACCTCGCCCTATCCTTTCCATGATATGGGTCGAACGATTTATATAAACACATGCACACACTTCACGGGTATAAAGGAAAATATTAACATTTTCCCATGAGAGACCGAAAGGGTGGGATGGGTACCTAATACCTTCCCATTTCGTAACTTATCCCCCGGACTTCCGATCTATTACTTTCGCATGCATCAGTTTGTCCTTGATGCCTCTCTCTCGAAGTGGCGACATATTTGCTCTCTCGAAGTGGAAACGTATTTTTTTGCCTGTTTTAGGCAAAATATACTGGCGACTCTATCTCTTTACATTCACCCTACACCGACGACGGTCGAAACCCCGTTTTCGAAGATAAGGGTGCGAAACTGTGACGCAGTTCTTCCACGGGGGATCCTCCACTTACCCCTCTGGAACGAACAATGCACCAATCGGGATGGCTACAATAAGGGATTCCTCCGGACCTGCCGATAGAGCATGAATTTGACACCAACGGTAGATGCCCTTATGTGTCATATATATATATATATATATATACCCAAGCTTTATATGAGATAAACTGAAACATCTACGAATGCAGACATAAATTAAAATGGTGATTCTTTAATGCAAAATAGATGAATATGCTTCTTATGTAAAAATTTGGGACTGGGATATTATGGGTATTGATAATTAAATGTAGATGGTACATTTAAATTTTTAACCATTTTATTAAATTGACACGTAATCATAGTTATTATTTTGGGACTTTTGGGATGCGAAACATATCACACTTAGATGAGGGATGAGGTGTTATATGCATGTGAGAAACGATTGGGGGAATAGATATTGTGCATTAACTGTATTATTGCATTCATAAATTAAGTAAGTTAATCCTTGCACACCTCGAGCTCTGACCCAAATTTAAATATTTTTTCCCAGGTTATTTCTTGATAGGGATAGCAGGGTTGTTGATGTACCAGCCTTCCAGTCTCTCGTGCTTAGCAGCCTTCAAGATTTTTGACCCTAGCTTAAGTGTTTTTCTGCTTTGAAAACATTTATAAGGGCATAAGCCCTTGATTTATTTATTCATTTACTTTATGCCGGAGTTGTGACATTTAATTGTTGATATTTTTGTTATTTAGTTGGTGTTAGTTGAGTGTATTTATTGTCACAAAAATATTCTTAAAGTTTTAAAGCATCGGCCTTTAAATTAACAATATTTATATTACGTTGTGCGGAGAATAGTATTAATTGATCGACAAGCCCCATCTTCGGCGTATCGTGCCTAACTAGCCTTTACGTGAGAAAATGGGGGTTGTTACAATTGGTATCAGAGCATTATTACTGCATACATTCATTCATTCTTATTTACATTATTATGGCATACATTCATTCTTATTTCATTTTCTTTAATCTTGGGCTGATGGACCTCAATACCGGCTAAGTTGTACAGTAGTGTATCAGGAGGGTTCCTTATTTGGATTTCGCTTGCGAGACGTCCCACGCACGAAATTGGCAATGGCCGGGAGTTGAGAGAAGTCTTCCTTTTTCATGTATATATGTGGTAGTATACTGGATATATGGTTATGCTTGGTACGAATGATACAAATTAGATGTAAATCTGTCATTCATACTTGTTAAGGTTATGTGCATGTACATATAATGGGGAATATATGACCACCCAAGTGATGTTATGATAGGCATGGGTGAGCCTTTTACTTTTACTCCATGGGATGTGGGTATTGACTAATTGAGTGTAAAACCTGGGCTAATAATGCGGATTAAAAATATTAGGTTGGGCTTTAGCGAATTCCGAGGATGGAATTCCATTATAAGGGGAGGAGAATGTAATACCCGTATATTTTGAATAAATTATTTCGACTAATTTAAATTTGATAATTTATTATCAATTTGAATAAATTAAATCAGATAAATTTAAAACTAGATGGGTGAAATTTATATTTAAAATAAACGATCGTTCATGGTTACATAAATACAAACCCAATTTGACATAATGGGCTTACTAGAGAAAAATAAGTCACTCGTAAATAATTTATGTGCACGTGTCGTTAGAACATAATAAAAATGTCTAAGTGAAATAAAAATCATCGAAACACGTTTTAGGAAGCGACAAACACTCGGCTTAGTATTTTAAATATTTAGAAATGGTCTCGGGTCATGTGCGTGTCACGTTGGAACATAATAAAAATGTCTAGGTGAAATAAAAATCATCGGAACATGTTTTGGGAAGCGTCAGACACTCGGCTTAGTATTTTAAATATTTAGAAATGGTCCCGGGTAATATATATAGGGGTTGGAAAACTTTCGGGCTAGTTGGGATATGGTTTGGGGCATATTTGGAGGTCCAAAAGTTGGGCTTAGGGCCCAACTCGGGATTAGCACTAACTAAGAGTTTAAGTGGGTGTAAATCACTCCCCCACTATCATTAAGGAAAGCCTAGATTAGCAACCATAGGATGATAAAGGGAGAAATACCAAAGAGAAGAAAGAGGGCAAGGACAAAACAAAGGAGAAATCAAGGGATTTAAAGGGCTTTTCTTCTATAATTTTAAAGCAAGAATACTCTTTCTTACTTTGTGTTTCCAATTATTCCTTGATGCATTATAAATTGTTTCCTTTAGATTTATGGGATTTAGGGCTTAATGTCTTTGATTTGATGATGAACAATACATGTAGAGGATTGATTTATATATAGAGACTATCCCTAAAATTAGGTATCGTAAATCTGAGAATTTGTTATAGAATCCGTAGGACTTTTATAACAAAATCTAAGATAAGTTGGCTAATTAAAGTAGAGAACATCACTGTGAATTTATAAACTGAATTTGGTATGAATTCCATAACAAGTGCACATATTTGGAGTTACCTAGGAATGAAATTTGTAAGTGGTTTAATCAATTAAAAAACCCTTAGTAAATATATAACTGTTTAGTTAATTTCTGGATTGAGCAGTTTGGGTTCGGTGCATGATTTTTTGGGTTTCGGATGAACGAGTTATGGGTTTAGAAATTAATCTGGGAGGAATTGAAATCGAAGAGCGGAGTGGAGAAGAAACTGGGGGGTCACTCAAAGGATGACACGTGTCGTTCGAGCGATGTGTTGGGTCTTAACTTTTCGTTTTTTTGTTTTCCCTTGGCCTGAGATGGGATCTTAATTACACTAATGGGATAAAATACTGAAATAAAATTTATACATCGAATATGGGTCTTAAAGAGGGAATCTAAAAGTGGGGTTTTAACAGTAATGTCGTATACACATTTGGACGGAAAATAATTACAAATAACTATTGGATTAGTGATTATTTTTTGGATTGAATTAATAATTTATTAAATGTTAAATTATTAATAAGTGGAAAATGTTGTAAATATTTTAGTTGGACTTTTATGGTAATTATGGAATAATTACATGTACAAATTCTATGGGATGATAATATGTAATATTGTGTATTTGTATGGACATACCAGTGGACCGTCCTATCGGTTCGGGGGTTCGCGAACCGCACGTCGGCACGGGTGAGCTTGACGATGTATAGGCCATATAGGTACTACGTGGAGGCTCCACCCATGAGAGGTAGGATTGGCGCTAACCATTCCTGTATCACCACTGGGTATTTTACGTATACAGGTGTCCTATATAGGGACCAATCCCAACTTGTGTGTGTCATGTGATGTCTGCTTAGGATAAGGGATTCCTCCGGACCTGCCGATAGATCACGAATTAGACACCAACGGTAGATGCCCTTATATGTCATATATATATATATAAGGACATTTATATGATTACCCGAGCTTTATACGAGATAAACTGAAATGTCTAAGAATGTGGACATAAATTAAAATGGGGATTCTTTAATGCATAATAGATGTTTATGCTTCTTATGTGAAAATTTTGGCACTAAGCTATTACGGGTGTTGATAATTAAATGTAGACGGACACTTAAATTTTTAACCATTTTATTAGACTGACACATAGTCGTAGTTATTATTTAGGAACTTTTGGGATGCGAAACATATCACACTTAGATGAGGGATGAGGTGTTATATGCATGTGAGAAACGAACGGGGAATATATATTGTGTATTGACTATATTCTTGCATTCATAAATTAAGTAAGTTAATTCTTGGATACCTCGGGCTTTGATCGAAATTTATATATTTTTCCCCATGTTATTTCTAAATAGGGATAGCAAGACTGTTGTTGTACCAGCCTTGCAGTCTCTCGTGCTTGGCAGCCTTCCAAATTTTTGGCTCTAGCTTAGGTGCTTTTCTGCCAGAGTTCGATTATTTTATTTTGAAAACATTTGTAAGGGCATAAGCCCGAGATTTATTTATTCATCTACTTTGTGCCGGACTTGTGATATTTACTTGCTGATATTTTTGTTATTTAGTTGGTGTTGGTTGAGTTTATTTATTGTCACAAAAATATTCTTAAAGTTTTAAAGCATCGACTTTTAAATTAACAGTATTTATATTACATTGTGCTGAGAATCGTATTAATTGATTGATGCGTATCGTGCCTGACCAACCTTTACGTCAGAAAATGGGGGTTGTTACACTTGGGTTGTATAAATTGGGTGTGACAATTTTTTAATAATGTGTTGTGATTTGTTTTAATGACATACACATATATGTTAATTACTCGGGAGAGTTCCACCGTAATAAATAACATCCCTACTAGATGAGTTTTAAATCCAGTCTTCTTGGAAATCATGGAACTTCAAAGGTATGGACTTATTTTACCAAACAACTATTTGGTGACATAATTAAAAAATATTGTGAAAAATGTTGTCCCATAATTTTATATACATTGTAAAATGTTGTGCGAGAGATGTTTAGTAAAATTTTGTCCCAGAATAATACAAGACTTTCATATATTGTTTAGTGACTATTTTAGTTACTAAATTATAAAGAACAACCATGGTTATTTTAATATACACCTAAATTAGAGAGGGCAGACATGATTATTTGAATGTAAAAGTTTTACTTAAGAGGTGATATATCAAATGTTTAGTAACTATTTTAGTACTATTTTTTTTCTTTTCTTAATAGTTATTTGAAGAGATGTGTTGCGATTCAAAGGGCCCCCAATTTTATTTGAGAAGATATTTGTTGAGATTACATGATTGAAGAACCGTTATTATATTTTATTTTATCATAATACTTTTTTGGTGATTTTTGTTGGAACAACGTTAGACAATGCCTACTTATTTTATGCATTATTATGCATTGGATTATCATTTTGTTTATGTTGTTGATGCTTTGTAGAGTTGATCTTCATGAATCATATGTATTATTTTATTTTAAAATATTATTTTTAAAAATGATATTTTTGATATTTTTTTGAAAAAATATAAAACTGATAATTTCGAGTTTTTCGAGATTTCTTCGAACAATTAAATTTTTGAATATTCCGAATCAGCCGAATTGAAAAAAATGATTTTTGATTTTTATTTTTTTTATTGGGAGAGAATTTTAAAATTCTAAAAAATTTGATTTTTTTTCCGAACACCCCTATTCCTATCCACCCGAAACACCCCTACTTGCCTTTCAACATAGAATAATTTGTGTATAACTTGGTTATATAAATTGGGTATGAGAGTTTTTCCTAACATATTTAATGACACACATATATATGTCAAATTGTGGGGAGAATTGCACGGCTTAAAATAGCACCCCTACTATGAAAAGTAGCCAAAAAAGTCAAAGACGGGTGTCAAATCCGATCTTCATAGAAATTATGGAACTTCGGAGGTATGGACTTATTTTAACAAACAACTTATAGACGAAACCGAAAAATATTCTGGTAAAGATTTCTATCTCTTTTTCGACACTACTATTAATGCACCTTCTTCTAGTGAAACAAACGAGATGTGGCTCCACATTTAAAAAATGTAAGGAGTTTCATGGGTTTGAAGTAGATATGACACACACTATTATTTATTTTGCTAAAGGTCAAGTCACCCCTTGGAAATTTGATTAAGAAAAATGTCATAAATCTTTAGCAATAATCATTCTTTGTGAACTATCTTTTATCCAAGTTGAAAATGAAGCTTTTAGGTGGTTTTGTGAAGATTTATAACTACTGTTTCATGTTATTTGTATAACCACACTAATAAATGATTGTTTGCTAATATTTTATGAAGAAAAGCACAAGCTCAAGCTCAAGGAAGTTTTTAAGGTTGTGCCTACACGAATATGCATTACGACAGATATGTAGACATCAATTCAAAATCTTGGTTATATAGTTTTAGATGCTCAATTTGTGGATAACGATTGGAAACTTCACGGGAAAATAATTAATTTTAGTGCACTTCCATTCCCTCAAAAGGGAGAAATCATTGCTAAAGCCCCGGAGAGTTGTTTAATAGAGTGGTTTTAAAGAAAGATAGGTGAAGAGGCCCTACACCATCTCTTGGTGATTATTCCAATGAATAAAAACTTGAGAAGAGAGGTATACTGATTTGTATTTAATTTTAAATTTATTTTTTTGTCATTAAGTTGCATTTTAATTCATTTGTATTTAATTATGTTCGTCAAATTTCATTTTATTATATGAAATGTTTAATAATTTCTTTTTAATCATTGTAGTTATGTTGGAAGATTTACAAAAACTATTGCTCGGATCTTCTACTTGAATCAATATCTTAAAAGGTAACAATTTCACATAATGTGAAATGTTGTACCATAATTTTATTGTTTAGTAAACTGTTTTAGTACCATAATTTCATACTAGGTAAAATGTTGTCCCAAAATTTCATATATAATGTAAAGTATTATACCATAAATGTTTAGTAAAATGATGTACCAGAATAGTACTAGAATAATACCAAAATTTCATGTAATTGTTTAGTAACTGTTCTAGTAACTAAATTAAAAAAGGAAACCATGGTTATTTATGTGTACACCTAAATTCAAAAGGGTAACCATAGTTATTTGAAAGTAAAAGTTTTACTTAGGAGGTCATATCTCAAATGTTTAGTAACTGTTTTAGTAATGTTTTTTTTCCTTCACATATTATTTGAAGAGATATACTGAGATTCAAAGGACAACCACAATTATTAGAAGATATTTCTTAAGATTACATAATTTAATAATTGTTATTTATATATGTTTTATTAGAATGATGTCTTTTTGGTGATTTTTATTAGAACAATGTCACACAATGGCAATTTTTGTGTTACATTTTATGAACTCGATTATCAGTTTGTTTGTGCTATTGATGATTTATAGAGTTGGTCTTCATGAATCATATGTATTATTTGATTTTAAAATATCATTTTCAAAAAAGATGTCTATGATATTTTTTGAAAAAAATAAAATTGATAATTCTAAATTTTTTGAGAATTTTTCGAATAATAAAATTTTCAAATATTCCAAATCAACCGAATTGAAAAAAATGATTTTGAAATTTTTATTTTTTCGATTTGGAAATAATTTTGAAATTCTAAAAATTTTGGAATTTTTTCAAAAACCCGTATTCTGATCTGATCATGCCAAATTAATATGATGGTTTCTATGAATTCATATATATGATTCATATTTAAACTAATCTAACCTGATTATAGAAATTCTATGCATCAAATTTAGCGCCTCTTTGTTAAACTACATAAATTAATCAATAAGATAAAGGATAAACTTCCATCTTAAGTCAAATTATAAAAATTACTAATTAAACGATTAAAATAAAATTTATACAAGTTTTAATCCATAATACAATGACTACTACTACTACTACCACCACCATAACATAATCCCAATAAAATTCTTAATCGATATAAACTTGTCTCTTAACTCATTGACAAATAGAAGTCCCAAAAATCCCCAAATCCTCTTCCAATCCTTTTGCCTCTTCTCATTAGCCTTAGGGTTTCTTCTATATGTCTAAAGTATGTTTTAGGTTTTAGTAACTAACCTACTAACTAAATTTTTCACGAAATTAGGCTTAGGGCCGACACAAGCCTCAACCCAATGATTCCAAATAACACTTCAAATGGCACCAAACTATATCCAAGCCATGTACTATAGCCTATTGAACTTAAACTCCATTATTTTAAGTAAAAAATGAACATTCTAATCGTTCTAAAGGTCAACCTAAAATTAAATACTTTTTATAAACTAATTATCTTGTTAACTTAAATTATAAGTTGACATGAGTCACTTAAGTCAAAACTTAATTATCAATTATTAATGTGCGACTTGGCATCGTAAGAAATTACTTCACGATTTGTGTATCCCGTTACCGAGGGAATAATCCAAATAAGAAAACTTCTGACACCTAATCCCTGGCCATTTTGTAGTCATCGATAATATTAGTCACTTAGAATACTTAATAAATTAATTATCGGGTATTATGCGAATATCAAGCTAGTGGCAGTTCATGTAATACACATATGACCATATTTGTGAACCACATAACCATATTCAACAATTATAATAAGTGACATGCCACATGTCACGTGCAAATAACAAGTCATCACAATTTTGCAATTTAAATAATCAATTTAACAATTAATTAATTCCTACAAAAATACGGGTATCACATTTTCGTAAAGCTTCATCAAATTCATATCGAATCATTCACATCATTGTATCAAGATAATTTCTTAGAATAAAGATATATTATCTAGAGAACTTAGATTCACCCCCTCGATTAAATATATTATTATATTGAAAAATGCTTTAATTTAACCGTCTGTTTTTAGATTTTCCAAATACATAAAGTTATATACTCCTTTTTTATTTAAAATTTAAGTTTGAAATGGATCATTTGTATTTAGAATTTATTCGGTCATAGGTCGGATAAGAAAATTTTGATTTTTGTGAAAATTTCCAAAACTGATAAATCATGGCTCTAGCCTCGACCTTTGTCGTTGGTTGTTCACCTTAACGAAGGAATTTGGGTCCGCAAAGCAACTCCTTCACTAGTCATGATCTTCTAAAAGACCCCATGAAAAAACTTTGGCTTGTGGTTCAACCTTATGGCGTAGAGCCTTCGTGCCAGTGAAGACTTTTCTATCATCTGCCAAAGGTCCATGATTTTTCAATATTTCTAAATTTCCAAAATATTTCTTTGATAGTTTTTCCATGACAAAATCATGGTTTGGTAGCTAAATTGATATTATCTTAACCTATGGATTTGCTATACCTACCTTGTATATCGCTTATTTTCATGCACTTGTGTATATGGTCAAGAGTTGCTCCATTTGTTCAAATAAGTGAGAAGAGATTTTCTAAGAGAGATAATATCGTGGCTTTGAAGAAAAAAAATCTTTGATATTCCCATTGTGTTCTTCAAGTTTATTTTGGTTCATTCTAAAATGAAAGAAAGCTAGACTTTCATATTCAAGCTTTTTTTGACAATTTATTTTACAAAATTGTTTTGTTCTCGAATACGATGTACTTTCAAAATCCCTGAAAAAAACTTTTTGAGTCTTTAGAGAAATCAAACCTTTCACTACATCTTTTTCAATCATATTATACCCTCACACATCATAATTTGTTTCCCTTTCTTTATCACCCATAATCCTTATTGTGCGATGAAGACAATTAATATCATTATTCATCTAAGAAATTTGTTTGAATTTATATATTTTTATTTTATTATTATCATTTCTCATATCCTCGTGCTTACCGGATAATTCTTTATACACCTTATTACCTTCGGCTAACGACATTTCAAACTGTTTAACTTCCTTTTCCAATTCTTTGATTCTCTTTATTTTTGGGTCGATGATCGGATCACCCATCACTTACGACTATGATGCTAAATGTTGAGTTCCCTCAAACTCAGTGTTTGTGCTACATGAAAGGATGTCCTCATGTGTACCAATTTCGTCATACATATTTACTTCGCTATATCACCATCGGATCCATCATCAATGTCTTAAGCTAACTCTTCCTCCTCATTTCCTGTCTTACGTAGTTTTTTTACTCATCTTCTTACATAACTTTATGCATTAGGATGTACCACTCATGGTAAATGATTTGTGTAATGATTAAAAAAATAAAAAGTATTGTAGCTAGCATGTATTATAAATACGTTTTTATTTTTTATTTTCCTTCTAAAAACCTAGACAATGTTTGCCCCACAAAAATATACAATATTTTTTTGCTACAAATATGTCTGATATGATTTGTTCCTTAAGAAAATATAGTGATATTGTCTAATGTTTAAACTACACAAACCATATATAATTTATCATAGTTGTCGGAACACATTTAATTTTCCTAATTAGTAAACATTTACTGCAAATAAACAACCTTATTAAAATTCCAAATATAAAGTTAATAATATCATTATATTTATCATATGAAATAACACAAGAATATTTTGATAGTAAACTAGAAATAACTATATTTAAATTACTAGTGAAAAACAATGTATCACACATTTGGGATCATTTGAACAATAACAAATGACATAACTTTGGATTTTAAGTGAAAACGTATCACATAATCACACTTATGTTCATTTACATTTATATATAAAAAAAATCGTAGGTACGAAAGGGATATTTCAAATATTTGAAAACAAATATAAATATGTTTGTAAATAAAATTACGACATTATGTGCAAACGGGATTAATCTCAAATTAAAATAGTTTGTTTGAAAAATATACCTCTTATATTTTTCTTTTCTTTTTTCTCTTTAAACTCAAATAATGTTTTAGTAAGGAATGTGACATTCGATTGTGTTGCATATAGTGAAGAAATTGACACTGGTACCTCAAGTAATAAAATTATATTATCTCATAAAAATCATATATAATAGTCAACAAATTAGGTTAAAACTTTGTATTCAACAAACATTTACTATCAGTTATAGGCAGGGTTGCTCTATTCCGTTTACATAGTTAGTCAATAACTACTATCTACATGAAAATTAAATCAAAACAAATGTTATTGTTGACAATATAGTTCGTAATAATCACAATATTAAACATACTAAAAGATAACTAGCACATGTGTGTTTATTCATCAGTTATTTGATTTTTCAGACCTAACAAAAAAAAGAGGCATTAGTCACTTGTTCCGTAATACCCCGTATTTTTATGAGTATTAAATTGAAGTTAGGTTGATTTAACTGAAATTGTGGGAATAATTATTCGGATAAAATAATGGAACTAATCTTAAATTTGGCGTAATGATTAAACGAGTATGTTTAATTCTATTGGAGTATTTATTTTAAATATAATATTTTGTAAAGGTGATACAAGTATTATGATTTTACGGTATGCCGGTATATTGCGAACAATGAAGATAGTCGCGAATAAATTTATAACTCATTGATTCAATTAAGTCGTATTACATATATACGTATATGACAATGATGGAACATACAAAAAAATTGTATAAAATGTTTATAGATTTTAAATGTTATTAGATGTCTTGAATGTGCATTTTAAGTGTTTAAAAATGGGCCTATGGGTTGGGTAGGATCTTGGGTAAAGTTTCGGGCCAAACCGGGTATGAATAGGATCCTTTTTATGGGCCTCGAGTATGGACCTATAGAGACCTATGAATTTAAGTTAATTAAAATGATTTTTAAGTGGTTAAAAATTTGTATTAGGGTTCCATCAACCACTCCTATCCACCCACCACTTTGACAACTGCACACCTTGGGAGAAAAGAGGAGAAACCACCTAGGAAGAAGAAGGAGATTTCTCTACAAAATCAGACAAGGATTATCTTGTCATTTTTATTCAAAATGTTCTATGCTTGTATTAATGTTGAATCCATGTATAGAATAAGAATTAATCATATATTTGGGTTGCATACCTAGAGAACCTTGGATTTATTCAATAATTGATGATGGTCGTAAAATTAGTGTTTAGATCCATGATTTCCCACTGTAGGTATTGATTCATGATGTTTAATCGAGAGTTTTATTGTAGGAATCATACGGCATAACTCTTCTATTAAATCTGGAATTTTGTTGGAGTTTAAGATGAGATATCAAAACTTACATGTTCATAGCTTCATGAAAAATCTTGATGATTTGATGACAATCTAGGGATTATTTAGAGGTTTAATCATGTTTAAATTGTTCCCATTTCATGCTAGAACTCATGATATATCCTATTTGAGGTTTTTGAGTCATAAGGATAATCTTTGATACACTTGAAAATTGGTGAAAAAATTCCGTCGGGAGAAAATAACAGATCTAGGCGCATTGGGGTGTCCGAAATGGTTTGTCCCCCATTGCGAACCAGTTTGGTGTACGTGTTTGTTCAGGATAGGGAATTTTAGATATTTTCGTTACGATCGCTGGGTGCTGACCTCGTATTTACCCCTCTTTTTAATTAGCTATGGTTTTTCTACGAAAGGGTGTGCGAGACCATTTTCAATTGAGAGATATAAACTTATTCCAAGTTAATAAGAATATTTTGTGAATTTAAATGTGTAGTTAAACTGGGATGGGTTCGTGATACGACGATTACTCAAAGTTCAAGTTAACTCTGTGAATAAGATGAGTCATGTGGGATTCTTAGATAAAGTTATATGAAATAAATATATCATAAGACAAGGTTGCACCCAGATGATTGGGTAATTTTGGTAGGGGAACATCGATAATAAGACCCTAAAAGATACGATGATAAATTTTTTATTAAGACAGGGTAAGTTTAAATAAAAGAATTACATATTAAAGATAAGTCGAAGGCTTAATAATATAATTAATGGTTAGTTCCAACAAATTATTACCGTATAAGGATAATAAGCAGAAATGTATCCTAAGCCTAGTGGGATGAGTCGTGATGGTTAGCATCGGTTGCGATAGTAGTTGGGGTGAAATTATTTGTTCAGATTAGTGAATCTCTTATAAATTTACATATGGCCTTTTTTCACTTTAGTTCACTCCTTATATATGTACATATAAACCTTTTGTAAAAGTAACAAGAAGTGAATAATTATTAATAATCTAGAAGGATTAAATTTTACGCCAAGAAGGCAAAACGCTGAAATTGTTAATTATTTTGGGAAGGGTAGTTTGGGGATAACTTTGCCTATGTATAATTATGTAGAAATAAATGAGGAAGTAAACTTGATTATTGATCCTAAGAGGCGATATACGAGACTTAATAATTAATTAGGGATTAGTCGTAGGATAGCAACTTAATATGGATTATGTAATAACTGACTGAAATGTTATGTTTAAGCCGGAAAGGCTATATTTATATGGATGGAGATTCCTTGG
The DNA here is from genome assembly GCA_949130495.1 of Sambucus nigra. NCBI lineage: Eukaryota > Viridiplantae > Streptophyta > Magnoliopsida > Dipsacales > Adoxaceae > Sambucus > Sambucus nigra. Next base: position 572,252,152 of record OX422212.1, read on the forward strand.
GTAAAAGTAGTTATAGAGTAACTGCTTATACATATTGGATAATAATATGTATTATATTATTTTGTGTGGACATACTTAGGTTTGTGGACTGTCCTATCGGTTGGGGTGCGCGCGTTCAGGACTGGAGCACACGTCGGCACATGTGGGCTAGGTGTGGTGTTAGGTCATATTATATGTGTTACATAGCGACGCCACTTGCAAGAGGTAGGTGTAGATGTTGGAATCCTCTATCACCAATGGGTATGAGCCGTGAACTAGTGTACTGCGTAGGTACCACCCCATTTACTTGTGTTTTGTTGTTACCCGCTTTAAGATGAGGGACTCCTTTGGGTATTACCGATAGAACATGAACAGGATATCGAAGATAGATATCTTCAAGTGTCATACATATATATATGCGGACATATGTATGCATCTATATACACATTTTGGTGTGCCCTGTATGAGAATGCATTCTCATAGTCTATAGATGTAGGCAGTAATTAATGATAACAAAGTCGAATTAACACAGCGATGTGAATAATTGGTAACGAAAATAAGTTCTAATGGTCTAATACGGTAGACAATTATTGATGAGAATAATAATTGGGCAGTCTAAGAATATAGACGATAATTAAAGAAAATAAAACTTATAGTTTAATTGTGTAGATGATAATTAATATGAATTAAAAATCAAATAGTCTGACGAGGTAGACCCAAGTAAAGAAACATTATATTACATAAAAATAAGCACTAAAAATTTATAAGGAACTTAGTGGGCAGCATTATGAAATTAATCCAGGGGCTGGGAAGTTAAGTATAAGTACTCACTTTAAGTCGATGCATAGATAGATAGCTTTATCTTTACATGTCAGATTGAATATTGGAGTTCATAACTGGTATTTATTTCTGGATGCGAGTAGGATTGATTCTAGATGAGAGGTTAAATACTCGGTAGATGTGAGCGGTGATGGTGAGATGTGAAGTATGAGTTAGTTACATTTTGCATATTTATTGGTGAAGAATCCTTGCAACTATAGGGCCCTGACCTTAAAATTATATATATATCCCCCCTAGTTTTTTCTTATAAATAAGACAAGAGGACTAATAATGGATCAGACTTATAAATGCATTGGACGTAGCGGATTCCATTCCATTGATTCTAATATGTGTTGTATATATTCAGTTTGTCATTTCATTTCATATCGAGATTTGTATGACATTTATCTTTACTTATGGGCATGGTATGATGATTTAGTTTGTATTCATGTATTAAATCAGTTTGATGTTTAATTAAATGTGAAATTTGGTGAACAACAAAAAGCAACTTCTATTTTCTTCAGTGCTGAGAATGGTATAAATTGTTGATAAACCCCATCTTCGGTGTATTGTGTCAGGCCAACCTTTACGTGAGAAAATGGGAGTTGTTACAGTTGGTTTCAGAGCATGGTTGTAGTGTCATTAGGATATGTGGTTGAGCTCGTTATGTTTTGCATTAGGTCCTTCGATGTAGAGCCCTATGATTAGGAATCATTGTATTCTTTGCGTGTCATTACTACCCGTTCGGGTAAGGGGTAAGTTTTGGTGAGAGTGCCATAGAGACCTTCATGAGGGTCACCCACTACAGGTATGAGAATTTCAGGCAATTGGGTGCCTAGCAAGTGAAAGTAAGATATTTAGAGAAATTGAGGATGTGATAATGTACGGTAGTGCACCAGTAGAGATCAGTTTGTTTAGACTATTAGGAGTGACATTGTGGTAATAGAGGTCCATCACCACACTATAAGAGTGGGACCAATTAATTAGTGATTAGCTTCGAGTGATATTCGAATGGAAGTTTTCCCACACATTTGTGAAATCAGAATAAAGAACGAGGCGGATAAAAGATTTAACTTTTTTGACATGACGTGATAAAAGGTAGCAATTATTAAATGACCCGGTAGTTTGAGGAGCTCCAAATATATAGCCTATTCAAAGGATATAGGAGTTTCAATAGATGGAACAAGTAGGGCCGGTAAGGTCAGGACCCATAACGAGATGGGCATTGGGTTACAAGTGAATTTATTTGTGGATAAAGGGACTAGTGATAGTATTGGTGGTAAATGATGTGTTGTTCCCTACTTTGAAGTATGTAGGATATGTTTTGGTCAATATTAGGACTTAGTGTTCACTTGGTATTTATCAGTTCATTGGAGAAGATATACTTCATATTTAGGATGGTGTTTTACATTGGTTCACCGTGGGTGAGAAAGGGCATTGTTACTTTGGTATGTCGATGTATAGAAATGTATACTGGGAGACTTATCTTTATTTTAGGCCTATTTGTTAACTATGTCAGAGTGTGATATTCTTCCTGAGAATAGATTAATAGTTAATTGAAGGGATACATTAATTTTATGGGGACTGTTATGAGTTATGGTTATGTTTATAGGACAAAATTGTTTAGAAATTGGTGTTCACCATAGTCATAAGGGTTATTGTGGGTAACCATTATGGTTGACTCTAGTTTTGATACGATCGATTTTAATGGGAACTTAGGTCATGCAAGGAACTTTAGAAATTGGGTATGCTTAGGGAAGCAACATGTGGGTGTAATTTAGAACTTTTGATAACTCAAGGAGGTGGATGCGTTTGAGTAAACTCAAAATTAATGGACTAAATCGAGTTATGCTCAGGTTGGTGCAAGGGTCTTTTATGTGGGAAAAGCGTTTGCGAGATAATGTAATAATATGATTTGGGAAAGTATTGCCTTAGCAAGTATAGGTAACAAGGTAGAAGTAAGGCTAGTGATAGTTTTGATTATTGAGATTTTATATGATCATGCTTAATGTTTGTATAGTGACGTTATTATTGAAGTGGTGATGGTAGACCTGACTCGAATGGGCATGCCTTTGGAGACTTAAAAATGACTAAGTGCTCTATAGATTAAATACGGACAAAGAATGTCCTACATAGGTAATGGTGATTAAGTGTTGGCCAAGGTAGGGTCGGTTGAATCTAAAGGAGTTTGGTATAACTCTTGTGAAGGATAAGTGGTCTTTTTGGAAATCGCCAAATTTTGGAATTTTATGGTTAGCGTATTGGTTCGTGTTTGGTTTTAGGCCAAGTTGGTATCGGTGATTGATGAAACTATGTAGTAGTGTATCGGGAGGGTTCCTTATTTGAATTTCACTTGCGAGACGTCCCACACACGAAATTATTAAGTGACGGGAATTAAGGGACTTTTGGCTTTGAGATATTATGTTTAGTAAGTGGTATGTATGTAATGAAGGTATGCATCGAGTAACAAAGAGTATGAGTATAGTTTACAGAGTATTCATATATACTTAGACCTTATGTTTATAGATGGTATGTATAATTGGTTTATGGATATGGGTGTCCCATTCACGTTTACTAGTTGTGTATATGTCCTTGTGATATGTGACGTGTGGGTGTTTTGGTGATAGTACACTATTACAGGTAATGTGAGCCTTTCCTTTTAATCTCATGGAACACGAGTGAGAACTATAATTATATTGACTCATACTAATTATGTGGAGACGCTTGGTGTGAATGGTACAAATTGAATGTATATATGTCATTCATAATTGTTAATGGTACGTGTGTGTGTACATTTAATGTGGAATATATATGTGCCCCAGTAGAGTTGTGACAGGCAGGGATGAGCCTTTCATTTATCTCATGGGATATGAGTATGGATTGATTGGGTATAAAATTAAGATAATGGTACGGATTAAAATGAGACTTCTTTCCTTAGAGAATTTCGTTATTAGAGCGAGAGAATGTAATACCCCATATTTTTATGAGTATTAAATTACAACTATATTGATTTAACTGAAATTGTGGGAATTATTATTCAGATAAAATAATGGTAATTATCTTTGATTGGGCGAAATGATTAAACGAGTATGTTTAATTATATTAGAGTATTTAATTTAAATATAATATTTTGTAAAGGTGATATAAGTATAATAATGTTATGGTATGACAGTATATTGCGAACAATGAAGTTAGTCACGAATAAATTAATAACTCGTTGATTTAATTAAGTCGTATTACGAATATACGTATACAATAATGATGGAATATATAAAAAATATATAAAGTGTTTATAGACTTTTAAATGTGATTAGATGACTTGAATATGCATTTTAAGAATTTAAAAATGGACTTATGGGTTGGGTAGGACCTTAAATAAAGTTTTGGGCCAAATAGGGTATGATTAGGAACCCTTTTATGGGCCTTAAGTCTGGCCCTATAGAGACCTACGAATTTAGGTTAATTAAAATGATATTTAAGTGGTTAGAAATCTGTATTAGGGTTTCATCCAACACTCCTATCCACCCCGCCACTATGGCAACTACATACTTTGGGAGAGAAGAGGAGAACCCACCTAGGGAGAAGAAGGAGATTTCTCTACAAAATCAGGCAAGGATTCTCTTGCCATTCTTATTCAAAATGTTCTACTCTTGTATTATTGTTGAATCCATATATGGAATAACAATTAATCGTGTTTGGGGGTTCCATACCTAGAGAACCTTTAGTTTATACAAGAATTGATGATAATCTTATGATTCGTGTTTAGTTCCGTGATTTCCCATAGTAGGCATGAATTCACGTTGTTTAATCTAGAGTTTTATTGTAGGAATCATATAGTAGAACTCTTACATTAAATCTGGAATTTTGTTGGAGTTTAAGATGAGATATCAAAACTTCCATGTTCAGAGTTTCTTGAAAAATCTTGATGATTTGATGACAATCTATGGATGATTTAGAGGCTTAATCATGTTTAAATTGTTCCCATTTCATGTTAGAACTCATGTCCATATCTTATTTGAGGTATTTGAGTCATAAGGATAATCTTTGATACACTTGAAAATTGGTGGAAAAATCCCGTAATGAGAAAATAGCAGGTCTGGGTACACTGGGATGTCCGAACCGATTCGGCTCCCATTGCGAATCGATTCGATGTACCTAGTTGTTCAGGTCAGGGAATTTTATATCTTTTCATTACAATCACGTGGGCACCGACCTCGTATTTTTTTGAATACGTTATGATTTTTCTACAAAAGGGTGTGCGAGACCATTTTCAAGTGAGAGATATAGACTTATTCCAAGATATTAAGACTATTTTTATGAATTTAAATGTGTAGTTAGTCGAGATGGGTTTGTGATATGGTGATGGATTAAAGTGCAAGTTAACTATATAATAAGATTAGTTGCGTGGGATTCTTGAATAAAGCTATATGAAATAAATATATTAAAAGGCAAGGATGCACCCAGATAATTGAGCAATTTTGGTAGGGGCACATATATGATAAGATCCTAAAAGATACGATGATAAATTTATGATTATGACGGGGTAAGTTTAAATAAAAGAATTACTTATTGGAGATAAGTCGAATGCTTGAGAATATAATTAATGGTTAGTTCCCTCAAATTATTACCGTATAAGGATACTAAGTAGAAATTTATCCTAAGCATAGTGGGCTAAGTCATGATGGTTAGCATTGGTTGCGATAGTAATCAGGGTGAAATTACTTGTTCAGATTAGTAAATCTCTTATATATGTTCATATGACCTTTATTCACTTTAGTTGACTCCTTATATATGTACATATAAACCTCATTGTAGAGGTAACAAGAATTGAATAATTATTAATAATTTATAAGGATTAAATTCTACTCCAAGAAGGCAAGATGCTGAAATTGTTAATTATTTTGGGAAGGGTAGTTTGGGAATAACTATACCTATATATATTTATGGAGAAATAGAGGAGGAAGTAAATTTGATTATTGAGCCTAAGAGGCAATATACGGGACTTAATATTTAATTGGGAGTAGTCGTAGGATAACGACTTAATATGGATTATGTAATAACTGACTAAAATGTTATGTTTAAGTTGGGAAGGCTATATTTACATGGATGGAGATACCTTGGGTAAAAGTAGTTATAGAGTAACTACTTATACATATTGGTTAATGATATGTATTATATTATTTTGTGTGGGCATACCTGGGTTCGTGGACCGTCCTATCGGTTGGGGTGCATGCGCTCAGGACCGGAGCACACGTCGGCACAGTTGGGCTAGGTGTAGTGTGAGGTCATACTATAGGTACTACGTAGCAGCGCCACTTACAAGAGGTATGTGTGGATGCTGGGATCCTTTGTCACCGCTGGGTATGGATCGTGAACTGGTGTACTGAATAGGTACCACCCCATTTGCTTGTGTTTTGTTGTTACCCGCTTTAGGATAAAGGACTCCTCCGGGTATTACAGATAGAACACCAACATGACACTGATGATGGATGTCTTCGTGTGTCACACATTTATATGCGGACATATGTATGTATCTATATACACATTATGGTGTGCCCTGTATGAGAATGCGTTCTCATAGTCTATAGATGTAGACAATAATTAATGATAACAAAGTCGGATTAAAATAGCGATGTGAATAATTGGTAGCGAAAATAAGTTCTAATGGTCTAATATGGTAGACAATTATTGATGAGAATAATAATTGGGCAGTCTAAGAATCTAGACGATAATTAAAGAAAATGAAACTTATAGTGTGATAGTATAGATGATAATTAGTATGAATTAAAAATCAAATAGTCTGACAAGGTAGACTAAAGTAAAGGAACATTATATTACATAAAAATAAGCACTAAAAATTTATAAGGAACTTAGTGGTGAAATTAATCCGGGGGCTGGGAAGTTAAGTATAAACACTCACTTTTAGTTGATGCATAGCTAGATAACTTTATCGTTACATGTCAGATTGAATATTGGAGTTCATAACTAGTGTTATTTTGAGAATGTGAGTATGATTGCTTCTAGATGAGAGGTGAGATACTTGGTGCATGTGAGCGTCGATGTTGAGACGTGAAGTATGAGTTAGTTATATTTTGCATATTTATTTGTGAAGAATCCTTGCAACTTTAGGGCTCTGACCTTAAAATTATATATGTTTTTCCCCTAGGTTTTTCTTATAAATAAGACGAGAGGACATTGATGGACCAGACTTGTAGATGCATTAGATGTAGCAAATTTTATTCCATTGATTCTAGTATATCTTGTACTTATTCAGTTTGTCATTACGTTTCATATCGAGATTTGTATGGGCATAAGCCCAAGGGCGTTTTAATATCGGTTTAAATTTATCTTTACTTTATGGGCATGGTATGATGATTTAGTTTGTATTCATGTATTAAATCAGTTTGATGTTTTAATTAAAAGTGAAATTTGGTGAACAACAAATAACAACTTATATTTTCTTCAGTGCTGAGAATGGTATAAATTGTTGATAAATCTCATATTCGGCGTATTGTGTCTGGCCAACCTTTACGTGAGAAAATGGGGGTTATTACATGTTCGCTTGTAAAACCAGTATTGCATTCATGCAATCGTATTAAGTGATATGTCATCAAAGGGTTACTTTTTTCTAAATATATTTTCAAATGAAAAAACACATAGAAATAACATGTCAATATATATACGAATAAACTCATAACACATCCACATAATTTTTCAGGATTTTTGTAGTCTTCTATATTATTTATCTTCTCTATATACTCCATGAACGACCACCTTAAAGTGATCCACTCATCGGGATTCACAAAGTTAAAAGATACATAAAGGTATATAATCTTGGAAGCATCCGCACATCTAAACTTTGTTCCACTTAATGTTGCTTGTGTTACTGAAATCTTTAGTTGGGAAGAGTTCACCACCCCAAGGGGTATCTGTAAACCGCCCACTGACGAATGATATATGAAGTTTTCTACCATACGATTGTATTTTAACTTCTTCATTCCCGAAAGGGATTCCAAATATGAGTAAAAATCTAGAGGTGTTAATTGTACGACTTTTACACAAATCTTAAAATACCCGTATGCCTTACTATACGCTCGGATTAACAGTTCCATATTATTCTCAAATTTGTTCGAGAACGAACACTCAAACCCATTGCTTATCATAATATTATATAACGTCCCAAAAGGACTTTTCTAAGTTTCTCCATTATTCCACTCGTAACTTGCATCTCTGCAACCAAATCTTGTTATGCTATTAAGTTTCATCGGTATTGCTTCACACGTTATTTCCCTTTTTTGTGACGAGAAAATGTTTTCATCCTCAACAAATGATTGTCGTTTTGACATCACTATCTGCAAACAAAGATAGCAATTAAAATGGACTTATCTTTTCGATAAATATGTAATACATATGTTAGTAACATTTGCAGATTTTTGGTGAAAAATTAGGATAAGTTTTATATTCATGTTATTTATATTTATTGTGCTTGCAATAACATAAAATATCACAATGTATATGCATCTAAATGAAATTGTTTTATTACCTACATGATTAACAAAACATGTGTAAACAAAAACTCACTATATGTGGAGTGATAACGAACATCGTAGTAGGTAGTTAGACGCGTCATATCAACGACATATTTTATCGACAGTTTACATGTATTGTGTGAAACAATCTACACAGGTTTACTAAAAAATGAACATATGTTTGTATATTCACACAATAATTATTGAGTGTATTTGATAGAATATAACATATTAGAACTCATATGCATACCACAAACTCTTTTTACTAACTCTATGTACAATAAAACATGTGTAAACACAAGGTGACTATATGTGGACAGGTAATGAACATCGTAGTAAGTTGTTGAATGCATCATATCAAAGACATTTATCATTGACATTAAATATGTATTTATATGAAATATGTGTTTGTTTATTCACAATGTAAATTTATACTATGTATTTGGTTGGAACATTACCTGATGAAATAATATGTCAACTGCATAAAAAACATCGTCCAATTAAATGCGCATATTTGCTATCTATAAACACTCTCAAAATCTAATGAATCGCTTACACAAAAACTATAAACATAAAAAATGTTCAACAAATATGTCAAAATATTTGAATAGTTTACAACATGCAATAAAGTATATATTTATTTTTCTATTTTACTATCATTGTAAATAAAATTTTTAATCCACACATTACAATGAATTTCTTATATAAAAATACACCACCAAATGGGTCCTTTCATTTTTGATTCAATGGGTCAGTTTTCCTCTCCAAGAAGAGGTTACAAACTATTGAGTTGAGACTCGTGGGATTTGTTTTGTAAAGAAGTGCTACAAAAGTGGATATATTCATGGTTTTGGGTTTCGTGCATTGAGTAAAGGTCTTTCAATTTTTTTGGGTAGATGCAACACAGAGTTATTTTTAAAAACTAAAGCTAAAACAATATTAATGATAAAACTAAGCGTGGTACCTATGTACGACAATAAAATAAAGGGTTATTTTGAATTTTGCTCCTGCTTTTTTTATCGGTGTTGTAATACACCCACATTTTTTTTTAAATTTGCCATACATCCTCATTCTGCTAACTATCCATGAAAATCGTTATATTATGTGTTGCCCGTCCCCATTTTTATTAATAATTTTGTGGGAGACCCCCATTAAAAAAAATCATTAAAATCCCAAACTCTTAACACTCCAATTTTTTATTTGAGTAAAGTACCGTATTGGTCCCGCACCCTTGGTCATGTCTCAATTTCGTCTCTTACTTTTTATTTGTCTCAATTTCGTCCCCCACCTTTCAATTTGTTTCAATTTAATCCTTATCTTAACTTTCAATTAAATCAAACCTAACTCGGATCAACATTGTCTAATTCACCTTCCCGTTCACCCAAATTCGCGTTTACTAAATCAATATAAATATTTATCTAGCATAGACATTAATATATATATATATATATATATATATATATATATATATATATATATATATGTGTGTGTGTGTGTGTGAGTGTATAAATATTTGTTTATATGATTACGGATTAATATAAAAGGGTTATTTGCATATATATTAATATCGAGAAAATAAAAAAGGGTTATTCGCGTCTAGCTAGTACATTTATTTTTAAATTATTTGCGTCTAGCTATTAATTTATACCACTTTGAAAACTTGAAAAATCATAAAATTCCGGAAAATAAAAAATAATATTTTGCAAATAAAAGGGGTCGTTTTGAATATTAATTTCTTTTTAAGTTATAAAAAGTCATTTTATAGAAATAGTTATACAAAATTATTTTATAAAAAGTGACAAAAAAACTATCTTGTTAAAAGGTTATAAAAAAACTGGTTTCGTTATATATAAGAAAAATAAAAAAAAACATTTGTATAAAAAGTTCATAACATTTGGACGTTATTTTATAAAAAGTACAAAAACTACTTTGCAAATAGAAATAGTTCAGTTATTAAAAAGACTATACTTTATTTATTAGAAAAATAAAAATTGGACGTTATTTTTATTTAAAAAAACTGGACGTTTTATTTATTATTATTTTAAAATTTGGGTCCAATTTTATAACTACTATTTAAAAAAAAAATCTGCTAATATTACTGTTATTTAAAAAAAAATCAACTTTTAATTAATGAAGTATTTTTTAAATAACAACTTTTAAATAACAAAATAAAAATACATATTTGAACAATATTCTTTCCAGCTATTTATTTACCAAAAAATTACGTTCATAGTTAAAAAATAATTCAAAAAAATTAATAAATTTTGTGAAAAATGAAAAAAATGGATAAATATTAATTGGTATATATTAAAAAGTCGGAAGAGTATATATTCAAATAAGTAAAATATGTCAAAATACAATTGGAATATTTTTAGAAAAATCCTAATCCGGCGTATTTTGAATAAAAATAATATAATTTTGAAAACAAGTCGAAAGATATAGAAAAAGTTTAGATAATTCCAATTCCAAAAATATTTGGAAATTTTTAAAGTTAAAAATAATAATAAATTATGTTAAAAAAGAAAAAAAATATTAATTGGCATTTGTTAAAAAATCGGAATAATATAAATTCAAATAAAAAACACGTCAAAATACAATGGGGTGGGAATAATTTTAGAAAAATCCTAATTGGGCATATTTTAAAAGGATCGCAAAGGTACTGTTTTTTGAAAAAGTCGAAAAATATTTAAAAAGTTTAAAATTGATCCAATTTTAAAAATATTGGATTTTTTTAAACTTAAAAAATACTATTATATTATATTATGAAATTTAAAAAAAAAATATTGATTGCCATATATTTCAATAATCAATATAGTATAACTTTTTAAATTGGAAAATTCCAACTATTTTTAATATTGGAATTAATTTCAAAATTTTCTATATTTTATGATTTTTTTTCCAAAACTATACTATTTTGATCTTTTTAAAATATGCCCAATTAGGATTTTCTAAAAGTATTTCGATTGTATTTTAACCTATTTTACTTATTTGAATTTGTACTATTCTGACTTTTTAATAGATGCTGATTAGAAAATTTCCCTTTTTAGTTTATTCCAAAATTTCTTATTTTTTGACTTTTTTTATTTGTTTTGAATTGTTTAAGTATATCCCGATGAATTTCTTTATATAAAAGTAAAATAATTGGAGTGTTAACAATTTGTTTTTTTTAATTAAAATGGGGGCTTTCGCAAAATTGGTCATAAAAGTGGGGAAAAATACAAAATGTAAATAGTATTAATAGTTTAGATGGATAATTAATATAATGAAAGTGTATTATAAATTTAAAAAAAAATGAAAATATATTATAAAATTGATAAGAAAACTCAAAATAACCTTAAAATAAAGGATCAAATACCAAAAAGTCTCTCAAACATTTTTTAATACACATTTAGTCTAAGCATTTTATTTTGTACCAAAAAGTCCCCTATTCTCTTATCTTTAAAGGTTCGCCCCAGCGGCATGGTAAAGCCTTTTTGGCATGGTGAAGGACTTTTTAGTGAAAAATAAAAAGGTTTGGACTAAACGTGTATGAAAAAAAGTTGGAGAGACTATTTGGTATATTCCCTAAAATAAAAGTCATATAGGACAGCATGCGAAGCCCCTTATAATAAATAAAGGATCAAATACCAAAAAGTCCCAAACATTTTTTAATACACATTTAGTCCAAGCGTTTTATTTTGTACCAAAAAGTCCCTTATTCTCTTATCTTTAAAGATCCGCGCCAACGGCATGGTAAAGCCTTTTTGACATGGTAAATGATTTTTTGGTTCAAAATAAAAAGACTTAGACTATACATATATTAAAAGAAGTTCTAGGGACTATTTGGTATATGCCTTTATAATAAAAGGGGGTTATAGAAAACTAAAATAATCGTTGATTAGGTTAGTTTTAATTGTACCCCTTAGGGTGTTCTTAAAATTTCAAAATGCACCCTCTCCCTCCCCTCTTACCCACTCTCGTATATTTCGACTGCCCTCCGTCCCTCATTCTCGCAACGACGCCACCACAACTGTTTGAATCAAAGCTTACAAAAAGGTGCATATACATATACATATACGGTACTATTCTTGTCTGGACTTTCATTTTAACAGTATAGACTAGACATGTACGAGCCCACAAATTATTGAGGGACAAGTGACATATACCACTCCGCACCGTTAAAATGCAGGAAAGTTTCCACAGGAGCTTTATATATATACACTCCTGCTCTTGTGCGGACTCGTCGGCATTTTAAGAGTGCCTCCGCACATGTGTCACCTGGTGGTAAGCCCAGAAAAGAGAGAGTGCGCCTATAATTTAGGCGATAATTTCTAGGCTCGACGTTAGGTGACACATGTCCGGTCCGCACTGTTAAAATGCAGACTAGTCCGCGTCGCATTTTAAGAGTGCGGACCGGACATGTGTCACCTAACGGTGAGCCTAGAAATTATTGTCTAATTTATATGCGCACTCTCTCTCTTTTCTGGGCTCACCGCCATGTGACACATGTGCGGTCCGCACTCTTAAAATGCGAACTGGTCCGCACAAGAGCAGGAGTGTATGTATATATATATATATATATATATATAAACATTCTCTTAAAAGGACTTCCTTAAAGAACGGATTAACGGACTTTTATCCTTACCCGACTGTGGTCCCCTCGTGGTCCCAAGGACTTTTTATTATTTTCCTTAGATAGTCCCCCTCTTGTCTAATACTAAAATCCCATTTTAAGACTATATATTTAAAAGATTTGTAGTTTAGACCCAAATTGGTATCAAGACCTTAAGAACTTTAGAAACTCACCAAATTCCGACCAAACCCCTAATTCTGGTATCAGAGCCATAAGACGCTCCTTTTAGACCTATAGTAAAAAGACTTTGATGCCCTTGAAATTTATCCCTCGCATTTACCAAGATATTTTTGGAACCAACCCAAATTACCATCCCATATCCATAACTGATTTAGACCCAGTAGGTTGTTTAACCTCTTACATAGACGGTTGTTCACACACTTAACACATCCCATCCAAACACGCAGACAGTAGACAAGTTACTGCTAGTACTATTAATAGTATAATAGATCAAAATAAGTGTATGCTCCTTATATTAAGACAATTAATAAAAGACACTCAAACCCTAGAAACAGATATAAAAAAAATCTCTAAAAGACTACTAGAAATAGATAACCAAATCCCAATAGACCTTGTCCATGTTTTACAAGAAATAAATATTAAGACTAATCATATGTGACACCCCGCCTAATTAAATACTGTGTGATCACTCCTTTATTAAATTAAATCAAGGTTAACAGTTGGTTCATTCTCAGCATCACTGTCGATAAAAATAAATTTTCCAATTTAACACCCTAAATAATTAAGCTAAGTGTCAAAAACATTTTCCATACAAACTTTCCAAATATTAGTTAAAGAAAAGATTTATTTATTTAAAACAACATTTCTACAATTAAGAATCACACCACGATGAACTAAATAATAACATACATTCGTCAATCGAATGTTAACATAATAAAAACTAAAATCACAAGTCCATACTGAATAAATCCCAAAGAACAATACTGGAAATAACTGGAATATAAATGTCCCAACAATAAATAAAAATGGAAAGGGCGACACGTGCCCAATAAATGAGAATGCTAGAATGGAGTCAATAAAGGAAGCCGTCTACGCAAGTGACCTGCAACTCCCACCTAAGCTGCAGCACGTTCCTCTCAAAGGATCCTAAGCAAGACGCCCCTGTGGATGGACACCTGAAATATATACATATATATACAAGAGAGAGAGAGAGAGAAAAAGAAACGGGTCAGAGCCCGAAAGTGTGTTTGATTTAAAATACGTTTAGCAAGTATTTAAATTGATACAGGCCAATGCAATAACATATTAATGCGTCGCTCTCTTGAGAAATACTCACCTTTCTTCTAATGTGCACACCTATCGCACTAACCTTCCCATTGGTTTGTTCTTAACAATATAACGCACTTGACTTTCTAAAAGATTTACTTAACTTAGGTTACTCGTAAGGTTTATAATACAACGATTCAATTCTAAAAAGAATGTTCCAATTAGTAACCAAAGTTCTCCATTTGAACTTTATAAAATCCATAAATTTCCCAGTGACATATTATTTACTCAAAATAAGTATTCATAATTTAGTCCAGGATTATTCCTCACTTACTACGTTACAACAATAGTTTAAATTTCTCAATCCAGGTATATATATAAATTACTCGTATAGTTTATATATATATATATACTGACAACACCAACATATAAATTATGGTGTAGGTATATTCTTCTTTCTCAAAACAAGTATTTATAATTTTCAGTCAACAACCATGTCCTACATATCAAATCACGGTAGGTAGTTCCAAATTTCAGAATTACATATATATATTAACTACTCGTATAATATATATTATAACAGCACCCCCAACTAGATTATGGTGCGGGCATACTCTACTATCCAAAGCCCCATATCACTCATATTAAGGGGAATACATTCGGAATCACTCTCGAAATGTATTAACATACATACACAAACAATATTGAGGCGAAGAATAGATTCCAAGTCTCTAAGAGGACGGCAGATACCTACGTCTCTTAGGACCATCTGAACTATCACGTCGATAGCCTGTACCAAGGACATCTATCTTCTAGGGTACAAGTCAATATCCCCCATAAAGGTCCCATCGAGATAAGACTTGTCCCAGCGCGGAAACCTCAGGGATAGCAAGTAGCGTGGGTACGATTTTCACATGCATATATTATATGTACAGACAATCATATAAATATACCACTATTATCATATTAATATAGGTTCTTCTCATCACCCGTAATTATACCGTTTATTCTTAATTTCACATTTAAAGAATTACGCATACGGTTTCATTCCTACCCTTAACTCGAAGGGTTTCTCCCTTATTGCCTAACACTCATGGATTATATCCTCACCAATCTGAAATTCAGTACGTGACTTTATTTGATTCCAACGTGACTTTCTTACGCACCTCACCCTTTAAATTCATAAATCTACCAACCTAAAGTAAATAACTCATAAATACCATTCTCGTTGAAGATTAAGGGTTCTAACATTTATCCATATTCCCTACTGGTCCTTAATGTCTCCCAAATTATTTTATTTAGAATGCCCAAAGATAATTTCACGATAACTTACGTTAACTAATTTAAACAAGGGAAATGGGAGTTTGCCAGGAAGGGTCGATCGATCGAAGCTTGGGGCTCGATCGATCGAACCTTCGATCGATCGATGCTCTAGGCTCGATCGATCGATCAAGCAGGTCTGGGCAAAAATTCTGCAGAAACTGCAGTGACGGAATTCATCAAAACTCATCATCAATAACCATATTTTCCAACACTAATTGACCCAAGAGTCTGCTACAAACATACTAACATAATTCCAGACGTTTTTAACGTTTAGCATGCGTGTATACATCATTAATCATGGTTAAACAACCCAAAATCTCATCTAACATCAAGAACCCTAAAGTTTTCATAACTATAATTCCATTCAGTTTTTTTCCAGAATTTCTTCCTAATATAACATCAAAATTCGTGGGTAATACATCTATATCATCAAGAATTTCCAGCATAAGGTTTTAATCTTCTCTACATGCAATTTTCTATCAAAATTTGGGGTTTTCTTACATGGATTACATTCCTAATTAATCCTAAACTAATATGAACATTGCACTAACGAAATACGCAAGTTAAACACTTGCCTGGGATTTTCAGAAGTCTGATCTCCTGTTGATTTTGGTGTGGTTGTGTTCTCCTCCTCGCGATCTATGCGGTGGTGGTGACGGTGGTGCAAACGGAGGTGTTTTGGCCTTGAATCACCTTGAATCCTCTCTTCTCCAATGGCCGTCTTAGGGTTCTGAATGTTCTAACCCTAAATGGCTAGCCTAACCAGCTGATAAAGGCTGCTAAAATTCGTGGGTTTAATTACCCTATTTTGGAAAAAGACCAAAATGCCCTCCCGGGTCACTAATTAGGCCTAAAACGCCCCGGGGCCCAAACTAACCCCCCGGGTATACTTTTCTGACTATCTCGACCCTTCCGGACGCGTTGGCGCACTCAAAACGACCATATGGACAACTTATAAAATATTCACTTTTTATTTAACACAATTAGTCCCGACGTGACACGGGCACGTCCCGACTTAAATTTCCGAAATAGTCATTTAATTCACTTATGACATTCAATATAACCAATATAATATATTACTATGCTCATTAGTAATATTCAACAAGTTTCCCATAATTACTAACTCTAGTCACGTTAATAATTATAACATAATTAATTTCCGGATTTTTATTAAATAACAGTCACATTAAATTTAATAAATCCCCAAATTAAATATAGCATAAAAATACGGGGTATTACATACTTCCCCCCTAATAACGGAATTTCGTCCCAAAATTCGGAGAATAAGGCATACCTGGTAAAAACAACTCTGGGTATCTTTCGCGCATATCTGCCTCACGCTCCCAAGTGGATTCCTCCACATTATGATGCTCCCACTGGAATCGCACAAGTGGAACTACTTTCGACCTCAATCTCCTCTCACTATAGTCTAGAATAGCCACTGGTCTCTCCTCGTAAGAGCTATCAGACTGTAAATCAATCTCATCTATCGTAATGTTAGTATGGGCCATATCATCCCGAAGATATCGTCTCAACGACGAGATGTGGAATACATCGTGGAGGCGATGTAAATGTTCTGGCAATCCCAACCTATATGCTACCGGCCCAATCCTCTCGATGATGGGAAATGGTCCTACGTACCTCGGAGCCAATTTCCCCTTCTTCCCGAACCTCATCACCCCCTTCATAGGAGATACACGCAACAACACTTGATCTCCCACATTAAACTCCCGGAAGAACCGTTTCGCATCAGCGTAGCTCTTCTGTCTGTCTTGGGCTACCCGAATACGACTCCTGATTATCTCAATCCTCACGGAGGTCTCCTGAATCACTTCTGGTCCTAGCAACTTGTTGTCCCCCACCTCGAGCCAACAAGTTGGAGAACGACAAGGCCTGCCATACAGAGCCTCAAATGGAGCCATGCCAATCGTAAACTGATAGGAGTTATTATAAGAAAACTCTACCAGTGGAAGGTGTGGCTCCCAACCTCCTCCGAAATCAAGAACACACATGCGTAGCATATCTTCCAACATCAGATTAGTACGCTCTGTCTGTCCATCTGTCTGTGGGTGGTAAGCTGAACTCAGTCTCAACTCTGTACCCATAGCTTCCTGAAAGCTTTCCCAGAAACGTGACACAAAAATATTGTCTCTATCTGACACAATATTCAGGGGCACCCCATGTAATCTGACGATCTCAGCGATGAACAACTGGGCATACTGACCCGTGGTATAATCTGTCCTCACTGGCAGAAAATGAGCCACCTTGGTCAAACGGTCTACAATCACCCAGATAGAATCATGGCCCCGCTGTGATGTAGGCAACCCTGTAATGAAATCCATGAAAATACTCTCCCACTTCCACGCGGGTACTTCCAATGGCTGAAGCAATCCTGACGGTTTCTGGTGGTTCACCTTCACCAGCTGGCAGGTAGAACGCTTGGACACAAACTCAGCAATGTCCTTCTTCATCCCACTCCACCAGTACTGTCTTCTCATGTCCTGGTACATCTTATCACCTCTCGGATGTACTGCAAATCGGGACCCGTGAGAATGAGTCATCACTTCATGACGTAACTCCGCTCCTTCTGGAACCACTAATCTCCCATTAAACCGCAAACCTCCATCAGAACTAACAGAATAGGACTCAGCACCCTCGGCTAGAAGTCGCACAGTCTGCTCCTGGCGAAACGGGCCTGTGGTCTGTGCCGGTATCACCCTCGTAACAATCTCGGGTGTGACTGTCATCACGGATATGAAAGAACGTGCTACTGCGTCCTGGTGACCCAACTCCTTCCACTTTGCTTTCCAGATGTCCACTACATCGTCTACCGGTCTACGGCTCAACGCATCAGCAACTACGTTGGCCTTCCCCGGATGATACTGTATTTCGAACTGGTAATCTTTCACAAACTCTAATTACCTGCGCTGACGCATACTCAGCTCTCGCTGAGTGAACAGGTACTGCAGTAACTTATGGTCTGTGAACAAACGGAATTTCTCGCCCAAAAAGTAATGCCTCCAAATTCTCAATACAAAGACGACCGCTGCTAACTCCAGGTCGTGGGTGGGGTAATTTTTCTCATGCGGCTTAAGCTTGCGGGAAGCAAAAGCTATAGCCTTCTCCTCCTGCTGGAGTACGCCTCCAAGTCCCCGTAAAGATGCATCGGTATAAACCAGGTACTCCACACCCGGTCTCGGTAAAGCAAGGACTGGTGCTGAAGTAAGCTTGTCCTTCAGCTCGTCGAAAGCCAACTGACAAGCGTCATCCCAAACATATGGTACTTCCTTGCGAGTCAGATCCGTCAATGGACCCGCTATTTTGGAGAATCCCCGAATGAATCTCCTGTAGTATCCGGCTAACCCCAAGAAACTACGCACTTCCGTCGGTGTCGTGGGCTGTCCCCACTCCCTCACCGCTGACACTTTACTCGGGTCAACTGCTATCCCCTGATCAGAAACAACATGGCCCAAGAATTGTACCTCTCGCAACCAGAATCCACACTTCTCGTACTTAGCATACAATTGATGCTCTCGTAGAGTCTGAAGAACCTGCCTCAAGTGCTCGGCATGCTCCCCCTCGGAGTGTGAATATATCAAGATATCATCTATTAAGACGATGACGAACTGATCCAAGAACTCTCTGAATACTCGGTTCATCAAGTCCATGAAAATGGCTGGGGCATTTGTGAGTCCGAACGGCATCACCCTGAACTCATAGGACCCATATCTCGACAAGAAAGCAGTCTTTGAAACATCCTGCTCTCTAATCCGTAACTGATGGTACCCCGACCTCAGATCTTTCTTTGAAAAGAAAGTTGCTCCCCTAAACTGGTCGAATAGATCATCGATTCGAGGCAACGGATACTTATTCCGTATCGTGACCTTGTTCAACTCCCGGTAGTCCACACACAATCTCAGTGAACCATCTCTTCTTTACAAATAAGACTGGAGCGCCCCAAGGTGAGGTACTCCTACGAATGAAGCCCTGACCTAATAGCTGCTCTATCTGATCTCGTAGCTCTCGCATCTCTGCCGGAGCCATACGGTACGGTGCGCGTGCTATAGGTCTCGTATCTGGCAATAAATCTATAACGAAGTCTATCTCATGACTGGGCGGTAAGCCTGGTATCTCCTGAAACACATCGGAATACTCCCTAACAACTGGGATCGAATCCAAAGGAATCACAACATCCTTAGAGGTATCCTCCTCAATGTAATATAAATGAGCGGTCGAACCTCCCTCTGGGCGAGGCATCGCCACTACAAACATCTCCTGCCCCGGAATGGCAAAAACAATGCTCCCCCCGAAGCAATCAATCATGGCTCTATAAGATGCGAGCCAATCCATCCCAATAATCACATCATGCTCGTGCATGTCTAAGACTAGCATGTCTGCAGGTAATACCAAGCTACCAATCTCTACCCCCTCTCCCCGGCATATCTAAAAATATAAGTGACTCACTCCCCAGTGGTGAGTCGACATACGCCACGGTGCTCTCTGCTGTGGCTAACAATCCTAAGGACTTCGCAAAATATATAGCTATATAAAAAAATGCGTTGCCCCAGTAAAAATAGAATGACCCAAAGTTCCATGGATAGAAAACATACCCCAAATCGCGGGTGGTTCCTGTGGGGCTGCTGCCTGGTGGACATTAAAGGTATGTCCGTACTGTAACTGCCCATGTTGCACTGGTGTTACTGTAAAGGTAGGTAGGTCTGGTACCTGAACTGGTGCTGGGAGAGCGACTGGAAAAAGTGGCCCTTGCGGCTTCTTACGGGCACATTGTTGTCGTGAGGCCCTAACACCCTCTGGGCAATCTTGGCGTTTATGGCCATGCGTGCCACACATAAAACATTTGCCTCTGAAGTTACTCCCCCTCTGACCCTGCTGTTGTTGGGGTCGGCCTTGCTGACTTGGGGCTTTATTCCCCTTTCGAAACTGCTTCATTTTACCATGTTGTTGACTAGAATTTACCCTGTCTTGGGTAGTTCGCTGTCGAAATTTCGGAGTCTTCGCACATTTGTCAGCTTTGGTCACACGCATTTGGCTAACCTCTCTAGGTATTTTGCCTTCTCTAAGTTGTATGCTGCGTTCTTGGTATTGTAAAACTGCAGTGGTGACTGCTTGTGCTACGATGCCTGCTAACTCGGCGGTTGATATTCTCTCTGGGAACACCTGAGGTGTGAGTCGATTTTGCTCGTCGACTCCCTCAACCGTTTTAGCTAGTTCTTCTCGACGGTCCATCTGAAAATTTAAATGAATTTGGATGAGTTCATCATTCAAATAAACAAATCGCAGAAGCACGAATTCCCAATGCATAGAGATGAACACTACATTCCTAATATTAGGGCTCTATATCAAAGAAAACAGCGCTGAAAGCATAATAAGCCGTACAGATCCTAAAGGACACTAGAACCTGATGCTCTGATACCACCTGTGACACCCCGCCTAATTAAATACCGGGCGATCACTCCTTTATTAAATTAAATCAAGGTTAACAGTTGGTTCATTCTCAGCATCACTGTCGATAAAAATAAATTTTCCAATTTAACACCCTAAATAATTAAGCTAAGTGTCAAAAACATTTTCCATACAAACTTTCCAAATATTAGTTAAAGAAAAGATTTATTTATTTAAAACAACATTTCTACAATTAAGAATCACACCACGATGAACTAAATAATAACATACATTCGTCAATCGAATGTTAACATAATAAAAACTAAAATCACAAGTCCAACTGAATAAATTCCAAAGAACAATACTGGAAATAACTGGAATATAAATGTCCCAACAATAAATAAAAATGGAAAGGGCGACACGTGCCCAATAAATGAGAATGCTAGAATGGAGTCAATAAAGGAAGCCATCTACGCAAGTGACCTGCAACTCCCACCTAAGCTGCAGCACGTTCCTCTCAAAGGATCCTAAGCAAGACGCCCCTGTGGATGGACACCTGAAATATATACATATATATACAAGAGAGAGAGAGAGAGAAAAAGAAACGGGTCAGAGCCCGAAAGTGTGTTTGATTTAAAATACGTTTAGTAAGTATTTAAATTGATACAGGCCAATGCAATAACATATTAATGCGTCGCTCTCTTGAGAAATACTCACCTCTCTTCTAATGTGCACACCTATCGCACTAACCTTCCCATTGGTTTGTTCTTAACAATATAACGCACTTGACTTTCTAAAAGATTTACTTAACTTAGGTTACTCGTAAGGTTTATAATACAACGATTCAATTCTAAAAAGAATGTTCCAATTAGTAACCAAAGTTCTCCATTTGAACTTTATAAAATCCATAAATTTCCCAGTGACATATTATTTACTCAAAATAAGTATTCATAATTTAGTCCAGGATTATTCCTCACTTACTACGTTACAACAATAGTTTAAATTTCTCAATCCAGGTATATATATAAATTACTCGTATAGTTTATATATATATATATATATATACTGACAACACCAACATATAACTTATGGTGTAGGTATGTTCTTCTTTCTCAAAGCAAGTATTTATAATTTTCAGTCAACAACCATGTCCTACATATCAAATCACGGTAGGTAGTTCCAAATTTCAGAATTACATATATATATTAACTACTCGTATAATATATATTATAACAGCACCCCCAACTAGATTATGGTGCGGGCATACTCTACTATCCAAAGCCCCATATCACTCATATTAAGGGGAATACATTCGGAATCACTCTCGAAATGTATTAACATACATACACAAACAATATTGAGGCGAAGAATAGATTCCAAGTCTCTAAGAGGACGGCACATACCTACGTCTCTTAGGACCATCTGAACTATCACGTCGATAGCCTGTACCAAGGACATCTATCTTCTAGGGTACAAGTCAATATCCCCCATAAAGGTCCCATCGAGATAAGACTTGTCCCAGCGCGGAAACCTCAGGGATAGCAAGTAGCGTGGGTACGATTTTCACATGCATATATTATATGTACACACAATCATATAAATATACCACTATTATCATATTAATATAGGTTCTTCTCATCACCCGTAATTATACCGTTTATTCTTAATTTCACATTTAAAGAATTACGCATACGGTTTCATTCCTACCCTTAACTCGAAGGGTTTCTCCCTTATTGCCTAACACTCATGGATTATATCCTCACCAATCTGAAATTCAGTACGTAACTTTATTTGATTCCAACGTGACTTTCTTACGCACCTCACCCTTTAAATTCATAAATCTACCAACCTAAAGTAAATAACTCATAAATACCATTCTCGTTGAAGATTAAGGGTTCTAACATTTATCCATATTCCCTACTGGTCCTTAATGTCTCCCAAATTATTTTATTTAGAATGCCCAAAGATAATTTCACGATAACTTACGTTAACTAATTTAAACAAGGGAAATGGGAGTTTGCTAGGAGGGGTCAATCGATCGAAGCTTGGGGCTCGATCGATCGAACCTTCGATCGATCGATGCTCTAGGCTCGATTGATCGATCAAGCAGGTCTGGGCAAAAATTCTGCAGAAACTGCAGTGACGGAATTCATCAAAACTCATCATCAATAACCATATTTTCCAACACTAATTGACCCAAGAGTCTGCTACAAACATACTAACATAATTCCAGACGTTTTTAACGTTTAGCATGCGTGTATACATCATTAATCATGGTTAAACAACCCAAAATCTCATCTAACATCAAGAACCCTAAAGTTTTCATAACTATAATTCCATTCAGTTTTTCTCCAGAATTTCTTCCTAATATAACATCAAAATTCGTGGGTAATACATCTATATCATCAAGAATTTCCAGCATAAGGTTTTAATCTTCTCTACATGCAATTTTCTATCAAAATTTGGGGTTTTCTTACATGGATTACATTCCTAATTAATCCTAAACTAATATGAACATTGCACTAACGAAATACGCAAGTTAAACACTTGCCTGGGATTTTCAGAAGTCTGATCTCCTGTTGATTTTGGTGTGGTTGTGTTCTCCTCCTCGCGATCTATGCGGTGGTGGTGACGGTGGTGCAAACGGAGGTGTTTTGGCCTTGAATCACCTTGAATCCTCTCTTCTCCAATGGCCGTCTTAGGGTTCTGAATGTTCTAACCCTAAATGGCTATCCTAACCAGCTGATAAAGGCTGCTAAAATTCGTGGGTTTAATTACCCTATTTTGGAAAAAGACCAAAATGCCCTCCCGGGTCACTAATTAGGCCTAAAACGCCCCGGGGCCCAAACTAACCCCACGGGTATACTTTTCTGACTATCTCGACCCTTCCGGACGCGTTGGCGCACTCAAAACGACCATATGGACAACTTATAAAATATTCACTTTTTATTTAACACAATTAGTCCCGACGTGACACGGGCACGTCCCGACTTAAATTTCCGAAATAGTCATTTAATTCACTTATGACATTCAATATAACCAATATAATATATTACTATGCTCATTAGTAATATTCAACAAGTTTCCCATAATTACTAACTCTAGTCACGTTAATAATTATAACATAATTAATTTCCGGATTTTTATTAAATAACAGTCACATTAAATTTAATAAATCCCCAAATTAAATATAGCATAAAAATACGGGGTATTACATCATATAGTTAGATCAGACTGGAATGAGTTACCAAGAGACCTCTCCATTCAGACTTTAGAAAAGATAAATGATGATACATTTTATTATAAGATAAATGAAAATGAGATTGCAAATGCGGCTAAAGCAACTAGACTTATATTAGAAAGATTAAATTTAATTTCTACATCCATAGCAGCTACCCAAGACTATAACAGTAGCTTTGTTAAAGACTTGCATTTAGACTTAAAAGCTAAGACGAAAGGATTAACCACCTTCTACACAGGCTTTGTTAAATTCCAACAAAATTTAGCAAATTATCTCAATAATATGGAAAGCCATAACCTATCCAAGATGGATAATATTATTAATGAACTTAGACTAAACATGGCCCAAGTAAAAGAAAAATATGAAGAAGTTATAAATGGAATTAAGGCCGTATATAATAAATCTTCCTAAGCAGAAATAGACTCTCCTTTTATTCTAACTCGATTAGATAAAACAGAAAGGACTGTAGAATCTATAGAAGCTAGATCTGTGCAACAACAAGAAAAAGATAATGAAGTAAAAGACTATATTACAAATGTTGCAAAATCCCTGGTTAATTCTCTAGCTAGACATGGTGAAGAAATTTCTGAGAAGACAAGAAAAGAGAATAAGAATTTTAAAGAAGAAATCCTTGGTCAGATAAAAAGACAAAAAGATTATTCATACTTCTTAGAAAGAATTGAAAAACGACTTGAACAGAAACAGGCTGCCACCTGTAAATTTAGAGAACCCCCTCCTATAGAAATTAGAGAAATGAATACCATAGGTAGACGAGTCATAAATGACGGATTAGATAAAACTAGTTAGATAGTTAGCTCTATCCCAAATATTGGACAGAGTAATCATATGCTCCAAAGACTTAAAGATTCATCCTCCAATGTTAGGACATGGTGGAAAGAAAGAAATTTCACCAATCCTCTCCAATGGAAATAATGGGGTGAAGTTGACTGGAAGATTGTTGAAGATTCCATTCATAATGGAAAACTTCCAGCCGTTAGATACATAGACTTATTTAAAGAAGGTGCCACTCCTAGGACTCCTAATTATAACATGACTTACCATTGTAGGAATCATGTGTTAGATAAATCTTATTCTAAGCTCCAAGTATTTGACTCATAATGTCTTAGATCTAGAGGAATTGTTAGGAAGTTCCAATTCTTAACCTTTGGACTCTTTCAAGCAAGAATCCAAGGATTACATAGACCTCATAATAATATTAACATATTATGTTGTTTAGTAGACAAAAGATGGAAAGATTTTGAGAAAAGCCTTATTGGGATAGCCTAATTAGAAATGTCAGACAATATGGGATACTTCAATGTCATTCCGGCATTTACAGTAACCGTAGACACAGCCAAACATTTTAAGTTAATATTAGATGCTAGTGGTTATGAAGACTATATTATCCCAGATGCTAATATAAATATAGAATTCCAAAGCTATGTGAAGTTCTCCCAATTTCCTTATGAAGGAATGCAATCGAGAATTCCTAGCGGTAGACTTAATGAAGAAATCTTAGTTAGAACCAATGTTTCAGACTATAATCATACTTACAGTATTAGGAATACTGGACCTATGAAAGAAAAAACTAAGACCCTCTGGCAATTGCCAGAATTTCAAAAAGCTAAGACTATAAAAAATAAACCTTTCTTTATTAATCAAGACGACGTCACTAGAAATATTACCATCCAGTTTGGTCCTCCTAAGATTGTCAATAAGAATATCCAGACCGAACAAATTAGATTTAGGAATATGGGAGAAGTCATAATCAATGATCCTTCAGAAGGAGAATGTAGTATTAAGACTAGTGCTAGTTTATTAAGACAAGCTTCGATAATTAGACCTAGAAGATCATTTGAAAAAAAAGACTTAATTAAAGAAAAAGCTGGGATCCAAAACTTTGGTTAAGAACCCTCAGAATTGGATATGAAGACATTTAAAGATCACCTTAAGAAAAGTCATTCGGTTAGATTTCAAGAAAGAGAAAGATTTAAAATGATAGCTCAAGAGCGCATATTAAAATTAAAAGAATCTAAGAATACAAAAGAATTTCTTAGAAACCTAAGACTAATAGAAGAAGGAGAACAAAGATTAATGCCAGCTACACAAGTAGAGCATAATAAATAAGATATAGGAAGTAGTAGTAGACTAGAAGATGCTCCTAGACTTTTTAGTAAACGAATAGGAATAAATATTCCTATATACTCAAGCACCGTAGTTAAGACTAAACCTGATTATATAAAAGCCTTTCCAACTAGTGACAAGAGTTTCACTCTTGTTAAGATTATGGCAAGCCAAGACATAAATCCAGTAGGTATATACCTTAACCTAGATAATGTTCAAGATAGGAAGAAGGCCTTAGATGGATGGCATAATCATATGAAAATGTATTTTGCATCTAATGAATAATGGGATGCAAGTTCATGTAAGCAGTATGCTGAGCAATCCATTAAAGGTATTGCAAAAGATTAATTAGATAGTTTAAGAAAGACTACAGATGAAGACTCCTTGGCAAAGGTTGAGAAGATGAAAGAAAACTTAGAAGAAAGATCAATTGAAGAATATATTCAATTGTTCACATCAAAATTCATTAGAGTTGGACATTTAGCTCAAATCAATGAACAAGACCTAGCAAAAACTAAGTTAGCCCTCCTTAGCATTCGTAAATTAGATAAGATAAATGAATATAGCAATAATTATGAGCAGCTATATTACCAAATTAAAGAATTTGGAGAGACCTTAAAAGATGAATACTTTAGAAAGATACCAGCCATAGGACAAATCCTAATTAATGAATATAGGAATTGGCTAGGAGTAGCTGGAGTTAAGAATAACTCCCTTGGTGAAAGAATCAATTTCGCCAAAGACTATATCATATCTAAGAGACATGATATAACCCAAGGACATTTAATAGAAGAAAATTTCAAACAGATCCCTCCAATTAAAGACAAAAGAGACATTGCTCCGATCCAATGGGGATGCGGTAGCGAACTTAAGAAATTCAAAAAGAAATTAGAATGGAAACATAGGAAGTTTAAGACTAGAACTTTAGGATTTCCAAACAAATATAAATTTAGACAATCTACTACCTTTAGAGAAAAGAACCCTAAGACTAAGAAAAATAAATTTAATCAAAGAAGATATTTTAAGAAGAACACTAGTAAGTATAAGAAGGTTCCTAATTATAGAAAGGAAAAAGATATAGCTCAATCTAAGACCTCTATCAAAGAATGTTGGACTTGCGGCAAAGAAGGACACTCTGCTAAAGACTGCCCTAATAAGAACGATAAAGAAGGTATTAAGATTATTAATACAACATTAGACTATGCAGAAGAGTTAGATATTCTATATGCTATAGAAATATCAGACATAAAAGGTGATGACAATACTAGTATCTATAGTGCATATACAGATAGTGACTCGAAAGACTATAATAGTGATACTGATGAGTACGAAGACTCTCAGGATACTTTAGACTTGTATATGATGCAGACTAATCAAGACAATTTATATAATGAATATATAGACTTTGAAGAAGCTTGGCATAAGTATATATTAAGCCCATTTTTAAAGAAAATATGGGCAGTTAGTAATCCTGAATTACTAACCTATATACCTAGATGCTACTTTGATGAAAGACATTATTGCACATTTAAAATGAAATATAGCAATAAAGACTTTAGATGTGTAGAATGCTTTGAGACTGTACAAACATAATTATTTATGGTTTGTGTTATTTGTCAATCACACTACCATGAAGACTGTTGGAGAACTAAATTTAGAGCAATTTATACTAGCCAGTATGATGATCAAATAGACTGAGATATTAAAATATATTATCAAGACATTGATAGAAATATAGCCAAAAGATTGTAAGAAAATTAAGACTTTAAAGGAAAGGGAATTTCCTATGATTTAGAAGGATACCATTCTGATAGTAGTTCAGAAGAACAAATACCCTTAGATTTTATAGATAAACCTCAGAAAGGAATATCTATTTTAGAAAAGAACAATTTAGGAATTTCTACTAAACCACATGCTTGTTTTGTAGAACTATTTGTTTAACACAAAGACTATCCTAAAAGACTTTCAGCTTTTATAGATACATGATGCTCTCAGAGTATTTGTAAGGCTAATGCCTTTCCTGAAGAATATTTTTTAGAAAGTACTCAAGAAATCTATGATAAAGTGGCTAATGGAGATCCATTTACCTTATATTTTCAGACTATTTCTATTCATTTTAAATTAGAAAATCAGACCAACAAAACCGTTAATCATTAGTTTTAGATAATGGATCCTCGTCCTAGTTTCACATGAAATATTATTTTAGGATAAAACTTTATTAGTAAATATCATCCTTATACTCAGTATAATGATAATATATTAATTAGTGATAAAGAGTAATTTAATATTAAAGCCCCTCTAATAGATCACAAGACAACCTTTGACCTTATGCAGGTCAAACCAAATTATAGACCCATAAAACATCAGAGTTCTTCAGCTGAGCATGGTGGACCTAGACCTATAACCCAACAAGAAGCCTTAGATATAACCAAACCCTTACAAAAATAATGTAAGTGTCCAGACCAAAAGTGTTATAAGTAAATAGCGCTTATACAACAAGACATTTTAGATCAAGCCCAACACACCTTATTACAGGTTCAAGCGATATCCAAACAGAAAAAATGGATATAGAGGTAGAAAAGGAAAAGATTAGGCAATTAAGAGAGCCTACTTTAGGAGAAAATCCCATCGCTAAGTGGGATAAAGACCAAAGTTATTATGAAATTATCCCTATTAATCCAGAAGCCACTATTAATGGTAGAACCTATAAGATAGGATATTAACAAGAAGACAGAGAAGAATTCAAGAAAGACATAGATGAAATGCTTAAGTTAGGCATTATTAGAGAAAGTAAAAGTAGACATAATATCCTAGCCTTCTATGTTCAAAATGAATCTGAACGTAAAAGAGGAAAAAGACGTATGATTATAGATTATAGACAATTAAATAAGAATTGTGAATTTGATTCTTATAAGATACCACACAAGAATAATTTAATCAATTTGATTAAAGATAGAATTATATTCAGTAAGTTTGATTGCAAATCAGGCTTCTGGCAAATTAAGATGCATCCAGACAGTATTACTTGGACAACCTTTAGTGTGCGCCAAGGAATATACGAATGACTAGTAATGCCATTTGGATACTTGAATGCTCCTCAAGTTTTCCAAAGAAGAATGGCTAATATATTTAGAGCTTATTCAGAATTTTGTCTTGTTTACATAGATGATATTCTTATAGCCAGTAAAACTGAGATAGAGCATGTAGACCATCTTAAAAAGATTATGTTAGAATTAGGCAGACATGGTATTGTTATTTCCGAAAGGAAAATGTAATTATTTCAGACTGAAATAGACTTTGTGGGAATGCATATTAATAAAGGAATATTATCCTTGGCTAAACACATAACCAAAAAGATTATTGAGTTTCCAGACTAACTTAAAGATAGAAAACAATTACAATCATTTTTAGGATTGCTTAATTATGTTGCAGACTTTATTAAAGACCTTGCTTCAAAAAGACAAAGCTTAACTGCCAAATTAAAAGGAACAGAAAAAACCAATCCCTTTTATTGGACTAAAGATGATTTTGAAGTCATAAGATAAATTAAAGATGCAGTCAAGAATATTCCTTTACTTGAACTGCCTAATGCAGAAGACCAGTTTATAGTAGAAATAGATGCCTTTGATAAGCAATGGGGAGCAATATACTTTGCCATTGATCATCAGATAAAAAAGAAGAAACTTCGTAGACATAGTTCTGGAACCTTTACAGACCTAGAAACAAGATACACTGCCCATGAAAAAGAAGTTCTAGCCATAGTAAGGGTGATAGAAAAATATATGTTGTTCCTTAGACCTAAACATTTTACTGTTTATTGAAAAGTGCGACTGTGTAATATCGATTTAAATTAAATTTCGCAAGTTTTCAAGTAACCCTTATTTAATTAGAGTCTACTTTTAAACCAAATAAAATCAACCCTTAAACATGCATCTAAATCAACTCATAAACAACCAACAACTATAAAGCATGCGTCACAAAGTTAAGAAAAAATCCCCGAAGGGCAAAACCTTTTATTTCTAGAACTTTAAAGAATTTACAAGACCATTGACTTACATACAACCTGATAATCGCCCACAAGTGTAACGCACGGTGTTTTCGGTAAACCTTCAAAGCAACGGCTAGAAACAGTGTGACACAGAGTTACCCGCATGTGTCGGATCTGTAGTCGGCGGCTGGAAGTTTCCCTTTCCAGGAGGGCAGCAATGAAGAAGAGAACGGCTTCTCCACAAGGGTTGAACAAACTCAAAGTTGTGTTCTTGGGTTATCAAAAAGATTCACAAAGGATTGGCAATTGTGTGAATCAAAACATGAGTCTTGGGACTCAAAAATATGAAGACTAGAGTAATTTGGACTCTCAAAAACGTCTTCCAAAGTCTTGTAAAACTGCTCCCCCGAAGGTGGTTTAAATAGCAAAACATATGAAGAGTTTTGCAAATTTAAAACACTTGAAATTCTATCCAGCGTTCAGGGACCCCGAACCTGTTCGGTTACCCTGCGAACCGGTTCCCCCCCCGAATCGGTTCGGGCTGGGTTCGGGGACAAAGGCTGGTCAAATGAGGCTTTCAGCACTTAAAAAAAATTGCAAGGTTTCTCTTGGAAATAAATCCATTTTCAATGGGCCATAACTTGTTCACCGTAGCTCGAATTGAGGTGCCGTTTCTTCCATTATCTTCGTTGCGGCAAGATCTTCAACTTTCCAGTTGACCGGTCCTCCAGACGGTGGCTATAAAATTACCAAATTGCCCTTGAACATCCCTATCAAGCCTTGTTGCACTGTTTTTAATTCTCTTGCGTACCACTTGCATTAAGTCCCTAAAATCATGGAACGTGAAGTTGTTGAGGCAGATGAGGGACACATGATGGAGATCATAAATTCTTGATTCCCTGAATTCGGATTGAGGCCGTCGTGAGCGATCGTGTAGAGACGTGCCAAATGTAGCGGCGTATGACATAAATAAATGAAACATTTCGGACATGAGAAAATTGTCCTTACAAATCTCCCCCTATGTCTATGTCGGTACATACATAAAAAATCCGAATTATCAAATAATAAAATTGTCTATACAAATCTACCCTTCCATGAACCCAAAACTGGAAAGATAAAAATGAATAAGTCTTCATCGTTTGATCTTCAAATCTTCAATACATTCAAAAGCTTTTCTCATCAGGGTGTGCAATTCAGAAAGCATCAATGTAGTACCTACACACATGAGAACAAGAAAATACCACGTGACATATCAAGTTTGAAATGAGCTAAACATATGTACCACAAAAACTCAAATTCCAAAAACTCCCCTATAATATGATAATTCTTTCTCCCCCTTTTTTATGATGTCCCCAAATAGACAAATAAGAAGAAAGAAGCAAACAAGTAAAATCGGGGTGTCACGGTATTCAAAAGCAAAGCATCAATCAATATGGTAAACGCGCTCTAGTAAGGAGATGCTCAAACAAATCTTCGTAAACTATTTTTGATTTTTAAAATTTTTCATACAAAACAAAAAATAGATACCATTTGAAAAAAATATGATACAAAAATCACACCATGGAATTAAACTCAAACAACCAAGTCATGGAAATGGAGTGAATGGGTGTGAACACATTCGATAGGTAAATCAACTCAATCAATCATATGTGCACGATGCATATGTGTACCCCTAACGAATGAACATAAAAAATATCCTTACGTGTAAAAAAAATTTGTTGAATTTAAATGACATCGTCTTGTACAAATCAACAAATCAAAGTTAAAGTGATTTCCACACCAATAACGTCCAAAACTATGTAGCGCATTTTCAAGCAATTCAAGGATGTGCAAACCCGTTTTAAATTCTCCAACCAAACTCCCTCATATATATTTTCTTTTAGAGGTAATCTAAATTCTCAAACGTTGGAGAATTGGTGCAAAAACCTAATTGGCCCATAATTTGGCATGAATCTCTTTTCATTGCCTTTCAATTTTTTTTGGGCTCTTTTAAATCTCTTTGGACCCCGGATAATAAAATTCCTCCATTTTTTAGGTCCTTTTTAACGGTGACTTTTGCGCAAAGGATAGATAATCACCTTTCGCAGCCCCTCCCCGTTTTTAAACAAAGCACACAAACTCACAAAACGGTTCTTATATCCACAATATCCTTATCAAAATTTTATCGCGCTTGGTTCGTTTTAAGGACATAATTGAAGTGAAAACACCCAACCAACATGTGATAAGACAAGCACAATAATCAAACAAGTCCGTGCATGTGTGCAATAAAGGAAACATGAGTCAAACATGTAGGAAGTAACACTTAATTACATCTTAATGACTCCAAACATTATAAAGCACATGGATGAATTGACCTATTGTCTCAAAACACTATCAAATAGTCACATGAAAATAATGGAATGATGTTGTGACTTGGTCATCCTAAGTGTCCATCCATAGAAGGTGCAAGCAAAATACAAAAATCTTTTTGGATTTTCTCAAAATTTTATCAAAATAAAATCTTTTTGTATTTTTCAAAATAAAAAATTTATACAAAAAGTACATGTCACAACGCTAGCAAAAATATATCAAAAAGCATAACTAGCGTATGCCAAACATGCAAACACAATCATCTATATGATATGGCAAGAGAAGAATCATGTGCAAGCAATCGAGAATCAACTTGTCTAAAATCTAGTGTATCCAAAAGTGATTTCCTAACTCAAACAGATGTAATACGTCGTGTGGGGGATTTGGGAACCACGGAAACACTAGACATAAACTTCCCAGGACATTTTCCAAGATCAAAACAAAAACGCCTAAGGTGACCTTTCCTACCACAATGTGAACATGTGTAAATGGAAGGAATGTTACCTAAAGTGTGATCTTTTCTAATGTCCTTGGGATTAATTGACCCTCTAAAACAAATAATGGTTTTGGCTTTAGCACTAGAAGCATGAGAACAAGATGAGCCATTACCATCACAATCAAACCTACTTGAATCGTTTAAATCATTTTTCAACTTCAAAATATTTGATTCAAGCAACAAATTAGACTCTTCCCAAGACAGGGATTGCTTTTTCAAATTTTTAACAATTTCTAAAAGGGTATCCCTCTCCCCCTCAATTAAAGCAAACTTTTCCCTAAGAGTCTCTTTACGTGCCACAAACTCATTGATTAAAATATTTCTTTCATCTTTGGCACAAACACAAACCATCGAATTTTTAAGGTCCTCCAATTCTTTCTCTAAAAATAGGACCCTATCATCACTCTCCTTCTTGGACAATTTTAAAGCATTAAATTCATGGTCCAAGGAAAAAAAAATTCACGATAAAAATCTCTTTGAATTTCAACCGTTTGCAAAAGATCCATTGCGGATTTAAAACGAAAATTTTCTTTTTCCAAAACTTTAATTCTTTTGCAAAGTTTCAAATTCAAACTTTTTAAATTTTCAGCATGGTCGTGAACTTTTTCAAAAATAGGCTCCTCATTAAATGAGCGTTCCATTGAAAAATTGCGATTTTTCACAAAACTGATTTAAAAAAAATCAGTATCACACGATTTTGCGGAAAATAGGAATACGCGACAAATTAGCGTAACCTGCTCTGATACCAATTTGACGACGTGAGAAGTGAAATTGTATCAGGAAAAAAAACTTTAAAATCAGGATCACTCGATAATTTAGAGTAACCCGCTCTGATACCAATTTGAAAAATGCGACTGTGTGATATCTGTAAAGGATATTTGGATCCCCGGATTTTAACTTTCTCAATTAAAATATTTAACTTGTAATTTCCTTTTATACCATTTCGAGATGCGGAAGCATAAAATGGGATGGTTCAACAAAACAACAAGTTACCAAGTTAATTTTCTTTAAACAAATTAAAATTAAACCCAAGTGAAAGATAATTCAACACACACACATATTAACGATTTTTCACTTAAACCAAGTTAATTAATCCAAGCCCTAGAATTTGCCTAAGTTATAATAATCAATATTCCGTAGTTAGGCCAAACCAATTTTAGCAAATGACTTGAATTAAACAACTTTACCCAATATTTAATTTAAGTCCAGATTAAATTGAGTGTGATAATTTAAACCAAATTTTATCTTGAATTATCCTAAGCATGCGTTCTAAATTATTTATGCAAGATAAAATAAACGAATCACACTACGCCACGATGTACGAGGAAAAAACCCAAGACGGGAAAAAACCTCGGACGGCCCTAGCCACAAATTCACTAGATACGGAATTACAAGTACAAGACAAAAGACTTACAACACACGACTCGATCCCTCTCAAGCCCCGACGCTTCTTCTTGTAGACACCTCTTTCTAGCGAATAACCTTGGAACACCACCGCGGTCTCGAAATCCACCGATAGGACTGTATATGGTCACCGTCACCCGAACATGAAGCCTTTCTCCAAGCGGGTAAATTAAAGCAAACTTCTCTTCAATTCGGTGTAGAGAAAAACCGATGCCAAACTCCAAGCAATTGATATGTATATAAGAACTTGGAATAAACTCAATTGGGTGTAAACATGAGTGATGTATGTTTGTCTCTAAAAATCTCACTCAAAACATGATCTTTTTCTCTCTTTGATTATTCTCTCAAAACACTCTCTAGGAGTTAGAAGGTTGTGAAAAAGATTATTTTTAAAAGTGATTCCCGCACATATTAAAGTCTGAGAAAGTTGGTTAAAAACTAAGTGGGGAAGTGGGTGAAAAACTGCCAAAAACTGTTCCCGCCTGGCATCTCGTTCGAACGACATTTCGTTCGAACGAGTCTTCTAACGACGCTCCAGTATGGACTCGTTAGAAACTCGTTGGAAATCTCGTTAGAACGAACAATCTCGTTCGAACGACATTTCGAACGACGGACCAGTATACATTAGTGGGAAGTCGTTGGCAAAATCGTTCGAACGACATCTGGTTCGAACGAAAAACTCGTTCGAACGACATATCGAACGAACTCCCAGAAAGTTTGTAAAATTTGATTTTAGCCCAGAAAACTTTATAAACTTATTTTAAAGTTTTATTTAATTCTTTCTGAAAATAAAACACAGTTTTTATTAAACCTAACACCTAATAAAACTTGTTCCAAGCTCCTATATATATAATATTGCATTCATACCTTCATAGGCTTGAGACTATTACAATTAAACACTATCCTATGAATAAATGTTTTTATCCAGAATTGAGCCAAAACTATATATGGACTCAATTTGAAATTTGTGTCCTTACAATATCGATTTAAATTAAATTTCGCAAGTTTTCAAGTAACCCTTATTTAATTAGAGTCTACTTTTAAACCAAATAAAATCAACCCTTAAACATGCATCTAAATCAACTCATAAACAACCAACAACTATAAAGCATGCGTCACAAAGTTAAGGAAAAATCCCCGAAGGGCAAAACCTTTTATTTCTAGAACTTTAAAGAATTTACAAGACCATTGACTTACATACAACCTGATAATCGCCCACAAGTGTAACACACGGTGTTTTCGGTAAACTTTCAAAGCAACGGCTAGAAACAGTGTGACACAGAGTTACCCGCATGTGTCGGATCTGTAGTCGGCGGCTGGAAGTTTCCCTTTCCAGGAGGGCAGCAATGAAGAAGAGAACGGCTTCTCCACAAGGGTTGAACAAACTCAAAGTTGTGTTCTTGGGTTATCAAAAAGATTCACAAAGGATTGGCAATTGTGTGAATCAAAACATGAGTCTTGGGACTCAAAAATATGAAGACTAGAGTAATTTGGACTCTCAAAAACGTCTTCCAAAGTCTTGTAAAACTGCTCCCCCGAAGGTGGTTTAAATAGCAAAACAGATGAAGAGTTTTGCAAATTTAAAACACTTGAAATTCTATCCAGCGTTTAGGGACCCCGAACCGGTTCGGGCTGGGTTCGGGGACAAAGGCTGGTCAAATGAGGCTTTCAGCACTTAAAAAAAATTCCAAGGTTTCTCTTGGAAATAACTCCATTTTCAACGGGCCATAACTTGTTCACCGTAGCTCGAATTGAGGTGCCGTTTCTTCCAGTATCTTCGTTGCGGCAAGCTCTTTAACTTTCCAGTTGACCGGTCCTCCAGACAGTGGCTGTAAAATTACCAAATTGCCCTTGAACATCCCTATCAAGCATTGCTGCACTGTTTTGACTTCTCTTGCGTACCACTTGCATTAAGTCCCTAAAATCATGGAACGTGAAGTCATTGAGGCAGATGAGGGACACATGATGGAGATCATAAATGATTGATTCCCTGAATTCGGATTGAGGCCGTCGTGAGCGATCGTGTAAAGACGTGCCAAATTAAGCGGCGTATGACATAAATAAATGAAACATTTCGGACATGAGAAAATTGTCCTTACATTTATACTGACTCTTCTTATGCAGTAAAATTCAGAGATTTAGACTTGTCCAAATCAAGGACTAATAGACTAATTAGATGGTAACAATTACTTAATGGTTATTACTTCTCTGTTATATATATTAAGGGAAGTAAAAATACCATTCCAGACATTATATCAAGAGAGCCAATGTTTGCTAACACTAATATAATTTCATATTTTCTGTTGTAAACAGAAGACCTAGACGACATGAGTTCCTCTGGAACAAATAGGCTGAACAGGGAAGACGTTGCAGACTATCTTAGACGGGTAAGACCAAATTCTGGTGCAATACAAAGACAGACTCATATTCAAGACTCTCAAGAAATACCAATCCTAGAGAACTTTGATGATATCTTGGTTCCTTCAGGAAAATCTAGACAAGAGATTATTATTCAAAATAGACTCATTGGGAAGATGTATTTTCCCCAATATAGACCCGATCAAAGATACCCAGACTTGATCAAATTTAGACGAGAATTTTTAGATGACGAAAATACTCTTATAGACGCTATATGGTGGAACGTGAAGAATAGACTATGGATAGAGTTCAAACAAAATTTGGTACCCATTGCCAGATTCATGAGAACTCAAAGACTTGCAGTTACCCAACTCAGTGGTACTGCTATGCCTAGAGCATAGTCTCAACCCTATGCTCAGACTCTTGGAGAATCTTCCAAAACTAGACCCGCTCATAATTTTTGTTATCAGAAAAAGACTTTTAAGACTAAGATTGTTACACCTTTTGGTCATAATAATCTTCCATTATCAGAAGACTATAAGAAAGAATCTGATATCATTATTGAATATTTCAATATGTTATTATCTGAGATGCCTTAATGATGAAAGGTTTCTTCAAAGATGTTCCAAAGATTTATCTTTCTGGGAAAGCAGAGATTACCCCAGATAACCTTAGCAGACTATGGATTTATTGGACTCATTCAAATTGAGACTATAGAAGACTCTGTTACTCTTGGAAAAATAGTCCATGATTATTTTAAGAAGGTAGAAGACTTCCTTCCTGTATTTTCTAGAATCTATCAGATTGCTCCAAGTTCCTGTAGAGGAATGAGAGTTGAAGGTTTTAGACTTGTTAGATTTTCTAATTATATATTTGAAGATGTTGAGATTCTATCAGAAGACAAGACTAAAGATTTAATCATTGATAAGTCCAAGCACCCGATTGCTCAAGCCATGAAGATAATAGAAATTATGAAATTATTGACAGGCGAAGACAGATGGTACACTTTCTACCATAAAGAAGACCTAATAATCCAAGCCGATGAGCCATTCAATGGAAGGCTCAAGAAAGAAGCCGAAGAATTGATAGAGACAGCTTTGCTAGCTAGCCTTAGAATTGTGGGCCTCGTTGATGAATTTTTCAATAATGCCCTCCCAGGCCAAGACAAGGAAAAAGAAGACATAGATACAACAAAGAAGAACCCCTTAGTAGTGGAAGAATTATTGAAGACGGAAGACTCTTTTACTTAGACTCTGATTTCCATAAAGTAAAAAAATGCTTGCCCCACATGGACCACCAGACTGATAAAAAGACGAAGACATGGCAGTTTGATTCTCTTGCATTATTACAAGACGACAAGACTTATGATGAAGACTTGGCATGCCCCATTAGATGGCCTTTCTTTTCAAAAAGAAAAAGGTTCCCCAATTATCAAAAGACGATATAGCCTGTAGACCCAACAGATAAGATTCTTAAGATAAAGTTGCTTTAATAATTTCCATCGGATTGCTTTTGGTAGTCGGTTACCAGTCATTTGTAGTTCCCTTGATCTATAAAAGGGAGTGTCCAGGTGAGTTTTAGATATCAGTTGCTAGACTTCCAGTATTAGATATCCGAGAGAGAGAGAATATGCTTGTAATGAGTAATATGTATATGAGTGAGTAAACCTCTCATAGTTAGGGGAAAGGGGAGAGTTGTAACTACTTATGATATGCAATAAAAGTATTTTCTTTTTCAGAAATCTCTTATGTTGAGTTGTTATTATTTTCCAATTTATCTCTAACTTTCTGTTCATAGAGGACTATTGTGTGGAACCTCTAGTGTAGCACACAAGGTGTTATACTAGTGAACCGTCGTCAGGTGCCGATTAGTTGTGAGTCGTTAGTCAGGTGGGCGTTAGGCGTGAAGGCGTACATGCAGGAAACGAGTTCAAGGCCAAAATAGTGGATTGAGGTGCGGCACATAAAGAGAGAGTTGTAGGAGGCCGAGACCGGAGAAGAATAGTAGCAAGACTGAAGAGAAAAAGGAAGGAGGATAAAGATATTGCAGGCCAGGAGATAGGTATAACTCGAACCAAAACCTTAACTATTTTTACATATTATTGTTTTAAAAGAAACTTATACGAGCCTACAAATCACTGAAGGCTTTTTAGCATTTGTTAATCAAATAAATTTAGACTTAACTAGAGAAATCCAAGACTGGACCCTTGCAGACCCTAAAGATAAAAAACTTATAGAAACTACTTTAACATATGCAGGTGGTACTTTCAAATTTATAGATCAGGTTATTGAGTGGTTAGCACGAGAAGTACCTAGAATAGAAATAATTAGAACTGGGATCCGAGATCTCTTTAGACAAAAATTAAGAACTGAAGATTTTGCAGAAGAACTATCAAGACCTGAAAAATATCAAGAATATACTAGGATACTTGAAGATAGCATAGAAGTATTAAAATTTATTAGAAGAAAAAGATTAGCTGCAATAAAGGCTGTTTTAATTAGAGCCGGAGGAATCCACCCTCTCATTAAAAACGTAGAAACAGTTGCCCCTAGAACATACCGTAGATTTTTGTCATCTTATGGTGATAATAATTTAGACGAATTTATAGATAACGATATATTTGATATTGTTAATCAAATATATAAAGAAACTAGACAGATAAACCCACGATACCGTATAAGGTATTTAAGACTAGAATATTTTCCTGCAAAACCGCTTGCAATTTCTAGACTCCCTAAAGAAACTATTTGTATAGATAATCCTCGCTATTCAGAACTCCAATACGATAGTGACGGAAGAAGCTTAAGAAGTAATAGTAGCGCTGAAACTTCTACACTTAGACTTTCAAATTAATTAGGCTTTAAAATACGCTTAAAAGACCTTAGAAATTATTGGGGTAGAAATTCTATTTTAAAAACATTAGAAAAAGACATAGGCATAAAAAGACAAAGTGGCCCCCCAACAGGTGGTCCAATAGATGATAGCGGTCCTAAAATCGTGTGGACGATATTAACCCGTCATTTAAGCTCGTTAAATTAGCCCGTCGGAGAGTCTAGCCGTATATATATATATATATATATATATATTCTTTCCTTTATATTTTCTCAAACATATATTTAGTTGTGACGCCACTTTATTTTATATTTGACAATCAAATTTGAAATGAGTAGGACTAAATGTCACTCAATTAAGTAGGATGACATTTCAATTGGTTGATAAATTTTCCCCATGGATGTTTTTATCTTTTTCTTCTTCTTTTCTTTCTTATATGGTTGTTAAACACTTGATTGCGTGGATATACCAATATATATTACAAATTCATGTAATAGTCATGGCATTTAAATAAAATTTGATCAGTGTTAGCAGCTACATTTTGTTGAACATAAACAATAGAAACAATTTACCATTGACTGAGTTGTATGTAATTTTTCGCTTCATCACATTTCTAAATTCGAGTGCATGTTATTTCAATTGTTTCATAAAGTAACTCGTTTGAACCTTGTTTTCTAATCAATATTTGCTTCTTATATTTGGCTTAATATGTAGCAGTAATTATTGTCATAAACGTCCTTCTATTGTAACTGAATTTTTGACATAATGACACATGGAGGCGTGTTATTGATTGATTCTATGGATCCGCTGGTGCGGATCCCACAAACTAACCAATAGAAGCCTGCCACGTAATTCGGTATCTCCACTTTCGATAATTTTTCGGTTCCAATATCATTTTTCTTGTCATAATAGCATATTCAACGAGGCCGAATAGAAATAAATAGCACTGCTTCCACTTGTATTTGTGGTTTAAGAGGAGAGGAGTTTGTTCTCTTCCATTGCTTGTTATTGCAGGTTTTGCTCTGAATGGTCGGCCCCACCATACATTGGTATTGAATTTTGTTGGTTGAATGCTTGTTCCTCTTTCCATGGTGACCAGGTTCTATTTGCTCTCACCTTACATGAGACTAAAGCAAGCATATCTTTTAACAAAATTCAAATCCAGCATTCATCATCCTACATATTCATTTTATCTTGAAAGGACCATCAGTTCTTGTTCTCAATTCCATTTGAAGCAAAGTCTTCATATTCAGAAA
Source organism: Sambucus nigra (assembly GCA_949130495.1). Taxonomy (NCBI): domain Eukaryota; kingdom Viridiplantae; phylum Streptophyta; class Magnoliopsida; order Dipsacales; family Adoxaceae; genus Sambucus; species Sambucus nigra. The sequence goes on from OX422212.1 coordinate 572,293,092, forward strand.
ACATTTTTTAAATCGGAAAATAGTAACGTTCTTGTCAAACGCTTATGTGAAGATAGGAAATTCGAAGAAGCAGTTGATGTTCTATGTAAACAAAAGCGTTTGGTAGAAGCAATTCAAATACTAGACCTTGTGGACCGTCCATCTGCGGGAGTATATTCAGCCCTTTTACAAATGTGCCTTGGGCAGCGAGCTCTTGAAGAGGGCAAAAGAGTCCATGTTCACATGAAAAGCTCGGAGTTTGTACCCGGCATTTTGTTTTACAACCGCCTTCTAGACATGTACTGCAAATGTGAGAGCCTTGTTGATGCCCAAAAAGTATTTGATGAAATGGGCGAAAAGGACTCGTGTTCTTGGAATATTATGATCTCTGGGTATGCGAAAGTGGGACAGCTTGAAGAAGCGCGGAAATTGTTCGATACGATGCCAGAAAGGGATAATTTTTCCTGGACTGCGATGATTTCAGGTTATGTTCGGCATGACCGGCCTAAGGATGCCTTAGAGTTGTATAGAGTAATGCAGAGAAATGAGAACTTGAAGTGCAATAAGTTTACGATTTCTAGTGCGCTCGCGGCTTCTACTGCCATTCAATCTTTGCATCTCGGGAGAGAGATTCATGGTCATATTGTGCGTACAGGGTTGGATTCTGATGCGGTGCTTTGGAGTGCTTTATCAGATATATATGGGAAATGTGGGAGTGTACACGAAGCTAGGCACATATTTGACAGGACATTGAACCGAGACATTGTTTCATGGACATCAATGATTGATAGGTACTTTAAGGATGGGAAGATGAAGGAGGGGTTTTTGTTGTTCTCGGATTTGTTGAATTCAGAGATTAGACCTAACGAGTTCACTTTTGCTGGGGTTTTGAATGCATGTGCACATCAATCTGCAGAGTATTTGGGTAAGCAGGTTCACGGGTACATGACCCGTATTGGGTTTGACCCACTTTCATTTGCCACAAGTGCCCTTGTTCACATGTACTCCAAGTGCGGCAACGTTGCGATTGCGGACAGGGTTTTCAAATGGATACCCCGACCTGATTTGGTCTCATGGACTTCTCTAATCAACGGATACGCTCAGAACGGTCAACCGCATGAAGCTCTTCGGTTATTCGAACTGCTACTGGAATCTGGTACCGAACCTGATCACATTACTTTTGTGGGGGTTCTCTCTGCTTGCACTCACGCTGGCTTAGTTGATAAGGGACTCGAATTTTTCCACTCAATAAAGGATAAATATGGATTAACGCATACCACAGATCACTATGCTTGTGTAATTGATCTCCTGTGCCGATCTGGCAGATTCAGAGAAGCTGAAGATATTATTACTAAAATGCCCATGAAACCCGATAAGTTTTTGTGGGCTTCCTTACTCGGCGGTTGCAGAATTTATGGAAATGTTGAACTGGCAAAACGGGCAGCCGATGCCTTATTTGAAATAGAGCCCGAGAATGCAGCTACGTATGTTACCCTCGCCAACATCTATGCCGCAGCTGGTAAATGGGACGAGGTTGCAAAAGTGAGAAAGATTATGGACGGTAGAGGAGTTATAAAGAAGCCAGGTTTGAGTTGGATTGAAATCAAGAGAAAAGTCCATGTGTTCTTAGTGGGAGATACGTCACACCCGAAATCCAAGGAAATATATGAATTTTTTGCGAAGCTTCTAAAGAGGATGAAGGAAGACGGGTATGTCCCTAAGACAGATTACGTTCTACATGATGTGGAAGAAGAGCAAAAGGAGCAAAATCTCTCCTACCACAGTGAGAAGCTAGCAGTGGCCTTCGGAATTATTACTACTCCACCGGGAACACCAATAAAGGTTTATAAGAATTTAAGAACTTGTGTAGACTGTCATACCGCCATTAAATATATCTCGAAGATTGTCGAGAGAAAAATAATTGTGAGGGATTCGACTCGGTTCCATTGTTTTGAGGGTGGAAGTTGTTCATGTAAAGACTATTGGTGATTTAGGCCACTCGGTCCATTAAAAGTTTAATATGATTTCAAAAAGAGTATATTATCCCTCAAACGGGTGCTTCCCTACATATTTATCTTCTTAGAATGAGCAAATTGGGAACTCCTGCCATGTTTAGCTCTGGTTGTAGATTACTGACTATTCTTGAGCGTGCTCGCATAGCATTTAAGGATATAAGGACATTCTCCTTGGTTCCGAGATGTAGGTTAGATTTTATTGATATTCTGATTATTTAGTTTCATACGTTTGAGCCGACAATTGTGCCTGTGGCATTTGAAGTTATCTGAATTTCTAGGGTCCCAGAGAGAACGTATGGTCAGGATGCATTCCAATATGAATTCAATTGTATTATTTGAAATTTTGAATGTTAGTATTTGCCTATAGAATTTTTTTAATTATTTTTTTTTTCAGTTTGCCTTAAAAGATTGATAATTTAATTGTATTATCAACATTTTTTTCCCTTTGCTTACTAAGGATATAATTTACTTAAACATGTGCATATACATGTCAGTGCAGTGAAACACCCTAATTCACACAAATGCTTTGTGCCAATATTGAATCTTTTAACTCCCTTTTTTCCAGTTAAGTCACCTTTCACATTCTTTGCACTTTAATAATTAAACCCTTGTCTTGTACTTAATCTCAAAAGGTTCTTTTAATCATTGCTTAAAAAAATTAAGAGACTTAAATACCTTTGTAATTGGCCCATTTTAACTTTAGTTCCTTTTTATTAATTGAGTTTGGGTTGGGGGGGGGGGGTTACTTTTTTGTTAGAGAGGCCCCAGACTTAACGTTCATGTGCAAGGGACATGACTTCTTAATTAAAAAAAATGAAAAAAACAAAAAAATAAATGAAAAAGGCTGAAAATATAAAATAGAACAAAAACTAAAATGTAAAACTAAAAACAATTAAAATTGAAAATACATGGAAAATAAAAACACTAAGAAAAAACCCAGAAAGAATAAAAAAAATCTCAAACACACTATTGTCGCCCCCCAATCCGGCGGCACTGCACACCCCACCTTCATCGACAACCCCCTCCTCCTAACACCCCCCCCCCCCTCCCAACCCCCACCAACAATAACCTCTCTCTCTATTTCTCATTCACTTCATACCACCTCCACCACCACCTTCAAATCGACTTGAAATCAATAATCGTATCTAGTTCCGAAAAAACCCCATAATCGGGAACCCAACCAATTTCAGATAATTAATTTGGGATTGTATGTGCCTATATAGTACACGAGGTGATGGTGTTTACTCTTCAACATGTAAAACTACATTAACTGCTGGGATCTTTCTGTTGTGTAGTAGGGAGCGGAAGCAATTTAATCTACACTACACAACAACATTTAGAGGCCAAAGGCTCAATTTTTAATCCTCATTCACCTCTCTAAATTTATAGGGGTTACAATGCGAGGACAATGCCCTTATTTATAGGCCTAGCTATTTCTTAGGGACCAAGTTATAACCCTAATATGACTAAAGTACTAAAATACCCTACCTAACATAATCTAGAATATTCTAAAGATTGATCCAAAGGAATATTCATTTATTATAATAAAAGGATAATAAAACAAAATTCTGAATCCTCCTCCTCCTTTGCTTTTAATTTCAGATTCTTCTTCCTTAAAACCTTCAGACTTGTCCATTTCTACCTTCCAAATCGTCATTGGAATAGTCATCTTCTCCCTGAAACGATAATGAACAACAGGTTGGGGTTGGTGTTTTCCCAATGAATTCTATGGCACGCACTTCCCTGAACCGGCTCCAACGAAGCCTCGGGGTTGAATCCAAATGTTCTAGCAATTCCCACTCTGATATTTGATCGATTTTTGGGGTTTCGATTACAAACCCTGCCTTTGGAACATTTATCGGCCAAACCACTCTCCCGGCCGATCGGTTGCTCCGAGTTGAGTCCATAACTCGGACCTTGGCTTCATACACCAATTATTATGAACACACACCAAGAGAAAATATTGCTCAAATACCAATTTGATGTATAGTAGGGAGCATAAATGATTTAATCTACACCGCACATCAACAACAACAACAACAACATTTAGAGGCCAAAGTCCAATTTCTAATTCTCATTCATCTATCAATATAAAATAGTAGTAATTAAACTGGGAGGCCAATGCCTTTATTTATAGGCCTAACTATTACTTGGGGATCAAGTTATAACCCTAATAGGCTAATATGACTAAGTTATAATCCAAAGGAATATTCATTTATTCTAATAAAAGGATACTAAAAATGATAAATACAATTGAAAATAACCGTCATCCTCGACTCCAACCCACACGCGTGCCACATACTCACATACATCACTTTCAAAGGCAATGGTTGAGACCTCACTATAATATGTGGTATAAAATAATGATTGGGATCTGTGCTACAAAGAATGACCCAGATTAACTCTACACTCAGAAGCTTTACGCAATGAAGATCTTATTTGTTAAATGAAGCCCAAGTCAATATCTGTTTAATTCATACCCAACCCACCAGTTCCCTAGTTACGAACCAACTAGTCGTATCTCAAGCCGCCATCTCACCAGGCTAAAACCAATTGATGTTAAGGAGGGCAAACCTTTAATCTTTCACGGGTTCACTCAACATCGTTGTCCTGGACAAGACATTTGTTGTACTCTCATTCTAACAACCCACATACACCAACCCCTTTATTCCTACCCACTTCCCTATACAACTTACCTCACCCGTTTTTTCCTTTCTTTAGCCGGCCGTCTGTTCATTAAACCCCAATAGCCTTCCAACGTTCATATTCTCTGGACCAGCTATTAAACCAACCAATTAAGCAATTACAACGTTCATTAAACCCCAATAGCCTTCCAACGTTCATATTCTTTAGCCGACCGTCTGTTCATTAAACCCCAATAGACTTGTCCGAACCGTGAGGCCAATATGTGCACGAGATGAACCATTGGAAAGAGGATCCGGAGCCCTTTGAGGATTTATTAAGCTTCACTCAAGATGGAGAGTTAACTAGATTCAAACGGAGCCCGAGAACGATTGTGGCCTCTAAATCAATATTTGGAATAAAAGGGATTGTTCGTGCGGATCGTGCGACCTATTCTTGCATAAAACGGATCATTAAAAAGGGTATTTAGATCCTTTTAAGGTTTCATTAAGTTATCTCAGGCTAAAGAGTTGACCAAAGTCAAATGGATCTCCGAAATGCCCAATGGCCTCCAAATCAGTAATCGAAGTGTGACCTGGGGTTTATAGTGAATGGATGAGTGTTAGGGACCAAATGAGGTGCTTAAGGGAGGGTCCTAGGATGCGATGTTTATAACTACCTTTTGGCGTTGAAGTCTTCATTGACCTTGTTGGACCCTAGTATTGAGTTGTAATATACTTTAAGGTGGTTCGCCCCAACAAGTGACCCTTACGTAATTGAGCTATAAGAGACTCGTACTCAACTTTCTTATTGAAGGCTTCAAACACGGGCCTGATACTTTGCTCCTTCATGGAACTCTCTAGTGTTATGAGAAATGTTTTTACTCTTACCCCTTTAGAATTAGAGGCCTCATCCATATACAATATCCACTTTCTGGATTGATCAAGCCCATGATCTTTCAACTGGTCGACGACCTTCATGGAACTCTCTAGTGTTATGAGAAATGTTTTCTTTCTTATGTTCATTTTCTTTGTAGAAGTCAAACCTGAGTGTGTTGTTTCTTTTGGTCAGATCTCCTCCCATCTTCTTCGGTCACTTGAGAAACTGCTGGTCTTTGATCTTTCCTAGTATTTTTTAAACCGGTTCCTTGAAAACCATGTTAATGGCTTAAAACTCTTTAGAATAATCTTCTCTTCCCACACTCTTAGCTCCTCCTTTATATTTTCATGTTCCCCTTTTTAGGGGTGTTCTCTTTGTCATTTCCCTTGTTCGCCTTGACGCGACCAGTTTCTGCTTTGATAGTGTTGATTACGTCTCCCACATTAGCATACTTTTCAATACGTGACATAGGTCATTATTATTGTCCGTTTCCTTTTTAGTGAGGGACTGGTGAAACATAGAGGGAGGGGCAAGCCGATGTTGAATGATGCTACGGCTACCTACTCCGAGCAATCTTCTACTTCATTAAAAGTTTCCCAGTAACGCTTGGAATATTCTCGCAAAGTCTCCTGTGTCTTTCTCCTAATGGTGAGTAGAGAATCCATCCTCTTTAGATGTGAGTTGTTGATTATGAAGCAAGCTGTGAAGTCATTAAAGCTCTTAACCGACCTATGGGGAAAGCCTCTCAAATCACTTTCAACGACATCTCCTAAGTTAGAAGGGAATATGCAACACAAAAGAGCGTTCTTATGATCCCACAGAGTCATCACTTTTCTATATTGGTAGACATGATCTATGGGGTCTGTCTTTCCATCATATATTTTGAATCTTGGGGTTGAGAATTTCTTTAGGGGTTCCTATTCCTCAATTGCTCTTGAGAAAGGAAACTTCATCTATGTGATGAGGGCCCTTCTTGCCAAATATTTTGTGGATCTGGCTCCTTGGCGTACTGGGTGCCGGTCCATCTCTTTTTGGACTAAACTCCTTATATCATGCTTGTGGCATTCTTCATCTCAATTTCATTTCAGCAGGTGACTTCCACGCTCCTTCCTCGACTGTGAGTTTTGCCTTCCTGAGTGTTAGGAGTCCGACCACGACATTTTTAGTTCTCCTGGCGGAATTCATTTTCCATCTTCTCCAATCGTCACTAGAGACATGCATTCTCCTCCATTTGGAGTCGAGTTGCCTCCTCTTGCTGTAGGAGTCCTTCTTCATAAGCGTCGACCAGTCGTGAGATCTGTGTTGATCTAGGCTGCTCATTACTTTACTCGGAGAGCTATTCTTCTAAGCGAAATTTAGGATTCCTGTCTTGTCGAACCTCAGATCTGATCCTGAGTGGGGCTATGTCAGCTTACACATCGTCAGTGAAGGGTGCGCTGTTTGGGTGATGAGACATTGTGTTTACTCTTTGTTTGGGTTGCTTTCGTAGAAAAGAAAATCAATTTCCACAAACGACACCAATTGTGAGTACAAGAATTTACACTTAAATATTTCTAGAAAGTAGATATATTAAAAGAGTAAAGAAAAATGGCCACAACACAAGATTTTACGTGGTTCGATAACTGCCTATGTCCACGAAGGGGGTTCTTAACTATTTATTAATTTCTCAGAAGTTCGAAATTACATGCCCCTTTGTCCCGCGGTGACGTTTTTTTTTATAACAGTGAAAAGTAGTTGAGTTGTACAAGAAACTATTCTAGCTCCTTATTGACCCAATGGTGATTCTTGTTTATCTTGTCTAAGAATCTAAGTAATCAGTTTAGCCCGTAATTATCCACGTGATAAGCTTTATAATTATCCATGGGGCACTGAATTTGACTGGGGTAGCGTGTTGGGTCTGCTCGGACCATCAGGAGTTGAACCTTTATGGTTTGATCCCCACAATTACCAAAACCTCTACAACTACAATCTAGTACTAAATAATACGTGTACCTTTAAGTAGTAAGTAGTTACTTTAAAAGGTTCAGGCCACAATAGATATTTTTAATGTACAAAAAGAAAATCACTACTATGCCTTATACTTCCTTAATATTTAAAATAAATGTATTTATCTACTATGGTAGTGTAGTGGCTCCCACATATTTATCTATTTCTTCTCATATTCCAATTTTTTGGGTTTTTCTTCTTCTTTTAATTGCACTTTACTTTGTTTTCCTTAGGTTGCCTTTTTTTTTCCATCTGAATCTGAAGTCTGAATTTGAAATCTTAAGTCTGAATCTGAAAATTTTATTTATTTTTATGTCTGAATGGACCTCTAAATGAATATATATATATAGACTAATTTAAACTTCAGATTCAGATTTCAGAGGCAGCTCTACCTCTTAATCATTCAGAGGCAAATATAGTCATTAACCTTTCATTTTATTTTACAAAAAACTAGTTGGTACCTCTTAAGTGTGAATGATTTAGATTCAGACTTAAGATAAAATCAAACATCTTAGGATGTGTTTAATTGCAAACATGGAATTTGCATGGAAAATAGTTCATTTGGATGAGAAATTAGAAAATGCGTAGAAAAACATACGAGTTTTTGGTCTTACTTTTTCTATTTTCTATGGAAATCAATTCTTTGGTGGACAAATAATAAATATTTTTCACTAAAAATGAGGTTTGAGATGGAACACTTGTTATATGAATGAGTATTATTCTTACATGAATTATTCACAATCAAAATATTAAAAAAACAATATATGAGTCGAATAACTATTTATCATAATTTATTTTTTCATATCAATGAAAAAGAGGCTTAGGCCATCTCCAATGGAGAGGTTTATGGTGTAGATTTTCATTATCTCCTTCCACAGTGGGTAAGAAACAATGCACAATTCGGAGAGAGAAAGGCTAAATACGATGTAAATTTACATTGTGTAGTGGTAAGACCTACAATTGGACGAATAACATTCGTCCATCAAAACCGTTTTCAGTACACTTTTAGCCTTTCAATTACAATAATTTTTTTTTTTTTTTTTTTATGGTGGACGAATAACTCTTGCCCGTCCAAGGTGGGGCCATACTCCCTGAATGTTAGACATTTAACCGTCCAAGCCACTGTAAGTTCATTCCAAAAAAATACATCCCCAATGTATAGTATTACATTGTTTTAGCGTCTCGCATTAGAAATACCTAGGGGTGTATGCCGTACGGTTTGGTCGGTAAATAGTAGATACCAATACCAAAACCAAACTCTGGATGGTAAAATCAAACCGTACGAGTTTACCACCCGGCATGGGCGGAGCTACACTAGGACGAGTGGGTGCGGAGGCACCCACTGAAATTCTGAGATTTCTGATTTTTTTTTTTATACCTTTGTGTAATAACTTAATTGTTGAGGTGAAACTGTTAATTTTTGAAACCTTAATCATTTATATGAAAGAGACCTGCATTTTGTTAATGGAAAATATTAGGGAGACCCATTTCGTGGACACATTTCGTGGACACACTGCATTAAAAGCTTATACCTTATTGTTTTGGGTCCCGCCAGGGCATCAACCAATGCAATAAATACTTGTACATATTTTTGTCTTATTCACGGGTCCACGAAATGTGTCCACAAAGTGGCTCTCCCTAGCTTTACTCTTCCTTAATAGCCAGCTGACCCTATTTTCCAAGAGAACTCTTCTTCTTTCTCTCCCTCGATTAAATTTATTTGACTTTTTATTGATTTATATTAGCTGATTTATGAATATTAATGCATGATTTTTTTGTTGAAATTTTCTTTAGTACTAGATTTATGCCCAAAAAAGTAAAAATAGCTTCAAAAAATTCGCCTCGGGGGCTCCCGCCCCCGAACCCCCGGGAATCATCACACACTTTCGCACCCACTCACTAATAATCCTGGCTCCGCCACTGCCACCCGGTACACCAAAATCAATACCAAAACCAAAACCAAACCGCCCGGTATTCCGATTTTTTTTGATTTCGATAAATTCTGTTTTTTTTTTTTTTATTTCTGGTTTTAGTTTTTTCTAGTTTTGGTAAATAACACTAAAAGCTCCAAAAAACCAAAAACAAAATTAACCAACTTTTTAAAATATTAAAACCTAAACCAACTTTTGTTTGGTTTCCGTAAATTCGGAAAGGTTTTTTCTAATTTTGATAAATTCTGTACGGTACGATAATTTTGATCCGATTTTGTCTGATTTCAAAAAATTCGATAATGTGATAATAATTTATTGGATCAAAACGGTACGATACCATAGACTTCCATCTGCAGTATGTGATAATAATTTTTTGCAGTGTACTTAAAATTCCACTTTTGTTTGTGTGTTGAGCTGACCGCTTTCTAATTTTTAGTTTTGGAGGTTTAGCCACCTGTGGTTATGGTCGGCCTCGCCGTTTAGCCGTTATCGTCACGCAAACACAATAATAATACAAAAAGGGCTCTTAAGCTTTGTATCATTTCTGTAGACAATCCTTTCTAGTATCTATCTATCTATCGTCTTTGATCCTATTTAATTTTTAGATGCTGCTCCAAACTACAACAAAAACGAAGAGACCCTTTCTTTCCCAACAAATACTTCTTTCGTATCAATATCAATATCAATCCTCCTCGTCCACCCTTCCTTCTTCTCCTAAACACCATGTTGACTCAACTCGTCTCGTGTGCTTTGACTATTCCTCCACCCTTCAATCCTGTATCGCTCAAAGAGCGATTCAGCCTGCCAGGCAGCTTCATGCCCACCTCTGCATTACTGGCCGAGGTTCCGATACTAAATTGGCGACCAAACTTGTCAATTTGTATTGCACTTGCAACTGTTTATCAGAGGCCCACCTTCTGTTTGATACAATTCCCAAACAAAATATCTTTCTTTGGAATGTTTTGATTCGTGGGTATGCCTGGAATGGCCCATACAACGTTGCAATCTCTCTTTACTACCAAATGCTTGACTATGGACTGGTGCCGGATAATTTTACATTGCCATTTGTCCTTAAGGCATGCTCGGCTCTATCTGCATTACAAGTGGGGAGGGACATTCATGAGCATGTAATACGGACTGGGTGGGAAGTGGATGTCTTCGTGGGTGCAGCTCTAATTGATATGTATGCCAAGTGTGGCTGTGTTAATAGTTCCCGTCAAGTGTTTGATAAAATTCTAGTTAGAGATGTTGTCCTATGGAATTCTATGCTTGCTGCTTACTCTCAAAATGGCCAACCAGAGGAATGCTTACGTCTATGCGGTGAGATGGCATCCACGGGTTTAAGGCCTACTGTTGCAACCCTCGTCACTGCAATCTCAGCGGCTGCGGATATTGCAGCCCTCCCTTCTGGCAGGGAGCTTCACGGGTTCAGTTGGAGACAAGGATTTGCATCCCAAGATAAGGTCAAAACTTCCCTGGTAGATATGTATGCCAAGAGCGGCTTTTTAAAGGTTGCGCGGAATTTGTTTGAGCGGCTTATGGAGAAAAGAAATGTCTCTTGGAATGCTATGATTACTGGGTATGCTATGCATGGTCATTCAACGGAAGCACTCGATTTGTTTAACCAGATGATTCAAGAATCTCGGCCAGATCACATAACTTTTGTGGGTGTTCTATCGGCTTGCAAGCATGGAGGTTTGCTGGATGAAGGGAAGAAAACTTTTGAATCAATGACAAAAAATTACCATATAGAACCAACTGTTCAGCATTACACGTGCATGGTTGATCTCCTTGGTCATTGTGGTCGATTGGAGGAGGCTTACAATCTGATAATGCAGATGAGGGTTGTACCAGATTCTGGTGTTTGGGGTGCTTTGCTCAATTCATGCAAAATCCATGGAAATGTGGAGCTAGGGGAATGTGCACTAGAGAGGCTTGTTGAGCTTGAACCTGAAGATGCAGGTAACTATGTTATTTTATCCAACATGTATGCTCAGGCAGGGAGGTGGGAAGGAGTTGCAAAGCTAAGAAAACTAATGACAGATAGGGGACTGAAGAAAAGCATTGCCTGTAGCTGGATTGAGGTGAAAAACAAAGTACATGCATTTCTTTCTGGAGATACTTCTCATCCTATGTGTGATGAGATATATGCAGAGTTAGAAAGGTTGGGAGGCTTAATGGCGGAGGCTGGGTATGTCCCAAACACCACGCCTGTTTTCCATGATGTGGATGATGATGAGAAGAAAAGAATGGTGTGCAGTCACAGTGAAAGGCTGGCAATTGCCTTTGGGCTAATAAGTACACCCCCGGGGACCAAGCTTTTGATAACCAAGAACCTTCGGGTTTGTGAGGACTGCCATGTTGCTATTAACTTAATCTCTAAAATTACTCAGAGGGAATTCACAATCAGGGATGTCAATCGTTATCATCATTTCAAAGATGGCGTGTGTTCTTGTGGTGATTATTGGTAAACTGAATGAGAATCTAGAGTAACTGCAAATGTGAATGTTATCAAAGACATGGTCATACGAATATTTTTCTTCGTGCATGAGTATTTGCAAGAGCAATCCTTGACCTTACTCCCTTGAAAGTGAGATCGCAAAATCAGGTTTTGTTCCTCTAATGCTCCCTTGTAGGAGAGTTTTGTTGGGTTGTCCAACCATTACCTGCTCCCGCTCTTCATCACATGCACTATATTAAAATAAAAAGTTGTAGCCTAAGGAATGCTACCATAAATTTGCAGGAAAACAAAAAGAAAGCCGTGTTTAGTAATTCCCTTGCAATTTTGACAGATTGACAACTCTGTTCAGTAATGTAAATGTTACATAGTAGCCTGTAATTTTGATTGAATTGAGGAATTGATGTAGAGTGTACAAACCATACAACGTGCATTTATGAAGTCATGATGTCATCATTTTATCTTATTGGTATTTATTAATTCTAATAGAAGCAAAAAGTTCATTATATCTGTTGATTATATTCAGTGCTTACCAATATCCATCGATGTGGGAAGACACAATGAGAAGTTGCAACCGATGAATTCTATATTGGACTCAGGCAAAGAAGGGAAACTTGGTAGGTAAATGATATGGTTTCCTCGTATGCTTCGGCTTTCCACACATTGCAATTAAATTGATGTATAGTGATTTCTCCTTTTCCAGGAACATGCTGAACCTCTACATGAATTCATGTTCGGCATAAAGCAGAAGTACAGGGACAAAGTCCTCATTCAGGTTAATCATTATGCCCTTAGTTGCAGTGGTGAGTCTAGCTAAAAACTCACACAACTCATAAAAAGTATAATAATTTGTCTCTTAACCTCCCTTCTCATTAGGAAATTCATAAGAATTGATAACTGGTTACAAAGAAGAGAAAAGACCTTTCTTTTTAGGTAGTCTTGGAGAGCAAGATGTCTACTAAAGTAAATGACTTACTAATGAAGGAAAAGATACATACCAGCACCCCCCAAACCCCACCCCTCGCGGACATGCAGCCAGCCCTAGGGGCTTCTTTCCCTGCGTGACATGATTCTCCTCTTCTTCTAAAGGCTCAGCCTTGAGCGGGAGGATGAAAATCAGCAATTTTGCAGCTGTAGTAGAGATGGTAACGGTCTCCCCTCCTTCGAAAGGAGCCCTTCCACGAACTTTGCCCTTATTCTCACTAGCAACCGAAAAGCCTTTAACAAATTCACACCTAAGCAACACATCCTCTAAACTTGCAACCATGAGGAATAGAATTTGCAACCAACAAAGGATGACGACAATACCAATTACCAACTATGAAACTGATGGAAATGGGCCATATTTTAGGGTTTTATTAGTCATTTTTGTAATTTTCTTTATTTTTGTTATTTGTATTTTCCTTTATTTTTGTTTTGTATTTAATGGTAAAGAGTAGTAATAACATTTTTGTAATTAGGGCCTTAACTTGGAGCCGAAGCTACGCCTCTCCTTTAACTATCCACTTGTAAGTCTCATTTGAGGTAGACTTGAATTTTGAAATAGACAAGAGTATTTCTCTCTCTAAAAGTGTGTGTATGATATTTTTAGGAACCTTTTTGACGTGTAATTTACATCAAATTGGTATCAGAGCGGGTGTGGCTCCACATTGGTGTTTGGTGTATCGGTGTTTATTTTTTATCGAATCGTACACTACTCTTCAATGGCTTCCAAGAGATCCAAGTAACACGACGAGAATTGAGAGTTGAGGCAACAAATTGCAGAGCTGCAACAACAAATGGGCCAACTCTTTGCTAACCTAGGGCTAACACCTAACCCTCCAACCGCCATGGCTGCCCCAACCAAAAAAGAACCACAATTTCTAACCTCCCACCCTTCTAACCCTAACCCTAGCTTCCGCCCCACTGCCTCAGCCTTACCCCGCCACCATCGGACCCCCCAAACCCTTAACAGCCCATCCCTCCATCCCAAAAAACCCCGCCGGCGATCAATCCCCCCGACCACCCCAATAGCCAAAAAAACACTGCCGACAGCAGCCCCAACCCACCCCTGCCTTCCCGCCTCATCTCCGAGGGCCGGCTCTAGGCATAGGCGGGTTAGGCCGTCGCCTAGGGCCCCCGATTAATTGGGGCCCCTTCCGGGAAAAAAAATTTAGGTTTAAAAAAAATTAGTTGTAAAAAAAAAGCCTCCCCAAAAAAATTAGTTATGAAAAAAATTAGAGTTATCACTTAAAACAAGGCCCTCCAAAAATAAAATTTGTTCTATTTAAAATAAACCCATACACTAAACCCAACAACAACATAATAACCCACCTACACACAAAAAAACAAACCCTCACAATAAACCCACCATCATAACCCAACCCATTTACTTATTTATTCTATTCTAACCCTAACTTTCTCATTTCTCTCACCCACTTTCTTCTCTCACTCTTTTACTCTTCCTCTCTTCTTCTCTCTCACTCGCACTACTCTCTTTCTCTAATAACCAAAGCAAGAATAACCCCTCCCCCCCAAAAAAACCTTAGCTGCCGCTGCCTTCCCCCCCATCCCCCCCCCCCCCCCCCCCCCCCCCCCAAAAAAAAACAATTTTCGGCAGCCCCTCCCCCGCCCCCCCCTTTTTCTTGAACTAACCTCATCAAAATAAGGGTTAAAAATTTAGGGTTTCAATTTCTTCAAGTTAGGGCTTGATTGGAGATTGGTGTGAGCTCGTGTAAGTATATATTATTCATTTGCTTTGTTATATCCCACTATATAAATTTGTTTGTGTTATTACTAATATTTGTGTTTGTGTTCTTTTTCCCCGTAGGTTCCAATTTGTTATTTGGGCATTTACAAATTAAAATTTGAGATTGCTCTCAAATTGGCACTCAAATCAGGTTATATTGTTCCTCTTTAGCATTTTTCTTTAATATGGTTTGTCAATTTTATTGAGAATCTTGTGGTTGTGTGATTAATTTATGTTTTTGCAAATTACACTTATTGTTGTGTTGTGTGAATATGTCTACTAGCAAATTACACTTGTTGTTGTGTTGTGTTGTGAGAATATGTCTATAGATTTAGCGAAAGAAATGAAAATTGAACCCGTATTTCGTGAAAAACGAAATATTTGTAGAAAAACATTTTGACGCGAATTCTACTGATGGGATTAGACATTAGTATATTAAAATTGATTTGCTATATAAAAATTGGTTTTGCATCGAAAAATGCGAGAAGAACACATTTTCTTTAATTTGATTTTTTTTATACAAAAGGGCCTCATTTTGTTTTTTCGCCTAGGGCCTTGAAAACTATAGAGCCGGCCGACCACCCCCAGCCACTCCCCCTCCTAGTCGCCGACCACCCCTGGTGGTCGTGCAGGCCTCCCAACCTCAAATTGATCCTGAAAATCTAGGTTTTTTTTGCCCTAGGCCTGCTCGAAAATCCCCTAGGCTGCCCTACTCAACCCCAAACTCTTCTACCCGCTTCCAAACTATGGTTTTTGACCCGGGTGGAGACTTTTAGGGTTGGTATGAAAGAGAGGAAGAATAAATTAAGACCAAGATTTGTGGGATGTCCCCCCGCAAGTTTCATAAATTAATTTTTAGCCCCCATAAGTTTTTGGCACCAGCTTTTGGAATTCCCTCACGAATCTCCAATTTTTTGAACGCTCGAGGACGTGCTTGGTTTTAAGAGGGGAAGAGTGATGGAAATGGACCCTATTTTAGATTTTATTAGTCATTTTATTTTCTTTTGTATTTTCTTTATTTTTGTTATTTGTATTTTCCTTTATTTTTGTTTTGTATTTAGTGGTAAGGAGTAGTAATGGCATTTTTGTAACTAGGGTCTTAACTTGGAGCCTAAGCTACTCCTCTTCTTTAAATACCCACTTGTATGCCTCATTTGAGGTAGACTTGAATTTTGAAATAGATAAGAGTATTTCTCTCTCTAAAAGTGTGTGTGTGATATTTTTAGGAGCTTTTTGACTTGAAGTTTACGTCAGAAACACAAAAGACACAACCAAGATTTTCATCTAAATGGTGAGCCATACGCTCAAATTGGGACTCAAGTGTATTACATAAGACTGATAAACTAGATCACCAGCACACGAAACAACTATTCCGAATTACAATCAGAGGGATCACAACCCAATGAGTAATCTTCATACTCGAATCCGAGGCTGTGGAATCATCGAGATGTATAATAGCAGTGGACAGGGCAGATTTTGAAATGCCGCCGTGAACAATTCCTTTGGGCTTTTCCCAATCTCTCAACACAACTCATTACGAGTGTTAATCCCTCTCTGATACCATTTGGTGTAAGTGGAATGGAAGCCATTCATATATTTTGAGGTGCCATGGTTAATGCAGACTGGTACTGGCATTGCAGAACTCAGCTCTTGCAGGTCAAAACTTATTGTTGGCATTTTTGCCTTTTGGTTATCTTCCAGGTAAGCTCCAAGGTCCAAACTAAAGAAATACAGGGTGTGCTTTTGCATGGTATTTCCCATTGAACAAGCAACAAGAAGACTCTGCTTGAGAACACAAAGGGTATTGAAAAGTACTATACTAGCTTTGTGATTCCTTCCACCGTGTTTTCTTTTTTTCAGAAGAAACAGTAAGGGTTGATTGCTAGGTTCTGTTCGGAATCACTTCAACCTTTTAAGATGCCCCGAGTCTAGAAATATGAATCTGTTGGATTGAACTCACTCTCGTTCTCTGATGCGGAGCAACTATATATAATTTATTTATACTTGCAATTATTTTCCTTTTTGTATATAGAATTAAAGTGAATATAGATTTTGCACTTTAAATTTGGAAATTTATTAATTAGTAGTTAGCTAGTATTTGACTTGTTAGGATTAGGATTTCTAAGTACTCTTTGTATAGAATTAGGATTTGTTAGTCGATAAATAATGATGTAATCTCATTAAATAATTAGAGTTGAATTAAGCATTAAACCTCGCGAGTTTTCTGGGCCTGTGTGCCAATTGCTGTTGTTAAATCTTTCTTCCTTTTTTCTATACCCATTTGTTATTGTTATGCATTAAATTTGGTATAAGAGCTGAATTCGTGCATTTTGGACTGCGTCTCTTATCCTCAGATAACTTGTGTCTGCCTCTCTGGTTATATTTTGGTGTTCAATTTAATTGGATTCTGTAAAAAAATGAGAATACCCTATCTGAACATCAGATTTGCGTTCGGAAAATACAAGGCCTCGGTGGATTTTATTGTATTTCGGATCAAACCTTTACGTTGAGCCAAGTTTCTTTATCAAACCCAGTACATTCGATCCATATTGCGTATCCAAGTTCTTGGTCATTACTCATTAGAAGCCCACTATTCCACAAACAAACCCAATTGATTTCCTTTAAACTCCAGACAAACCTACTTGACCCAGCTTTAAAAACAATTTGTTGTGTTCTGAACCAACAGCTCCACACCTCACCCTGTTATAAATCTATCCATTAGACCATTTTTCTTTTAAACCCCCAACCCAGCCCCCTTCTTGATCCGATCCAGGGGAAAAATCGTGAACTGGCATCCTGCTCAAAACTAGCGAGAGATAAAGAGAGGCCAGATAATCTTCCCCCCATCCACACCCCCACACCCACACCCACACACCTCTTTCCTTTTTGAGTAGCCTCCTCCTTTTATATTGCTATCTTTCTATCTAGAATGTTGTGGCAAGACGGGTCAAGGCGCCCTAGTACCTTGGTGACGTATCTTTGGCCCAAGGTGTGGAAGCTTATCACCATGGTTGAGTAAATGATGCTTACAGCGGAACCTCATTCACAACCATCTGAGATACCACGGATCAATCCTACTTCTTTTATAGTTTCAAAAATGTCTTGTCCCAATCCAAATGGGTATGTATTTGGCAAGTATTTGTTGTGTTTTTTCTGCAAATGATCGTTGCAAACATATTCTTTGGTCAATCGTGGATCAAGCCTTTGATGTTGACCATAATGCTTGACGAGGAGGCAAATAGTTGCACTTCTCCGTATAATTGTGGCTCTATCAAATTTAAAGCGCAAGAACTTCCATGCAACCTATTGATCCACCTCTCAAACAACCTGAAGATAAATCAAAAGCTGAGACTATAAAGATCACGAAAATCACTGAGCTCTCTGGAGCACTTGCTGAGATTCAACATATTGATTTATAATTTCTAACTGCTACAGTGGTGGAACAAAAAACCTGAGATGCTATTTGTTGTTGCTCGAGGGTTCCACTAGTACTGGTCACCGTTCACGTGGATCAGCAGTATAAAATTTATTTGTAATGTCATTTATTTTCCTTTCGTATTTCAGAATGAAATTGAATATTAAGTCTTCTATTTTATATTAGGGCAGTTAGCAATTAGTAGTTATCTAGTGTTTATGACGTAAACCATATGTCAATGGCCAAGAAAATAATCAAGCCCTAACTTTAGAGAGAGAATCAAATGATTTCTTATATGTCAAAATGGAGGAGTGTCTTCAAATGAAGACTACATGGGTATTTAAAGGGAGGAATAGCTTACGCTCCAAGCTAAGGCACTAATTACAAAAATGCCATTACCACTCCTTCCTTTAAATAACAAAGCAAGTAAAGGAAAATACAAATAATAAAAATAAAGAAAATACAAAAGAAAATAGAAATGATGAAAATAACCCTAGAATAAGGCCCATTTCTATCACTCTCCCCCTCTTAAGGCCAAGCTCGTCCACGAGCGCTAAAAAAAGAGAGTTGTGAGGTAATTTCAAAAATAGGTCCCCAGGCGAGTTCATAGTGGGAGACCCACGGATTCGCCCTCCAAAACAGTGATCAGGGCATACTGGGGAAGCTCCTCGGACGCGTCCAAATAGTCAGGTGGATGCTCTATAGCTAATAGGGCACGACGTCGTGGAAGAGAGCAGTCAGAAGCTCGGTGGCCAACAATGCCACAATTGTAGCACATGAATGTAGGAGGACTCGGGGAAGGCACAACAATAGTGGTGGTAGTAGAGGCTGGAGCCGATATTGAGGGAAAAATAGGAGCGGAGGTCGATGCAGGAGGGACTCGTGAGGTTGAAAGAGCGGCTGATGATGTGTGGTAGGTCTCGACCTTGGTTGCATATTCAACCGCCTTCAAAAAGGTCGGTATCTCCCGCAAGCCTAGATTGTGCTGAATGTATGGCTGAAGTCCTAGAATATAGCGGTTGATCTGCTGGTCTTCAGTCCCCGGGAGGTGAGCCCGAGTGCAAAGGAGCTGGAACTTCTCCGTGTACTCCACCACCGTAGAGGTAGCCTGACAGAGGGACTGGACGCGGGTAAAAAGGTCACGCTTATAGGTCGGTGGGATGAATGAAGTCTGTAGCGTGGCCTTTAGCTCTGGCCATGTCTGGATAGAAGGCAACCCCGCCGCTGTCCGGCGATAGCAAAAATCGTTCCACCAAACCCGGGAGAATCCTTGAAATTTGGTGGCCGCTAAGAGAACACAAGAGCGGCCTTGAACCCGCTTGTAATAAAAAAACGCCTCCGTCGACGCCAACCAATCAATCATAGCATCCGGGGAGAATCGTCCATCAAACATGGGGACGTCAGTGCGTATATCTCCCTGAAGACTCTGGAAAGCAACTGAAGTGCTGTAGACTAGTGGTCTCCCTCCTGATGATCCCAAGACCCATCACGTCACCCGACACAGATGCAATATAAGCAACAGGGATAGGTGGTCCCTGGGTAGGTGGTGGATGAGGAGGGTGAACATGTGTGGCCATGGGGAGTGCTGGAGGACCGCGATAAGGACACATGCCAATTAGGTGGCCATACTCTCCACAATAATAGCATTGGCAGTCCTGAAGTAGTACGAAGCGAAAAGGGTTAGGCGGGGGAGGGGAAATCCACTCCAAGACGGTGCTATGGGTATCCCTAGCGCCGGAGGATGATGAGGAGTCGGTGTAAAGTAGGGAAATATCATGATGTGAAGGGGTGTGATGTGAAGGTGGAGGAGGTGGGTGTGTATCCTGTCGAGGGTAATGAGGATGGTCAGAAGGAAGGCCGGGGGTCTCAACATGATGATTATAGGGCTCGAGGTGGTCGTGGGGACTAAAAAAAACCACTTGGCCGAGGGATTGGGGCAAACTCGGGTAGGGTTGAAGATTTGGGTTGACCGGGGTGTTGTAAGAGGGCAGGGAGTTGTAAGTGGGTTGGTTTAGGCAGGGGTGGGCATCCGGGTAAGGTAGGGGGCTCGGTAGCCAAAACAGATCGGGGTAGGGGCCAATGTGTTAAGGTTTGGGTTGGCAGTAGGGTGAGACGGGTTTTGAGTGTGTTTTTTTGGGTCGGCCGATAAGGTGATTGGTCGGAGGTGGGCCGGAGAGGTAGGGTTAGGGCATCGGGGTGGTCGGCGGTTGGTGGGGTGTCTCCGAGGTCCAAAATGGGGTGGGCTGGTTTGTTTTTGGCTTGGGATGTGGGTCGGGTGGGGGCGGCTGGTTCTGGGTGGCTAGGGCTGATTTTTCGCCCAAGGTAGCCCCGGTGGATGAGCCGAGGAGGCCGAGGTGGTGGCTGACTTGTGGGGGCAGGGGTTTTGTCCGAACATAATTGGTGGCTCACCACCTTCTCGTGAGGAGTCTTCAGGGCAGATTTCCTTCCCGGGCCGGTGCGGAAGAGGTTCCGTTGGCGCATTCGGGGCGGCAAGAGGTGGTGGTGCGGAAAAAAGTTGGAGGAGGGCGTCAAACTTTTTATTGAGGTTTTGAATGCCTCTCAATTCTTGGATGTCTTCTTGTTGTTTTGATTTTTTTGGAGCCATTGAAAGTAGTGTACGATTTTGAATACCTACACACCAATACACCACTTGGGGAACGACACCTTGCTCTGATACCAATTTGACGTAAGCCACACGTCAATGACCAAGAAAATAAACAAACCCTAACTTTAGAAAGAGAATCAAATGATTTCTTATATGTCAAAAAAATGGAGGAGTGTCTTCAAATGAAGACTACATGGGTATTTAAAGGGAGAAATAGCTTAGGCTCCAAGCTAACACACTAATTACAAAATTGCCATTACTACTCCTTCCTTTAAATAACAAAGCAAGTAAAAGAAAATACAAATAACAAAAATAAAGAAAATACAAAAGAAAATAGAAATGATAAAAATAATCCTAGAATAGTGCCCATTTTCATCAGGTTATCTTACTAGCATTAGGATTTATTCCTAGTCATTATATCAAGTTAGGATTGGCAAGCTATAAATGATTATATAATCCCATTAATTAAATGGAGTCGAATAATTAGTTAAAAAAACCGTGAGCTTTGTAGGACTATGTGCCAATTGCATATGTGAATCTCTCTCTCTCTGTCTCTCTCTCTCTCACACACACATAAATGATATTTTACCATTATGGTCGATATTGACTTATGCCAGGCTTATTGATTATAACATTCTTCTTGTTTCATTGTTCCTTTTTATCAGTTTCAGGGTCACGTCATTTTGCCATTGGGATCCCCTTCAACTCTGTTGAATATAAGTACAATGTTAATGTGTGGCCAGGTCACAACTCTTCGAAATTTTACTCACGACTGTCCATGTTAATTTGAAAATGTAACATTGGCTGACTTCACTATATTTCTATTTTATTCAAGCAAATAATACATACATATTCCCATGATTTATGAGTTTCCTGATTTTTATTATACGCGTATAATTTATCATTGACTTTTATGTTTTGTCACTTGTATCCCTCAACAAGAAAATCTGGTAAAGCCCAACCTAGTTATCAAAGGTAAAGTCAAAAAGATAATTAGTGGAGGTATGTGTAGTTCGTTTTTTTCAAGTTTATATCTTTTTTTTATGAATTAAGAATATATTAGATAAGGGCAAAGCCCCAAGAATTACAAGAACAAAAGGAACCGGAACAAACTGGCTAGATACAAAAGCCCAAACAAACTACGACACAACCTAAAATCTCCTGTACAAAATTACACATCACACAGGCCTAACCAAATAGGACTACCAAAAAAGGACAGCCCAACACACCAAATCTCAGTCCAACAAGACCCAAAAACCAAAACGACACACAATAAAAGAAAAGAAAATACAAGAATAATTTTGAAGCCACTCGTCTGAAGATTAGCTAACTCACAAGGCACGTGTCAGCCAAGAGGCAAAACCACAAACCAAAACAAGGGGCAAAGCAAAACAAAACCCACTTTGGTCAAGCACAACCACATCTCCATCACCTCACAAACCAGTAAAGAAAATGCAGCCTAAAACGAAGAAAGCTCTCCCACGAGACAAACCATGAAACATAGCCAACAAATACAACTCAAGCCACATAATTACATCACTCGGCATCCTCAAACAGATTAGCCCAAAATCAAAGAGATATACTCCAAAAAAAACATAGAAGCCTCTCCATTTCAACCAATCCAACCCACCAATCGACCTCAAAAACCACACCTCAGTCTTCAACCTACTGAACGAATAAAGAAACAAGATGAACATCAAAATTATACATCCAACAAGCAACTCCAACACTAACCATCCAAATCAGAAAACCCAACAAGTAAACCAACAAAAAGACTCCAAACCCGTTCAAATCCATCTCAACTAAGCCAAACCCATCAGAAGAAGATTTCGTGGACATCAGAGACTAAACAACTCCATCCAAGAAAACCAAGACAAAACAATGCCACAGAAGAGAACCAAGACAAACCAGATCCGGCAGAGATGAGTACACACCAATCTATACCAAGGGGCCACTGACCAGATCACATCGTCGCAGAGGAGAATCACAAGCATTCTCATATAGAAAGCAATCTTCAACTGCCTCAGAGGACTCACATTTTCATGTCGAAAAAAGGAGGTATTATTCAAGGATCTTTTCTGATATGCCACAGTGTTTAACAGTTTCCCAGTTTTCCTGGGTTCTTTTTATCTTTGACCATCTGCATGTAGTGTTCCAAGTAGTAAATTCTGTATCAGAGACTAGCCCTTCAATTTGCTTGTTAGCTGAATTAAAAATTCTATTGTTTCATTCCTGCCTTCAATTTGCTTGTTAGCTGAATTAAAAATTCTATTGTTTCTTTCCTTCCATATAAATGTTATTGGTGGTTTCCTTCTATATCATCATTTTCTTCTTCTCTCCCTCCTCAGTTTGCTAATTTTTATGGAGGACTTCTCTCTGTGGTCATATTACAGTAACACGATGAATGCTGTGCATGTTTCAGGCCATATTTATAATACAATGTTTGTTATTCACTTCTGAATTTTATGTATAGAAATTGTAAATTGCTGACCGATGTGACAATTTTAAGAGCCATTTTTGGGAGTTCAAATCTGTTGACCGCAATCCTTAGTCGTAATTTATTGAATGTTTTTTAACAAAACATATTTGAGAGTATCAATCTTCTATTATCTTTTTTGTCTATTTTTATTTTTTATTATTTTTTTGCATAGTCCTTTTCTAGTTTTGTAAATATGAACACACTTCTACATTATTTTTTAGGGAAACATGGTGATAAACCCTTACTCCTTAGAAATTAACGATAAGGACAGTCTATGAACAATTTTTTCAATAAGTTCACGTGTGTTCAAGGTTCTAAAAAACGCGAGGCGTGATCAAGGCGTAGAGGTCAAGCCTCAAACCTTAGGAGCATAGGCATAAAAAAACATTTTTCCTTTTTATTATTATTTTAATTATTCCAAGGCTAATAATATAATAAAATAATATATATCCGTATGTTTGCTAGCCATCTTTCTCATATTCATGCTCCATTATCAATATATAAAATGTATTTTGATTGTTTTGGACGAGATATTGATCCTATTTGTAAGAAAAAAGTCTTTAAATGGCGATATCATTTCATTAAGGCATCTTTGTTTTAAAAAAAGTGCGCCTTAAACCTTTTACCAAGAATAAGGCGTAGGCGATGCGTTTATCTCAAGCCTCAAACGTAAGTGCGCCTATGTGGAGCCTTTTAGAACACGTGTGTTACTATTATTAATGTATGTGCATGAATATAAATACAATTATTAATGTAGTTACAATTGCAATTGTATCTACATTAATAAGTGTAACTGTATCGTTTCGACTTATCATTAATTAATTAAAATTTTTATGGGTTTAAGGTACCAACAAAATTATCACTTAGACTGATTATATATAAACAAACTTTTAAATGATTTATTAACTAATGTCCTTATTTTTTATTATGAGGAGAATAATTTTACGCCAACTATTCAGAAAAGTCGACACCGATGTGGCATGCTAAACGAAAAAAATATGAGTGGTTGAGGCTCTTTGAATCAAGGACGTAGCCAAGAGTTTGATTTAGCGAGGACCAAAAAATACCAACACAAAAAATAATGAGCATAACAAAAAAAAAGACGTAATATTCGATTGGATTTTTTTTGCACGGTTACAATTACAATTGTCCTCGACGGTCTTTCATGTTTTGAAATCGTTGAATGATAATCTCATTATTTATCTCATCAAATACATCTTTTTCTACGTATATAATCATCGTATCATTCATCCATTGATCTTCCATCCTATTGTGCAATGAAATCTTTATGATATTCATAGTGAAAAATGTCATTTCCGAGGCCGTTATTATGGGTTGACTGAAGGACAAGGTCACAAGTAAATGCACCAATTGATATACCTCGTATTTCCATTCAGTCCTTTAAAGTCCTTTAAAGTCCAGACTAGAGTGCATATAAATAATATACGTTCCAAGTTGTATATCAAGTTCCATGAGTTGGAAGCTTGAAAATTCATTTGGATACAATCGGGCAAGACAAACTAACTTTTGCTTGTCAAAGGCAACAAATTCATCTTCGGGACAAAGAGATGCCACACAAATAAGTAATTCAGAATTTGCCTCATTGAAACGACCATTTAACTCTTGAAGTTGCAAATCAATGATCGCACAAAATAACTCAGCACGATAATGGTGCAAGTTCGTCTTTTTTAACGCTTTTCGTTGTGATTATTTTTTGACAACGAATGCATCATTCATGTCGGGTACTTTAATGTCATGTTTCTCACAAAAGGAAGAAACTTCATCAAGCAACAAGCCCTATCCATCATCTCCCATCATTTGTAGTCGTTGCTTACTTACCTGGGCTAGAGACAAGTCGGTTAGCTTCTTCGGCTCAGATTTGACTTTCTGACTAGTAACCCATTCTTTAATCTCGACCCCTGCCTCCCGAAGACCTCTAAAATGGGGATATTATTAGCTTTCCATTAAGGATATGCTATGTGGCATGAAATTCTTTTTCATAATACTCACTTACTCTTCTTCAGACGATCGATTTGTCATGGTAGCGGCCTTTTCTCTCCATCGTTCGATAAAACTGCTAACTGACTCACCAGGGTTCTGCTTGAGTAGCTCAAGGTCTCGGTGGGTGACCTCTAGCTCCTCGTTGTACTTGTATTACATCCTGAATTCTCGGGCCATATACTCCCAACTGCGAACTCTGGATTCCCCCAGCGATAGGAACCATCAGAGAGAACTTTCTTTGAGAGTTTGCTGGAACATCTGTGCAATTATCTCTTCTGATGCTTCGAGGAGATTCATAGCACGGTGGTAGCTGCGTAGGTGTATGATAGGAGGTCCGCTGCCTCTAAACTTTTCGATTTCTGGCATTTTGAACTTTTTTAGAAATCGAGCTTTAAGATAGGTAGACATGTTGGTGTAATCCATGTATTGCCCGAGATTTTGACTTGTTCTAACTTTTTAGAAAAAACTCTAGGTCTTCTTTGACCTTGTTCAACTTTTCTTCTTTGGGATCGACATGAACAGGCACTGGCATATTACCCCCTGACTGGGCATTATTGGGTATCGACAGCTGAGTCGGTGGTAGCCCGTTAGTAGGTAAGGTCCACGGAACATGTTGGTACTCTTCTGGGACCCACACCAGTTATGGAGCTTGTGGACCCATGGCATGAGGGAAGATGATGTCAGGATCGGGAGTCTCAGGAGCTTGAACCTTGTGTCATTGTATCTTTTAGACCTCTCCATGAAGATTATTGATCTTGGCACTGAGACCAGATCTGGCTGGACATCTGCAGTATGCTCAAAGTTCTTCATGAATAATCTTCTGAAGGACTGCTCAAATTCTGTAGAAGTAGTGGATGAAGTAGTGGGACTCATAGGTGGCTTGATGGAGGATTTGAGTCATTAAGCAACCAAGCCAAGATTAGGGTGTGCGATCGCATGTGAGAAGGAAAATGATTTTTATGTTTATTTTAATAGAAAAAGGAGTATTATATATATATATATATATATATATATATATATATATTTTTTTTTGAAAAAGGGTGAAAATATTTTTTCTAATTTGAAAAAGGGAGAAGAGGAAAATCCCTAGAGTAGTTATCATTATTAGGTTTCACTTGTATTATGTTTCGCATAGGGTGCAAGTGAACTGCCGGATAAAACCCAAGTCTGGAAAAAAGATAGGGTATACGATACAAGATACAATTGGGCTTGTTTTTAGGCTCACGGACGGGGCCCCGTTTACAAACAGGCAAAATAGCGCAAAAATTCGAGCGGTAAGGCAGCCCAAAATTTTGACAGAGTTACGTTGAAATAGGAAGACTAGGTATGAGTGTCCTAGGACCGACGCCTATATGAGGTTGGTGCATTGTGGGGTTAGTGGAAAGGTTCCCCCCTTAGGCATGACTTCTATGATATACCTTTTGTTTATAAGGGAAACTATTCATCGGTACGTGTGAGAAAGCCATTTGATATACCTGAGTGTACGTGAATTTCCTCACGATATACCTCGTGGGGACGGTGTATGTGAGGGCGAATTCGATATGCTCGACGTACATTAACGAGTTCCCTGCTACATACCTCTCATCGTGAGTTCCTTCAAGCGGTACGATGCGAGAGGAATCGTTCGATGTACGTCGAAGGCACTAGGCCAATGGAAGGTCAAAATCATATATCTTAGGTTAACCGCGCCCCACAGGACCCGAACCCATCATGAAGTGATCCCCCAGTACATGACAAAATTTGGTCAAAGTATAATGCTCACTTGATGTAGTGTACAAGAATGCACGAGTCTTAATTAGTACTTTATAAAGAGTTTTATGTATGCTAAGCGAGAGAAATACTACTACTATGAGGTAAAAAATAGAATATATACGAGTTATCATAGGATGATGGGGATAAATATGGAGAGTAAAACTAGGAAGTATGTACATGAAGCATGGAGCGTATACAAATTGTGATGGTATATACGAATTGTGAGACACGTGAATATACAAAAGCGAGTATAAGGTATTTGTAAAGTGAGTGATATGGGAATGTGTAAGTGACGGAAAATATGTGGATATATATAATTCGGAGAAAAGTGGAAGTGTGTGCGAGTGAGACTAGGCATGGATATCTACAAGTGGTGTTTGAAACATATGAGCAACATGTGGCTATGTATAAATGAGGGTGTGTACTAGTGACACTAACAAGGGATATTTACAAGTGATATGGATCATATGCAAGTGTGGGTAAGTGGATTGAAACATGGTAATTATATACAAGTGAATAAAACATGAAGCATGTGATAGAATATGTAGTATATACATGTAATGAGGAAAAGAAAATAATAGAGAGAAGGATACATATATCATGATATGAATAAGACATACATACAACATGTAAGTATAGAATAAATGATAATATACAAGTGGAGGCATGTATACACAAGTAGAAGAATAGAGAAAGGAGGAGAAAAGTAAATAAAACCCATTTGAAATAGCTAGTCATCTTAAAATAATATTCCCTAGCAGAGTCGCCACTGTGGCCATCCGGGATTCCTCCAGTATGGGCTCGCCCCGAAAAGAGAGAAAAATCGATGAGTGCAGGAATCATCGTCGCGTCGGGACGCGCCCCTCCAGTACGTTAGAAACATCTGGTATACTGTTATAATGTTAGTAGTAGAATTCTTGGACGTTTGGGGTTGGAAAACATGTATTTGGATGAAGAAAATTGGTAGAACCCGAAACTGCAATTCTGTAGAAAATCGAAATACCTGCTTGATCGATCGATCGAGCCTAGAGCTTCGATCGATCGAAGGTTCGATCGATCGAGCCCCAAACCTCGATCGATCGACCCCTCCTGGAAGACTCTTATTTCCCTTTGTAAATGATTTAAAAATCGAATTATCGTGATATAATTCTTGGGCATTCTTAGTATAATGATTTGGGAGACATAGAGGACTAGTAGGGCGTATAAATAAACGTTGGGATCATTAATATTCGACGAGAATGGTATTTATGGGATGTTTACTTTAGGGTTAGTAAAGTGATATATTAAAGTGTGAGGCGCGTAAGAGAGTTACGATGAAACGTAAATGTGACACCTACTGAAATTTCTACTTGGAAGAATAGAGTCCACGAGTGTCACGAAATAAGTGAGAAAACCCTTCGAGTTAAGGTTAGAGATGAAACCTTATACGTAATACTAATAATGTGGAATTAAGGATAAATGTTGTAATTATGGGTGACGAGAGAACCTAAATTAATATGATAAAAGTGGTATATTTATATGATTGTGTGTGCATATATTATATACATGTGAAAATCATGCCCACGCTACTTGCTATCCCTGAGGTTACCGCGCTGGGACAGTCTTATCTCGATGGGACCTTTATGGGGGATATTGACTTGTACCCTAGAAGATAGATGTCCTTAATACAGGCTATCGACGTGATAGTTCAGACGGTCCTAAGAGACGCAAGCATGTGCTATCCTCTTAGAGACTTGGAATCTATTCTTCGCCTCAATTTTGTTGTGTATTTTGTTAATACAATTCGAGAGTGATTCCGATTGTATTCCCCTTAATATGAGTGATATGGGGTTTTGGATAGTAGAGTATGCACGCACCATAGTTTTATTTGGGGTGCTGTTATTTTATATATATTATTCGAGTAGTTAATATATATATGAGATTTGGAATTTGAAACTGCCTACTGTGATTTGATACGTAGGACATGGTTGATGACTCAAATGGTAAATACTTGTTTTGAGAAAGTATAATATGACACTAGAAAACTTTATTGATTTTATAAAGTTAAAATGGAGAACTTTGATTTCTAATTGAAATACCCTTTTCGAAATGGAATCGTTAAATATTGAATCTTACGAGTAATCTAAGATAAGTTAAATCATTGGGAAGATTTGTGCGATAAATGATAAGATAACCCGTTGGGAAGGTTAGTACGATAGGCGTGCACATTAGAAGAGAGGTGAAAATTTCTCAAGAGAGTGTCGCTCTAATATGTTGTTCCATTGGCCTGTATCAATTTAAATACTTGCTAAACGTATTTTAAATCAAACACACTTTCGGGCTCTGACCCGTTTTTCTCTCTCTCTCTATTGTATATATATGTATATATTTCAGGTGCCCAGCCACAGGGGCGTCTTGCTTAGGATCTCTTGTAAGGAACGAGCTGCAGCTTAGGTGGGAGTTGCAGGTCACTTGCGTAGACGGCTTCCTTTATTGACTCCACTTCTAGCATTCTCATTTATTGGGCATGTGTCGCCCTTTCCATTATTTCATTGTTATTGGGACATTTGTATTTCCAGTTACTTCTCGTATTGTCGCTATGGGATTTATTCAGTTTGAATTGTGTTACTTTATATTTCGCATGTTGACATTCGATTGACGAATGTTTTAAATTAGTTGGACTATGTTGCAGATATTTAATGTGGTGTGATTCTTACTTATTGAATGTTGTTAATAAAATAAATGTTTTTCTTTAAATAAAATTTGGAAAGTATGTATGAAAATGGTTTTGACACTTAGCTTAATTAATTAGGGTGTTAAATTGGAAAAATTATTTTTATCGACAGTGATGCTGAGAATGAACCAACTGTTTACCTTGATTTAATTTAATAAAGGAGTGATCGCCCGATATTTAATTAGGCGGGGTGTCACAGGTGGTATCAGAGCATCCGGTTCTAGTGTCCTTTAGGATCTGTGCGGCCTATTATGCTTTCAGCGTTGCCTTCTTTGATATAGAGCCCTAAATACTAGGAATGTTGTGTTCATCTCTATACATTGGGAATTCGTGCTTCTGCGATTTGTTTATTTGAATGATGAACTCATCCAAATTTATTTAAATTTCCAGATGGACCGTCAAGAAGAACTAGCTAAAACGGTTAAGGGAGTCAACGAGCAAGATCGACTCATACCTCAGGTATCCCCAAAGAAAGTATCTATCGCCGAGTTAGCAGGTATCGTGGCACAAGCAGTTACTAGGGGTGTTCAAAAAAACCGCCCGACCCGAAAACCGAACCGAACCGAAACCGCCGTTTTTTTTAGCCCGGTTCGGCCTACGGTTTACGGATATAAAAAATCGACCATGTCGGTTCGGTTGTCGGTTTATACGTGGGAAAAACCGACTCAAACCGAACCGACCCGAAACCAATATATATATTAAAAAAAACCTAAATAACTTATATTTTTATATTCAAAAACCATTACCCACCTTTAAAAACCGACCCAAACCGAAAACCGCCCTTAAAAAAACCGGCCCAAACTTGAAACCGTCGAAAACCGACCCGAAACCGACCCGAAACCGCCGTGAACCGAAACCGACGGGTTTTTTCATAGTCGGTTCGGTTTCGGTCTGACCTTTTCCAAAATCGAACCGATCGGTTCGGTTTGAATTAGGGGCCAAAACCGATCCGAACCGACCCGTGAACACCCCTAGCAGTTACCACTGCAGTTTTACAATACCAAGAACGCAGCCTACAACTTAAAGGAGGCAAAAGACCTAGAGAGGTTAACCAAATGCATGTGACTAAAGCTGACAAATGTGCGAAGACATCGAAATTGCGACAACAAACTACCCAATATCAAGTCAGTTCTGGTCAACAAAGTGGCAAAATGAAGCAGTTTCGAAAGAGGAATAAAGTTTCAAGTCGGCAAGGCCGACTCCGACAGCAGCAGGGTCGGAGGGGGAGTTACTTCGGAGGCCGATGTTTTGGGTGTGGTAAGCACGGCCATAGGCGCCAGGATTGCCCAGAGAGAGATAGGGCCCCACAACAGCAGGGTGCCCCTAATGATCCATAGGGACCACTTTTCCCAATCGCTCTCCCAGCACCAACTCAGGTAATAGGCCTGCCAACCTTTCCCGTAGCTCCAGTGCAGCAGGGGCAGTTACAGTACCGACATATCTATAATGTCCACCAGGCAGCCGCCCCACAGGCACCACCCGCGATTTGGGGTATGTTTTCTATCCATGAAACTTTAGATCGAATTTTGTTTGTTACTAGGACAACACATTGTTTTATAGCTACATATTTTGCGAAGACCTTAGGGTTATTAACCACAGTAGAGAGCACTGTAACGTAGGTAGACTCACCACTGGGGAATGGTTCACTCTTCTTTATATGCCGGGGAGTGGGGGTAGAGATTGGTAGCTTGGTATTACTTGCAGACATGTTGGTTTTAGACATGCACGAGCATGATGTGATTATTGTTACGGATTGGCTCGCAGCTTATAGAGCCATGATTGATTGCTTCGGTGGAAGCATTGTTTTTACCATTCCGGGGCAAGAGATGTTTGTAGTGGCAATGCCTCGCCCAGAGAGTGGTTCGATCGCTCATTTATATTAAATAGAGGAGAATACCTCTAATGAGGTTGAAATCCCGTTATACTCGATCCTAGTTGTCAGGGAGTATTCTAATGTGTTTCAGGAAATACCCGGCCTACCCCCAGTCGAGAGATAGACTTTGTTATAGATTTATTGCCAAAATACGAGACCTATAGCACGCGCACCGTACCGTATGGCTCCGGCAGAGATACGAGAGCTACGAGATCAGATAGAGCAGCTGTTAGGTCAGGGCTTCATTCGTAGGAGTACCTCACCTTGGGGCGCTCCAGTTTTTTTGTGAAGAAGAGAGATGGTTCACTGAGATTGTGTGTGGACTACCGGGAGCTGAATAAGGCACGATACGGAATAAGTATCCGTTGCCTCAAATCGATGATCTGTTCGACCAGTTGAGGGGAGCAACTTTCTTTTCGAACATAGATCTGAGGTCGGGGTACCATCAGTTGCGTACTAGAGAGTAGGATGTTTCAAAGACTGCCTTCTTGTCGAGATATGGGTCCTCTGAGTTCAGGGTGATGCCGCTCGGACTCACAAATGCTCCAGCCGTTTTCATGGACTTGATGAACCGAGTATTCAGAGAGTTCTTGGATCAGTTTGTCATCGTTTTCATAGATGACATTTTGATATATTCACACTCCGAGGAGGAGCATGCCGAGCACTTGAGGCAGGTTCTTCAGACTCTACGAGAGCATCAGTTGTATGCTAAGTACGAGAAGTGCGGATTCTGGTTGTGAGAGGTACAGTTCTTGGGGCATGTTGTTTCTGAGCAGGGGATAGCAGTTGACCCGAGTAAAGTATCAGCGGTGAGGGAGTGGGGACAACCCACGACACCGACGGAAGTGCGTAGTTTCTTGGGGTTAGCTGGTTACTACAGGAGATTCATTCGGGGATTCTCCGAAATAGCGGGTCCATTGACCAATCTGACTCACAAGGGAGTATCATATGCTTGGGATGACGCTTGTCAGTTGGCTTTCGACGAGCTGAAAGACAAGCTTACTTCAGCGCCAGTCCTTGAGTTACCGCAGCCGGGTATGGAGTACCTGGTTTACACCGATGCGTCCTTACGGGGACTTGGGGGAGTACTTCAGCAGGAGGAGAAGGCTATAGCTTTTGCCTCCCGCAAGCTTAAGCCACATGAGAAGAATTACCCCACCCACGACCTGGAGTTAGTAGCGGTCGTCTTTGTATTGAGGATACGGAGGCACTATTTGTTGGGAGAGAAATTCCGTTTGTACACAGACCACAAGTCGTTGCAGTACCTATTCACTCAGCGAGAGCTGAATATGCGTCAGCGCAGATGGCTAGAGTTTGTGAAGGACTACCAGTTCGATATACAGTATCATCCGGGAAAGGCCAACGTAGTTGCTGATGCGTTGAGCCGTAGACCGGTAGACGAAGTAGCAGACGTCTGGAAAGCAAAGTGGAAGGAGTTAGGCCACCTGGACGCAGTAGCCCGTTCTTTCATATCCGTGATATTAGTCACACCCGAGATTGTTACGAGGGTAATACAGGCACAGACCACAGACCCGTTTTGCCAGGAGCAGATTGTGCGACTTCTAGCCGAGGGTGCCGAGTCCTATTCTGTTAGTTCTGATGGAGGTTTGCGGTTTAATGGGAGATTGGTGGTTCCAGAAGGAGCAGAATTACGTCATGCAGTGATGACTCATTCTCATGGGTCCCGATTTGCAGTACATCCGGGAGGCGATAAGATGTACCAAGATATGAGGAGGCAATACTGGTGGAGTGGGATGAAAAAGGACATTGCTGAGTTCGTGTCCAAGTGTTCTACCTGCCAGCTGGTGAAGGTAGACCATCAGAAACCGTCAGGATTGCTTCAGCCATTGGAAGTACCCGCGTGGAAGTGGGAGAGTATTTCCATGGACTTTATTACAGGGTTGCCTACATCACAACGGGGACACGATTCTATTTGGGTGATTGTAGACCGTTGACCAAGGTGACTCATTTTCTGCCGGTGCGGACAGATTATACCACGGGTCAGTATGCTCAGCTATTTATTACCGAGATCGTCAGATTACACGGGGTGCCCCTGAATATTGTGTCAGATAGGGACAAGATTTTCGTGTCACGTTTTTGGGAAAGCTTTCAGGAGCCTATGGGTACTGAGTTGAGGTTGAGTTCAGCTTACCACCCACAGACAGAGCGTACTAATCAGATATTAGAGGATATGCTACGCATGTGTGTTCTCGATTTTGGAGGAGGTTGGGAGCCACATCTCCCACTGGTAGAGTTTGCTTATAATAACTCGTATCAGTTCACGATTGGCATGGCTCCATTTGAGGCTTTGTATGGCAGACCTTGTCGTTCCCCAGCTTGTTGGCTCGAAGTGGGGGATAACAAGTTGCTAGGACCAGAAGTGATTCAGGAGACCTCCGCGAGGATTGAGATGATCAGGAGTCGTATTCGGGTAGCCCAGGACAGGCAGAAAAGCTACGCCGATGCGAAACGGTTCTTCCGGGAGTTTAGTGTGGGGGACCAAGTGTTATTGCGTGTATCTCCTATGAAGGGAGTGATGAGGTTCGGGAAGAAGGGGAAGTTGGCTCCGAGGTACGTGGGTCCATTTCCCATCATCGAGAGGATTGGGCCGGTTGCATACAGGTTGGGACTGCCAGAGTATTTACATCGCATCCACGATGTATTCCACATCTCGTCGTTGAGACGATATCTTCGGGATGATATGACCCATACTCACTTTGCGATAGATGAGATCGACTTACAACCTAATAACTCTTACGAGGAGAGACCGGTGGCTATCCTAGATTATAGTGAGAGGAGATTGAGGTCGAAGATAGTTCCACTTGTGCGGGTCCAGCGGGAACATCATAATGTGGAGGTATCCACTTGGGAGCGTGAGGCAGATATACGCGAGAGATATCCAGAGTTGTTTTTAACAGGTATGCCTTATTTTTCGAATTTCGGGACGAAATTTCGTTATTAGGGGGGAAGTATGTAATACCCCGTATTTTTATGCTATATTAATTTGGGGATTTATTAAATTTAATGTGAATGAATTATTTAATAAAAATTCGGAAATTAATAATGTTATAATTATTAACGTGACGAGAGTTAGTAATTATGGGAAATTTGTTGAATATTACTAATGAGCAAAGTAATATATGTTATTAATTATATTGAATGTCACGAGTGAATAAAATGACAATTTTGGAAATTTGAATCGGGACGCGCCCGTGTCGCGTCGGGACTTAATTTGGTTAAATAAAAAGTGAATATTTTATAAGTTGTTCGTATGGTCGTTTTGATTGCGCCAACGCGTCCGGAAGGGTCGAGATAGTCAGAAAAGTGTACCCGGGGGTGTAGTTTGGGTCTCGGGGAGTTTTTAGGTCTAATTAGTACCCCGGGAGGGCATTTTAGTCATTTTACATATTTGGGTAATTAAACCCACGAAATTCAGCAACCTATATCAGCCATTTAGGTTTAGAATATTCAGAACCCTAGTACGACCATTGGAGAAGAGAGGGCAAGCTCTCAAGGCAATTCAAGCCCAAAAAGTCACCGATTTGCACCGCCGCCACCACCAACGCGTAGATCGCGAGAAGAGGAACGCAACCATACCAAAATCAGCCGTAAATCAGAATACCAGAAATCCCAAGCAAGTGTTTAACTTGCTATTTTCGTTGGTGCAATCTTCATATTAGTTTATGAATGATTAGGGATGAATTATGTAGAAGAAAACCCAATTTGTGATAGGAAAATCCATGTAGTATTGGTTATTATGATGATTCTGGAAACCCTTGCCATGTAGAGGAAATTAACCACGAAATTTTGATGATTATAAGAAAGAAATTCTGGAGAAAGATTTGTTAGAAAACTGTTTAAGAAAATTCTAGGGTTCTTGATAATTAGATGTAATTTTGGGTGGAAATTCCATGTTTAAATGATGAATATGTACATGCCTTACGTTAGAAACATCTGGTATACTGTTATAATGTTAGTAGTAGAATTCTTGGACGTTTGGGGTTGGAAAACATGTATTTGGATGAAGAAAATTGGTAGAACCCGAAACTGCAATTCTGCAGAAAATCGAAATACCTGCTTGATCGATCGATCGAGCCTAGAGCTTCGATCGATCGAAGGTTCGATCGATCGAGCCCCAAACCTCGATCGATCGACCCCTCCTGGAAGACTCTTATTTCCCTTTGTAAATGATTTAAAAATCGAATTGTCGTGATATAATTCTTGGGCATTCTTAGTATAATGATTTGGGAGACATAGAGGACCAGTAGGGCGTATAAATAAACGTTGGGATCATTAATATTCGACGAGAATGGTATTTATGGGATGTTTACTTTAGGGTTAGTGATATATTAAAGTGTGAGGCGCGTAAGAGAGTTACGATGAAACGTAAATGTGACACCTACTGAAATTTCTACTTGGAAGAATAGAGTCCACGAGTGTCACGAAATAAGTGAGAAAACCCTTCGAGTTAAGGTTAGAGATGAAACCTTATACGTAATACTAATAAAGTGGAATTAAGGATAAATGTTGTAATTATGGGTGACGAGAGAACCTACATTAATATGATAAAGGTGGTATATTTATATGATTGTGTGTGCATATATTATATACATGTGAAAATCATGCCCACGCTCTTGCTATCCCTGAGGTTACCGCGCTGGGACAGTCTTATCTCGATGGGACCTTTATGGGGGATATTGACTTGTACCCTAGAAGATAGATGTCCTTAATACAGGCTATCGACGTGATAGTTCAGACGGTCCTAAGAGACGCAAGCATGTGCTATCCTCTTAGAGACTTGGAATCTATTCTTCGCCTCAATTTTGTTGTGTATTTTGTTAATACAATTCGAGAGTGATTCCGATTGTATTCCCCTTAATATGAGTGATATGGGGTTTTGGATAGTAGAGTATGCACGCACCATAGTTTTATTTGGGGTGCTGTTATTTTATATATATTATTCGAGTAGTTAATATATATATGAGATTTGCAATTTGAAACTGCCTACTGTGATTTGATACGTAGGACATGGTTGATGACTCAAATGGTAAATACTTGTTTTGAGAAAGTATAATATGACACTGGAAAACTTTATTGATTTTATAAAGTTAAAATGGAGAACTTTGATTTCTAATTGAAATACCCTTTTCGAAATGGAATCGTTAAATATTGAATCTTACGAGTAATCTAAGATAAGTTAAATCATTGGGAAGATTTGTGCGATAAATGATAAGATAACCCGTTGGGAAGGTTAGTACGATAGGCGTGCACATTAGAAGAGAGGTGAGAATTTCTCAAGAGAGTGTCGCTCTAATATGTTGTTGCATTGGCCTGTATCAATTTAAATACTTGCTAAACGTATTTTAAATCAAACACACTTTTGGGCTCTGACCCGTTTTTCTCTCTCTCTCTCTCTCTTGTATATATATATGTATATATTTCAGGTGCCCAGCCACAGGGGCGTCTTGCTTAGGATCTCTTATAAGGAACGAGCTGCAGCTTAGGTGGGAGTTGCAGGTCACTTGCGTAGACGGCTTCCTTTATTGACTCCACTTCTAGCATTCTCATTTATTGGGCATGTGTCGCCCTTTCCATTATTTCATTGTTATTGGGACATTTGTATTTCCAGTTACTTCTCGTATTGTCGCTATGGGATTTATTCAGTTTGAATTGTGTTACTTTATATTTCGCATGTTGACATTCGATTGACGAATGTTTTAAATTAGTTGGACTATGTTGCAGATATTTAATGTGGTGTGATTCTTACTTATTGAATGTTGTTAATAAAATAAATGTTTTTCTTTAAATAAAATTTGGAAAGTATGTATGAAAATGGTTTTGACACTTAGCTTAATTAATTAGGGTGTTAAATTGGAAAAATTATTTTTATCGACAGTGATGCTGAGAATGAACCAACTATTTACCTTGATTTAATTTAATAAAGGAGTGATCGCCCGGTATTTAATTAGGAGGGGTGTCACAATAGGTAGTCGAAAAAAGACTTTTCAGAAAAATAGGCATAAATTTCAAACCATAAATTCAAATTGCGCGTGACCAGGACCGTTGGAAATGATATTTAGAGACCTATGAAAATATATGGGAACACTCTCGATTTCGAGAGTTGACCAAAGTCAAATGGGTCTCGAAAGCGCTCAATAGACTTTGGACGGGGTTCTCGAAGTAAAAAGGCAAGTACGCACAGATCACAAGGTCGATTTGCACATGGTATGGACCTTTGGAAAGGTTATTCAGATCCCTATGGAAGTGCAATGATATACACTCGGGTCGAATGGTTGAACAAACTCAAACGAAGATCATAAGCGTCTGACGGCCTCTTGGTCAAGGTTTGAAGTAGGACCCACGGTCTGAGGGTGAAAGGAAAAATGTTAGGGATCTATGGAGGTATTTGAATGGTACTAGGATAGGGTGTCTACACTCGTTTTTAGAAAACTTCCTATAAATAGGAGTGCGGAGTAACAATTTTTTTGAGACAAAAACTTGTATTTTGAGTTCCCAAATTCTATCGAAAAATTCTTTAAGACCCTAGTTTTCACCCATGTGGTTTATGATCCAATTGTTCATCTTATTATGCTTTGAAGATCCTTTTTTGGGCACTAAAGTTTTATTTTCTTCATCTTGTTGAGAATAGTTTCATATAGTGGACTCAGTGTTATGGTGTTGCGGTGAAGAAGCGGTGAACTATGTGTTCAAATCCGTAGTCGGTTGTCGAGCTGTATCGGTGGATACTGAGGCGTGTGTGGGCTTACACATTGCGCGAGTGTACGAGTGGACTATTATGTGATAATATGCAAAGGTTGAAGGAATGAAGAGCGCTAAGGCTTGTGAATGTGCCGAGTCTGTGTTGTAATTCTTTTGTCGTGTCCTTTATAATTCTTGTATTTTGCATGGCTAGTCCGTTTGAAGTTTTTTTCATTTGGATTTTTCTTGTCATCAGGCGTTGTGGTTGATTTACTTATTTTATACTGCACTCACCTATATGCATATTTAGATTAATATAAAAACGATTAATCTGTTTAATCATAACTTGTTTAAAATTGGTGCCATATTTTGATTTGGGTTAAACTTGTTAACTGAACTTAAAATGAATGTTTTCAAAATAGTTGTTTTTTTTGTTTTTCACCATTTGCCATATTATAACCCTATTACATATAGGAATTGCTGCTCAATTTTGTGAAGAAATGAATATGATATTGACAAAATAAGTTTGAATTTCCTAAAGGTTAACCACGGTGGTATTCGAGGAAGATGGCAACTTTAACCTTCCCTTAACAGCACAAGTTCATCTACAAAAACTGTTTTGAGTCGGACATCACCAACAACTTCTACTCTTCTCTGACTTCTATTTTATCCTACTAATGTTGATATCCTTATTATAAACTGCTCATCTTCTTCAAGAAGAATGATTGGCCTCTGTGAGGACATTAACTCGTGAGAGATGATATAACTCATGAGAGACGAAATTGGAGCATCTCTATGGTATAATCAAATTTTAAAGATAGATAAAATTAACAACATTGAGCCCATAAACCCTCTTCAATGGCATATGTCAAAGTTAGTAACCTTTAGACAACAACCAAATTCGATCTATCAATCATCAAAACTAACAACCTTTCCAAGAACCAATTTAGTGGAACCCTCCATATTTAAGCTATAAAATATAAAATTACTGAACATTTTTAAATTGGAGAAATATTTTCCCTCCAACATTTTTTATCTTTCCTTTTCTTATACTTTTTATTATTCATAAAAATGGTCATTATGAAACTTGAGATTGTTAAATTTAGCAATTCAGTAAGTAAATAGTCAAAATATGACGTAACAACTTTTGAATATTCAAATTCAATGATACCATTAAAGATACTCTTATATGTTTTCACATAATTGACATATTTCTAACTTTAGTATATTATATGGAAAGTGTAATATTTTAGAACACACCAAGTCATATGTATATAGTTAGAATAGTTGTGATTTAAGAAATTATGAATCTAACTATACACACGACTAAAATGGGGTGGTTTGGGTTGAACCAAACTTGAATGGCAGGGATTTAAAACGTAACTCATTACCAAACGTAGCAAAAAGTTTGATGAATTTGTTTTCATGATTTTGGAAAACTAATTACCTGAATTCATACACAAAAAAGTTTTCTAATCGCGATGGTTTATAAGTCGCCGCATAGGCAATTAAAATTTTCTTCTCAGTTCTCTATTCTAGGATTTTGCATTAGGAATAAGTCAACCTACAAAAAATATCACAATCTTGAGAAAAATTACTATGGGGATCCATCTTTCTTTTCTTTTTTCGTTTTTTTTCTTATGAGACAAAGTGGGAAGTTTGTCAAAAACTTGTTCTAGTTTTGTTTACCGTAAGCATCAAATAGTACAATTTTATGTGTACTTTTATAACTAAGACTATGTGGTTGATTATTTTGACAATATTATTTATGGGGAGATGGAACTTGGATGGTTTCTGGAAGAGGAAGATATGATACATAACAATCCAATTATTCAATAAATAAAACTAATAATAAAGATAACGACCCAATTATTTATGCCTAAGTATAAGATATGATATTACATGGGTTCTTTTATCAAATATGTTAACACCACTTATGGGTACCCGAAATTTAGAGCCATGGGCCTAGACGAGTAGCCCAGTCCTGGAGGCCCAAAGTCCGGGCCCCTCATCTCTTATTGATCCGGTCTCCCCCACGTTACCACAATTGGAAGTTATAGGGGAGATGGAAAACGTGGAGAAACCCATCACCTCCACTTACCTACATGTACATGTATATATTAAACCCTAGGTCCGGGGCAAAAGGACAAGATATATTCTCTGTAATTACTCTCCGGAGTAGATAGAAATAATATCGACTGCACCACCATGGACGTAGGCACATCATTACTAAACCACGTACATCCTTTTTTGTGTGATTGGAATCTTATATTCCTTGTTCTTCCTTGATAATTGCTTCTCTTGTATTTATTTGTGTTGCATAATAATTGTCACCACAATTGGCGCCGTCTGTGGGAACGTTCATCTTTCCCTGAGAAGAGCCCACATCAAGAAAGGAGTTTAATATGTCTGGTCACAACAACAATGCCCCCCAAGCAGGAGATATTCAAGAGCCACCTGCTCCTCGTAGGATTAGGTCTGAAGTTCGACGTTCAGATCAGAGAGTTCGCCTGGAAAGACCAGCCTTAGAGGAAAGTCAGGGACCAACGAGGTCCACGCAGATATCTAGATTGATTGATGCGTACGAGGCAAGGCTCCACGAGCAGAGGGAGTCTTCTCGCAGATACAAGGCTGAGAATGCTCGCTTAAAAAGAAGACTGGAAAGAATAGAGAGGGAGCTTCGTCTTGATAACAGGAGACACCCATATCGCACTCCTAGACCTCAGGCGAGCAAATCTCGCAGCCGAGGAAGAAGCCCTAGGCGAGAATCTCAAAACGACGAAAGAGGCGAGTCAGACGACGACCTCCGCGAACAGCTGCGAAGAGCTCGTCGCTACCAGAGCCCTGCTTGCAGCGACGAGAACATACGAAACATGGTCCGCAGGGAGATGGACCAGCATCCCGCTCACCACGGAACAAGATCAACCAGAGAAATCGCGAGGCGAGCTCTCAAAACCCAGATGAAGTCACCTTTCACAAGGGAAATCGAAGAGGAGGAAGCTCCCAAGAAATTTGCCATTCCAAGGTTCAAGATTTACGACGGAAAAACTGATCCCATCGATCACGTCAGGCAATACCGACAGGCCATGACCCTCTGGAGTCACCGAGATGCCCTGATGTGCCGCATTTTTCCCTCGAGCCTTCATGATGTAGCACAGAAGTGGTTCGAAAGGATCCCCCACCGGTCGATCAAGAACTTCAAATCCCTAGCCGAACTTTTTACGGCCCGATTCATTACCAGTAGCTCCCATCCCAAAAGGATGGATGCTCTGCTGACAATGAAGAAAATGCCTCAAGAGACCCTCCGAGATTACACAAAGAGGTACTGGGAGTTATTCAATGAGATCGAGGACTGCGTGGAGGAAGTGGCAGTGGCCTCCTTCAAAATTGGGCTCCCTAG
Organism: Sambucus nigra; assembly: GCA_949130495.1. Lineage (NCBI taxonomy): Eukaryota > Viridiplantae > Streptophyta > Magnoliopsida > Dipsacales > Adoxaceae > Sambucus > Sambucus nigra. The sequence goes on from OX422212.1 coordinate 572,334,627, forward strand.
TTCTTCCCTCCTCTACCAGTCCCTGACAAAGAAGGAAGCTATGACTATTGACGACCTAATGGCCCGAATCGAGAAATACGCAAAGGTGGAGGATATCACCCGCCCTAATACAGGAGAGAACGGTCGAGCTAAACTCACTACCAAGGGAAGTGAGAAAACTGAGAACCAGAAGAAAGGAGGAAAGAACGGAGGCAAAAATGGCTCCAAGAACGGAGGAAACCATGACGCGTCGAAAGTATTCCAGGCGGTCAACACCGTCTTCAAAGAACCAATCTACAAAATTCTCGCGAAGATCAAAGATGAGCCATTCATCAAGTGGCCCAGGAAAATGGGAGGAGATCCCTCGAAGAGAAATAATGCGTTAAGATGCGCTTTTCACAAAGAGGGAGGACATAAAACCGAGCACTACAAAGCTCTTAAGTCTCACCTCGAGGAGTTGGCCCAGTCCGGGCATTTGAACGACTTTGTGGAAAAGAGGGCTGAGAAAGTGGCTGCCAACAGAGAGGCGAGGCCCGACAACGTGCTGGAGGATGATGCTGGACATGAGTTCGCAGTAATCCACGGAGTATCTGACGTCAAGCAGATACAAGGGAACTCAGCTCGAATGGAAATGAAAAAACTTACAGCGGTAATGCTGGCTTTTCAAATCGATCCAGCAAAGTCACAGTCAGGAAAGCGTAGACGAGCAGAGGACGTAAACTATAACAGGCATATTGTTTTCACGGATGAAGATTTGGTGGGAGTAAGGACCCCACATCATGATGCCCTGGTCATTACACTCAGGATAGCCAACTTTGACATCGACAAGCTGCTCGTCGATCAAGGAAGTTCATCCGAAGTAATGTACCTCGACCTATTCAGGAAATTGAAGTTGAGCGTCGTCGACCTAAAGGAAGCTAGTGTTCCCTTGGTCGGCTTCGCTGGAAAAATAACCATTCCCCTCGGCAAGATAGTGTTGCCAGTTCGTGCTGGGAACATCTCCAAGATGATTGAGTTTTTGGTAGTCGACATCGAATCACCGTACCAGGCCATCCTCTGCCATAATATGAAGGCGGTCTCCTCGACCTACCATCAGAAGCTCAAGTATGTAACCGAGCGAGGAGTAATGGAGATCCACGACGACCAAGCGATGGCGAGGAAGTGCTTCATAGCAGCCATCCGACCAAAGCCAGAGAAGAAGGCCAATCAACCCAGCGAGAAAGTTGAAGAGGGTGTGATACCTTCCAAGTAGCAATTAAAGTATGGAAGACCTGGAGTAGAGGAGACCAGGCTCCTCCCCTCCGAGCGTGTCGTCGAGGACCTGATAGAAGTTATAGTTGAAATTGGTGACAGTAGCAGAGTCTTATTGATTGGAGCATCTCTCACCAACCAAGAACAAAAGGAGTTGGCGACCTTACTGAGACACACCGTAGATGTTTTCGCATGGGAACCATACGAGCTGCCTGGAATCGATCCTAGTATGGTCTGTCATCAGCTGCACATCGACCCCACATTCAAGCCAGTCACGCATAAGGCACGGAGAACTACACCCGAGAAGGCTAAAGCGGTCGAAAAGGAAGTCGAAAAACTGCTGGATGCAGGATCCATACGAGAAGTGCAATTCCCCAAGTGGTTATTCAACCCAGTAGTAGTTCTGAAGAATAATGGGAAGTGGAGAGTTTGCATCGACTTCACTGACCTCAACAAAGCATGTCCTAAGGATAGTTTCCCCCCTCCCAAAGATAGACCAACTAGTAGATGCCACTGCAGCTCACGAGCGAATGAGTTTCCTGGACTCATACTCAGGATATCACCAGATCCCCTTGTATGCCCCAGACCAGGACAAAACGGCGTTCATCACGTTAGTTGGGTTATATTGCTACAAGGTCATGCCATTTGGGCTCAAGAATGCGGGGGCAACCTATCAGCGGCTGGTCACAAAAATGTTCAAGGATCAAATGGGAGATACAATGGAGGTCTACATCGATGACATGCTCATTAAGAGCAAGAAGAAGGAAAATCACCTCTCAGACCTGTCAAAGACCTTCGAAATCCTCATGAAGTACCGAATGAAACTTAACGCGAGCAAATGTTCCTTCGGTGTCCAGTTAGGAAAATTTCTTGGATATTTGGTCAGTAAGAGAGGCATAGAAGCTAATCCAGACCAGATCGATGCAATCAACAGGGTACAACCCCCTCGAACAATCCGCGACGTGCAAAAGCTCACTGGAATGCTCGCCGCCTTAAATCGCTTCATCTCCAAATCCTCCCAGAAGTGAAAACCTTTTTTCCAGCTTCTAAAGGGGAGTAAACTGATAGAGTGGAACCCAGACTGCTCGTGAGCTTTGGACGAGCTCAAGTCCTACTTAAGCTCTCCACCTCTGCTTGTCATACCACAACAAATGGATTCTTTGTACCTGTACCTCTCGGTATCCAATCACACTGTCAGCTCTGCGTTAATATGCGAGGTTGCAGGAATTCAACACCCCGTTTACTATGCGAGCAAGACCTTATTAGATGCCGAGCAAAGGTACCTGCCATTGGAAAAGCTCGCCTTTGCACTTGTAATATCCTCGAGGAAGCTGAAGCATTATTTCGAAGCTCATACTATCATCGTCCTGACATCACATCCCCTTAAGGCGGTCCTAAGGAAAGCGGACTTGTCGGGCAGACTGTCTAAGTGGTCAGTCGAGCTCGGCCGGTTTGACATCCAATTTCAACCAAGGACAGCTATCAAGGGTCAGATCCTTGCTGATTTCATAGCCGAATTCACGGGCGAGGAACTCGCCGACCAACCTCAACCAACAAGGCAGGATTAGAACCAAGAAACAGAGAGAACCTGGAGACTCTTTGTTGATGGAGCCTCCAACTCAAAGGGGGCGGGGGTAGGTATTATTATCATCACTCCAGAAAACACAATCCTCGAACAAGGAATCAGGCTTGGATTTGCAGCCTCCAACAACGAGGCAGAGTACGAAACCCTAATAGCCGGTCTCTAAAAGGCGCAAACTCTAGGAGCAAAACGTTTACAGGTGTTCGGCGACTCTCAACTAGTCTCCAATCAGATAAGTGGAGATTGCAGTGCAAAGGATGAAAGAATAGCAGCCTACCTCGCCTTAGTGAGAGAATTAATGTCAAGCTTTGAAGAGATCAACATCTAGCATTTTCCCAGGGGGCAAAACAGCCATGCTGATGCCTTAGCAGCCTTGAGTTCGGCAGCTGACTCTAACCTTAAGAGGGTCATCCCCATCGATTTCCTCATTTGTTCGAGCATTAACCACAACAGCAAGTTACCAAACGCGGAACAAATACTCCAAGTGGGATCAGCCCCCAGCTGGATAGACCCCTTAAAGGACTATTTAAAGGATGGCACGCTCCCAGATGATAAGAAAACTGCCCACCAGATAAGAGTCAAAGCTGCTCGCTTTCACTTATCCACAGGAGGCGACTTGTATAAGAAATCCTTCTTCAGTCCCTACCTTAGATGCGTCCACCCAGGTGATGTCGAGCAAGTGCTATGCGAGCTTCACGAAGGAATCTGTGAAAGTCATATCGGAGGAAGGTCTCTAGCCTTTCGAGCAATGAAGGAAGGATATTGGTGGCCATACATGTAGAAGAACTCCACAGTATATGTCCGCAAATGCCTGAAATGCTAATTCCACGCTCCTATGGCCCACCAACCCACCAGCGACCTGAAGTCCCTGTCCAGCCCATGGCCCTTCGCCCAATGGGGAATGGACATCGTGGGACCGCTGCCTACCGCCATCGGCAATCGCAAATACCTGTTGGTTGCGACTGATTACTTCACCAAATGGTTCGAGACTGAATCCCTGGTGAACATCCGAGATGCTGATATGATAAGGTTCGTATGGAGAAATATAATCACTCGGTTTGGAATCCCCAGAACCACCATCACTGACAATGGGACGCAGTTAGAAAGTGGCCCCTTTCAGAGCTTCTATAACGAACACGGGATTAGACACCACTTCAGCTTGGTGGCCTACCCTCAGAGCAATGGCCAAGCTGAAGCTTCCAACAAAACTGTGATCGATGGATTGAAGAAGCAATTAGAGCGAGCCAAAGGCGCATGGGTAACAGAGCTACCCCATATTCTATGGGCGTACCGAACCACTGCTCGACGAGCAACAGGAGAAGCCCCATTTTCACTGACATATGGCATGGGAGCAGTCATTCCACTAGAAGCAGGTTTGCCAATAATGAGATCCAACCTTGTAGACCAAGGCCTGAATGATGAAGCATTGCTCGCCGAACTCGACCTAACCGACGAGCGTAGAGAGCTGGCCCTGGTGAAGCTAGCGAACTATCAGCAATAGCTCGCGAAGCATTACAACAAAAGGGTTAGCCCGAGGACGTTCCAAGTTGGGGACTATGTCCTAAGGAAAGTCCTGGGTAGCACAGTGAAGTCATCAGATGGCAAGCTAGGCCCAAACTGGGAAGGACCCTTTAAAGTAACTAAAGACGATCTGCAAGGTGCTTATCACTTGGAAACGATGGAGGGCAGAGAAATACCACGAGCATGGAACGCAGCTAATCTCAAGAAATTCTATTTTTAGATCTTTTTCTTGTATTCTTTTGTTATGAAAACAGAAGTTCATTTTCCTTATTACTAATGAAAGTTACTTAGTTGGTTACACTCTGATTGGTGACAGCTGCATTCATCGCACATCTTTTCCAAATAATAAGCACATTGATCACTATAGCAGGGGAATACCCCTCCTCAGTTCATCGTCATAAAACACGAGAGACCTCTTAGCATTGCCCCTGGCAATAAATAAAGCCCTACAGAGGATTCTTAGGCAATACGATCAAATCTTATACTGGTCATCAAACCTACTTCGGTTGAACAAAATCCTGATCGGATGAAGACATCCAACACCAGGTGTGTCCTCGCCAATTGCCCTACTTAGGCCTAAGGGAGTGTGATGACACAACCTAAAAGGTAAAGTGGGGCACAATTGTACTTTGGTATTATACTGGACTGGGGGGACACTTGCATGACAAAATAGAAGAGATCATAAAGCAGCAAGGATATGAAAAGTAGGATATACACGTTTAGTTGGCAAAATTGCCCCAAAACACAAACTTTTCATTAATCCATCTTATTTACAACAATGATAATACATGTTTAGTCTGCGAGCTCGCCCAAAGCATTTACATTATCAAAAATAAAAAAATAGCAACTGGCAAAATCTCAAGGGGTGGAAGCCTCCGATCAAGATAATTTTCCACTCGAGTTCTTCGTCCGTCATCAGGAGAAGGAGCAAACTCTTCCATAACCTCATTCGCATCCGACTCTAATAACTGTCGAGGAATAGCATCGATGGGGATCCATCGATCGTCCCTCCTGAATGGGTTGGGCACCAGAGTGAAGCAAGACATCTCATGACGATACCATAGCACCGAGTTCCTCGGGACTTGCAGCTCCTTCAAGGCACTTAGCCATCCCCTGATGAAAGAAAGCTCCTCGAACTCAGATAGCCTTGTTGGAGCATCCGACTAACCTTGATCATAACCGTCAGCCCACGCTTAACGAGAACCTTTCTTGAACAAGTGCCGCAATCGGGTGACGTCCCTTTGAAGCCCAACAGCGATTATATATGCACGCTGAACATCACCGCGGAGTTCTTCCATTTCCCTATCGCGAAGTTCTTCTCCTTCCCTGCTTCTGCTCCTGGTTCTCCTACTAGCTCGCGGAAGGGGAGGGCGAGTGAGAATTCGCGACATAGGAGGGGTAACATTATCAGCTCCAACTCACGATGATGAGGAGCCTTGTAATACTGCTCGAACAGTGCTCGACGCATGCTCCCTGAGTCGTAAGACTTCTCTCCTCAGATATTCATTCTCCTGCTGAAGAACCTCCCCTACTTGGTTGATCTCGGAGGCCTCTAATAGTTTTGTCTTCAGCACATTAATCTCCTCTTGTACTGAAGCACCAATGTCCTCTATCTCCTAGAGCCTGTCCTTCAGCTTGACCACGAGCTCAGATTGTTCCTTATACTTCTGATTTCTAGACCTAAGGGACTTGCAGATCTTAACGAAGGCCTGGCGAACTTCGGGACTCGCATTGGGACCAAGGGTCCTACCCAACTGGGAAGTAGCAGGAATGTAATCATCCACATCAACTAACTACAAGCAAGAGAAAGAAAAGGGAGAGAAAGGGACAAATCAGTACAAGAAGAAATGAAGCCTTTTTCATCAATGAAGATTGAAGTTACATCGAACTGAAAAAAGAAAAAAGTTTACAGAATGGAAAAAATAAAAATACAGAGCAATCCTAGTCGATAACTAGTTGACAACCTCAGGCGGCCTAGAGGTCGATGGCCCCTTCCCCTTGTCAACATCAGCAGGAGCACCGCCCTCAGCAGGGATAATCTCTGTCCCCACAACCAGAGAAACATCAGCAGGGGTCGCTTGAGGAACAGGGTCGGCGCCTTCAACAGCTGGGGCAGGAACTTCATCCACGGTTGGCTTCGGACCTGGGTCATGCTCGTCAAATAAGGGGGAATCGATGTCAACGCCAGCAGCCAAAAGGGCCTTGTTCCAGCCTTTCTTGAAGTTCAGACGACTAATATAGTCTATCTGAACTTCAGCATCGTCATATGCTGTAGCCCAATCGGAATTGTATGAGTCCTCCTTGGCAGTGACAGCCTCAAACTCTTTCTTCTTCAGCTCTGCAGACAGCATCCTGTTGTCTTCAACAACTGCTAGCTTGCTCGAGCAAACCAGGTCATAGGCCTACTGCAGCTCTTTCAAGTCCTTGACTGCTGCGCCCTTCTCCTTGTTAGCGGTAGCAAGAGCCAGATCGGATGAAATCCGAGCAGCGTCAATGACTTTAAAGCTAGCCTCGAGCTCTTTACCCTTCAGCTTCAGGGCAGCATTTTCCTCCTCCAGCTCGTTGTTTCTCTTCACCAGCTCGTCGCGTGAACGATAGAGCACGGCGAAGTCAGTAACGAACTGCAGAAAAAAGAAGGCATCAGAAGAGAAAAATGAGGTAATTCAGAACAACATAGGAGGAAAAGGAAAAACCTTACAAGAGCAAGCCTTTGACTAGCCTGGAGGGCCAACTGCTCCGACCCTACCACCCTTTGGCGATCAGCCGGGAGAACAGCTCTCTCGAGCAGAGCTGGGGCCAACTGTGGAGAAATTACCACAGAAGCCCCCTCGAGCAGCGCGGACACCGGGACTAAGGCCTGCCCCGAATTGATTCGGCTGTTATGCAAAAGGTTGGTTTTCCTGATCGAATCGATTCGGATAGTCCGAATCGATTCGCTTGTCTGGCCGAATCGATTCGGCCTAGTCCGAATCGATTCGAAAATCCTGCATTTTCTTTTTTGTCTTTCTTTTCAAATTTTGACCCTTTCCCTTAGGACTATGACCTAGGACCCTTCTTGAATGAAGTAAACATAGGATCCTAGAGTTTTAGTCGAGTTTGGTCGTTACCCCATAGTTGAATGGGAACACTTGGGGTTAATTCAGGGGTATTTAAAGTTATGCTTGGGTATCACTTTACGTTTAGGAAAATAGTTAAAGGTAGAGTTCTAAGCCCATATTTGGAGATGTTAGAAACCCTTTTTGAGGTATATGAAACCTCGGGATTTGTTAGACTTTGGGGGACTGTTTGGACAATACTTCGGGACTTAAATATATGATGAAATTGAATAAGAAATATTCAAAGATAAATGTTTCATGTAAATTGAAATACATGAGATCCATGGTAATGAAAATGGGATAAGTTGGTAATTGTTAAATTACTTAAACACACCTCTCTAAATGCTATCATAAGGGAAGCTCGCGCATGAGGTGATGTCCCCTAGCTATTGAATGCAGGCCGACTATAGTCCTCGACCATATGCGGGTTTTGTGTATGTTTTTCTGCGCTAGTGAGGTAATTCCGGGTGTGGTTATGACTCACTCACAGGCATATGGCCACTTCCCGACGTGCGTTAGGTGCCCAGGTTGTCTTGTATAGATAGGCCCTGGAAGATGATAGTCATTTAGGGGCGCGCCCAGTGGGGAAACTCGGAGGGGCGGTCTTAGAAACGTTATATGTATAAGAATATAACCTTTATAACTCAAGTGGGACTTGAGGTATGTAAATTGCCATAAGATAGGTGATGGTAATTATATTCCTGTTAAGGAATGGAAATTGATAAGATATGGGAAGCAATGAGAATATATTTAATGTCTTGCCTAATTCTTAATTGTTAGAAACTTATATAATGGCATTATTCCATTTTATGTTTAGGTTGTTAGATTTCCATTCACATGATTTTATAATTCATTGTCCATATCTATCATGTTTCTTACTCTTCTGGGAATCATATATAAATCGGGCCCTGACCCGTTCATCTTTCTATGTTGTGCATATTGTGATATCCGCTCAGGTGCTCCTCCGCAAGGGCGCCCGTTGTGAATTTCCATTCTTATGCCTGTGACGAGCTGTATGACCTTGCGGATGAATACAGGATGTTGTTAGACGCCTTCATTTTTGGAATCTAGTTATGATCGGGTCGTACATTCGGGCTAGTGGCCCATATTTTGTAATTGTTAATGTATGTACTATGTATCATATATTAGTTTGTTTAACACTGTGATGTAACTGTGGACCGACAGATTATTCGGTTCTTTTACTGTATTGTTTTGGTTAGCTATATATATGTTCCATGGAAATTCCACTTTTGTCAGATTTGGGTTGTTTAATTAAATTCTTAAATCTTTTTAAATCAACATTTTGACAACCTGTTTTCTGATTTATGGAGTGGCTTGCCCATATACCTAATTATTGTTATGATGCTGAGGATGATATCCGTCCATGATTCCGTTATGTCGAGGTATCGGGCTGGCCACCCCTTATTTCGGAGAGCGGGTTGTCACAATATGAAAGAATATAACAGTTAAAAAATTCCACTTGGTTTCTGTACTCTCATAAGTCAAAATTATGATAATCATGTCCAAGTGGATGAAAGCAAATAAAGATTGCAATTTTGCAACTGCTAAACAATTGTTGAGTATTGTAACAATTTTAAAGAAAAGAAGACAACAATAAAATAAAATTATTATTGAGTACCTAACTTGCAAATATGTAAAATAAACTAAGTCGAAATCAACCATCTCACTGATTACTTTAAGAAACATCAAAGCAGTGGTTTTTATTCGACAACAATGACTTTGAGGCCACCCAAATAAACATCGCGTTCCAACTTGTTATTTGCTCATGCTTTGTTAAGAAACCAAACGAAAAATGGAAACAAACCTAATGTCTTCCCAAATAACCTTAGGTTATGCAGTAAAACTGAGAAAATTGTAAACCTAAAATTAACACCGATATATTGATTTTTAAGAAATGAAATCCAACAAAAAAAGCATAAAGTGTTTTATATCCATGAATACAATATATGACTGGTGTATTTGTGGTTATGGCACAATTGTATGCTTTCTTTTGTTCTCTATTGGCACCCAAATAGCCTACACAAAATAATAATAATAAGAATAAAATTCAAAAATAAGAATTTCAAAAGATAATGAAACAATACCTTAAATCATAAAATTGAATAGGCCCTTCAAAATGAATCTTCACCGTAACCAAGAACTTCACCCAAATAGCCTGCAATTTTATTTCATCCATTATTCAATTACCTGCAAAAATAATTTTTTAGATAACAAATAGTAAAAAAAAACGCCCATGAACTAATCTCAGACCTTCAACTACTATTCTCAAAACTAAACCTATGTAACATGGATACCCCAACACAGTGATCATTAATGAATCTGAACCCGAGAATCTAAAACTGATATATGTCTATTTATTGCAGGACTGTAAAAGGGATCCACATATATGTTTAATAATGAATCTAAACCTGAGAATCTCAAAACTGTAAAAGGGACGCACATATATAAATAGCTTCCCTCTAATGCCCAATACAACTTGATTCCTACAAAACTATATCACTATGAGTAGACATATTATTTAACTTCCATCCCATAATTTAAAATCAAGAATTACATTATGTCTTTAAACTGATTACACCCCACAAACAAACACCCCCTGTCCCTTATTTCCCTTTCATGCCCCATTCGCCAACCTCACCTTCACCCAACTACCCTCTCAACCTAACCGCTCTAACAACTTAGATTCAAAAATCCAAAAACCCAACTGACTCACAAACCTACATCAACCCCACACTCTCTCGGCAAAACCGTGAACCTATCTGAAACCCATCAACCCCAAATAATGACTAAACACACACATAGACATTCCCATACATATTCATTGGTTGCCAAAAATATATGGCTAGTGAAAACATTAATTTGAACCAAATCAATCAACAAAATCTCAACTGCAGAGAGATAGAGAGAAAGGGAGAGAAGGTTTACGTTCTCAATCGCCAAAAACATAAACAACAAAACACAAATTGTAACCGCAATTGATAACTAAAGAGATTAATATAAACACACAGATGCAGAGATTACCTTGGAAGAGATGAATCGTTTGCGTGGTCGAAGATGGTTGCGTGTGAGAAATAAGAGAGATAAAAAGAGGGATGGGTTGTGTGTGAAAGCATGTATAAAACGATTCTGCAGAATTGAAAAAAATGTCAATAGTATTAGGTTACTAAAGTAACTCAAATTTTGAATTCAAGTCAATGTTTCGTTAAGAGAAGAAAAAGGGAAACCAAATAATAGAAGGGTAAGTTTGTAAATACAGATATATAGTACTTCAGTTTTTCCATGTCACAATGCTTATATTGTGACATAGCATAATCTCAGACCCTTAGATCGCTCCAAAAAATTCGATCTCGGTCGTTGATTCGTTGGAACAGTAAAAGACACTCCTCCTCTCACACACACACACACACATATATATATATATATATATATATATATATATATATATATATATATATATATATATATATATATATATATATATATATATATATATGTATGTGTGTGTGTGCGTGTGTGTTAATAGCGAAAGCGGGAGGGTGGTACGTGGAGAAAGTAGAGATTGAGAGGAGAGGTGATAGAAAGAGAGAGAAGACCATAAGAGGGATAAGAAAATGAGAACATATAGGAGAGATAAGGGATGATGTGTGAGAAGTATGGGAAATACAAGAGAATAAAGGGGGTTACGTTGGGTTTTTGGAAAGGAGAGAATATGAAAGAAAAAGGGGGAAAAGAATGGAGGGGGAGAAGAGAGTACGAGGGAAGCATGAGAATAGGGGAGGGTGGGTAAGAGAATTGGGAAGAAAATAAAGGAACAGCATGGAGACCATATTCTAGGGGTGTACATAAGCCCACTAGCGACCAAGCCTGAGAGGCCCGTCCGACATAAATATGGGCCTGAAAATGCTTAAGTAGGTCCACAAAGGGATCTTACCAAACTTTTCAAGCAATCTGAAACGAGTGTCATTTAACGGTGTTTGAACTGGATTTGGAAAATGAGAAAAAAGTGTGAATCAACCCACCATTCTCACCCCAACCTAAGTTCTCTCTCCTCTAATGCAACTCACCTCTCTTTAAAAAAAATCATTTATGACATTTTTCCTTTTTATTAACTAAAGCATATTTCTCTCTCTCAAAGAATTGATAATAGCACTGACATCTACTCATATTTTTTTAATTTGGTAAAACTTAGTGTGTTTTCAATTTTCTTCATATCATATGATATAATAAATAACTATATAATTTAAATAAAATAAATTAATTTCTAGAAATAAGATTTTAAAAAATGATCATTCGACAAAAAGTCCTATAATATTTGTTTTAATTAACATTTAGTCCAATCCATTTTGTTTTATCTCAAAAAATCTCTCATGATATAAAATATTCGTAAACACCCTTTAGTCTCATATTCTTAACTCTAAAAAATATGTAAAAATAGACAGAGAAATTTTTGGAACATATAAAAATATAAGGTGGACTAAATGAAAAATGTAATTAATATTTCAAACAATCAAAACATAAATAATCATATATCATAATTAGCATTTAATAGAATTAGGACTTTATTTCATATGATAAATAAAAATATACCATAATCATATTTTCAAAATTAGGATTTAAAAATTACGATTACACTAGTTTATATAAAAACATAACATATATTTTTTTTAAAGTCTAATATGATTCTATTGTTAAAAAAATGACACAATTACATTTTAAATTGTAAAGTTAACTTATCATTTTTCATTGTGATTTAATGCAAATACATAATAATTATAACTAGAATATCATTTTTAAGACAATACTGAAACCCGCCATTCTGAATAAATCACATTGTTGTTAACAAATATAGTGTCATTTAAAGAAAAGAGTCGTTTTACTCACACTTATCTTCTTTTTATTGGCCATCTGCCCACGCGCGTGTCTGTATACAATAATTTAAGTTAGGGAATAGCCCTGAATGTCTTCTTATTGATTTCATTTATACGCCAATTTTAGATATATGATAAAGTCGTATTAAAAAAACTAGCAACTCATATTTCTTAGGATAATCTACTTTTTATTGCTTAGAATGAAGTGCGTTTTAAAAAAAAACTAATATATCGCATTTTTTGTGTAAATTTTAAATATTTTTAGTCTAACAAGAATTTTTCATTTAGAAAAATATATATATATATATATATATATATATATATATATATATATATATATAGAGAGAGAGAGAGAGAGAGAGAGAGAGAGAGATAATCACACTTGTTTATAGAAAATGGCAAGAAGCAAACATAGTTAAAAAAAAATATAAGCATATAAGAAATTTAAAAAATATTCACCATTTAAAAAAAAATCCTCCGTGCTTTGCTTTACATAAAAAACTATCATTTCCTTTTGTCACTGTTTTGAGGGAAATAAATAAAAGATATTTTGTAACGAAAGTTGCTTCAGATGAGAGATAAATGGATTTGGGGTGAGAGGGGTGGTTTACATACACTTTTACTCTCTTTTTCAAAAACTCGTTCAAACACTCATTGAATGATTCCGATTTTAGATTTGCTCCGTGCATATATATACTTTTATAATGAGACATATATGTGACACCCCGCCTAATAAAATACCGGGTGATCAGTCCTATATAAATTTAAAAAAGAATCTCATCAGGTTCATTCTTAGCATCACTGTCGCAAAATGATTAATTACTAACCACCTAGTCTTTAATTAAGTTGGTGCCAAACTTTATCTTATGATTTAAATCGAAACCAACCAATATAATAGAAATCCAAGATACCAACACAAGAGAAAATCTAATCATGCCACACAATAAATAAAAGCATAAGACGAATAACATCGACTATATAAGCAATCCAAAGTGCAAAGTATAAAAGAATGTGTCGATACATGCCAAACTGAATATAAAAGTACAAATTCAAGCTAAAACTGAAATATCCATATCTAAAGAGAAAATAAGACAGGCGTCTAAGCAAATATCCCACAACATCCACATATACTGCATCTACGCACCCTCTAAGAAGATCAGGCTTGGCGCCCCTGTGGTAGAACACCTAAAAGTTTTGAAAAGGTTTTATAGAAAGGGTTAGATCCCAAAACATTTGAAAATATTTAGCAAGTGAATTTAAATGCTGGAAATTAAAATGCAAGTATGCTCTACATATTTAAGTTAGTGTCGTATACTCTCTTGAGGACACCACACCCCTCCATTAATATGCACGCCTAATGTACTATACGTGACCCATCTAGCTAGCCACCATGTAACTAGTCTTGTCACATATATTCCACTACTCCCCCCACTACTCTATCCCGAGTGAGTTTAGCATACACTTTATAAGTTGTTAATCACATTAACTTAATTAAACCGATTCTCATTCAATACCATATAACCGTTTCACAAGTTATATCATTTATACATTTCACACCACGTATATATATTCGTATATAATTCTGCACTATATGTACGTATCATATCTCAACATTCACATGCATGTCGAATATAAATGCTATCACCCAACAAGTAGGAGGCGGTCATAGTCCCCCCCGAAAGTGCCCATTCCATACCATAACGGCCCATGCCAATAAACAGACGCTATGACCTGGGGATTATACTCGCCCTTGCATTCGCTAGCCAGGGGACTCACCCACATTGTACAACCTCTTAAGATAGCATTAATATTGGTATGCTTTGCTATAAATATTATTCACACAAATATTTATAAATCACACACACACACACACACACACACACACACACACATATATATATATATATATATATATATGTCATAAGATAGAACAATGATGTCATCAATATGAATTTTTTTGCGCTTCCTATTTTACCCTTGCAAATTTCGGATTCCCCCTCTTTTTCATCTCACTAATTGATTCTACCTCTTTCACTTTAATTCAAACACAAGGTCATTGCGGTAAACACACATCAAACTCATTTTAAAACCTCCCCACATTCTGAAAATCACCCAACCCCTCTTTCTCTCCCTCTCCAAACCTACCCCGGAACCCAAATGCAAATTCCCCAACCTACGAACACACCCACAACCCCTTTTTCTTATCAACCTTAGTTTTGATGGTCCAGAGATGCTTATTTAGATCTTCCAATTTCTGTCAATGAGAGGCTTAGTTACACTGGGCACCGTTTTGTCGAGATCGAAACTCGACCCCTTATAAACATTCCCTCTCTCTCTAATTTGGTACTTTGTAGGTTTTTTTGTTCAACTTAACTTTTTCCAGAGCCATTTTTTTCCATATCTAACTTTTTCCAGGTTTGATTGTAACTTTGGGGGTTTTTTCTTTGTGTTTTTGACCACCGATCTCTCTCTCTCGCACACACAGGTATAAATTCTCACTCTTCTTAGGTTTTAACCCTAAAGCTTTAGGTATTTTGCGTTATTTTTATTTAGAGAAATATGTAGTTTTGAGATTTTTTTTATTTTTTAGATTTGTTTTACTATCTGTTTGGTTAAATCTGTTAGTGTTTAAATCTTTTTTTTGGACTTATTTTCAATTCTACTTTTTTATATTCATTATGTGTTTGGTTTTTGTTGATTTAGGGGAGCGGTTCTGAGTTGATTTCTTCAACTTCCAGTAAGAATAATTTATTCTGAGTTTTTATTCCTGCCGTGTGAAACTTTGTTAATTATTTTTCTCATATTTAGTTTTGGTTTATGGACATAAACACCGGGGGTGAATGAATTTCTTGACCTTCATTTTTTAGATATTCAACTGTTGATTTTTGTGTTAAAGTTCATGCTAACATGGGTTTATGTGTGTGTTTTTCACAGAGCAATACTTCTTGATGATGCCAACTAGAGTAAACAACCAACCAATATTTGGTAACAACTGCTTACTCACATTATCATGTTTATATTATGGATTTACTTTGCTTTCTCCACATGTGAATTTTGTAAATTTTGACCTGAATTTTTTCTCACATTCTTTTATAAAGCAAATTAGGGTATATTTAATGGACAAAAATGGAAAGATGGTAATCTAATACTGTTAAAGTTTGTTTGTTTGAAGACTCTTAATTTCACAAATATGGGTTATTGGTCTATGTAAGTATGACTGGATGTTGGTCATTCGATATGAAACTTAGTAGTATGACTGGAGTTCTCTTATATGTTACTCTGTTTTATGAAATTTTAATATTATAGTTACTTTTAGTGTTATCAATTTTTTTTTTATTCTAATTAGATTTTGTTATCGATTTGTTTTGGAGTTACATAAATATTTTTACTTCAAAATGTGAAATAAATTATATGTAGATCTTTCTAGAAATGTTCAAATGTTGACATGTGATTGAAATTATGGTATCCCTAATTTTCTTTCTTTCCTTTTGTTTACAATTATTCAATCTTATGTTATTGTAGGTACAAGATAGGGAAACAAATGACTCTACTATAGTTAAAGATGTGGCTGCCACTACACACCAAAACAATAAATACCAACATTCATTAGAGTTCAACATTGCTACCCATCAATAATGTAATCGAATATCATTTCTTGACTACACATAAGACATGTGTCACTTCTCTCCAACCATTGAAGTATGCATGAAAGGTGAAAATAATGCTAGAGTTTTGTGCTAATATCTGGATTTTCTTCTTCGTATTCTTCAAGACAAAAAGGACAAACACCCTCCTCTTCCAGTGCTGAAAAAATAGGTTCACCGGACTTCTTAAGTTCAACGGAGTTATTAAATTCATCTTCCCCTTCTTTTGATTTGACAAATTAAATAGTCTATGTGGCAGTGGATTCAACAAGTTCATTTTCCATTTCAATACAGTTTTCATTTCATTGAATCATTGATCACTGAGCCACATCAGGTAGCCTCTCTCTCAAGGTCTCTCTTAAAATTTTATTTTAGGATTGTGTTGTTTTTTTATGATGATTTAATAGAGTTTCGAAGCCTTAAAAGAGTGTTTATGTTTTTTTACAGAAATTACATCACGTATGTTCCATTCAAATCAGTGATTTAACCATAATGTGGTACTTATTCTGTATTTCCATTTTACTATAATGCATTTAGGGAAAATGTATGGCGAAGAGCAGTAGGTGACTGAATGCAGAGGAATCAGAAAATTACAAACTGAGGGTCAAAATAACAAGCTCCTAAGACTAATCGGGTGGACAAAAGGGGAAGGTCAAAAACTAGAGAACCATCTAAGCTGCCTTCATATCACAGGGTATCCAAAACCAACTTAAACGGGTAACGATCAGCTAACCCTATAAATGAAGTAGAACATGTCCCAATCTTTCCTATTACTAATATGGTCGTAGAAGAAGTTAAGGATATCTCTCAAGTTTGTGAGGTGGAAGTTGAAGCAGCAGTTGTTGAGACAACTGTTGCGATGGATGAAACCTTAGAAGTTGATGTAGATGAAGTCATTTCTCTTACTAATGATGTGCCTCTTTCAGAAAACCACCACTATATTCAAGGCTAAGAACTGATTATGCACAACCAGTAGCATTTAGGGAAAATGTATGGCGAAGAGCGTGCTTCAAAGTTGTATGATTAATTTTTATGACAAACTACCAGATATGTGTATCCACTTCTGCATTCTTGGGAAGTAGGTGATTGAATGCAGAGTAATTAGAAAATTCCAAACTGAGGGTTAAAATAACAAGCTCATAAGACTAATCAGGTTGACAAAAGGGGAAGGTAAAAAACTAGAGAACCATCTAAGCTACCTTAATATCACAAGGTATCCAAACCCAACATTAATGGGTAAGTATAAGATAACCCCATAAATAAAGTAGAACATGTTCCAATCATTCCTATTATTAATGTGGTCATTGAATAAGTTGAGGACATCTCTCAAGTTTGTGAGGAGGAAGTTGAACCGGCAGTTATTGTGACAACTATTGAGATGAATGCAGCCTTAGAAGTTGATGTAGATGAAGTAATTTCTCTTACTAATGATATGTATTTTTCAAAAAACCAACAATATATTCAAGGCCAAGAACTGATTATGCACAACGAGTAGCATCAGCTCATATGCCAGCGCACTAACCTGCTTCAGTTCCTCCTCAGGGTTATCACGGAACTACCTATTAAGTTGGCAATCATAATCAATATTACCCTTCTCCAGAACAGGTATTTATGAAGTTTATCACATACATTTATGTGTATATTCATTTATGTTGATTCACAATGCATCATGTTTTGTATTTAGTGTTTGGTTTACAAATGGTAGATGCTCTGCTACCCACTGTTTCTAAGGTATGTGTAATATTGTACAATTTTATTACGTATTTAAAGAGGTCGATGTAATTCATTGATTAATCAGTTAAAAATCTCCAAGAAGAATACTATTGATGGTTTTAAAATAAAGATGCTTCTATTGTGTGAAACAACAATAAAGGTTTATGGCACAGATGGGACAATCTCTTGCTTCGTTTAGATTTTTTTTATTTTTTTTATTTTAGTTCAGATATTTTGTTTTGTTCATTTTTAACACCTTTGATTTGGTTCAATTTTACCACCAGGTAGGTGATGACGAGGAAGATGAAGGTAATGGTGAAAATTAACCTTTTGTCCTAGGTTTGGAGGCTTGATGACTCATATGAAGAATGGCATCGGCGTGTACCTCATTTCTTAATAATCTTTCCCTTTTCATATATTTATAATCAGTTGATGTGCTTTGTAGTCATTCATCAACTGTCGAGTAGTCTATGTAATTCATCATTAGTGTTTTATCAACTTCTAGGTAAAAGCAAAGAACTTTATGCCTAGAAGTAGTAAGGTTAGAGAAGTGCTTAAGCTCTGCTTAAGGATTACAGTATATACATGAACATAGAGTCATGGGAAATTTCATATGTTTAAGTTAAATGTAATTTTATAAGCTTATTTGAGGATGTAGATCAGAGAGTTGGAATAATACATCGAGCTTCCTCGCAACAAGGTTGTGTATTCAGTTCATGGCAATTTAAAAAAAAATCTATTATATCACTGTTGGTACCTTTTCCACTTCAATATTCATATCATAAAAATAACTACGTTATCATTTGGTGCCATATATAAACCATTGCTACTACCTATTAAAAATCCTGAAGAATATGTTGCGTTGATTTGGTTAAAGTTTCTCCTTATAGTTCTCAATATACAAAACATACCGCTTTAATAATGAGCTTCTCCTGCAGGTTTTTAAAATGAACCTATAAGAGCCAATTCTAGGGAGTAACTTCACTAACATCTTGGCATGTTGGATTTGTGAAGAATGTAAACGTGGCAAGGAGAGGATGATACGAAAGGTTCAGCATCTCTCAATATATTTTGTGCATTCACTAATTATTAACTTTATTTTGAAGCAACAAGCATCATCTTTTGTGTTGCTCATGAATAACAAAGCTTCTAATTCCATTGTGTTGTGCTTTGGTTATTATTCCTCTATTAATTTAATTTAATTAATTCTAATATGTTTTTTTGGGTGAAATTGTAGCAACCTGAGCCTACAAGCCCTGAACTATGTACACTTCATCCACTCAAGCACTCATGGAGGTTTCTTTGTTGTTATTTGGAAGCATGCCAATGAATACTGACCTCCGTTGGTAAAGTTCCTCAATTTCTCCACCCCCTCTTTTGTTGTGGGAAAATATTATTATGGAATAAGATAATTTGAATAAGAAAACTGTAATTTTTTTGCAGGGCTATATGTATTTGATGAATCCACAAAAGTACATTGAGCTAGAATGGAGCAAACGATACTATTATGGCTAAATCAACGCACAATAGCATTCCACTGGCAACCAACGACCATCAGAACCACCATGAAGAGTGAAAGAAACCAGTGTGAGAAGCATACATTCACCGGGATCAACACGAGATCAATGGATCAACCAAAATGACAAAAAAATTGTAGACAAAATTCACCGTTGAAATCGTAACGCAAATCACCAAAAAACCAGAGAAAATTGAGGAAACAACGGGCATCCCCAAAGCAAATCTCCATGGTCAAATTGCTTGACCATTAAATCAGCGTCAATAAACCACTGAACCCACCGAACATCGAAGAATGCGAATGCTTTTGGCATAAAACAAGAAGAACGTGAATGCTTTTGGCATAAAAGAAGAAAAATACAATTATGTGATTTTTTTATTATTTGCTTATAGTTTGTCATTTCTGGGGTGGATACATTGATGAACTGTTATAACTATTGCTACTTCATTAATTTATATTAATTTTTTTTTGTATCTTTGTCAAGTTCAAGTGGACGATTTGTTTGTATCTTTATATGGATGATTTGTTTATATTAATGGACGAACTATTTATATTAATGGACGGTTTGTTTGTTATAACTACTTTCATATTAATTTTATTTTGTACGTAACATTAATCTGAGGAACTTGCTTATGTGTCTTGCAATTTGTAGTCCACTGTGAGACAATGGGGTTAATAAGTTAAGTTGTAGTTGATCATTATTTTTTTGTTTTTATAGTTGTTTATATACCCATTATTGTATTATATGTTATAAAGTTTTAAATATATGATTGTGTGCTATTTGATTTTAGAAAGAATTTTTCTTTTAACTTAATTACTATGTGTTATTCAATTTTGCCAATCACGTTGCATATAGTAGGTACGAAGCATCCTAAAAGAAAAAGGACACCAAAAAAGAAAATTAGTGTCGTGCCTTTAGGCGGCGCTGGCATACCCATTAACTCCATTGTGTTTAGTAACATGGGTCGGGATTTGAGTTCACGTGTAAGAAATAAGCACACCACCCACCCCTCAATTAACACACTGGGAGCTAAAGATTTGTATAACCATATATTTTTTTCTTATTAATGTGTAGCATTTTGTTCTTACTGAGAAAAAAAATCTCTTATCCCCCCTTTTTGTTACATGGTAATATTTCATCTCCCTACAATTAATAGTCACGTAATTTGCAACAAGTAATTTATTTGACAATGAGTTTTGTAAGATTAAAATTTCACGTGCTCAATACATGTGAACGTGAACGTGAACTATAGAATTATACCTTGGTTCACTTTTGTGTTTATGTGTCGTTTCTTGGATTGTGTGTTTGTTGTAGTTGGTGGAAGTGACGTATCGTAAGCACAAGTACGAATATTGGGGAGCAAAATTATCTTCGTGCCTTCAGGCACGGGCATACCCTAGTGTATATATATATATATACCACACATCACTGTATATATATAGAAATCTAGGCTACCGGTGTACTATGTCCATACACAAGCCTAAAACATGCAAGTCTATGGTCCTACTTCATTTTAATTAATTATACACTAATTAATTTTCATTATCGTGGTGTCACCCTACCAATTATACCTGGACTCTCTCTCTCGTCTCGAAATTTAATATTTCCAATCCACTATTCAATTTCATTCAATTAAGTCTACCCACTTGATTAACATGGTTTCGAATCACTCAATCGTGGACCTTAATAATTCAAATTAATTAATCCTCTAATTAATCCAAGGGTGAATATTCATAAACTTAAACCCTAGATTATAACCAAAATTGCAGAATCAACTAATGCAGAAAGTGTGTATCTCAAAACACATAACAGGTCTAACTCAGGGGAAGGAGAAAATCTTACAGGGCTTAACAGGTTGTTCAAATTACCAACCATGTCGTTCGAACGACAATGGCCCTTGTTTGAACGAGATAATAGGACATTCGAACGACCCTGGTATCATCTTCTTCTCTCACCTGCCTAGAAAAACCCAGTCCGCCATTAAAATTTTTAAAACCTCCATTTTGTACAGATTTATTCATCAAAACTTCCCAAGATTCATATTAATTCCATCCTCTTATTATATTCAATCTAATCCCAACAATTACATCAATTAGAGCATCAAATTAGTCAAATCTTAACCACCCTACAGATTTATAATTCCCAATCAAAGAAATCCTCAATTTCTCATGAACAAAAACCCTAGCATATTAATTGATTCCCACCTCCTTTAATATGAATAGGTAAGTGCAAATTAACAATTGCAAATTAAACTACTTGCCTCAATTTGTAGATCAAAGCCTTCGGATGAAGATGCTGGATTAAATTCAAGGATCTCCTCTTGTTCTTGAAGGAATCTCCTAAAATCCACAAATTCTCTGCTAATGTCTTTCCTCTTAAACTCTCCCCAATTTTAGTCTTCTAAAATAATTTTAAGTTGTCTTACCCTTACACAATTAGGGTTAAAAACTCTAATCCCGTTTTTGGGCCTATGGGCCTCCTAAAAAGGGCCCAAACTCTTTATTTGGAGCTCAATTAAGTCTAATTAAGTCCCGAAACACAATATATACATATGGCCACTCAGTTTGAACTATTTCGACCCTAACGGATTAACGACACATGTAATTAACTCTCATTAATTTATGACACAAGTAAATTACCAATTATCGAATTAATTAATTAATACAAAACCCAAAAATTACGAGGTGTTACATACTTTCCCCCTTACAAGGGAATTTCGTCCCCAAAATTCGAACGTAACTGCAGTAAATAGCTCTGGATATTGCTCCCGCATGTCCTCCTCATGCTCCCAAGTGTACTCGTCGGCATTATGATGACTCCACTGAACACGGACAAGCGGTACAACTTTAGATTGTAGCTTGCGTTCATTGCGATCTAAGATAGCTATTGGTCTCTCCTTATAAGAAATATTGGGTTGCATGTCTATCTCCTCGATTGGGACGTGCCAAAACTCCCTCGGACTCCTCTTGTATTTCTTTAATGACGCAATATGGAACATATCGTGGATACACTGAAGATGATCTGTCAAACCCAAACGGTACGTTACCGGTTCAACTCTCTCAATGATGGATAATGGGCCCACATACCTTGGCGCTAACTTCACCTTTTTTCCAAATATCATAACCCCTTCACAAGCTGACACATGGCACACTTCAAGACAAACTCAAAAATATCTCGTTTCATCCTCGTCCACCAGTACTACCTCCTCATATCTTGGTACATCTTATCCCCACCGTGATGTACCGCAAACCTAGAGCCATGAGCCTCAGTCAAAACTGCGTGTCTCAAGTCCTCGTCCTCTGGCACGACCAACCTCCCATTAAAGTGTAGCCCACCCTCGGAGCTAATGAAGTAGGACTCTTCACCCTTTGCTTGCAACTATTTCAGCCTATCCTGGCAAAAAGGATCTTTTGCTTAAGCCCTCACCACCCGCATAACTATCTCGGGTGTGACTGCTATAACCTCCATACATGCCCTAGCAATCTCATCGTCTTCCCTAAGTTCGCTCCATTTTGCCATCCAAATTGCCGCCAAATCTTCCTTGGGTCGTCACCTCAACGCATCCGCAATTATATTAGCCTTACTAGGATGATACTGAATATCGAACTGGTAATTCTTTACGAACTCCAACCACCTCATTTGCCTCATGTTCAAGTCCTTCTGAGTGAACACATACTGGAGTGATTTGTTATCGGTGAATAAGGTGAACCTCTCTCCCAGAAGGTAATGCCTCCAAATCCTCAAGGTAAATACGCTCGTGGGGCTTTAGCTTTCGGGAGGAATAATCTATTGCCCACTCATCTTGTTGCAACACACCTCCGAGTTCCTATAAGGACGCATCAGTATAGACCCGATAATCCACTACAGCCCTTGGTAATTCCAATATGGGGGCCGATGGTAGATTGTCCTTCAACTCGTCGAACGCCAACTGACACTGATCGCTCCATAAAAAGGGCACCTCTTTTCGAGTCAAATTTGTCAACGACCTAGCTACCTCTGATGAAATGGTGGTAATACATAGCTAATCCCAAAAAGCTCCTAATCTCAGTCGGTGACATGGGCTGGCCCCACTCCCTCACCGCTGACACATTTCTTGGGTCCACAGCAATACCCTGCTTTGACAAAATATGGCCCAAGAACTGCACTTCCCGAAGTCAAAACCCACATTTCTCATACTTGGCGTGTAGCTGGTGAAGCCGCAACGTCTGTACTACCATACGGAGATGCTTGGCATGCTCCTCCTCCATGCGCGAATAGACCAAAATGTCCTCTATGATCACTATGATGAACTGGTCGAGAGACTCTCAAAAAAATTGATTCATAAGGTCCATAAATATCGCCGGTGCATTGGTGAGCCCGAATGTCATCACCCAAAACTCATAAGAACCATACCGCGATATAAAAAGATTTTTGGGATGTTTTCCTCTAGAATACTCAACTGATGATACCCTGACCGTAAATCAATTTTGGAGAAATATGATGCCCCTCACAACTGGTCAAAAATATCATCATCCTAGGTAATGGATACTTGTCTCTGATCGTAACCTTATTCAACTCATACATGGAGTGAACCATCTCTTTTCTTCACTAACAACACTTGAGCACCCCATGGTCATATGCTCCATCGAATAAATCCCTAACCCAAGAGTTGCTGAATATATTCCCTCAACTCACGCATCTTCGAAGGGGCCATGCGATAAGGCGCTTAGGCTATCGGCCTAGTACCCGACGCTAGTTCAATGACGAACTCAATCTCCCAACTGGGTGGAAACCCTGGCATGTCCTGGAATACATCCTTAAAGTCCCTCATGATCGGGATTGAGTGTATCGGGATCACCACACCCCGTGAGGTCTCCTCCTGAAGGTAATATAAATGAGTGCGCGATCCTCCTTCGGGAAGGAGCATCGCCACTAAAAACATCTCCTGCCCGGGTATGCCGAATACATTGGCTCTCTCATAATAATCAACCATCGTTCCATAATCGGCTAACCAATCTCTACCAAAAATAATATCATAGCCCTCCAAGTCCAAAACCAAGAGATCCGCTGCAACACTCAGTCCCCCAATCATAATGTCTATTCCCCTACAAATCACGTGGATAAGTGATCCACCCCCTATCAGTGACTCGACGCACATGAGTAGAATATCAGCCGTGTCTAGTAACTCAACCACTCTAGCAAAACGGTCCTAATAAATGAATGTGATGCACCAGTATAAAAAAGGATCCTACCAACATGACCATAGATAGGGAATGTACCCTTTATTGTCGGTGCCACTAGTGGTGCTGGGGAATCGAGACATCTCGAACATTGTATACACGTCCGTACTACAACTGTCCCAACTGCTACTGAATCTGGGGAGCTGGTGCTGCCGGAGGTCCCTGTACCTGATAATCCTGCAGGGCACCCTACTGTAGACTCTTATCTCTCTATGGGCAATCTCTCCTGACGTGGCCTATCTGATTGCAAATGAAATAACGTTTATGACCATCTCCCTGATATCGACCCTGCTAGCCCTGACGCTGCTATCCCTGGGGCTAGCCCTGATGGCCCTGGTGAGGCTGTCCCGGCTATTGGCCCTGATGGCCACCCCAGTTGTTCCCCTGGCCCTGAGGAACCTGATGCTGATTTGGTCCCTACTGTCCCTACCCGAACCCCTATCCTCCATATCAAAATCTCTCAGCGATATTCCCCTGACGGGTGTCCTGTCCCTTCTGTGCACCACTATAATAACCTCCATTGGCCTTGCCCAGCTGGCTCGGCTCACTACCCCTCTTGCTTCCCATAAGATGGAAGTGATGATCCTGACAATGGAGTAAGGCCGCTTTAACCACGTCAGTGTACGTCACTAAAGTCATATTCCCAATCATATGTTGCCTGATCCTGTAGGCTAACGCATCAACAAACATAACTTTCTTTCTTTCTTCATTGCTCACCTCAACCGATACAAGAGTGGCCTAACGAGTGAACTGCTCGTACTCGGTAACAAATCGGTCTCCTTGAATCACCAACCTAGGCCTCCTCCTCATCTCAGTCTCAACTGTCAATGAAATATACTTATGGTCAAACTGCGCCCAAAACTCTGCTACTATCATATAATCCCTCTCGGTAATAGTAGTAGTGGACTTCCACCACTGAAAGGCGGATCTCGTCAGCCTAAACATCATAAGCATCTGCCTCTGCACCTCGTTACATTCCATCATCCGTAGGTGCCTCTGCATATCGGGCAACCACTGGTAAGCTACAATCACATCCGCACTACCCTAGAAATCGGGGGAATAGCCCTTATGAAAGGCCTCTCGAACCCACTGCCACTCTGTCGGCCCTAGGTAGGCCTGCCCTACTGGAGTCATGTGATGCGGTGGATGATTCTAGGGAAAGTGGGCTGCCATCGCTGTCATGGTGGCATTAACCGCCTATGACACTATACCCATTACCTGCTTGGTAAAACGAACCCCTATGGTGGCTGGGGCTGTGGCACATCAGGCTCCTGGGGAGCCTCACCCTCTCCTCATCGGGAAGTTTCCCTCAGGGGTCTCCCTCGCTCTCTCCTAGGAGGCATCTGAAATGCAGAACGAGTTCTATTCATTCATCATTAATACAAATCTTAAAATAGCATAAGAGCGATAACTAATAAACATAAAAATAAGTCAATAGTCCTAATAATAGGGATCTTTGCCAAAGAACGCGACGTTGAAACTAAAGCAAGCCGCACAGATCCAAGGGACACTAGAACCTGGCTCTAATACCATCTGTGACAGCCCACCTAATAAAATACCAGGTGATCAATCCTATATTAAATTAAATAGGAATCTCATCTTGTTCATTCTTAGCACCACCGTCGCAAAATGATTAATTACTAACCACCTAGTCTTTAATAAAGATGATGCCAAATTTTATCTTATGATTAAAATTGAGACCAACCAATATAATAGAAATCTAAGATAACGAACACAAGAGAAAATTTAATCATGCCACACAATAAATAAAAGCATTAGCCGAATAACATCTACTATACAAGGAATCCACCAAGTGCAAAGTATAAAAGAGTGTACTGATACATGCCAAAATGAATATAAAAGTACAAGTCTAAGCTACAACTAAAATATCCCTATCTTGAGAGAGGATAAGACAGGTGTCTAATAAAATATCCCCCAACATCCACATATATTGCAGCTACGCACCCTGTAAGAAGATCAGGCCTAGCGCCCCTGTAGTAAGACACCTAAAAGGTTTTGAAAAGGTTTTATAGCAAGGGTTAGAACCCAAAACATTTAAAAATATTTAACAAGTGAATTTAAATGCATGAAATTAAAATGCAAGTATGCTCTTCATATTTAAGTTAGTGTCGCACACTTTCTTGAGGACACCTCACCCCTCCACTAATGTGCACGCCTAATGTACTATATATGACCCATCTAGCTAACCACCTCGTAACTAGTCTTGTCACATATATTCCATTACTTCCCCCATTATTCTATATCGAGTGAGTTTAGCATACACTTTATAAGTTATTAATCATATTAACTTATTTAAACCAATTCTCATTTAATACCATATAACCGTTTCACAAGTTATATCATTTATACATTTCACACCATGTATATATATATATTCGTATATAATTATGTACTATATATATGTATCATATCTCAACATTCACACGCATGTCGGATATAAATGCTATCACTCAACGCGTAGGAGGCGGTCATAGTTCCCCTCGAAAGTTCCCGTTCCTTACCATAACGGCCCACCCCAATAAAAAGGCGATATGACCTGGGGATTATACTCACCCTGCATTCGCTAGCCAGGGGACTCACCCACATTGTGCAACCTCCTAAGATAGAATTAATATTGGCATACTTTACTATAAATATTATTCATACAAATATTTATAAATCACACACACACACACACACACACACACACATATATATATATATATATATATATATATATATATATATATATATAGCAGTTCTCATGCATACCCCAGTTTGCATACCGCTGGCGCGGACCAATTTTGATAAAATAGTAAAAAAAAATATTTTTGATGTAATTTTTTTTATAGTTTCTAAACATTTCAATAGGACCATAAAAAAAATTCAACTCAAAATGAATTTTTTTGCTATTTTAAAAAAATCGGTCAAACTTTGTCAGTTTTTAACAACTTAAAAACTGACAAAGTTTGACCGATTTTTTTAAAATAGCAAAAAAATTCATTTTGAGTTGAATTTTTTTTATGGTCCTATTGAAATGTTTAAAAACTATAAAAAAAATCAGCCCAAAATTATTTTTTTTACTATTTTAAAAAAATGGTCCACACGGAGGGTATGCAAACTGGGTATTCATGAGATCCTTTCTGTATATATATATATATATATATATATACACGTACACCACACATCACTGTATATATATAGAAATCCAGGCTACCGTTGTACTATGTCCATACACAAGCCTAAAACATACAACTTTATGGTCTGACTTCATTTCAATTAATTATACACTAAATAATTTTACTTGTCCTGGTGTCACCCTAGCAATTATACCCGGACTCTCTCTCTCTCGGCCCAAAATTCAATATTTCCAATCCACTATTCAATTTCATTCAATTAAGTCGTCCCACTTAATTAACAAGGTTTTAAATCACTCAATCATGAACCTTAATAATTCAAATTAACTAATCCTCTAATTAATCCAAGGGTAAATATTCACAAACTTAAACCCTAGATTATAACCAAAATTGCAGAACCAACTAATGCAGAAATCGTGTATCTCAAAACACATAACAGGTTTGAATTAGGGGAAGGAGAAAATCTGACAGGGCTTAACAAGTCGTTCAAATGAAGGTGCATGTCGTTCGAATGACAATGGATCTCGTTTGAACGAGATACCGGGTCATTCGAACGACCTTGGTATCATCATCTTCTCTGATCTTCCTAGAAAAACTCACCCGCCATTGAAATGTTTAAAACCTCCATTCTGTACAGATTTCTTCATCAAAACTTCCCAAGATTCATATTAATTCCATCCTCTTATTATATTCAATCTAACCCCAACAATTACATCAATTAGGGCATCAAATTAGTCAAATCTTAACACCTCTACAGATTTATAATTTCCAATTAAAGAAATCCTCAATTTCTCATGAACACGAACCCTAACATATTAATTGATTCCCATATCCTTTAATATGAATAGGTAATTGCAAATTAAACCACTTGCCTCAATTTGTAGATCAAAGCCTTTGGATGAAGATGTTGGATTGAATTCAAAGATCTTCTCTTGCTCTTAAAGCAATCTCCTAAAATCCCTAAATTCTCTTCTAATGGCTTTCCTCTTAATCTCTCCCCAATTTTAGTCTTCTAAAATGATTTTAAGTTGTCTTACCCTTACACAATTAGGGTTAAAAACTCTAATCCCGTTTTTGGGCTTATGGGCCTCCTAAAAATGGCCCAAACTCTTTATTTGGAATCCAATTATGTCTAATTAAGTCCCAAAATCCAATATATACATATGGCCATTCAATTCAGACTATTTTGACCCTATCGGATTCAATCGCACGCTCAAAATCGCTATCCGTATAATAATTTTTAAAATTAACTTTCACCCGTTAATTTATTTAAATATACTCACTTTTAAATAACCCAATTAATTAATTCTCATTAATTTATGACACAAGTAAATTACCAATTATCGAATTCATTAATTAATATAAAACCCCGAAATTACGAGGTGTTACATGCTTTCCCCCTTACAAGGGAATTTTGTCCATGAAATTCGAACATACCTCTAGTAAATAGCTCTGGATACCGCTCCTGCATGTCATCCTCAGGCTCCCAAGTGGACACGTCGGCACTATGACGAACCCACTGAACACGGACAAGCGGTACAACTTTAGATCGTAACTTGTGCTCACTGTGATTTAAATAGCTATTGGTCTCTCCTCATAAGAAATATCAGGCTGCCAGTCTATCTCCTCAAGTGGGATATGCCAAAATGCCCTCGGACTTCTCTTGTATTTCTTTAATGACTCAACATGGAACACATCGTGGATACGTTGAAGATGATTTGGAAAACCCAAACAGTACGCTACCGGTCCAACTCTCTCAATGATAGGGAAAGGGCCCATATACCTTGGCGCTAACTTCCCCTTTTTGTCAAATCTCAAAATCCCCTTCATAGGAGATACCTGCACTAATACCTGATCCCCGATATCCAACTCCACATGTCTCCGATTCGCATCCGTATAGCTCTTTTGTCTATCTTGGGCTATATGGATACGCCCCCGAATTAACTCAAGTTTGACGGACCTGTGCCGAATCATCTTTGGCCCCAATAGTTTGTTGTCCCCCAACTACAACCAACAAGCTGGTGAGCTACAAGGTCTCTCGTACAACGCTTCGAATGGGGCCTTACCAGTAGTGAATTGGTACAAGTTGTTATACGCGCACTCTACCAATGGAAGATACTGCTCCCAACCTCCCCCAAAATCAAGAATACACATCTGTAGCATATCTTCGAGCATCTGATTCACCCTTTCCATTTCCCAATACGTCTGGGGGTGATAAGCAGTACAACCTCCTAGAGGATCAAATAAAAATTCCATACAAAAATCTTATCCCTATCGTACACTATATTGATCGGGACCCCGTAAAATCTGACTATCTTCGCTATGAATAGGCTCGCATACTGCATAGTTGGTCAAATAATCTACTATGACCCATATAAAATTATGACCCCTCTGTGAAACAGGAAACACCGTAATTAAATCCATAGAGATTCTCTCCCACTTCTACACAGGGATCTCAAGTGGTTACAACATCCCTGACTGTCTCTAATGATCTACCTTCACAAGCTGACACGTGGCACACTTCGAGACAAACTCCGCAATATCTCATTTTATCCCCGTCCACGAGTAATGCCTCCAAATATCTTGGTACATCTTGTACCCACCGGGATGTTCCACAAACTTGAAGCCATGACCTTAGTCAAAATGGCGTGTCTCGGGTCCTTGTCCTCTGGCATGACTAACCTCCCATTAGAGTGTAGCGCACCCTCAGAACTAATGGAGTAGGACTCCGCACCCTCTGCTAGCATCTGTTTCATCATGTCCTGTCAAAAAGGATCTTCCACCTGAGCCCTCACCATCCACATAATAATCTCGGGTGTGACTGCTAGAACTGCCATACATACCCTGCCAGTCTCATCATCGTGCCTACGTTCGCTCCATTTCGCCTTCTAAACTGTCGCCAAATCTTCATTGGGTCGTCGGCTCAACGCATCCGCAACTCCATTGGCCTTACCAGGATGATACTGAATATCAAACTAGTAATACTTCATGAACTCCAACTACCTCATTTGCCTCATGTTCAAGTTCTTATGAGTGAACAAATATTTGAGTGATTTGTGATCAGTGAATAAGGTGAAGCTCTCTGCCAAAAGGTAATGACTTCAAATCCTCAAGGAAAAGACGACCGCGACCAACTTTAGATCATGAGTGGAGTAATTCCTCTCGTGGGGCTTTAGCTTTCGGGATGCATAAGCTTTAGCTCGCTCTTATTTTTAGAACACACCTCTGAGTCCCTGCAAGGACGCATCAGTATAGACCCGATAATCCACTTTTGCCCTCGATAAGGCCAATACGGGGGCCGATGTAATCTTGTCCTTCAACTCGTCGAACGCCAACTCACACTAATCACTCTATACAAAGGGCACCCCTTTTTGAGCCAAATTTGTCAATGGCCCAGCTATCTTGGATAACCCTCTGATGAAACGACAATAGTACCCATCTAACCCCAAAAATCTTCTAATCTCAGTCGGTGTCGTGGGCTGGCCCCACTCCCTCACCGCTGACACCTTGCTTAGGTCCATGGCAATACCTTGCTTTGACACAATATGGCCCAAGAATTGCACTTCCCAAAGCCAAAACCCACATTTCTCATACTTGGCATATAACTGGTGAAGCCGTAACGTTTGCAAGACCATACGGAGATGCTAAACATGCTTCTCCTTCATGCGCGAATAGACCCAAAATGTCCTCTATGAACATTATGATGAACTGATCGAGAAACTCTCTAAGAAACCGATTCATAAAGTCTATAAATATCGTTGGTGCATTGGTGAGCCCGAATGGCATCACCCAAAACTCATAAGAATCATACCACGATAGAAAAGCGATTTTTAGGACATATTCCTCTCAAATACTCAACTGATGGTACCCCAATCGTAAATCAATTTTGGAAAAATATGTTGCCCTCACAACTTGTTAAAAATATCATCAATCCTAGGCAGTGGAGACTTGTATTTGATCATAACGTTATTAAACTCCCGATAGTTAACACATAAACGGAGTGGGTCGTCTCTCTTCTTCACGAATAGCACGGTGCACCCTATGGTGATGTGCTCCGTCGAATAAATCCCTAAACTAGATTTACTGAATCTGTTCCTTCAGCTCACGCATCTCCAAAGGGGCCATGGGGTAAGGCGCTTAGGCTATCGGCCTAGTACCCGATGCTAGGTCAATAACGAACTTAATATCTCGATTGGGTGGCAACCTCGGTATGTCCTGGAATACATCCTTAAAGTCCCCGACGATCGGGATCGAGTGTATTAGGATCACCACATCTTATGAGGTCTCCTCCTCAAGGTAATATAAATCTGTGCGCGATCCTCCTCCGAGAAGGGGCATCGCCACTAAAAATATCTCCTACCTCGGTATGTCAAACAGTATGGGTCTCTCATAACAATCAACCATCGCTCTATAACCGGCTAACCAATCTTAACCCAAAATAACATCATCGCCCTCCAAGTCCAAAACTAAGTGGTTCGTCGCAAAACTTAGTCCTCCAATCACAATGTCTACTCCCCTTCAAATCGAGTGCATAAGAGATCCACCCCATATCAGTGAATCCACACACATGAATAGATTATCAACTGTGTCTAGTAACCCAACTGCTCTAGCAAAATGGGTACTAATAATTGAATGCGATGCACCAGTATAAAAAAGGATACTACCACTATGACCATAGATAGGGAACATACCCTCTACCGTCGGTGGCACTAGCGGTGCTGGGGGAATCGGGACATCTCGAACGTTGTATACACGTTCGTACTGCAACTGTCCCAACTGTTGTTGAATCTGGATAAGTGGTGGTGTCGGAGGACCCTGTACCTGATATCCCTTCAGGACACCCTGCTGCAGACCCCTATCTCTATGTGGGAAATCTCTCTTGAAGTGGCCTATCTTATTGCAATTAAAGTAGCATTTCTGACCGTCTCCCTGATATCGGCCCTGCTGGCCCTGATATTGTTGTCCATGGGGCTAGTACTGATGGCCCTAGCGAGGTTGTACCGACTGTTGGCCCTGATAGCCACCCCCGTTGTTCCCCTGGCCCTAGTGGCCCTGAGGAACCTGATACTAATTCGGGCCCTGCTGGCCTTGCCTGAACCCCTATCCTCCATATCAAAATCTCTTGGCGGGATTCCCCTGACGGGTATCCTGCCCCTACTGTGCACCATTAGAAGAACCTACATTGGCCTTGACTTACTGGCTCGGCTCACTACTCCTCTTGCTTCCCTTAAGATGGAAGTGATGATCCTGATAATGGAGTAAGGACGCATTAACCATGTCAGTGTACGTCACTAAAGCCGGATTCCCAATCAGATGTTTCCTGATCCTCCTAGCCAACCCATCAACAAACATAAATTTCTTCCTTTCTTCGTTGCTCACCTCATCCGAAATAAGAGTGGCCAAACGATTGAACTCCTCCTCGTACTCGGTAACAGACCAGTCTCCCTGAGTCACCTCTTTAAGCCTCCTCCTCTTCTCAGTCTCGACAGTTGGCGAAAAATACTTGCGGTCAAACCGCTCCCAAAACTTTGCTACTGTCATAGAATCCCTCTCTGCAATAGTGGTAGTGGATGCCGACCACTGCAAGGCGACTCTCGTCAACCTAAACATCGCAATCATCTGCCTCTACACCTCATTACACTCCACCATTCGTAGGCGCCTCTGTATATCACACATCTATTGGTAAGCTACAATCACATCTCCACTACCATGGAACACTGGGGAATAGCCCTTTCGAAAGGCCTCCCGAACCCGCTGCCACTCTGTCGGCCTACCCTACTGGAGCCATGTGATGCAGTGGATGATGCTGGGGAAAGTGGGCTGCCATCACTGTCATGGCGTGGTTAACTGCTGGTACCACTATCCCGCTACCTTCTTGGTAGAAACGAATAACGTATGGTGGCTGGGGCTGCGGCACATCAGGCTCCTGAGGAGATTCACCCTCTCCTCCTCGGGCGGCTTCCCTTGGGGGTCTCCCTCACGCTCTCTTAGGCGGCATCTGAATTGCAAAATGAGTTGTATTAGTTGAAAATTAATATAAATCTTAAAATAGCAGAAGAACGATAACTAATAAACATAAAAATAAGTCAACAGTCCTAATAATAGGGCTCTATGTCAAAGAACGCAACGCAGAAACTAAAGCAAGCCGCACAGAACTTAGGGACACTAGAACCTAGATCTGATACCATTTGTGACAGCTCACCTAATAAAATACTGGGTGATCTGTCCAATATCAAATTAAACAGGAATCTCATCTTGTTCATTCTTAGCATCACTGTTGCAAAATGATTAATTACTAACCACCTAGTATTTAATTAAGCTGATGCAAAATTTTATCTTATGATTTAAATCGAATCCAACCAATATAACAGATATCTAAGATAACCAACACAAGAGAAAATCTAATCATGCCACACAACAAATAAAAGCGTTAGTCGAATAACATCGACTATAGAAGCAATCCAATAAGTGCGAAGTATAAATGAGTGTACTGTTACATGCCAAACTGAATATAAAAGTATAAGTCAAGGCTACAACTGAAATATCCCTATCTAGAGAGAGAATAAGACTGGCATCTAAGCAAATATACCGCAGCATCCAGATATACTGCAGCTACGCACCCTCTAAGAAGATCAGTCCTGGCGCCCCTGTGGTGGGCCACCTAAAAGGTTTTGAAAAGGTTTTATAGCAAGGGTTAGAAGATTTTTTTTTTGAAAATATAGAGCAAGTAAATTTAAATGAGGAAATTAAAATGAAAGTGTGCTCTTCATATTTAAGTTAATCTCATACACACTCTTGAGGACACCTCACCCCTCCACTAATGTGCACGCCTAATGTACTATACATGACCCATCTAAATAACCACTCCGTAACTAGGCTTGTCACATATATTCCACTACTTCCTCAACTACTCTATCCCTAGCGAGTTTAGCATACACTTTATATGTTATTAATCACATTAACTTATTTAAACCAATTCTCATTCAATACCATATAATCGTTTCACAACTTATATCATTCATAAATTTCACACCATGTATATATATTCGTATATAATTATTCACTATATATAAGTATCATATCTCAACATTCACACCCATGTCGGATATAAATACTATCACCCAACGCGTAGGAGGGGTCATAGTTCTCCCCGAAAGTGCCCGTTCCATACTATATTGACCCACCCCAATAAACTGACGCTATGACCTGGGGATTATACTCACCCTGCATTCGCTAGCTAGGGGACTCACATGCATCCTGCAACCTCCTAATTTAGCATTAATATTGGTAAGCTTTACTATAAATATTATTCACAAATATATATATATATATATATACACACTACACATCACCGTATATATATAGAAATCCAACCTGCCGGTGTACTATGACCATAGACAAGCCTAAAACATGCAAGTCTATGGTACGACTTCATTTCAATTAATTATAAACTAATTAATTTTCATTATCTTGGTGTCACCCTACCAATTATACTCGTACTCTCTCTCTCTCTCGGCCCGAAATTCAATATTTCCAATCCGCTACTTAATTTCATTCAATTAAGTCTACCCACTTAATTAACAAGGTTTCAAATCACTCAATCATGAACCTTAATAATTCAAGTTAATTAATCCAAGGGTAAATATTCACAAACTTAAAATCTAGATAATAACCAAAATTGCAGAATCAACTAATGCAAAAACTCTGTATCTCAAAACACATAACAGGTCTGAATCAGGGGATGGAGAAAATATGACAGGGACTAAAAGGTCATTTAAATGACCAGCCATGTCATTTGAACGACAATGGATCTCATTTGAATGAGATACCAGGTCATTCGAATGACCCTGAGATAATCTTCTTCTCTTATCTGCTTAGAAAAACCCAGTCCGCCATTGAAATTTTTAAAACCTCCATTATGTACAGATTTCTTCATCAAAACTTTCCAAGATTCATATTAATTCCATCCTCTTATTATATTCAATCTAACCCAACAATGACATCAATTAGGGCATCAAATTAGTCAAATCTTAGCACCTCTACAGATTTATAATTCCTAATAAAAGAAATCCTCAATTTCTCATGAACACCATCCTTAACATATTAATAGATTTCCACCTCCTTTAATATGAATAGGTAAGTGCAAATTAATAATTGAAAATTAAAGAGCAATGATCATGGTTGACTTGTGCAAATTAAAGAACAATTGCAAATTAAAGAGCAATGATCATGGTTGTCTACATTGAAGAGCAATGAACACGTGAGCGATGAGTCATTTGTTTGTGCTTTCTAAAAGGTCAAGCAAGTGTTTTACTCGGAGTATATCAACAACGAGTCGTCATCAATCTTCCTACATGCGTCAAAGCATCTTAAAAGTAGTATGAACGACTTGGTTGCTCATACTGAATATCAATCTATTTTATATCATAATCCGAATTTGAAACAATTTTTAGATTTGTAATAAGTATTCCAATTGTTTGTAATGACCAGTGGTTGTATTATTCTAGTGCTTTATTATTATCGAACGACAAGTTAATGCTTTATATTCATTTGTACTTGATCAGTTTAATGCTTGTAATAACCAGTGGGTGTATTCTTCCGGTGCTTTGTTATTATCGGATTTGAATAAAAATTGATTTTATGGTTAGTGAATATGTTAATTTGGTTTTTAATTAATTTAATCATTAATTCAAAGTCCATGACATGACCCGATATTGAAAAAATATATAGATTTATAATGTCGTCAACTCGTACTCTTCTAGTGCTTTTTTATTATCGGATTTGAGCAATAATTCTAAGTCTATATACATGTTCATACTAATAATAATTTTTTCAAAAAATGTCTTCATCCCAGGGCGGTAGCGGAGGAGACTAGGGCTTCTCGGCCACTAGGCCTCCAAAAATGGGGCAAATTGGGATCCGTCACCAATAATAAGATGACATTATTAGTTAGATCCCTAGTGTTTCTGAAGGCGATCGTCAGCCTGGGGTACATTGGTTGGAGGGTCGTGCCAAATGAGCTTAAGATGGGCATCTGGGGGGAACTATAGGTAGTTTATTTATATTTATATTTATAAGTTATTAACACTTACTTTCTTTTTTATTTGTATTTGTTTGACAGGATTAATTCAGCTTGCCCTCACATGTCTACGACTCCACGTTAGAACGGTTGAGTGATCCATATAAGACATGGAAGAAAAACATAACGGTACTTTGGGAAGATTTGGTAGTCCATTCTAAGAGTGCGTGACAACTTCCCCTCGAAGGAGCCGATCTCATTGGCAGAATGGAAAAAGTTTGTCAACAATGGGATCGATGATCGGCAATTGGTATCTCGTCAGTCGGGGAGGGAAAACCGAGGGAAAAAGTTGGACAAGTACTAATCCGGGTGGACGTCTTACACCTAGGTGGAGCATAGGATCTTAAGTGTTTATTTTTCTTTAATTTTAGTTATAAATTATTCTAATTTAGCATTACTTTGTTTTAGTTACTAAATATGCATTATTTTATTTCAGGAGATGAGGATTGGCCCTGGGGGTAGGCCACACAAGCTCGACGCCTATGTGGCAATTCGAACGAAGAAGGATAAGGACAAGGAGGTGTCCTCGAGCGTCGCATCCACGATTGTGAGTTATGAATATTTAATTTTTTAATTATGTTAAAAAAAATTATTTACTTAATAAACTAATCGTGTATTTTTTGTCGTTTGAGGCAAAGCTTAAGGAAGTGCATGAGTCACAGTCTGATGCCCACAAAGCATCTTTGGCTACGAAGGCACTCAGCCAAGTTCTCGAGGCGGATAACATGGGGAGGACTAGGGGGTGAGCTTGCAGGTGGGGAAGCCAAGGATCATTGGAATGGAGACGCACAAAATCGAGTTTACTCATAAGTTGGACACTCATGCAGGTAAGCTATCAAGATTGGAGGTGACGTTCCTAGATATGTACACCTTCATGAAGCGTTAGTGGGGTCCACCTCTAATGAGAAGACGAGAAAGGTTAAGGGGAAGGAGGAGGAGGTAGACTAGGATGTCACTACTTCATCGTCGATACGCACGGACTCCCTGCCATATGATCAATTTACCATCTTGACCTCATTCGAATGGCCTGTGTCAACAATAGATTGGTCGAGCGTCAGAAGCCACAACTTTTGTCATTGAGAATGGGTGTAGAAAGTTTGAATGTGCATGTGTAACTCAAGACTCATCCCTCCCATAGAATTCCAGTTCTAAAGAGTGATATTACCTTAGTTCTTTGAGGGAGAAATCCATGTCATGTCGACAAAGATGTTCGATTTAACAAAATTTGAGGGTTTATTGGTTCTTCTTCGGATGGTAGTATTCTGTCCGCGAAAAGTGTGTAAATGAACTGACTTACTTGGGCTCATTTAATAGGTTTGTAGAACATTCCTGTATGCGGGATCTTTGCTAGAGATACTTCATCTTATAAAAAGGGTGGAGTATATTAGATTAAATATTTTTTTGTTGAGGGTCGGGTTCAGAGTAACCTGGACTTTTCCATAGCCGACGTTCAGTATTCGGATTGAGACAGAGAGTTTAGGCTAAGAAACACGTTCTTAGTATACTTTAACTACACACTATCGTTTTGGTTCTGTTAAGTATATTTTATTAGTGTATGAAAATTATAGCTGATTAGTAGCTTAAATCTTTTGAAAGATAAAATTCTGGCAAAGGTGCCGTATAATATTAAGCTTAATGAAATTCAAATATGTATAGTGTGATTATATGCATTATATATATGGTTGTATCCTTATATATAATGTGCTAGAAAGTTGACTAGGCTTTTTGTGAGTTTTGAATTTTTTACTGTACAAGGCAAATTTATATAACATATACAAAGTTGTACGTTCATATATATAAGGACTAGGAATGGACCAGTCTTTAATTACTCTCATAGGTTAGGATGATTTTAGGTACAAGATATGTATATGCAATGTGTGCAAATTTGTACCTTTACATTAGGGTGTTGAAAATGGACAAGGCTTGACAATATGTAGAAAGTGATAAATTAACAATTTTATATACAATATATGTAAGTTTTTAATCCTACATGCAAGGAGCTGAGAATGTACTAGTCTTTTAATTACTACGACAATCCTTTTTATGTTTTACATACAACCAATATATATATAGTGTATGTAAGTTTGTACCTTGACATCCAGGGTGCTGGGATGGACCAAGCCTGAAAGTAAATACGGTGAGCTCATTCAATTTTTTTTTTGTATGAATATGTGTAATTGGCATCCTAGAGAATCCGGTGAAAAATATGAGAATCAAATTAGTAATTTTTTGTTCGGCTATTTTAACAAGTGAACACTTATTAATCAAGGGCACAAAACATGTACCATAGTGTGTGTGCAGTTGAATTTTTATTTGGGCATAGATTTCACTTAAAAATATTGTTTTTGGACTCCAAAAGTAACTTTTGAGTAGCTAAATCAATTCCAGGATGCTTTTAAACGGGTATTCAAAACAATGTTAGAAATTTTCCTTTTTAACAAAATTCATTGCCCTCTTTAACACTCTCGGGTGAAAACTTTTATAAGGGAATGTTAGGACCATTAAACTTATAGGTCGAACTGGGGGAGTTGGTTAAATACCCTCCCTCAAATAATTTTTATTTATATTTCCTCTACTTTTATTGGTCACTTGGATCCCTTTTACATATTTTCTTCATATGAGTTTTTAGGTATATGGTGATGTTTCACATTCAGTACAGATAAGACTTATGCATAAGAATTTGTTGTTCATAAATCCCCTCGATGAAGAGTTTGTGCAAGCGAATACTGGATGTGGAAACGAATGTTCATCTAAAAATGATTGCACATTTTCTATCCTTGAGATAGGGGGCGTGAATACCTACCACATGTCTATTTCGGGGATTAACCGATTGGCTAAATCCCCTATTCAATTAGTCAAATAGGTTTTTTAACTAATCGGTTCACTAGGTCGGGTTACAAACCTTTAAAAGGTTAATTTATGTTAGTTTCCTTCTTTGGATATGTTTGCTTATCCGAGAGTGTGTTTTTAGAGTGGCTATATTTGGGGGTTTTAGGCTTTCCTTCTCATGTTAGTAATGCATCCAATTGACATGTTTAAATAGTTTGACATAACATGAAAGGTGTGGATAGTAATTGTCTTGGTTTCCTGGATAGGCGCAATCTTATTTCAATAATAGTGGGATCCTCTATGAAATACAATGTATATCAAGTAAAAGAATTTTATACGATGACAACACAATTAATATATGATCACACTTCACTATATTCTCTTTAATGTACTTGAGATGGAAATAGGCACACAATACATAGAAAGATATGTTACAAGGAACATACCATCCATCCAATGATAAAAACATGATCAAACATTACAATAAAGATTCAATGAAATCAAGCAACCTAGCAAATTCAACTCACAAACATCATAAGTTCAAGTGAAAATAATCATGATCATGATACTCTAAAATCTCAATCCAAAAAGATCAAACAAAAGCATCAAGAGAAGTTTAAGACCTAACCATTCACATAAGCATGTTCTTAATCATATCACAAAGAAACATCACATTTACCAAGCAATTTGGAAAAATGATCAAAGACTAGAAGATCATTTTCAGTTTCTTAATGATCTTTAAGAACTATTATATAAAGGTAAATAAACTTGTTTGATCTTGCATATGATCAAACTAAACCCTCCTAGACCTACCTAAACCTACCCAAATGACGAAACCAAAACCCAATATCCTAATACCTCAAACACGGAAGATATAGTCAACCATAACTCAATGTATAGTCAGCTACACATTGAGATATACTCCACTATTTTACGCCAACTAGATATGTCTCTCAGGATGGAAGGGTTTAGTCGACTATACGAAATTTATAGTAGATTATAACTATTTGAAAACCCAAAAATCCATAATGATTTGTCTTTAAATTTGAATTCTACGTGATCCATTAATAGCCTTACTACCCTCTAATGGGAAGTAAAGTACACCTCTGCTATAGGCAGTCCAAAAATAACTTTTTAAGAAAAATATGTATAAAATGCAAACTATAAATCTAAATCGCGCATGGTCAGGACCATTGAAAATGGTATTTAGAGCCCTATGAAAATCTATTGGTTTACTCTCAGGTTCGAGAGATGACCAAGGTCAAACGGGGCTCGAAAACCCCCGATAGACTTTGGACGGGGTGCTCGGAATAAAAAGGAAAGTACGCATAAACCACAAGGTCGATTTGCACATGGTATGGACCTTTGGAAAGGTTATTCAGATCCCTATGATACGCTCGGGTCAAATGGTTGAACAAAGTCAAATGGAGATCATAAGCGTCTGACAGCTTCTTGGTCAAGGTTTGGAGTAGGATCCACGGTCTAAGAGTGAAAGGACAAGTGTCAGGGATCTAAGGAGGTATTTGAATAGTATTAGGATGGGTGTCTACACTTGTTTTCAAAAAACTTCCTATAAATAGGAGTGCCGTGCAATAATTCTTTTGAGATAAAAACTTGAATTTTGAGTTCTCAAACTCTATCTAATATCTCTCTAAAAGCCTAGTTTTCTCCCATGTGGTTTAGGATCCAATTCTTCATCTTATTATTCTTTGAAGATCCTTTTTTGTGCACCGAAGGTTTATTCTCTTCATCTTGTTGAGAATAGTTTCATATAGTCAACTTCGTATTTACTATTTGCGTATCGTGGGCTCTGTGTAATGGTGTTGCGGTGAAGAAGCGATGGGCTACGTGTTCAGATGTATAGTCGGTTATAGAGCTATATCGGTGGCTACTGAGGCGTTTGTAGACTTACACATTTTGCGAGTGAACGAGAGTGTGATATTAGGCATAGGTCGAAGGCATGAAAAAAGCCAAGGCTTGTGAGGGAATCGAGTCTGTGTTGTAATTCTCCTGTCGTGTCCTTTGTAATTCCATACATAGTAAATTTCACATGGATAGTTCGTTCAAAGTTTTTCCCATTGGAATTTTTCTCGTAGGTCGGGTGTTGTCGTTGATTTACTTATTATGTACTACACTCATCTATATGCATATTTAGATTAATATAAAAATGATTAATCTGTTTAATCATAACTTGCTTAAAATTGGTGCAACATTTTGATTTGGGTTAAACTTGTGTAACTGAACTTAAAATGTTTTTTTTTTCAAAATAGTTGATTTCTTATTTTGCACCACCCTTTGCCATATTAGAACCCAAGTGCATATAGGAATTTTTTCTCAATTTTGTGAATAAATGAATAAATGAATATGTTGTTGGCAAAATAAGTTTGAATTTCCTACAGGTTAACCAAGATGGGATTCAAGGAAGATGGTAACTTTAACCGTCCCATAACAACAAAAGTTCATCAACAACTTCTTTGAGTCAAACATTACCAACTAACTCCTACCTTAATCCTACTAATGATGTAACTAAAGGTTATATCATTATCATAAAATGCTCATCTTCTTGAAGAAGAATGATTGGCGTCAATGAGGACATTGACTCGTAAGAGACCGCATAACTCCTAAGAGATGAAATTAGAGTATCTCTAATGCTATAATCAAGTTTTAAAGATGGATAAAATTAATAACATTGAGTCCATAAACCCTCTTCAGTAGCATACGTAAAAGCTGGTAACCTTTAGACAACCACCAAATTCGATTTATCAATAATCAAAACTAACAACCTTTCCAAGAACCAATTTAGAGGAACCCTCCATATTTAAGCTAAAAGATAAAATAAATCAACGTTTTTAAATAGGAGAAATCTCTTCCCTCCAACATTTTATCATCTCTCCTTTTCTCATACTTTTTATTCTTCCTAAAAATTGTCATTATGAAACTTGAGATTGTTAAATTTAGCAATTCACTAAATAAATAGTCAAAATCCGACACGTCAACTTTTGAGTATTCAAATTTGATGATACCATTAAAGATACACTTATATGTTTTCACATAATTGACATATTTCTAACTTTAGTATATTATACGGGAAGTGTGACATTTTACAATATACCTAAACATACGTATATCTATATTATACCTCTAATACGATAGTATTAGAGGTTAATGATATGTAATAAATACACCGTTGTTGTATACATTTCTACCATTTTAGTTTTTAATCTACAAAAAGTTCTAAAAAAAACTCTTCCTATCCACGTGACTATCGAGGTTCTACTTCTACTGTTCCTCTCTCTCTCTCTCTCTCTCTCTCTATATATATATATATATATATATATATATATATAT
Source organism: Sambucus nigra (assembly GCA_949130495.1). Lineage (NCBI taxonomy): Eukaryota > Viridiplantae > Streptophyta > Magnoliopsida > Dipsacales > Adoxaceae > Sambucus > Sambucus nigra. Next base: position 572,377,430 of record OX422212.1, read on the forward strand.
ATATATATGGAGACGATCACAAGTGGATCTAAAAAGCGTACTTTTTAATGGACCTTTAACAAAAAGCACCTAAGAGCTCATTAATTTAAATCCTGTGTTGTAATTGGTCCGCACCAGCGGCAACGAATACGCGTGTGACCCGAGACCCCCTTACCACCAATCCCCATCCCCACCCCCTACCCCCACCATGGCAGACCTAATTTGGCGTCTGCTGCCACTGGCGCGGACCAATTACAACATATAAATTTAAATTAATGGGTTGTTAGTTTTTTTTTTATTAAGGTCAATTAAAAAAGCCGCTTTTTAGGTCCACTTGTGATCCTCTCCCTGTATATATATATATATATATATATATATATATATATATATATAGGGAGAGGATCACAAGTGGACCTAAAAAGCGGCTTTTTTAATTGACCTTAATAAAAAAAAACACCTAACAACCCATTAATTTAAATTTCTATGTTGTAAAATTTAAATTAATGGGTTGTTAGGTGTTTTTTTTATTAAGGTCAATTAAAAAAGCAGCTTTTTAGGTCCACTTGTGATCCTCTCCCTGTATATATATATATATATATATATATATATATATATTAGTAGTTTTTGTTTATCTGATCGCACTAATATTTCTATATGATAACAATTTTTAAATATGAGGACTCTTCAATGATTTTTCCAAAGCGTCCAAATAACCTTGGGCGACATCTGGCTTGAAAGGAGCTAAATCATGCATGGACTTATCTACCCATCAAATTTTCAAGCATGATGACCAGATTCATCCGGTGCACTATTGAGTGGAGAAGTAACATCAATATGATGATAACATACACTATACAAATAGGTGAGGAATAAAGCGTGCGTGTGGTGGTAATGGTGGGTACCAAAGGACATGTATTGTTATGGGTTGGACACAGACATAACTCACTTTTTGTTTCTTTTTTTTTGGGGGGGGGGAGGGGGGGGGGGGGGGGGGGGGGCATTGAAGGGATGAGTTGTGTTCTATCTGTTTTGAAGGTTAGAAAGAATCCAGAGAGGATACTCTATGTCCTTTGTTGAAATATTTTTAATTAAAAAACTATTACTCTCAATGTTCCAAATCAACATTTATATTATACCTCTAATACGATAGTATAAACTCATTTGTTGCTAATATTTATGGAGACTTGATAATTAAGGACCCTTTTTGTTGCATAATTATTTAAATATATAAATTGGTCAATTTGAAATTGAAAGACAATGAAATTGCCTGATTTAATTTTTTATGAATTAGCTTGAATTGGTAAATTTTTGAATCTTTTCATTCTTAGAACTAAACAATAATAATATGATAATTTACGAATGGGCCCATTTTAAATGGGCTAATTTACAATTTTGAGGACAACCAAACATGCCCTAATAGTTTTAATGGAGGAAACCAATAATTGTGAGTAAATGTTTAATACATTTTCTGTTCAACATATGAAATGTGTAATATGGGTATATAAAATTTGAATCTTATAGTTTCAAAACATACAATATAGGAATTTGCATTATGTTTCTACATATGTGATATTCCATTGAAACGGGAATAACTTATTTTTTTGAGTTCTTTCAAGGGTTACTATTTTGATTTTTTTTCTTTTCGTTTAAAACAAATATTTCTATAGAATACATGTGTTTATCCATTTGTGTATGTATTGGATTCTTTTTCTTGAATATGTTTCATTTATTTTGATCAAGGAAAATAAATATGTTAGCAAGATTAATAATAGGCTCACAATGCCGATGGAGACATTTTTCATTCGAATTCTAAATAAATTCCTAGTTTTTATACAAATTGGATGTTTAATAAATCATACATATTTTTTGAGTCTTTATGTGGTTGTTAGTGTAATCGATTTTTTTTATGGCTTATTTTGTTGTAATGGGATGTTCAAGAAAAAATGGGAAATTGTTTGGACTATTGTGAACTCTTATTTTACCTATATTTTTCAGTTGTGATTTTAGCGATTATATACGAAAGAAATTAGTTGTTTGCATTTAAATTTATTTATGATTTGAATTTATCCACTAAAAAACACTGAAATTATATTTTTCCAAACAAGTGGTGATGCCTACAAGAATTCAGGAACGCCTTATTTACTTACTGTTCGGATGATGAAAAATATATATGTTAGCAAGATTAATAATAGGCTCACAATGCCGATGGAGACATTTTTCATTCGAATTCCAAATAACTTCCCAGTTTTTATACAAATTGGATGTTTAATAAATCAGACATGTTTTGAGACTTTATGTGGTTGTTAGTGTAATCGAATTTTTTTAAGGCTTATTTTGGTGTAATGGGATTTTCGAGAAAAGATGGGAAGTTGTTTGGACTATTGTGAGCTCTTATTTTACCTATATCTTTCAGCTGTGATTTTAGCGACTATATACGAAAGGAATTAGTTGTTTGCTAGTGAATTTGTTTTCATGATTTTGGAAAACTAATTACCTGAATTCATACACAAAAGGTTTTCTAATCATGTTAACCTTGTATTTTTCTTTTCTTTTCTTTTTTCGTTTTTTTCTTACGAGACAAGGTGGGAAGTTTGTCAAAAAATTGTTCTAGTTTTGTTTACCATTAACACTGAATAGTACAATTTTATGTATACTTTTATAACTAAGACAGTGGTTGATTATTTAGAAAATATTATTTACGGGGAGATGGAACTTGGAGGATTTCTGGAAGAGGAAGATATAATACATAACAATCCAACTATTCAATGAATAAAACTAATGATAAAGATAACAACCCAATTATTTATGCCTAAGGACAAAATATGATATTACATGGCTTCTTTTATTTGATATGTTAACACCACTCTCTTAACTTAGTTATTGTCCCACCAGAATTGCGCTTGAAGATAGTCAATTATATTCTTGTCCACTTGGAATGCCTTGGTAAGAACATCATCTGAAATGGGTGGATCAGACCCAAATACTGCATTTGCAACAGTAATAGTCCCTGGGTTTTGGCTGCTTAGGCCTGCAATCGCGACTGCATTAGTCTTTCCCACATTAAATTGGAAGTGAATGAGTCCAACAGGAAACACAAACACATCTCCTTGGTATAACACCTTGCTGATGAGACGATTTTCTGGATTAGAGGTGACAAAGCCGACGTAAAGGGTACCCTCTAAGACAGTGAGTATCTCAGTGGCGCGAGGATGCGTGTGAGGTGGGTTGAGGCCACGTGGAGCATAATCAATGCGGACTAAAGAGACACCAAGAGTGTTGAGTCCTCCAATTTGGGCAACATTCACGGGAGTTACCATAGACCCAACTGGATTAGATGTATTTCCAGGATTTTGGAGGCCTGAATAGAAGAAATCATCGGCCTTGGCAATCTTTGGGTCTTGGCAGAACCTTCCATTTACAAAAACTGCATTGTGAATCAATAGATGTTATGCGCATGAAAATAAAGTTCAAAGAATATAAAATCAAAAACTGACCATGTTTTGTGTATGCGTGTGTGAGTGAGAGAGAGAGTATATACCAGCTGCCTTGGAGTCGTTAACAGCAACGCAAAAGTCCTGCAAAGGACTAGGGTCGGATGCGTGGGCAAGTGAGGAAACCACAGCCAACACGGCAATGGTTATGCTTAAGAGTGGAAAGCCCATTGCTAAAATGGAATTTACCAGATATGTTGATTGCTTGATTGAGAGATGAAAATTTTAGCATGGGAATAATACCTATTTATAGATTAATTACTATCTTCCTTGAATCAGTCATTAACTTTTTATTTAATATTGAGCTGATAAGACTTGAAAACCAAGTCCATTTGTTATATTTCTATTTCATGAACCGATCTTCAAAAATCAGTCATATTTCTTTTTTCTCACGTTACCTCACATAGTTACCTTGTGGACATGGTCTTTTTCACATTATCTTTGTCTCCTGCCTCTTATCTTATTAGGTGCATTAATGCATGTGTTATATTTTTCTTTTCATGTGTTCTCTCTCAAACTTTACTCACACATTAGATCAACATCACCAGGATTACCTAATGTTCATTTTTACACCTCATATAATGTTAAAAGTTCCCATTATATATATTTATAGGGTAACAAAGTGATGTCATTAGATTAAAAAACTGATGATAAGAAGATGCTAATGACCCATAGAAAAACATTTCTGCATATTTTCTTCTAAATTTTCCTTGTCTATTCAACAGTAATATATTTATATACCTTAACAACACTATCACTAAATCAAAACTAAAAGGAATAACAAAAGTTAATTTGATTGACTAAATTTAATTATATTACAACCGGCGTACTTTTTTTTATGTGTATTTGTTTCTTCAATCAAAATGTATCTATAATTTTTTTAATAGGAGTATTAGCTTATAAATTCCATAAATATATATTTATATATGGTTAGCTCAAGCGATATTAATAAATGTAACTGTATCTTTATTCGTGTATTTACATTAATAATTGTAACATGCGTGGACTTATTGGAAACTTTTTTTAGTTTGTCCTTTACGTCAATTTTTAAAGAGTTTAACGATTTATCACCATGTTTCCCTTTTTAATACTCAAAATAAAAAAAGAAGTAAATTTATATCATTTAATATCTTTGATTAACTGTGTACCTGCTGTTTATGTTATAGTGTTGTACATCTAACTTAATATAGTTAAATGAAGAGTCTAGGGGACTATGGACAAATCTCCCTAATTATTATTAAAATGAGGACTCTTAATCAGGGACAATTCAAATAAAATCAAGATTCTTAAAATGTTATGAATGGAATGTTATTTTAACTGAACACGAATATCTTTTTGGTGGAGAGCATGTGATAGTGTAACGGCCAAGAGTAAAGACATGTCAAGGGAAGCCTGGGCCAGATTAAAATCTTTGCCACACAACATATTTGACATAGCATGCACATTTGGTAAGACAGATTTGGTTTACGATGTAACACATTCATTAATGCGTGTAACAAATCTTAGAAGAAGAGGAATGGGATAAAAAGATGAGGAAAAAGGACCACATCCATGAGAATATATAAAATGTAGTGGTTGAGCAGGTATTGAAGAATGGTTCTTGTAATTGAAAAACTAAACATCCATTAACGACTTGGTTATAAATTTTAAAGAAGCCAATGACTGATTCAAGGACTGTAATCTATAAATAGAAACCAATTTCATTCCTAACCTAAGCCAAGCAATTACCATATATCAAGTAGTAAAAACATTTCGTACTGCATTTTAGCTATGGGCATTCAGTACTTAAGCATAACCATTGCCTTGTTGGCTTTGGTTTCCTCACTTGCCCATGCCTCTGAACCTAGCCCTTTACAGGACTTTTGTGTTGCTGTCAACGATTCCAAAGCTGCTGGTATATTCCTTTCTCTCTCTTTCCTCTTTAACAAGAATATGTATATTTTATAATCACATTAAAATATGAGTAAAATGAAAAATTGACACTCAAGTTTTGGATCAATTTTAATTTTCGACTCCATGTTTCAGAAGTTACAATGTTAACACCTCATATTTCAAAATTTCATGCACCCTCCATCACATATTTGTTACGAGACTTAACATAATGGGTCACATAAGGGAATATAATATTTGTTAATCCTTTTTTGAGGATCAAAATGGTAGGAGTTATTTAAAATCAGGGATAACATTATAACTTTTGAAACATTATGTCAAATAATGACCTTAAACTTTGGAAGTAATTTTACAGTTTATTCATAAAACATGAACAAGAAACCAACCAAACTACTTGGAACAGACTTATACATTTGCTTTTCTAAAGACTCATTCGAGATTGCTTCCTAAATAAATCATTGTACATTATTATAGTGCTAAACATGTTAGCTTGCTCACCTCGACAAAAAAACGAGTTTGTCAATCAATTACTTTAAGCGAAAAAATAAGTTCGTCGATTGGGCTACAACTAGTATGAAAAACAAGTCAAATTCATTTAGAACTCCTTAATCATTTCAAATTAATCTTGTATACAAACAAATAGAATGCCATTTTTTAAGCATTTTTTGAATTTATTTTCAAGCACATAACGTGTATTAATTCTCAATGTAGTTTTCGTGAATGGAAAGTTTTGCGAAGACCCAAAGGATGCTACAGCCCATGATTTCTTCTATTCGGGTCTCCAAATCCCTAGAAATACATCCAATCCCGTTGGATCAACCGTCACTCCCGTAAATGTTGCACAGATCCCAGGACTGAACACTTTCGGTATCTCTTTAGTACGTATTGACTACGCCCCACGTGGCCTCAACCCACCCCACACGCATCCTCGTGCAACCGAGATCCTCACTGTGTTGGAGGGTACCCTCTATGTTGGCTTTGTCACCTCCAATCCAGAAAATCGTCTCATCACCAAGGTGTTATACCCGGGAGACGTGTTTGTATTCCCCGTGGGACTCATTCACTTTCAATTTAATGTGGGAAAGACCAATGCCGTCGTGATTGCTGCCTTAAGCAGCCAAAACCCAGGGACTATTACCATTGCAAATGCGGTATTTGGATCGGATCCCCCGATTTCAGATGATGTCCTTACGAAGGCATTTCAAGTGGACAAAAATTTGATAGACTATCTTCAAGCACAATTCTGGTGGGATAACAACTAAATGAACAATAACACCTACATAAAAAAAAACTCATGTAATACCATTTTATGCTATTATGAATAAATAATTGGATTGTTATCAATTTAATGAAATAATTGGATTGTCATCTATTGTATCTTCACTACAAAGATTGGAGAAGATGTCTCAGTTTGTCATATACGTGATTTTTTTTTAATTTAGAGTTGTTTCTATCAAGGTTATTCCTTGTTTAATATCTCATCCTCGTGCAACTGAGATCCTCACTTAGTTGGAGGGTACTCTCTATGTTGGCTTTGTCACCTATAATCCAGAAAATCATCTCACCACCAAGGTGTTATAACCGGGAGACGTTTTTTTATTTCTAGTGGGCCTCATTCACTTTCAATTTAACGTGGGTAAAGCCAATGATGTCATGATTGCTGCCTTAAGTAGCCAAAACCTAGGGGCTATTACTATCGCATATGTGGTATTTGGGTCGGGTCCCCTGATTTCAGTTGATGTCCTTACCAAGGCATTCCAAGTGGACAAAAATATGATTGACTATCTTCAAGCATAGTTCTGGTGGGATAATAACTAAATCAACAATAACACCTACATGAAAAAAATTCATGTAATATCATATTATGCTCTTATGTATAAATAACTGAATTGTTATAATTTGTAATGAAATAACTGGATTGTCATCTAATTGTATCTTCACTATAAATATTTGAGAAAATGTCTCAGGTTGTCATCTATGTGCTTCTTTTTATAATTAAACTATACCAAACTAACTAAAATAATAAATTTAACAGCAAGTAAGTATCACAACTCCAGCATAATGTAAATAAATAAATAAATCTTGAATTTATGCCTTTACAAATGTTTCTAAATAGAATATCTGGCTCTGGCAGAAAAGCACCTAGGCTAGAGTTAAAAATCTGGAAATCTGCTAAGCACCGAGAGATCGCAAGGCCAGTACAACAACAGTCGTGTTATCCCTGTCTGGAAATAACTTTGGGAAAAAACGTTTATAATTTGGGTATGACCCCAAGATGTGAAAGAATTAACTTATTTAATTTATGATATAATAATACAGTCAATGCACAATAACTATCCCCCATTCGTCATTCACATGCATGTAACACCTCACCTCTCATATAAGTGTGACATGTCTCGCATCTCAAAAGTCTCCACATATAACTAGGACTACGTGTCAATTTAATAAAATGGTTAAATAATTTAGGTGTACCGATTATATTTAATTATCAATTTTCATAATTTCCCACTCTCATAATTTTTCCATAAGCATAAATGTCTATTATGCAATGAAGGATCATGACGCGACTCAGAAAGTGTCTCTAAAGTGCGTGCTTCTATCGGCTCAAGTGCAAGCCGATTGTTTAAGTAATATCCGATAAGTCGGGGTCAAATCCTCAGGGAAATAGGACGAATGAACGTGACAACAAACGGAAAGACGGTTAATCTTAACTCGACGCTAAAAAGAAACAAAAAGATGATTGGTTTGAGAATAAATCTACTAACAAAATGCAAACTAGATTAAACTACTAAATTAACTACGTGAGAAAAATTACTTAACTAAGAATGAATTAATATGACTGAGGAAAAATAGGTTAGAAATATAATCCCCTAAACCCTAGTGTATTGTCCGGTACAAAACTAGTCATAAATTAAATAATTGATCAAACCCGGTCTTTAGTACTCCCAAGCATTACATATATGAGGTTCAAGCCCGCATCATACATAATCAAGAGATGAGTAAAGCAGTGTCGTAATAGTTACACATGGGTTGCACCCTTAAGCACCCCGGTTACCTAGGGCAAACGAGGTCAAAAGGTCTACAATGGTTGTGATCACTACACAACACGATTTAATCAATTATTAAATTTAGAGAACCAATTTTATACCCATGCAAAACACATCGGGTTGGGTTCATGCATCCCAACCCTTAAAAACTAAGCCTAACATGGTGTAACTATGAGTAAACAAAATATTAAACATGAGAACTAATAATAAAACTGCTGGAAATAAAGGTTACCAAGATTGAAGAACAAGACCAAGCAAGAAGAAATCGAATATTGAAGAAAACTGAAAAAACTCTTGAATTGAAAGTGCAAAAATTGTAAAATATTCTCCTAGATGTTCCTCCCTGATGAGGAGCTTTTACATGAATGAAATCTGAATAAAAAGACTCCTAATGACTAAATATATAGGCTAGAGGTCGTTTAGGAAATTCCCAAAATATAAAACTCTTTTCGCTAAAAGATAAGGACAAAATAAAAATCTCGAATCTGACAATTTGTCACATTTAGAAAGCGTGACTAATTTTGTAACGGATTTTGAGCGTGACTAATTGACAGGACCAGTTCGTTTTCCATTTACTTCGGATCGGTCCGTTATCCAAGTTTAAGCAGAATCTGTGCTGGATTTCTTCTTAACTTCAATTGAGCATAACTTCTTCACCGTAGCCCGAATGTTCTTGTAACTGAAAGCTCTTCAACTTTCCAGTTGGCCCCACCTCCGGACTAAGGCTGAAAAATTACAAAAATGCCCTTCAACTCCCCATTTCTTGGTTTCTTTCACTATTTTGAGCACTCTTTCCCACTAACTTGCATGAAATACCTGTAAAACACATAAGAGATATACAAAATACGAAATACTTGCCAAAAATGGTTAGTAGCATAAATATGAGATAAATCCAAGCTATTTACAATGCACTAAATCATAAAAAGATCGAAATTAAGGGGATAAATGTGAAGAATTTATGCCTAATCAAACCCCCTTAACTTAGAACTTTGCTCGTCCTGAGCAATGCAAAATCATAAGAGTATGAGTTAAGGACCCTTCAAAAACTTTATTGGGATAGAATGCATTTTTCGCGGGCAAGCGATTGCATTTAGCGTATGCAACAAGCCTTTAAACCCCTAGGTTACCCTAGTAGGACGAGTTGTGTCTTGTGAGGGTTTGCAGTGAATATACCCACAAAATTCGACTCAAAGTAAAGTCAAAATACTTAAAAATTGTTAAATTTAAAGTTTATAGAAAATAGTCGCCACAAATTCATACTCACAAGTCTCAAATCATAGTGTGTGTGTGCGAAGCCAAAAATTAACCTCAAATTTTCACCGATTGATCATTACGTTACTTTCCCAAAAATTCGTTTTGATTTCAAAATCTTATGGATACTCTCATAAACGAATCACTCGGAATATGGCTATTTCTCTCGGTATGTGTGATATAAGGAGTAAATGCATTGGAACACTAAGTCAAGCACACAAAATTAAAAGACAAAAATTTATGGGCGGAAATGTCTCTTCATCAGATAACGGTTATTGGGAAACCAAAAACATCATCTCTTAGTCACATCATTTTAATCTCTTTTTATTATCTTTTGCGCCTTAATTCTCCACGCGGTAACCAATTTCGCAATTCAGGCTCAGTTAGGGCTTTTTCGGGTTATAAGGTATAATGAGTAACATTGGGAAAATTTAGGAAATTCAAAACTGGAAAATGTTTTTAAGATGTCCGTTAGTGATTTTCGGGATCTTTCTCATTTTCTTTTCTTTTTCTAATTTTCACATTTTTCTTTTTCTTGTTATTTTTTGTTGAGCATACTTCTATTTTTCTCTTGCCCCTTTTTACTGCACCTTTTGGACTAAATTTCTGAATTTTTCATTTTCACAATTTCGGACTATTTGGGTTTTTCGGGTTATCAAACGAAAAGGAAAAAATTTATTCGACTCAAATTGGGTTGCAAAAGGGGGTAATTTTTCACGACTTTTTGTGGTCAATATTTTTGGGTGACAAACGAGGGCCTACTTCATTGCCCAAATTGTTAATTGCGTTACCATATGCGTCTCGAGATTGTTTTAAGTTTAGAGATATTTCAATGCGCTTTTTGAGATAACATCTCACACATTTCTCGTTACCGATCAAAATAATAAAATAGAGATCATCAACGACTTATTAAAACGCTGAAAAGTACTTTGAGTTAATCATAAACTGGAATTGATTTTAAAAACTAACAATAATTGATAGGCTCGAAATCTCACCGGGTTTATTAATCACCACACTTAATCCTAAAGTCGTCAATTTTCTCTCAATTTCCAACTTTGATCAATTTCGGCTTTGTGCAATTTGAATTTTACAATTTGAGACTTCAAATAGAATAAAAGTGATATTTTTGAAAAATAAAAATTCCAATTTTTATTTATTTTGAAGAAAAATATTTTTGGTTTTTCAACACTTTTCATTTTTTTAGGGGGGGGATTTTTTAATTTTTGACTTTTTTTTGTTTTGGGGCATTTTAAAAATTTGTGAAGTTTTAGAAAGACGCACTTGTCACCCCCACCTAACTTAAAATTTTGCATTATCCTCAATCAAAAGGACTAAAATCTAAAGAAGAAAAAGAATAAGTGCGACAAATAAAACAAGAAAATTATCAAAATGCAACAAGACACTATATGACACTCATACGTGACTCAAAAATACAACAAAGATCACCCCATACGCGTTAGGGGTGAGACGACTTCTCTCTCTCATCTATAAACTCACCCGACCCCAAGAACGGGGTCTGTTGCTCTCCTAGTTTCCCCCGTTTTCCTGTCGTAAGTAAATAATCATAACAAGTTAGGCCCAGTCCCATAGATAAGGGAGAGACCCTTGATCTCGGGCTGACTCACTAGGAAGGGATCCTCGTGGTCCCTAACTCGTTCTTAGCCTGCGTTCACCGACTTGGAAGGGGTATCTCGATTTCTTTTAATTTCAAGAGTGCTTGGGTCGGTATCTAATTCGGACGATACTAATTGAGTCTTTTCCTCAATCGCATTAGAGGACTCAAGTGGTATGGGTGGATGGTCTCAAAAAAGGAATTCATTTATTTTATCTTTCCAATCTCTCTCTCCTAAGTGACTAAAAGAGTTCAATAATGGTTGGACTTCGACATTAAGGTTCTCATCCATCGGCCCAAATTCTTTCTCAAAGTCCTCTAGAATCATATCACCTAACTCTCTCTCATGATTAATTTACGCATCCACTCTCTTAATCTCCTCAAATCTCCCTATTCCGCTCACGCTTACGTGCTCGCTCTCACTTTCGCTCACTGTTACTAAGCACACCTCCCTCACATCGTGCTTAATGTCAGAATCACCGCTATCACTTGGCGCAACAAGGCCTACCCCTAACGTCTCTCTCTTGTGAGTCCTCTCATGCTCGTGTGCTTCCTCGATAAGATCTGTTTCTCGTGGTTCGTTTTTGCCGCCCTCGTTCTTAATGTTATTAAAGATCTTTATCTCGAGGGCCATGTTCGCAAACGTTCATTGCATTCGCCCACTCTTAGTATTGATGAGTGCATTAGCTGTATCTAAGAATGGGCGACCAAGGATGACGGGGACATGATTGCTCTGGAGAATGGATGGCTCCTCGTCCCAAATGACAAAATTTATCGAAAAGTAGAACGTGTCAATTTGGACGATTACATCCTCAATAATTCCCCGAGGCATCTCCACGAAGCGATCCGCAAGTTGGAGGGTCATGATTGTGGGCTTGAGGGCCCCCAAGTCTAGTTGCTTATAGATGGAATAAGGAAGAATGTTAACACTCGCCCCTAAATCTACAAGCGCTCTCTCGATTCGGTTCTTCCCCATGATGCACAAAATGGTGGATGCACCCCGATCTTTATATTTTAGTGGAAGGTCACTCAACAGGACGGAGATGACGTTCTGTGTTAGAAATACATTTTTCTTTACCTTCAGCCTCCGTTTCACCGTGAGTAAATCCTTGAGGAACTTAGCATACGTGGGAATTTGCTTTATGGTCTTGAGAAAAGGTAAATTGATCTTAACTTTCTTAAGAACGTCGAGGACATCATCCCGAGGAGTCTCTTTGGATTGAGTGATCAACCATTGAGGATATGGGGCTGCGTTGAGTGGTTTCTCAACCACTTCCGGCCCGCCTATGTTGTTATTACCTCTCTTCTCCAAGGGGACATCTTCAGCCTCTTTCGTGTCGGGCAAAATCTCCTTTTCATTTTGCTCATCGCGTGGAGGAGGTGACAAGTCAACAACCCTTCCACGACATAGAGTGGTAATTACACTGCAATGTTCTTGATTTACATTGGACATAGAGCTAGCACTAGGTTGACTTTGAGGAGGTCTTTAGCCTTGGGCTAGAAATTTACCCTTCTCTTGGATACTCATGGATGCTTGCAACTTGGAGATGTCCGCATTCATGTCGGTGAACCTGTGATCATATCTAGCATTGGTTGCATTTTGGGATTGGATGAATTGGTTTATAGTATCCACAAGATTTCTCTGCGGTGGTGTGATGTATCGTCCGAGAGGTGGTGCTTGCAATTGTGGCTGCATATGTGTCGCTTGTTGGAATTGAGTAGGGGTGGAGGTAGGTAAACATGTGAAACGGGATTCATCGCAGCGTGTTGTTGCCCATAGCTAAAACCAGGATGGTTCCTCCATGAAGGGTTGTATGCATTCCCGTGAGGGACGTTAAAATTTCCCTTTAACTCTCCTATGTGACTCACTTGCTCATTAAGCGTAACTTTATAAGCGGGAATCGTTGGACATTCTTTTGTTGCATGTCCCAACTCATACATAGCGCAAACCTCTTCTTTCGTGACACGGCTGAATCCGAAAATGTCTCTCAATCGGCTATCAAGTAGATCTTTCATATCTCTCTGAAACTGATCGAATCGACAGTCTATTATGGTATTACTATCCAAGTGGAATAGACCGAATGCAGTAGGCGTGGTAGATACTTATTTAAGCCGGATTTGGGTATTTATGATCGGATGAATCCCATGCTTGAGTCGTCTCTACGACATACTTAAGATGGGATTCGTCGTCGGTAGAGTCTAATTCCCAAAATGGTCGTTCACATATCGTTTGCACAAGTTGTTTGGAAGCCACTGTCAACCCATTATGGAAGAAAGAGATCAAGTCGTGTTTTTCAAATCCATGATGGGGGCATGCGCTTACTAATTCTTGGAATCATTCCCAACACTTGTCAAAAGGCTCACTATCTTGTTGTCGAAAACCTTGGATTTGAGGTTTGACAGAGTTGGTCTTGTGCAGTGGGCAGAACTTTGAGATAAACATGGATTGCATATCCCTCCAGGAAATAATAGAGTTCGGGGGTAGAGACCATAGCCAGGTCTTAGCTTTATCCTTTAAGGAAAAAGGGAAAAGATTTAGGTGAACGACATCCTGCGTGCATGCTTGGTCACTAAATGTGTCGCATGCCTCCTCGAACTCGCTGGTATGGTTTCTCCGAATCCATGCCATGAAACATAGGGAGAATTTGTATCATCCCATTATGAAAGTGGAACTGATCGGCATTATATGGAAGTAAAATGCAACCAGGGGTGACAGTTCGCTTAGGGAAGAGCAAGTCTTTCATGGGACGATATGGTGGATTTCCCTCTCCAGTGTCGAAACTTGTTGTGTCAGACATCGCTCTCTCTTCAAATGATTCTAACTCCTTGCTCGGTGTCCTAGATGTGTGACTTAGAGATTGACTCAAAGTGTGACTGGAAATGGAGTCTTCGGGTGTGGGGAGTGGGACCCAGAATTGAGGAACGCGAGGTATGTGAGGGCTTTCCGAGTTATACTCGACAATCGGATTTTCGTGGATTCTATTTGGAGTATTTTGAGGAGTCATGGTGTGTTATGGATTTTGCGTGAAAGGCTTTTGAGAGATTACTTCTTTTTTGAATTTTTAAGATTTTTATATATAGGTTTTTTTCTTTTCTTTTTTGGAATTTTTGGTCAAAGTTCTAGATTGACTCGATCTAACCTAAGTCTACCTAAATCCCCGGTAACGGCGCCAACAACTTGACGCGACTCAGAAAGTGTCTCTAAAGTGCGTGCTTCTATCGGCTCAACTACAAGACGGTCACGTAAGTAATACCCGATAAGTCGGGGTCGAATCCTCAGGGAAATAGGACGAATGAACGTGACTACGAACCAAAAGACGGCAAATTTTAACTCGATGCTAAAAAGAAACAAAAAGATGATTGGTTTGAGCATAAATCTACTAACTAAATGCAAACTATATTAAACTAGTAAATTAACTAAGTGAGCAAAATTACTTAACTAATAATGAATTAATATGACTGAGGAAAAATAGGTTGGAAATACAATCCCCCAAACCCTAGTGCATTGCCCGGTACAAAACTAGTCGTAAATCAAATAATTGACCAAACCCGGTCTTTAATACTCCCAAGCATTACATATATGAGGTTCAAGACCGCATCATACATAATAAAGAGATGAGTAAAGCAGTGTCGCAATAGTTACATGCGCGTTGCACCCTTAAGTACCCCGGTTACCTAGGGCAAACGAGGATCAAAAGGCATACAACGATTGTGATCACTACACAACACGATCTAATCAATTATTAAATTCAGAGAGCTAATTTTAAACCCGTGCAAACCACATCGGGTTGGGTTCATGCATCCCAACCCTTAAAAACTTAGCCTAGCATGGTGTAACTATGAGTAAACAAAATATTAAACATGAGAAATAATAATAAAAGTGTTGGAAATAAAGGTTACCAAGATTAAAGAACAAGAACATGCAAAAAGAAATCGAATATTGAAGAAAACTGAAAAAACTCTTGAATTGAAAGTGCAAAACTTGTAAAATATTCTCCTAGATGTTCCTTCTTGATGAGGAGCTTTTACATGAATGTAATCTGAATAAAAAGAGTCCCAATTACTAAATATATAGGCTAGAGGTCGTTAAATAGAGTCCCCAAAATATAAAAATCTTTTGGCTAAAAGATAAGGATAAAATAAAAATCCCATATCTGGAAAATTGTCACACTTAGAAAACGTGACTAATTAACCGGATCGGTTCGTTTTCCATTTAATTCAGATCGGTCCGGTATCCAAGTTTAGGCAGAATCTCTGCTGGATTTCTTCTCAATTTCAAATGAGCATAACTTTTTCACCGTAGATCCGATTGGGGTGCCGTTTTTTCCAGTGTTCTTGTAATTGAAATCTCTTTAACTTTCCAGTTGGCCCTGCAATAGTGAAAGAAACCAAGAAATGAAGAGTTGAAGGGCATTTTCACTATTTTAAGCTCCCTTTCGCACTAACTTGCATGAAATACCTGTAAAACACATAAGAGATACACAAAATACGAAATACTTGTCAAAAAGGGTTAGTAGCATAAATATGAGATAAATCCAAGCTATTTACAATGCACGGGATCATAAAAAGACCGAAATTAAGGGGATAAATGTGAAGAGTTTATGCTCAATCAGATTACCATTTTTATTTAGGTCCACATTTTTAGGCATTTCAGTTTATCGCATATAATTCTCTAGTAATAATATATATATATATATATATATATATGACACACAAGGGCATCTACCGTTGGTGTCTAATTCGTGCTCTATCGGCAAATCCGAAGGAATCTCTTATCCTAAGCAGACATCACAAAACGCATACACATGTTGGGGGTGGTCCCTATGCAAGACACATGTACACGGATCTTGCCTATCGGTGATATAAAACGGTGAGCGTCAACCCTACCTCTCGTGGGTGGAACCTCCAAATAGTACCTATATGGCCTACACATCGTCAAGCCCACTTGTGCCGACGTGTGGTACGCGGACCGAACGCGCAAACTCCCGAGACGATAGGACAGTCCACTGGTATGTCCACACAAATACATAATAGTACATATTATTATCCCATATAATATGTAAAGGTAATTACTCCATAACTACCATAAAATCCAACCAAAGTCCACGACGTTTTTTTTTTCATTTATTAATAATTTATCGTCTACTAAATTATTAGTTCCATTCCATAAAAATTTATTTAACCAACTAGTTAATTATAATTTTCCCTATTAAATGTGGGCACATCAATATTTTTTAATAAACTCCTTATTTTCCCAAACTCGGTTCCACTCACTCACTTGGACTCAAAAAAATTGCACCACCAAAATCCCAGACCCAATACCCTTGTTAATGTTAATGTTCCTCAATAGCCTTATAATTACCATAAAAATCCCACTAAAATCCACAACATTTTGTAAATTAATAAATTATTAATCTAATCCCATAAAATATTTACCTAACCACTAGTTATCCATAATTATTATCAACTAAAAATGTGAACATGTAGGTTTTAAACAATTTCTTATGTTTAGAATATTTACAATAATTCATCCTTCCTAATCCCTCCATCCTGATAACCCATTCCCAAGCTAACGCATAGCAGGAATGGAGAGGACGAAATCCCCAAGCATCGCTCAAACGAGATGGGGTCCATGTGGCATAATCTAATTGGACATAATGAAAGTATGGTCCATGTCGTCTACAAACCAACCTCCACATCATCATTCCATTAATATTAACCAACAAAATGTTCGTGGAGGTTATAATTGGTTTACCATGTAAGCAGGGCTGGTCCTGATATTTGTAGTACCCTGTGCGATACTTAATTTAGGGCCCTTCCAAAAAAATATTGTACAAAAGTATTAAATACCTAAAAACTCATTGAAAAATTGTTCTTCTAGCATTTCTACTTGCAAAATCACTAATTAAAGTTTTACAATCAAGTTTATCTAGCAATTTTAGTCTTGAAATATCTCAATTGATTGAATATAAAAAATATGGAAAAATATCACCTGGTGTGAGCCTTTTATTCCCTCTCCAATTTCATCGACTTGATTAATGTAGAAAGAAACAGCCCGATAAAAAAAAATTAATTGCATAAAAAACATATTAGTAAAACATTGATGAATTTAAAAAAAACAGATTATTAAAAAAATAGTAATAAAAAATATTAGCATATGTATAAAAAAATAATGAAAAAAAATCTAGCCTTTTGATGCAAAAGAAGACAACAACTTGCAAATGAAAAAAGAAGGCAACCTCCAACTTCTGCGTAGAGCAGTAGTAAAATGAAGACAGCCTCCAACTTCTTCAAAAATGAAAAAAGAAAGCTTGCACTGCACACACAGAGAGAGAGAGAGAGAGAGAGAGAGAGAGAGAGAGAGAGAGAGGGACGTAAGGAGAGAGGAGAGAGGGAGAGAGTGGGCGGAGTGCAAAAGAAAGAGAGAGAGGGAACCAAAAAGATTTTGTGGGTAGTTAAAAAAATGGCTCCTAAAAAAATAGTAATATTAAATGAGTTGGGTGAGATTTTTTTGGGAAGTTGTATCATTCTTATAAAATATTTTTGAACCCCTAAAATACACATATACCGGTACTTATTGTAAAATGGGCCCTGTGCCATTGCCCACCTGGCACATGACCAGGGTCGGCCCTGCATGTAAGTAGGGCTCGGTGTCGATTGGTTTGGTCGGTAAATAGGGAATACCAATACCAAATCGATTCTAATATGCTAAAACCGAACTTACCATTTGTACCACTCCGTACAACCTTACTTAAACCAAAACTGTACCAAACATTTTTGCGGTAATCGCGGTAAAATCTATAATTTCGATAAAATTTCTATTTACAGCTAACTCAACTCAAATTAAATTTAAAAAACAATTTCGGTAACTGTAGAGATGCTAGTTGATGTGGATGAGAATGATGAAATTATAAATGTAAAAATAATTTTTTTCCTGAATGTAAACACATAAATTTTATGTACAAAAGAACTACAAAATTTGATATTCTCAATCAATAGTAAGAAACATCCAAGAAAATGGGTTTAGATGAACCTTTCTAGTTGTTGTGATGATAAAGCAGTGAGGGATTTGTTCAAAGTTCAAACAAATTGATAATGAGAGCAGTGATATATATATACTAGGGTATGCCCGTGCCTGAAGGCACGACGAAAATTTTCAAATAATATATAATCACAAAATGGAGAAAATTTCCAAAGAACATAACCGTCGTACTATCAAAAAAATTTCATTCTTCAATAAAACAAATTATAATTTTGCATTGTAATTTTTTTACATATAATTAAGATAAATAAACAATTTTGAAAAACTGGGCGAAATTTCTTCTAATTATAGGAGTATCCAACTTACTTAAAAATAATTAAAAAATCACACCAACAATTAGTCCATTTTGGACATCCTAAACAATATCGTCATAACTAATGTATGAATTCTTATTAATTTTAACAACATTACACTCAAATCCATAATGATAATTGGGGAAATGATTACGAAAAGTATAAAGTATACAAACGATCATATAAAGTGTCTTCACCATTGAACAAAGTGAACATTATGTTGGCACCAATACGATCGCAACATCGGAAAAATTGATGTTCTAAACTGTATTGAAGATGCGCATCTTGAACCTGCGCACATCAATAGCTTTGGAGCAAGCTGTAAACTCCAGTCCTAACACAATTACTCTTATAAAATGGGGCAATCTCCATAAGGCATAAAAATTATGTTATTTTAATAATTAAATAAAAATTTGGGGCAATCTCAATTACTTTAGTTATTTATTTTTAAAAAATGTACGTTATTTTTATCCACAAAAAATTTGATGTTACTTATATTAAATAAAAAAACTGGAATTAAGATTTTATAAAAACTCGACGAATTAATTGTGTCAATGAGGGTGTAGTTTTTCACCAAACATTTATACAGTGGTACGATTAATTCATATTTTTACTCGTATTTTTTATGTCAAATAGTATTTTAATGGGGTCTGAAAAATTATAAGTCGCGTTATTGATATGGTGCATTGAAATCTAAAAAAGTTAGTAATGTATTAAAGTCAAAAATTAATTTCTTACAAAAAAAACATTTTTTCAAAAAATTTATGATTATAAAAAAAATATAAAACAAAGTATAAAAAATACATTTAAAAAAAAAGTTATGTTTCATAAAACAAATCGAAAATAATGTTTTTAAAAAAATATAGTCGTACAAAAATTTCGTCCAATGTTTATTAAAAAATTGATATTATGTTTCTTTTTAATATAACATCAACTTTTTTCAAAATGAATAATGAAACAATTTTTTATTCACGTCTAATTTAATAAAAAATTAATATAAAGATCAAAATACATAATATGTTCAACTTTTTTTCTATAGATATGAATTTACTTGTACCTAATGATAAAATGGATGGAATGGGTTTAGAGAGAGGTGGTGACAATCCCACGTGGTTACCAATTTTCTTTTCATCCTAGAAGAGTCCTATTTCCTTTTTGCTTACATATATGAGTGTTGCAATCTCTCTGTCCCCCTTGTTCAATTTTTAAGATTTGTGTTATTTCTTTCATTTTGTCATTACCACCATGACATTTTCCATTATTTATCATGCATTTACACTCTCACACACAATCATATACATACAAAGGGTGTTAACTTGTTCGTCTGATGTGTGTGAGCCTTTAGTTATTATTTTTTTGTCGGCCAGCTGCCTTGGGCATTTGTTTAAATTTTACCTGGTGTTAGTGTCACTTTTCTTCTCTTCTGACTAACTAACAATTTTTTAACCACAATCATAACCTTTAGAGATGAGATACTATTGATTTTCACCAGCTATAGGTACACTTTGGAGTGTCTTTTCATATAAAATATTCTTGGTACGTAACCGAGACGTAATATTCACAATCCAGTAATTTAAAAAGAAAGAACAATTGGTAAAAAAAATATAAACTACGTTTAAAAAATAAATATACAAATTTATACAATGCGAAACGTTCATGAACCAAATCATCCACTAAAAGTTCATGAATGAAATAAAAAAAAATATTCTCACAATTCTGACATAAAAAAACTGTTGTAAGCGAAATTGATAAAATCAACAGTAAATAAAAAAAGTGACCTTCGCAATATTTATAACCACATCCACTAACATGCAAAATCAAACCGCAACCACTCAATGAAAAATGAGAATACATATACATAAAAATTATAAACCCGTAAATAGAAATTATAAAACTAAAAAGGGAACAGATAAAGATGTCATATATCACCTGGAAAGTTGTTTTGATCTAGAGAAAAAAAATTAGAATTTTCAACAGCTTTATAGAAAATCTTCAACAATATTCTACGAAAAAAAACATACAAAACAACTAAATTAGGCACCCACTAAACAAGAATATATTATCAATGTATACACACACTAATTTAAGGCCAAAAACATACCTTCGTTAAAAAATAGTTCAACAGAACCAAAGATAAAAGAAAATGTATAAACCAACAATGATACATTCTTAACACGCGTACAGAGAGGCAGAGTAGAGAGTGAGACTTTGAACCCCAAATATATCAACATAACCCCAAAATTATGGTCTATCTTTTGAAATCAAGAACCATGATCAGAAAACAGTTGTCCATCCCAAAAAACCTCAACCAAAACCCTAAAGAAAAAGGATGTAATTGAGCGAGAAGTGTGAGAGTACCTGATTATATAAATACCTGTAAAAATAAAATAATAAAACCCCAAATTAGAGACAAAAACATAATAACACTGTTGATAAATATATGTCTTAAACCCAAAAAAATTGAATATCCATTGTTCAAGATCCGAAATCCAGAACAAAGATCCCTATACAATAAGTTGAAACCCAAAAAACTGATTTCACCAAGAATATATAGCACATGTTTCAAGAAAGCTTAGATCTTAATTTAAAAAATCCATACCTTCCCCTGTTCCCTTGTGAAAAGTAAAACGAAACAAAAAAAAAGTAAAACGAAAGATAAAGTGGAAGATCGGTTCAAACCGTGATGGACGAAAATCTCCAAAGGTGTTCTAGGCATGATTAGATCCACGAAAGAATGCACCAATGCTAGAGAGAGAAATAGAGGAATATTCTTTTGAGAGGGTAAGAGCAAAAGGTGTTCCATTGGGGTTATAAACGATTGGGCTTTTTAAGACACCATTGGGGTTATACACGATGTTCATAAGTTTCCCCATTACAGAACCCGCCAGAAGCTTCAAAAACAAAACAAAAAAAGCAGAGAACGTGATTCAAAAATTTTTAGATGAACAAACTCTGTTAGATTTAAACTTTCCAACCCATTCTCTACAAAGCGCAAATAAAAATTAATAGATATAATGAACCTAAGCCGAACGCAAAAATAAAATGGTAAAAATGAAATGACTTTCAAGCCCGAAAAAACATGGGTTTAAACCCCAAACAAAGTTTAACCGAGATGGAGAAGGAGTGTTAAGATAGATGGGGAAAATACCATGGATTGTTCTTACCGAACCTAGGCCATCTCTGTATCATCACCGCTGGAGACCATCTTTGTATCATCACCGCCGGAGACTATCTCTGTATCATTACGAGTGCTTCACTTAAAGCATAACTCACTACATCTCTTTAATTTACATCTTTCGCAGTCTGACATATGGCAGGAAAACAAATAGTAGATAACAATAATCGTAGCAAAATATATACCCAAAAAATAATGTAATAGGTAATTAACTTCAGAGCTATATACAGTACATTACAACATCCCAAAACCCACTCAAACCTGCACCGGTGTAGGGGCCTTCGATCTGATCCCTTATCTGAACAAAGTCAGTTTTTGGAACCCTATCTAAATAAATGAAATGAAACTGAAGTTGGTTTTTGTTTAGACACAATAAAAATTGACACAAAATCACATAAGAGAAGAAGATAGATGAACCTTTCATGTTCGTATAATGGCCGAATGGAGACCAATAGAGAGAGAAATGAAATTTAAAAGCTGAGCCAGGCGGAATGGAAGCAAATGGAGAGAGAAAAACATGTGGGTTTTCTTTTGTTTCCACGGGTCACAATAGATTTAGGTCTCCCCTTGCATTGGTAACCGGTAAAAGATGTGCCCGAGCATCGAGAATTGTGATCAATTCAAATTAAATTAAAGTGCCTGTAAAGTTGTGAGTGGTGTTTATTTACTAAAATATCCTTGTTTTTTAATTAGAGTAACTCAAATATGAAGGATAAAAGAGGTAGTGTTTGTGTGACTTTGTGTGTGGTGGGTCCCAAAAGATGATTGAAGCGTGGAATTTCCTATTTTACCCATGATTTTGAATTTTGAGTACGAGGGGGAAAGGAAATGAAGTGTCAGAAAAGAGGGGGAAATAAAATAATAAAGTGACAAAAAAGGAAAAGAATATCTTTTAATCTCAGCCCTCCATTTCTAGCCTTGTTGGCGTCGATATGGACCGTGAAGTGTCTCCCCATCTTATGAATGGTGAAAACGCCATTATAACTTTTATATATATATATATATATACACACACACTAGGGTATGACCGTGTCTAAATTCAAGACGAAAATTTTCAAATAATATATAATCGCAAAATGGAGAAAATTTCCAAAGAACATAACCGTCGTAAGATCAAAAAAAATTCGTTCTTCAATAAAACAAATTATAATTTTTCATTGTAATTTTTTTACATATATTTAGGATTAGTAAACAATTTTAAGAAACTGGGCAAAATTTCTTCTAATTATAGGACTATCCAACTTGCTTAAAAATAATTAAAAAATCACACCAACAATTAGTCCATTTTGGACATCCTAAACAACATTGTCATAACTAATGTATGAATTCTTATTAATTTCAACAACATTACACTCAAATCCATAATGATAATTGGGGAAATGATTACGAAAAGTATAAAGTATACAAACGATCTTATAAAGTGTCTTCACCATTGAACAAAGTGAACACAACATCGGAAAAATTTATGTTCTAAACTGCATTGAAGATGCGCATCTTGAACCTGCGCACATCAATAGCTTTGGAGCATGTTGTAAACTCCAGTCCTAACACAATTACTCTTATAAAATGGTGCAATCTCCATAAAGCATGAAAAATATGTTATTTTAATAATTAAATAAAAATATGGGGCAATCTCAATTACTTTAGTTATTTATTTAAAAAAATGTACGTTATTTTTATCCAAAAAAAATCTGATGTTAATTATATTAAATAAAAAAAATGGAATTAAGTTTTTATAAAAACTCGATGAATTAATTGTGTCAATGAGGGTGTAGTTTTTCGCCAAACATTTAAACAGTATTACGATTAATTCATAATTTTACTCGTATTATTTGTGTTAAATAGTATTTTAATGGGGTCTGAAAATTTATAATTCACGTTATTCATATGGTGCATTGAAATCTAAAAAAGTTAGTAATGTATTAAAGTCAAAATTTAATTTCTTACAAAAAAAAACATTTTTTTCAAAAATTTATAATTTTAAAAAAAATATAAAAAAAAGTAAAAAAATACATTTAAAAAAAAGTTATGTTTCATAAAAAAAATCAAAAATAATGTTTTTAAAAAAAATATAGTCTTACAAAAATTTCGTCCAGTGTTTATTAAAAAATTGATATTATGTTTGTTTTTAATATAACATCAACTTTTTTCAAAATGAATAATGAAACAATTTTTTTATTCACATCTAATTTAATAAAAAATTAAAATGAAGATCAAAATACATAATGTGTTCAACTTTTTTTTCTATAGATATGAATTTACTTGTACCTAATGATAAAGTGGATGGAATGGGTTTAGAGATAGGTGGTGGCAATCCCACGTGGTTACCAATTTTGTTTTCATCCTAGAACATTCCTATTTCCTTTTTGCTTACATATATGAGTGTTGCAATCTCTCTATCCCTCTTGTTCAATTTTTAAGATTTGCGTTATTTCTTTCATTTTGTCATTACCACCATGACATTTTCCCTTATTTATCATGCATTTACACTCTCACACACAATCATATACATACAAAGGGTGTTAACTTGTTCGTCTGATGTGTGTCAGCCTTTAGTTATTATTTTTTTGTCCGCGAGTTTCCTTGGGCATTTGTTTAAATTTTACCTGGTGTCATTTCTCTTCTCTTCTGACTAACTAACAATTTTTTAACCACAATCATAGCCTTTAGAGATGAGATACTATTGATTTTGACCGGCTATAGGTACACTTTGGAGTGACTTTTCATGGAAAATATTCTTGGTACGTAACCGAGACGTAATATTCACAATCTAGTAATTTAAAAAGAAAGAACAATTGGTAAAAAAATATAAACTACGTTTAAAAAATTAATATACAAATTTATACAATGTGAAACGTTCATGAACCAAATCATCCACTAAAAGTTAATGAATGAAATAAAAAAAAATATTCTCACACTTCTGACATAAAAAAACTATTGTAAGCGAAATTGATAAAATCAACAGTAAATAAAAAAAGTGACCTTTGCAATATTTATAACAACATCCACCAACATGCAAAATCAAACACCAAACACTTAATGAAAAATGAGAATACATATACATAAAAATTATAAGCCCACAAATAGAAATTATAAAACTAAAAAGGGAACAGATAAAGAAGTCATATATCACCTGGAAAGTTGTTTTGATCTAGAGTAAAAAATTAGAATTTTCAACAGCTTTATAGAAAATCTTCAACAATATTCTATGGAAAAAAACATACAAAACAACTAAATTAGGCACCCACTAAACAAGAATATATTATCAATGTATACAAACACTAATTTAGGGCCAAAAACATACCCTCGTTAAAAAACAGTTCAACAGAACCAAAGACAAAAGAAAATATATAAACCAACAATGATACATTCTTGACACGCGTACACAGAGACAGAGTAGAGATTGAGACTTTGAACCCCAAATATATCAACATAACCCCAAAATTATGGTATGTCTTTTGAAATCAAGAACCATGATTAGAAAATATTTATTCATCCCCAAAAACCTCAACCAAAACCCTAAAAACAAAGGATGTAATTGAGAGAGAAGTGTGAGAGTACCTGATTATATAAATACCAGTAAAAAATAAAAAATAAAACCCCAAACTAGAGACAAAAACATAATAACACGGTCGATAAATATATGTCTTAAACCCAAAAAAATTGAATATCCATTGTTCAAGCTCCGAAATCCAGAACAAAGATCCCTATACAATAAGTTGAAACCCAAAAAACTGATTTCACCAAGAATATTTAGCAGATGTTTCAAGAACGCTTAGATCTTAATTAAAAATATCCATACCTTCCCCTGTTCCCCTGTGAAAAGTAAAACGAAATAAAAAAAAAAGTAAAACGAAAGATAAAGTGGAAGATCGGTTCAAACCGTGATGGACGAAAATCTCCAACGGTGTTTTAGGCGTGATTAGATCCAAGAAAGATTGCACTAATGCTAGAGAGAGAAATAGAGGAATATCCGTTTGAGAGGGTAAGAAAACAAAAGGTATTCCATTGGGGTTCTACACGATTGGGGTTTTTAAGACACCGTTGGGGTTATACACGATGTTCATAAGTTTCCCCATTACAGGACATGCCTAAAGCTTCAAAAACAAAATAAAAAAAGCAGAGAACGGGATTCAAACTTTATTAGATGAACAAACTCTATTAGATTTAAACTTTCCAACCCATTATCTACAAAGCACAAATAAAAATTAATAGATATAATGAACGTAAGCCGAACGCAAAAATAGAATGGAAAAAATGAAATGACTTTCAAGCCCGAAAAAACATGAGTTTAAACCCCAAACAAAGTTTAACCGAGATGGAGAAGGAGTGTTAAGATAGACGGGGAAAATACCATGGATTCTTCTTACTGAACCGAGACCATGTCTATATCATCACCGCTAGAGACCATCTCTGTATCATCACCACCGGAGACCATCTCTGTATCATTACCAGTGCTTCTCTTAAAGCATAACTCACTACATCTCTTAAATTTACGGCTTTCGCAGTCTGACATATGGCAGGAAAATAAATAGTAGATAACAATAATCGTAGCAAAATATATACCCAAAAACAAGGTATCAGGTAATTAACTTCATAGCTATATAAAGTACATTACAACATCCCAAAACCCCACTCAAACCTCCACCGGTGTAGGGGCCTCCGGTCTGATCCCTTACCTAAACAAAGTCAATTTTTGGAACCCTATCTAAATAAGTGAAATGAAACTGAAGTTGGTTTTTGTTCAGACACAATAAAAATTGACACAAAATCACATAAGAGAAGAAGATAGAAGAACCTTTCATGTTCGTATAATGGCCGAATGGAGGCCAATAGAGAGAGAAATGAAATTTAAAAGCTGAGCCAGGCCGAATGGAAGCAAATGGAGAGAGAAAAACATGTGGGTTTTCTTTTGTTTCCACGGGTCACAATAGATTTAGGTCTCCCCTTGCATTGGTAACCGGTAAAAGATGTGCCCGAGCATCGAGATTTGTGATCAATTCAAATTAAATTAAAGTGCCTGTAAAGTTGTGAGTGGTGTTTATTTACTAAAATATCCTTGTTTTTTAATTAGAGTAACTCAAATATGAAGGATAAAATAGGTAGTGTTTGTGTGACTTTGTGTGTGGTGGGTCCCAAAAGATGATTGAAGCGTGGAATTTCCTATTTTACCCATGATTTTGAATTTTGAGTAAGAGGTGGAAAGGAAATGAAGTGTCAGAAA
Source organism: Sambucus nigra (assembly GCA_949130495.1). Taxonomy (NCBI): domain Eukaryota; kingdom Viridiplantae; phylum Streptophyta; class Magnoliopsida; order Dipsacales; family Adoxaceae; genus Sambucus; species Sambucus nigra. The sequence continues at coordinate 572,404,434 of OX422212.1, forward strand.
AGAGGGGGAAATAAAATAATAAAGTGACAAAAAAGGAAAAGAATATCTTTTAATCTCAGCCCTCCATTTCTATCCTTATTGACGTCGATCTGAACCGTGAAGTGTCTCCCCATTTTATGAATAGTGAAAATACCATTGTAACTTATATATATATATATATATATATATATAGAGAGAGAGAGAGAGAGAGAGAGAGAGATAACTTACTTGGGTCGCCGGAGTCGTATACGGCTAGAGCACAACGAGAGAACGAGAGAAGCAAACGGGCTAGAGCACGGCGAGAGCACGATAGAAGATGACGGCTAGAGCAAGAGGGAACGAGAGAAGGAGGTGGCGCATACTTCAATCTGTTTAGGTTTAACTTTCATTCCAAAGTTGGGCTTTATTTGCCAAATATTAACGGCAGTGATTGATACGAAAATGGATGGTCAGGATTTATATTAAGATTTAATGGGCATAGGCTGGAATGGTAGTTTTAAAACGGCATATTTGATAAAAAGTTTTAATTTGGTATTTCTCGGTTATAATTTCAGTAATTTCGGTAAATCGGTTTTTAAAATGTGTAAACCAATACCAACCACAAAAAATTCGATAATTTCGGTTTCGATAGTTTTGATTTTCGGTAAGTAAAAAAGGTAAACCATTATCGCTTTTTATCGGTACAAAATGTTACAGTACGGATTTTTACCGTACCACGAACACACCTACATGTAATGCTAAAACATTGGGGTAAGATTTGCAACATTAAGTTTACCTTAGGGTTTAAGGTTTTTTTCTTCATAAGATGCTAAAATTTAAACTAAACTAACTAACAAGTAAATGCCAAAGTGAGACATAATGGAAATGAATATGAGAAAAAAAAAGGGTAAATAATCCATGTCCACTTTCTTGATTTGTCTTAATTAGGTAATTTCTAATATATACTCATTTGATTCTCATGAAACAAAATATAAAATATATATTATTTTTGAATATTAATCTCAAGCTTTTAAAAAACTTAATAAAATAAGACGAAAAATAATTTTTTATGCATTAATGGCTTGGGAAAATTCATAGAAATTACATTTAATCATGAAAAATAAGTGAAAGGTTGTAGAAATTTAAAGAATTAGATTTTTCGAAATAATCTTTAGTTTAATGCTTAAGTTAAACGATTAACTAAATCCCAAACTTCTCTCAAAGTTGATTCATCCATTCTCAATATATGAATATATGTAAAAGCTTGAATTTAATTTTCGAAGGAGCATATATAACTTACATAAATTACAAAACTACAATAGATAGGTCCATGGAGGCTTTATATCTAAACTGTAATGGGGAGATTAACATTCGATATGGGTGAAATCATACCAAGCTGGAATAATAATTTCATAAAATGATTTGTAAAATGTAAACTAAAAGAGAAAATATGAATAAAGTATCTTAATATTGAAAAACACTAGCCTTTGCATATATTAAACCAACAGTGTGTGGGAACTAAGAATAAATGAGAACTATTTTCAGAATTATTGTGTCACTCTATATTTTGTATAAATACTCAACTATAAATAAAATTTGCTCAAAAGAATTTGTCATCTCACTCAAATACACTCAACTAAACACTCAAAATCTCTTCTGAAATCTCTACTAAAAATGTTAAATAAAACTCTCACAATAATAATCAAAATGTAACACTCTCTCGCTTCTCACTTGAATATTGAAATATATGAACAATGTTAAAAAAATCATCTTCTCTATTGCATTCTCTTTGTATTTATTAGTGAATGGAGGCTAAGTATTGGTTCATTTTGAAGGGAGGTTGAAACTGAAAAGCGAAGAAAAATGAGAGGAAGTTGTGGAAGAGGTTTGGCAGTTGTATGTATTATATTTTGTTGGTAGTGTAAGGGTGTTTTTCGCTGTAGGATATATATATATATATATAAAGAGAGCGAGCGAGAGAGAGAGAGAGAGAGAGAGAGAGGGAGAGGATCACAAGTGAACCTGAAAATGGACTTTTTAATGGACCTTAACAAAAAAAATTAATAACCCATTCATTTTAATTCCTATAGTGTAATTAGGTCTGTAAATTGAGCGCCCGAGGCCCGAAGCCCGCCCGTTCTGCCCTCTATTTTCGGGCCGAGCTTTATTTGAGTTCGAGCCGAGCCGAGCCTGAGCCAAAATTCCAAGCCCGAATGAATTTCGGGCCGAGCTTGAGCCGAACTTTGCCAAGCCCGAATTGGGCCCAAACCCCGAACTTCATATTTATAAATAAATAAATAATTTATACAATATAAGATATTTATGTTAACATTGTTTAATTAGGTTTCATTCTTTTACTTCATTTATTACTTTTTTTAAAAAAAAATCATTTGTTATAATACATTAGATTACATGTGATTTTTAATTTTGTGATTTTTTTGTTAGTCTCATTATGGGTATTTGATTTAATAATTGCTCAAGTCACAATACGCCGTTGTTAGTGATCAAATTATGCTAATTGTATGAAATTTGATAGGCATTTGTAGTTTTTCACTCTTATTTCACTTGTTTTAATTAATACATTTCATAATTATATATTTTATTTCATAAAATATCAATTAGATTTTAATGTGTAATTTTGTACATGATGGAAATACAAGAAAAAAAAATTAATTCCAACTCTTTTAACAAAAAATTGTAACAGGGCCTCCCCAAAATCGGGACTGAAGCCCGTAATATTTATGAGCTGAGCTCGGGCTTGAGCATGGGTTAGTGAGTTCGGGTCGAGCCTGAGCAACCCCAAGCCTGGCTCACCCAGCCCGATTTACAGCCCTAAGTGTAATTGGTTTGTGCCAGCGACAACGCATACGCGTGTCAATCGAATATTTTTTAATAACTCCCCCCCAACCCCCCACCATGGAAGCCCTTACCCCTGAGTAAACATTTCAGCAATTTGATTTTTTTTTAACTAGTGGTCTGCTATGGTGGATGTATGGAGAGTGAGGGTGGGGGGTAGGAGGGTAAGGGAGTCTCGGGTCACACGCGTGTCCGTTGCCGCTGGTACGAACCAATTACAATATAGGAATTAAAATTAATAAGTTGTTAGGTGTTTTTTGTTAAGGTCCATTAAAAAGTCCACTTGTGATCTATATATATGGGAGGGGATCACAAGTGGGCCTTAAAAGCGGGAAAATTAATAAGTTGTTAAGTGTTTTTTGTTAAGGTCCATTAAAAAGTCTGCTTTTAAGGTCCACTTATGATCCTCTCCCTATATATATATAAACAGTCAGGTTATACAATATACCTCACTTATTATACCCATGAACATACCTTTTTTAAAAAAAGAAAGTATTTTTCAACCAAATTTGGTATATATGATCTCTATAGATCATCTATAAAAAAATCATCAAAAAATTCAACCCGAAACTAAAAGAGTTAATGGAAAAAATTTGAACTGTAAAAAATGCACATATCTATCCACTTTGATTTCACCCATTTCCGTGTTAAATTTTTTTATTATTTTTTTTGCAGATGATCTCTTTATTATATAGATCATGTATACCAAATTTGGTTGAAAGATATATTTTTTACTACTTTTTTAAAAGGGTATTCTCATTAGTATATTAAATGAGGTGTGTTGGAGAGCATGACTATATATATATACACGCGCTAGCGGAATGCCCGTGCCTGAAGGCATGACAAAACATTCCTTAGTACGTAATCGTAAAACGGGTAAATTTTTTGAAGTAATTGTAAAACGGCAAAAATTTTGTTCCCCAACGAAACAAAGTGTAAGTTTAAAAAAATGGTTATAATCTCCTTTCTTTAAAGAACTATCAAAATATATAAACAATTCAAGTCGAGTTTTATTACAACACAAATGTGAACAATTTATTAAATAGGGACACTGATTCCTTTATTTATAGCCACCCTATTAAGAAAAAAACCCACAATAATTTTAAAAGTCCGTCTTAGACCTTAAATAAACATCATAATGATCACAATTAAACCATTATGAAACATCACTATAATACAAAAATATTATTTTCGACGAAAAAGTGTAAATATTTTTTAAAAATTTGGGCATAATTTTCTTTGTATATCGGACTATCCACCCTGCTAAAAAACTAATACAACTAAAACAATACTACCACAATAATACTATTCTGAACAAAATATCAAATGAACATTAACTTCAATGTACACTAAATTTGTGATCAACAATTTCTTCCAAGGGTCCGAGTGAGTTTTCGCTCGAAGACATCAAGTATTGCAAATCCTACCACGGTTGCGACACTGCACAAAAACAAACAATAAAATAAAGCAAAGTGTAATTGCAAATCCTACCAAGGCACGTCGAAAATTTCCTAAGTAGGTAATTATAAAGTACCAAAAAATTTAGTGTACATACTCCGCTATCATTTATTTATTTAATAAAGGGGACGACACTCTAGTCATAATTTGATTAAACTTTTTAGAGCGGTGCTAGACTAAGACCTCTACCAATATATTATAACTTTACTTTTTTTCAACTCTAAGGATTTCAATCTCATGCCATCAACTCTAACATCCCCTTTACATGTCCAAGATTTCACCCCTCTAATTTATTAAGACCTTGGGTAGCTATCGAGTGGAATATTGATTGTTCGAATATGTGTTTAGTTGTCACCTCAGGCCTTTATGTAAAAAGTGGAAAACGTTTATTAAAAAAATAGGAGAATTTTTTTACCCCTTTCAAATCTGTAATGATTTATAGAAATCCAAATCTGACAACATATAGAGACATGGATAAGCTTGTAAAATAGTCTCATGCTTTCAGATTTAGGGCTCATGTTACCCTATTTATTCATCCTTTGATGAAGAATCCAACATCCCCCTTAACTCTATAAAGAGCATCACCAAACCTCTGCCTGTCTAAACTTATTTAATTCATAATGCTTAAATGTTTTAATAACTATATCATTATTGATTGTTTACTAAACTTTATAGATTAGTGTCATTTAGTAAAATAAGAATAACAAATTTTCATCAATAAATTCAACATTAAACACTTGATAAGGCATATTACCTCTTAGATAAATGGGACAAAAACACTCTCTAAGACAATAAACTCAGCATTAAACACTTGATAAGGCATATTACCTCTTAGATAAATGGGACACAAACACTCTCTAAGACTATAAACTTGATACGACATATATGACCATGAATAAACACAAACCTTAGTTTCGAGTTTAAAGGGATTTTAGTAGGTAACTCGAAGTTGCCCCCTCTTCCAACGCTTTCCACCAAATGTCCCACTTGACTCGGAACTATGCATTATAGAAGGATTCAAAAATTAGATCATCATTTAAACGTGTATTCTTAAGGGTGCATTTGGGAACCCCAATTACGAAGAATGTAGGCTCTAATATACTTAACTCAATTATGGAGAATGTAGGCTCAAATGTAGCAGTCTTTAATTACAACTTGACTAAACAAGGAATAAAAAAGGAGGTATGACCATCAAAAACCATACTGAACGGATATTTTGCGATCATACCATAAATTTAAGACGCTTGGTCGACTATCGACATCAGAGCACCCATCAAACATCAACCCATTTAATTGAGTTAAGTATATAACAAAATCTATACAAAAGAAGTCAATGAACAAAATTGCAACTGTATGTTGTATGCTGCAAATAGGTAAAAAATTAGTAAACTGTTTAAATGAAGTCAATGAACAAAATCGATCATACCATATCTGTATGATCGATTGAAATTGAGTTCTATACAAACAGTTAGTAAATTTAAGTGCGTATACAGTTAATCGATCATACCATATCTATTCAAACTTAAGTTTTTATAGATATGGTATGACCCATATCTATACAAACTAACTATATATATACCACACAATATAGATTGAAATCGATCATATCATATCTATACAAACTTAAATCGAACAAAGTCGATCAATTTTAATTTCAAACAGTTTATTAACTGTATGCGTTTTAACTTAAATTTGGGCAACTGTATACCTTTTGCAAACAGGTAAACAAAATATATATAAAAGATGTCAATGAAAGAAATCGATCATACCATATCTGTATGCTGATGCAAAAGAAGGTAAATCGATAGGTATACATATCGGTGTGGTATAGATACAGTTAGTTTGTATAGATATGGTTACTAAGTGTAACTTTGAATCGATTTTGTTCAATTTAAGTTTGTATAGATATGGTATGATCGATTTGGTTCATACCATATTTATACAAATAGCTAGTAAATTTAAGTGGATATACATTTAAGTTTAAATGTATACAGTCAATCGATTATACCATATCAGTTCGGTATACAGTTAGTAAATTGTTTGAAATTGACTTCATTTGCAAAAGGTATACAGATTTTGTTCATTGAAATTGAGTTCAGCATACATCAGCATACCTTCTTTTTTTCAGCACATAGATAAGGTAAACAATAAGTAAACTAAAGGCAAGCCTAGATATAACAAAATCTATATTGTGTCCAATCATTATTCGTGTGTAAAACCTATTATGTTAATTAAGAAAGAATAACATATAAAGTTACATATCCTTTTCATTTTAAGGAGAGTTCAGTCCAAACACGTGAATGTTCATATTCACTAATTAAAGTTGATAATGATTTAGTGAAGATGATAATGATGATGAGGGCGATTTAAAAGTTTAAATGAGGAAGGGGAATAGGTGGTGCAGGAAACTAGTCATAATTATATTTGAAGGAAAAAAGGAAAGTTAAATAACACTATGAAAGGAAAAGTGTTTATGGTAAGGAAATTGATATATAATCCAAGTTCAATCTCGCGTCACATGATCCAAAACTGCTAGAGAAATCAGAAGTAAAGAAAGAAATTATAACTCTTTTTTAGAATTCAAAATGGATCATAGAGTCAGTGAGATGGATTTACCTTAAGAACTGAAGAAGCTCTAGCCAGTGGTTGTGGAATATAAGTTGGGTTAATTCAAAACTACTTGTATATTTGCGAGTGAAAAGGCCAAGATAAGGATAAGATAGGTCAAAAAATGTGATACAGGAGGCTATTTTCGTGTAAACAAATGGAAGTGATATCATCGAGATTTACCTATAACTTCCCAAAAAGTCTTCTGATAAAGATAAACACCTTTTAGTAAAAACTAAATATATAAAACATAGTCTTCATTGGCAAAATAACTCATTTGTTAGTGTTTAAGGAAATGTCAAAAACGAAGTAACAAACATAATAGAAGGTCACCATTTAATCTTAGATAAAAATGAACTTTTGTTGGTTGAAAAAGAAAATTTGTCATAAAATTGAAAGAACCAAAAGTAGGCATGTCATAAAATTTGTCAAATAATGAAAAAAAAGTTACTAACCATTTGTAACCTAAACTATAGTACCAATTTAAGAAAAACTAAGAGTAGAACATTATAAACAAATAAGGAAAAATACTGTGACATTGCTTAGAATAGTAATAACTAACTTCTTGGGGTACTTCAACTGAAGCCACCTATCTACCAAAAACAAACAAAAAGAACAAAAATGAACTTTAAGTAGAATAAATTAAATCTAACTGAATAATAACATAAAATACCTATTGGACTGTGGTGAAAGTGTAACTAAACAGCGGTGAAACTGTAAGTAAACAATAAAATACCTTTTTTTCTAAGCAGTGGAGCTTGATATTTCTGCAACAATACATGATATTTCTGCTACAATACATAAAATACTTGCTATATAAACATTACTTAAATTAACCATGTATTGACCCCCATACCTTAGTTTTGGTGATGGATTGTTGAGGCTCCTTGTCCAAGTGTTAATGTGAATATTTGGAGCTACAGTCGAAAGATACAGGCCTATTTCAATTACAAACAAATGAAGTTGCATTAAAGCATGGAAAACCAAAGCAAATAAGTGAAAATGGAGTTGCATTGAAGCATGGAAAATCAATAGATGCAAAGTACAAATGGCTGACATATGTGTGATTGACATGTACGCTATTAAACATTCGATAAGATAACACAGTGTCAAAGCCCATCAGAAGGAAATGAGGACTCAATATAAACAACTGGAAGCAAAATGAAGACTCCAAAACAAATGGTATAAGAGTTTAAGATATTAAAATGAAAATAATCAACTCTGATCATGACCCATTTGACCCTTTAGCAACTCAAATTTGGGATAACTGCAATTAAATGTATGGGATAGAGTAGCGTGCATATGTAATTTAGTCTAAAAAACTACGCATTAATCCAAAGAAGAAATATTAATCTCCAGAATGAGCAACAAAAATTAGAGTATTAAAACCTTCCAACATATTGATTAAACACTCCAATTGCTTATTTCTTTCACTTGTATCCTTGGATGTCTCTTGTTCTGTGAAATAAAATAAGTATGTGATGTGAAAATATAACTTGAAAATAATAATAATAGGGAGCACCACCTAAACTAAGAATCAACATGGAAAATTAGCATACCAATAACTGAATGCATTCCAATGGCAGTAACTCTTCTATGCACTTACAAACACACTATACAAACCTTAGTATAATCTAATAAAATGCAAGTGCCAATGTTATATTCAGTGTTTACCCTCAATTTATTTACAAATTCTCCCCATAAACGGCGTCGTAATCCCCTACTCCTGCTTTCCAAGCCCCGCCCCTGTTTCCACTCAATTTATTTACAAATTCTCCCCATAAACGGCGTCGTAATCCCCTACTCCTGCTTTCCAAGCCCCGCCCCTGTTTCCACTCAGCTCTTTCTCCGCTACCTCTTTGAGTTCCACCAACAGTGAATAAAACTTGGGTTAGTACCGAGTGACATTACTCATTTAGACTTAGATTTCTCCGCTACCTCTTTCAATTATCCTGTTATCAAATGATATAAGAATTAACTGTTAGACCGATCTATCAAACCATCTCCCACGGATTCAAGATATACATAATCAGTTTACAAATGACGTTTACACCCAAGATATGAAAAATTATACTAAATATGAAAGAATATAAAAGTCAAAAAATTCTACTTGGTTTATGTACTCTCATAAGTCAAGATTCTGCTAATCATGTCCAAGTGGATGAAAGCAAATAAAGATTGCAATTTTGCAACTGCCAAACAATTGTTGAGTATTGTAACAATTTTAAAGAAAAGAAGACAACAATAAAATAAAATTATAATAGAGTACCTAACTTACAAATATGTAAAATAAACTAAGTCGTAATCAACCATCTCACTGATTACTTTAAGAAACATCAAAGCAGTGGTTTTTATTTGACAACAATGACTTTGGGGACACCCAAATAAACATCACGTTCCAGCTTGTTATTTGCTCATGCTTTGTAAAGAAACCAAACGAAAAATGGAAACAAACCTAATGTCTTCCCAAATAACCTTAGGTTAAGTAGTAAAACTGAGAAAATAGTAAACCTAAAATTAGCACCAATACATCGATTTTTAAGAAATGAAATCCAACAAAAAAAAAACATAAAGTGTTTCACATCCATGAATACAATATATGACTGGTGTATTTGTGGTTTGGCACAATTGTATGCTTTCTTTTATTCTCTATTGGCACCCAAATAGCCTACACATAATAATAATAATAATAATAATAATAATAATAATAATAATAATAATAATAATAATAATAATAATAATAATAATAATAATAATAATAATAATAATAATAATAATAATAATAATAATAATAATAATAATAATAATAATAATAATAATAATAATAATAATAATAATAATAATAATAATAATAATAATAATAATAATAATAATAATAATAATAATAAGAAGAAGAAGAAGAAGAAGAAGAAGAAGAAGAAGAAGAAAATTCAAAAGGAAGAATTTCAAAAGATAATGAAACAATACCTTAAATCATAAAATTGAATAGGTCCTCCAAAATGAATTTTCACCATAACCAAGAACTTCACCCAAATAGCCTGCAATTTTATTTCATCCATTATTCAATTACCTGCAAAATTATTTTTTTAGATAACAAATAGTTAAAAAAACAACGTCCATGAACTAATATCAGACCTTCAGCTACTATTCTCAAAACTAAACCTATGTAACATGGATACCCCAATACAGTGATCAATAATGAATTTGAACCTGAGAATTTGGAACTGATATATGTTTATTTATTGCAGGACTGTAAGAGGGATCCACATATATGTTTAATAATGAATCTAAACCTGAGAATCTCAAAATTATAAAAGGGACACACATATATAAATAACTTCCCTCTAATGCCCAATACAACTTGATTCCTACAAAACTATACCACTATGAGTAGACATATTATTTAACTTTCATCCTATAATTTAAAATCAAGAATTACACTATGTCTTTAAACTGATTACACCCCATAAACCAACACCCCCTGTCCCTCATTTCCCTTTCACGCCCCACTCGCCAACCTCACCTTCACCCAACTACCATCTCAACCTAACCGCTCTAACAACCTAGATTCAAAAATCACAAAACCCAACTAACTCACAAACCTAAATCAACCCCACACTCTCTCAGCAAAATCGTGAACCTATCTGAAACCCATCAACCCCAAATAATGACTAAACACACACATAGACATGCCCATACATATTCACTAGTTGCCAAAAATATATGGCTGGTCAAAACATTAATTTCAACCAAATCAATCAACAAAATCTCAACTGCAGAGAGATAGAGAGAAAGGGAGAAAAGGTTTACCTTCTCAATCGCCAAAAACATAAACAACAAAACACAAATTGTAACCACAATTGATAACTAAAGAGATTAATATAAACACACAGATGCAGAGATTACCTTGGAAGAGATGAATCGTTTGGGTGGTCGAAGATGGTTGCGTGTGAGAAATAAGAGAGAGAAAAAGAAGGATGGGTTGTGTGTGAAAGCATGTATAAAACGGCTCTGCAGAATTGAAAAGAGTGTCAATAGTATTAGGTTACTAAAATACCCCAAATTTTGAATTCAAGTCAATGTTTCGTTAAGAGAAAAAAAAGGGAAACCAAATAATAGAAGGGTAAGTTTGTAAATAAGGATATATAGTACTTCAGCTTTGACATGTCACAATGTTTATATTGTGACATAGCAGAAAGTCAGACCCTTAAATCGCTCCAAAAAATTCGATCTAGGCCGTTGATTCGTTGGAACAGTAAAAGACACTCCTCCTATATATATATATATATATGTGTGTGTGTGTGAGTGTGTGTGTGTGTGTGTGTGTGTGTGTGTGTGTGTGTGTGTGTTAATAGAGAAAGAGGGAGGGTGGTACGTGGAGAAAGTAGAGATTGAGAAGAGAGGTGAGAGGTGAGAGAAAGAGAAAGAAGACCATAAGAGGGATAAGAAAATGAGGACATATAGGAGAGATAAGGGATAATGTGTGAGAAGTGTGGTAAATACAAGAGAATTAGGGGGGTTACATTGAGTTTTTGGAAAGGAGAGAATAGGAAAGAAAAAGGGGGAAAAGAAGGGAGGGGGAGAAGAGAGTACGAGGGAGGCATGAGAATAGGGAAGGGTAGGTAAGATAATTGGGAAGAAAATAAAGGAACGACATGGAGACCATATTCTAGGGGTGTACATAAGCCCACTAGCGACTAAGCCTAAGAGGCACGCCCGACATAAATATGGGCCTGGAAATGGTTAAGTAGGTCCACAAAGGGATCTTACCAAACTTTTCAAGCAATCTGAAACGAGTGTCATTTAACGGTGTTTGAACTAGATTTGGAAAATGAGAATAAAAGTGTGAATCAACCCACCATTCTCACCCCAACCTGAGTTCTCTCTCCTCTAATGCAACTCACCTCTCTTTAAAAAAAATCATTTATGACATTTTTCCTTTTTATTAACTAAAGCATATTTTTCTCTCTCAAAGCATTGACAAAAGCACTGACATCTACTCATATTTTTTTAATTTGGTAAAACTTAGTGTGTTTTCAATTTCTTCATATCATATGATATAATAAATAACCATATAATTTAAATAAAAGATAAACTAATTTCTAGAAATAGATTTTAAAAAATGATCATTCGACAAAAAGTCCTATAATATTTGTTTTAATTAACATTTAGTCCAATCCTTTTTGTTTTATATCAAAAAATCTCTCACGATATAAAATATTCACAAACACCCGCATTTAATAAAATTAGGACTTTATTTCATATGAGAAATAAAAATATACCATAATCATATTTTCAAAATGAGGATTTAAAAATTACGATTACACTAGTTTGTATAAAAACATAACATTTTTTTTTAAAAAGTCAAATGTCATTCTATTGTTAAAAAATGACACAATGACATTTTAAATTGTAAAGTTAACTTATCATTTTTCATTGTGATTTAATGCAAATACATAATAATTATAACTAGAATATCATTTTTAAGACAATATTGAAACCCGTCATTCTGAATAAATCACATTGGTGTTAACAAATACAGTGTCATTTAAAGAAAAGAGTCGTTTTACTCCCACTCATCTTCTTTTCATTGGCCATGTGCTCGCGCGCGTGTGTGTATACAATAATCTAAGTTAGGGAATAGCCCTGAATGTCTTCTTATTGATTTCATTTATACGCCAATTTTAGATATATGATAAAGTCGTATTAAAAAAAACTAGTAACTCATATTTCTTAGGATAATCTACTTTTTATTGCTTAGAATGAAGTGTGTTTTTAAAAAAAACTAATATATAGTATTTTTTGTGTAAATTATAAATACTTTTTGTGTAATATATCGTGTTTTTAAAAAAAAACTAACATTTTTTGGAAATATATATATATATATATATATATATATATATATATATATATATATATATATATATATATATATATAGAGAGAGAGAGAGAGAGAGAGAGAGAGAGAGAGAGATAATCACACTTGTTTATAGAAAATGGCAAGAAGCAAACATAGTTCAAAAAAGAAAATCTAAGCATATAAGAAATTTAAAAAATATTCACCATTTAAAAAAAAATCCTCTGTGCTTTGCTTTACATAAAAAACTATCATTTCCTTTTGTCACTGTTTTGAGGGAAATTAAAAAAAAAGATATTTTGTAACGAAAGATGCTTGAGATGAGAGATAAATGGGCTTGGGGTGGGTTTACATACACTTTTATTCTCTTTTTCCCAAACTCCTCAAACACTCATTGTATGATTCCGGTTTCAAATCTGCTCCGTGCATATATATACTTTTATAATGAGACATATATGTGACACCCCGCCTAATAAAATACTGGGTGATAAGTCCTATATCATTTTTAAAAAGAATCTTATCTGGTTCATTCTTTGCATCACTGTCGCAAAATGATTAATTACTAACCACCTAGTCTTTAATGAAGTTGGTGCCAAATTTTATCTTATGATTTAAATCGAAACCAACCAATATAATAGAAATCCAAGATACCAACACAAGAGAAAATCTAACCATGTCCACATAACAAATAAAAGCATTAGCCGAATAACATCGACTATATAAGCAATCCACCAAGTGCAGAGTATAAAAGAATGTGTCGATACATGCCAAACTGAATATAAAAGTATAAATCCAAGCTAAAACTGAAATATCCCTATCTAGAGAGAGAATAAGACAGGAGTCTAAGCAAATATCCCACAACGTCCACATATACTGCAGCTACGCACCCTCTAAGAAGATCAGGCTTGGAGCCCCTGTGGTAGGACACCTAAAAGGTTTGAAAAGGTTTTATGGAAAGGGTTATATCCCAAAAAATTTGAAAATATTTAGCAAGTGAATTTAAATGCAGGAAATTAAAATGCAAGTATGCTCTTCATATTTAAGTTACTGTCGTATACTCTCTTGAGCTCACCCCTCCACTAATATGCACGCCTAACGTACTATACATGACCCATTTAGCTAACCACCCTGTAACTAGTCTTGTCACATATATTCCACTACTCCCCCCCCCCCCCCCCCCCCACTACTCTATCCCGAGTGAGTTTAGCATACACTTTATAAGTTATTAATCAAATCAACTTATTTAAACCAATTCTCATTCAATACCATATAACCGTTTCACAAGCTTTATCATTTATACATTTCACACTACGTATATATATTCGTATATAATTTTTCACTATATGTATGTATCATATCTCAACATTCACACCCATGTCGGATATAAATACTATCACCCAACACGTAGGAGGCGGTCATAGTCCCCACCCCCCGAAAGTGCCCGTTCCATACCATAACGACCACGCCAATAAATAGACGTTATGACCTAGGGATTATACTCGCCCTTGCATTTGCTAGCCAGGGGACTCACCCACATCGCGCAACCTCTTAAGATAGCATTAATATGGGTATGCTTTGCTATAAATATTATTCACACAAATATTTATAAATCATATATATATATATATATATACTACATATCACCGTATATATATATAAATCGTAGCTACCGGTGTACTATGACCATACACACGCCTAAAACATTATACTCGTACTCTCTCTCTCTCTCGGCCCGAAATTCAATATTTCCAATCCACTATTCAATTTCATTCAATTAAGTCTACCCACTTAATTAACAAGGTTTCAAATCACTCAATCATGAACCTTAATAATTCAAGTTAATTAATCCAAGGGTAAATATTCACAAACTTAAACCCTAGATAATAACCAAAATTGCAGAATCAACTAATGCAAAAACTGTGTATCTCAAAACACATAACAGGTCTGAATCAGGGGATGGAGAAAATTTGACAGGGCTTAACATGTCGTTCAAACGACCAGCCATGTCGTTTGAACGACAATGGCTCTCATTTGAATGAGATACTAGGTCATTCGAATGACCCTGAGATCATCTTCTTCTCTCATCTGCTTAGAAAAACCCAGTCCGCCATTGAAATTTTTAAAACCTCCATTCTGTACAGATTTCTTCATCAAAACTTCCCAAGATTCATATTAATTCCATCCTCTTATTATATTCAATCTAACCCAATAATGACATCAATTAGGGCATCAAATTGGTCAAATCTTAGCACCTCTAGAGATTTATAATTCCTAATCAAAGAAATCCTTAATTTCTCATGAACACAATCCCTAACATATTAATTGATTCCCACCTCCTTTAATATGAATAGGTAAGTACAAATTAAAAATTAAAGAGCAATGATCATGGTTGACTTGTGCAAATTAAAGATGTAAGATGGTAGTTTAGATAAGATGGAGGCGTAACCCCTTTTGAGTACAGTAATGATAAGTTAAATAGCAACACTATTGATTAACCATAGGACATGCAAGCACTGCTTAATGAAGATGAACTCAGTTTGATCTCATCTATCGTGTATAACTCGAAAGATAGTGATGAACCTAGAAGTAACTTAGCTAGAGGGAGAGAGAAGTAAGAACCCTAGATACACCTTGGCAGGAAGCCAAACACATCAACCACCCTCAAGAATCTCTATTAAATATTAAAAGCTTCGTAATAAATGACAATGGTGGGTGAGTAAGAAAACTCTCTCTGGTTTGTAATAATTCTCGCTAATGTATATTCTCTCTAGAAATGTAATAACTCTCGCCAATTTATATTCTCTCTAGCAATAACTTATGAGCTCTCAAAAAGATCTCTCCTAATTGTATGGGGGTGAGGCTTATTTATAGCAAAAGCAACCCAAGTGGGTCGCCACATGTCAAATAACCCATGGTGAAACATGTCCTATTTTAAGTGGCATGTGTCCCATAACATATGTCAAGACTCTCAATACTAGTATATTGTCTAGTTAATACGTAAATAATACATAAATACGCGTGATATGTCCGACGCGCATAATAATACTCCAGTCGCATAACACATGGACTTTTGTCAATTTTAATCATATCTAATCTCATTTAATAATTTAATGAGAGGCTTATCATTAAGCCCCTCCTACAAAAGAACAATTGCAAATTAAAGAGCAAATTAAAGAGCAAATTAAAGAACAGTGATCATGGTTGTCTACATTGAAGAGCAATGAACACGTGAGAGATGAGCCATTTGTTTGTACTTTTTAAGAGGTCAAGAAAGTGTTTTACTCGGAGTATATCAACAAAAAGCTGTAATCAATCTTCCTACATGCGCCAAAGCGTCTTAAAAGTAGTATGAACGACTTGGTTACTCATACTGAATATCAATCTATTTTATATCATAACCCGAATTTGAAATAATTTTTAGATTTGTAATAAGTATTCCAATTGTTTGTAATAACCAGTGGTTGTATTATTCTAGTGCTTTATTATTATCGGACGACAATTGAATGCTTTATATTCAGTTGTAATTGATCAATTTAATGCTTGTAATAACCAGTGGGTGTATTCTTCAGGTGCTTTGTTATTATCGGATGTGAATCAAAATTGATTTTATGGTTAGTGAATATGTTAATTTGGTTTTTAATTAATTTAATCATTAACTCAAAGTCCATGACATGACCCGATATTGAAACAATATTTAGATTTATAATGTCGTCAACTCGTACTCTTCTAGTGCTTTCTTATTATCAGATTTGAGCATTAATTCTAAGTCCATATACATCTTCATACTAATAATAACAATTTTTTCAGAAAGTGTATTTATCCCAGCACGATAGCGGAGGCGACGAGGGATTCTCGGCCACTAGGCCTCAAAAAATGGGGCAAATTGGGATCCATCACCGATAATAAGATGACATTATTAGTTAGATCCCTAGAGTTACTGAAGGCGATCGTCGGGGTACATTGATTAGAGGGTCGTGCCAAATGAGCTCAATATGGGCATCTGGGGGGCACTACAGGTAGTTTATTTATATTTATATTTATATTTATAAGTCATTAACACTTACTTTCTTTTTTATTTGTATTTGTTTGACAGGATCAATTCAGCCTGGATGTGGAAACGAATGTTCATCTAAAATTGATTGCACATTTTCTATCCTTGAGATAGGGGGCGTGGATACCTACCACATGTCTATTCCAGGGATCAAATGATTAGCTAAATCCCCTATTCAATTGGTCAAATAGGTTTTTTAATTAATCAGTTCACTAGGACGGGTTACGAACCATTAAATGGTTACTTTATGTTAGTTTCCTTCTTTGGATATGTTTGGTTATTCGAGAGTGTTTTTTTAAAGTGGCTATATTTGGGGGTTTTAGGCTTTCCTTCTCATGTTAGTAATGCATCCAATTGACATGTTTAAATATTTTGACATAACATGAAAGGTGTGGATAATAATTATCTTGGTTTCCCGGATAGGCGCAATCTTATTTCGACAATAGTGGGGTCCTCTGTGAAATAAAATGTATATCAAGTAAAAGAATTTTATACGATGACAACACAATTAATATATGACCACACTTCAATATCTTCTCTTTAATGTACTTGAGATGGAAACAGGCACACAATACATAAAGAGATATGTTACAAGGAACATACCATCCATGCAATGATAAAAACATCACCAAACATTACAATAAAGATTCAATGCAATCAAACAACCTAGCAAGTTCAACTCACAAACATCATAAGTTCAAGTGAAAATAATCATGATCATGATACTCTAAAATCTCAATCCAAAAAGATTAAGCAAAAGCATCAAGAGAAGTTCAAGACCTAAACATCCACATAAGCATGTTCTTAATCATATCACAAAGAAACATCACATTTACCAAGTAATTTAGAAAAACTATCAAAGAATAGAAGATCATGTTCAGTTTCTTAGTGATCTTTAAGAACTATCATATAAAGGTAAATAAACTTATTTGATCTTGCATATGATCAAACTAAACCCTCCTACACCTACCTAAACCTACCCAAATGACGAAACCAAAACCCAATATCCTAATACCTTAAACACGGAAGATATAGTCAACCATAACTCAATGTATAGTCAGCTATACATTGAGATATACCCCACTATTTTAGGCCACCTAGATCTGTCTCTCAGGATGGAAGGGTTTAGTCGACTATACTAAATCTATAGTAGATTATAAATATTTGAAAACCCAAAAATCCATAATGATTTGTCTTTAAATTTGAATTCTACGTGATCCATTAATAGTCGTACTACCCTCTAACCGGAAGTAAAGTACACATCTGCTATAGGCAGTCCAAAAATGAATTTTTAAGAAAAATATGTATAAAATGCAAACTATAAATCTAAATCGCGCATGGTCAGGACCATTGGAAATGGTATTTAGAGCCCTATGAAAATCTATCTGTTTAATCTCAGGTTCGAGAGATGACCAAGGTCAAACGGGGCTCGAAAGTGCCCGATAGACTTTAGATAGGGTGCTCAGAGTAAAAAGGCAAGTACGCTTAAACCACAAGGTCGATTTGCACATGGTATGGACCTTTGGAAAGGTTATTCAGATCCCTATGTAAGTGCAATGATATACGCTCGGGTCGATTGGTTGAACAAAGTCAAACGGAGATCATAAGTGTCTAATAGCTTCTTGGTCAAGGTTTGGACTAGGATCCGCGGTCTAAGAGTGAAAGGACAAGTGTCAGGGATCTAAGGAGGAATTTGAATGGTATTAGGATGGGGTGTCTACACTTGTTTTTAAAAAACTTCCTATAAATAGGAGTGTCGCGCAATAATTCTTTTGAGATAAAAACTTGAATTTTGAGTTCTCAAACTCTATCGAATATCTCTCTAAAAGCCTAGTTTTCAACCATGTGGTTTAGGATCCAATTGTTCATCTTATTATGCTTTGAAGATCCTTTTTTTGCACCAAAGGTTTATTCTCTTCATCTTGTTGAGAATAGTTTCATACAGTCAACTTTGTATTTACTATTTGCGTATCGTGGGCTCTGTGTAATGGTGTTGCGGTGAAGAAGCGGTGGGCTATGTGTTCAGATCTATAGTCGGTTATAGAGCTATATCGGTGGATACTGAGGCGTTTGTAGACTTACACATTGTGCGAGTGAACGAGAGTGTGATATTAGGCATAGGTTGAAGGCATGAAAAAGGCAAGGCTTGTGAGGACGTCGATTCTGTGTTGTAAGTATCCTGTCGTGTCCTTTGTAATTCCATACATAGTAAATTTTACATGGATAGTTCGTTCAAAGTTTTTCCCATTGGGATTTTTCTCGTACGCCGGGTGTTGTGTTTGATTTACTTATTATATACTACACTCATCTATATGCATATTTAGATAATATAAAAATGATTAATCTGTTTAATCATAACTTGCTTAAAATTGGTGCAACATTTTGATTTGGGTTAAACTTGTTTAACTGAACTTAAAATGATTTTTTTTTTCAAAATAGTTGATTTTCTTATTTTGCACCACCCTTTGACATATTAGAACCCAAGCGCATATAGGAATTTTTGCTCAATTTTGTGCATAAATGAATATGTTGTTGGCAAAATAAGTTTAAATTTCCTAAAGTTTAACCAAGATGGGATTCAAGGAAGATGGTAACTTTAACCGTCCCATAACAACAAAAGTCCATCTACAACTTCTTTGAGTCAAACATCACCAACTAACTCCTACCTTAATCCTACTAATGATGTAACCAAAGGTTATATCATTATCATAAAATGATCATCTTCTTGAAGAAGAATGATTGGCGTCAATGAGGACATTAACTCGTAAGAGACCGCATAACTCCTAAGAGATGAAATTAGAGTATCTCTAATGCTATAATCAAGTTTTAAAGATGGATAAAATTAATAACATTAAGCCCATAAACCCTCTTCAGTGGCATACGTAAAAGTTGGTAACCTTTAGACAACCACCAAATTCGATTTATCAATAATCAAAACTAACAACCTTTCCAAGAACCAATTTAGTGGAACCCTCCATATTTAAGCGAAAAGATAAAATAAATTAACGTTTTTAAATTGGAGAAATCTCTTTCCTCCAACATTTTATCATTTCTCCTTTTCTCATACTTTTTATTCTTCATAAAAATGGTCATTATGAAACTTGAGTTTGTTAAATTTAGCAATTCACTAAATAAATAGTCAAAATCTGACACGTCAACTTTTGAATATTCAAATTTGATGATACCATTAAAGATACACTTATATTTTTTCACATATTTGACATATTTCTAACTTTAGTATATTATACGCGAAGTGTAACATTTTACAACATACCTAAGCATACATATATCTATATTATACCTTTAATACGATAGTATTAGAGGTTAATGATATGTAATAAATACACCATTGTTCTATACATTTCTACCATTTTAGTTTTTTAATCTACAAAAAGTTCCAAAAAAAACTCTTCCTATCCACGTGACTATCAAGGTACTACTTCTCCTGTCCCTCTCTCTTTATATATATATATATATATAGGGAGAGGATCACAAGTGGATCAAAAAGCATACTTTTTAATGGACCTTAACAAAAAACACCTAACAGCTCATTAATTTAAATCCTATGTTGTAATTGGTCCGCGCCAGCGGCAACAGACACGCGTGTGACCCGAGACCCCCTTACCCCCAATCCCCACCCCCACCCCTACCCCCACCATGCCAGACCTAATTTGGCGTCCGCTATCGCTGGCGCGGACCAATTACAACATAGAAATTTATATCTTGAAGCACAGTTCTGGTGGGATAACAACTAAGTTTACAGTAACACCTGTGCAAATAATTCATGTAATATCATATTATGCTCTTATGTATAAATAATTGAATTTTTATCATTTTTAATGAAATAATTGGATTGTCATCTAATTGTATCTTCACTATAAAGATTTGAGAAAATGTCTCAGTTTGTCATCTACATGCTTCTTTTTTAATTTAGAGTTGTGTTTATCATGGGTATTCCTTGTTAAAAATCTCATCCACATAAAATTTAATATTTGTTGAAGTTTCTTTTCTAGCTATTAATCTGAATTACAGTGGACAAAGTTATCATTGTATTTACTTTAATACATAATTATCATCCTCTCCCTCTGCTCATTTCTCAACAATATGTATAATTCTAAATATTTTATGCTAATATATAAGATATATATGTGCTTTAAATTTTTATTCTGACAATTAATAATATATTAGATCTTTTATCAAAATGTAGGGAGAAATTCATCGTAAACCCTAAAGTATATTAATGTGAGAAATTGAAACCCTAACGCTAGCATCGTAAGTTCAACTCAACAAACAGCTAATGTGGAAGCTTATTTGGTAGATGATGTGGTATAAGCTTTCAAGTTACTGATTAAATGATGATACGTGGAAAATAATATTAAAAAATAAAAAATGCAGGGAAAAGGAAAAAAATATATATATACTAGAAAAAAAATTAAATCTAAAGATAAAGAATTTTATTCAATAAAATCAATACTCAAAAACACTAAAAAATACAAAAAAAAAACACTAAAAAGGCATAAAAACAAATAAACTAGAATATAAATAGAAAAATGAAAAAACGAAAAAATACCAAAAAGAAAATAAAAGAATAAAAATATAAAAATAATTGGGAAAGAAGAAAAAAAATAACATAAAGAAGAAATTTGGGGAAAAATTCAGTATCCATCGCCCACCACCCCCAACATGTAGCAACCCCCATTTTCTCACGTAAAGGTTGGCCATGCACGATGAGCTGAAGATGGGTCTTGTTGATCAATTAATACCATTCTCAGCACAACGTAATATAAATATCGTTATCTAAAAAGGCCGATACTTTAAACTTAATGAATATCTCACTGACAATAATTAAACTCAACCAAACCAGCTAAAATAATAAATTTAATTGCAAGTAAGTATCATAACTCCAACATAATGTAAATAAATAAATAAATCTTGGACTTAGGACCTTACAAATGTTTCTAAATAGAATATTTGGCTCTGGCAGAAAAGCACTTAGGCTAGAGTCATAAATCTGAAAATCTACTAAGCACCGAGAGATCGCAACGCTCGTACAACAACAGTCCTGCTATCCATGTCTGAAAATAACCTGGGGGAAAACATTTATAATTTGGGGCAGAGCCAGAGATGTGAAATAATTAACTTATTTAATTTATGATACAATCAATGCATAATAACTATCCCCCCCTTCGTCACTCACATGCATGTAACACCTCACCTCTCATCTAAGTGTGACATGTCTCGCATCTCAAAAGTCTCCATATATAACTAGGACTACGTGTTAATTTAATAAAATGATTAAATAATTTAAGTGTACCGATTACATTTAATTATCAATTTTCATAACTTCTCAGTCTCATAATTTTTCCATAAGAAGCATAAATATCTATTATGCAATGAAGGATCACCATTTTTATTTAGTTCCACATTCTTAGACATTTCAGTATATCTCATATAAATCTCGGGTAATTATATATATATATATATATATATATATATAATTCGTGCTCTATCGGCAAATCCGGAGGAATCCCTTATCCTAAGCAGACATCAATAAATAAATACACAAGTTGGGGGCGGTCCCTATGCAAGACACATGTACACGGTGGGTGGAGCCTCCACGTAGTACCTATATGGCTTACACATAGTCAAGCCCACCTGTGCCGACGTGTGGTACGCGGACCGAACGCGCAAACCCCCGAGCTGATAGGACAGTCCACTGGTATGTCCACACAAATACATAATAGTACATATTATTATCCCATATAAAATGTAAAGGTAATTACTCCATAATTACCGTAAAATCCAACCAAAGTCCACGGCGTTTTTTTTTTCATTTCTTAATAATTTACTATCTACTAAATTATTAATTCCAATCCATAAAAATTTATTTAACCAACTACTTAATTATAATTTTCCCTGTTAAATATGGGCTCGTCCATATTTTTTTAATAAACTACTTATTTTTCCAAACCCGGTTCCACTCACTCACTTGGACTCATAAAAATTTCACCACCAAAATCCCAGACCCAATACCCTTGTAAATGTTGATGTTCCTCAATACCCTTATAACTACCATTAAGGTCCCACTCAAATCCAAAACATTTTGTAAATTAATAAATTATCAATCTAATCCCATAAAATATTTACCTAACCACCAGTTATCCATAATTATTATCAATTAAAAATGTGAACATGTAGAGTTTTAAACAATTGCTTATGTTTAGCATATTTACAATAATTCATCCTTTCTAATCCATCCATCTTTATAACCCATTCCCAGGCTAACCCATAGCAGGAAGGGAGAGGACAAAATCCTTAAGCATCGCTCAAACAATATGGGGGTCGTTCACGCGACATCCATTGTCGCTCGAACAAGGGCCCCACTCGTTCAAGCAAACTGTCGTCTTCTCTACTTTCGCTTCTCTCCACTTCGGTTTCTCCAAAAACTTATTTCTCCAACCCAAAAAAACCTTCAAACGAAAACCCATAACTGCTCATTTAGAAATCAAACTTTTTACTTTCAATTCACAGTAAAGTATGATTTATCATGGAGTATAAATCAATTTCGATCCATTAATATTCAATAACGATCTCTACTCTATTTATTAAATTATCCCCAAGTAATTATCAAAACTTAAGGAAATCAAACACCAATACTCATATTTTCAATACTTAATATCTGGGACAAAATCTACATATGAATCATTCCTCTACATGTGTTATTCATCATCAAATGCCCAAAATCCCATAAATCTAAAGGGAATGATTTATGATGCATTAAGAAATAAATTGGAAACACAAATTAAGTAAAAGAATTCGTGCCTTTAATTTTGTAGAGGAGAAGACCTTTGAAAACTCCCTTGAATTCCCCTTTATTCTTACCCATTTTTCCTTCTTTGGTATTTCTCTCTTTTTCCTCCCGTGGCTGCTAATCTAGGTTTTCTCTAATGATAGTGGGGGAGTGATTTACCCTCACTTAAATACTTAATTAGTGGGTAATCTCGAGTTGGGCCTAAAATCTAACTTGAGGACCCCCAAACGGATCCGAATCCATAATCCAATTAGTCCAAAAGTTTTCGAACTCATATACCTATAACCCGGGACCACTCATAAATATTTAAAACACTAAATTGAGTCTCTAAATCTTCCCAAAATGCGTCCAAATTATTTTTATTTCACTTAGACATTTATTATATAAAAAACGAGACACACCCGCAAATTTGTTTATGTGCGATTTGTTTTTCACTAGCAAACACATTATGTCCAGTTGGGTTTTATAATTATATAATTAGGCATAACTATTTATTTATAAATTAAAATTTTTACTCGCTTAAATTTCAAATCATACCAATTTAATTTATTCTCAAAATAAATCAAAACTATTAAATTCATTTATGTCTTAATATTTTATTCTGAAAATTACGAGGTATTACACAACCTTCCAAAAGCCCATCCCCACATTCACCACTTCTCCCCGCCTGTGACACCCCGCTTATTAAAATAAGAGGTGGTCAACATGCTACTCCAATAAAAATAAGAATCTTAAATGGTCCATTCTTAGCATCACTTTCGCAAAAAAATAATACGAGACAACCAACCAACATTTTAAAAACATATGTCAAATATTTTTCAAATTGATTAAAACAATCTCAATCATCCACTTACATAACAAAAGGTTAATATATACAACTAACAATTTGATAGCATTACTACAAAATATAACCGAATTAGCTGTCGGTTAACAGACTGATACAAAAAGGTCACACCAAGTATAACAGTAGCTATGAGTAATAAACTTGGGCAATACGCTCGAATATAACCGATGACTCATAATTAGAATATCGAAAAAGAAATTGATGCGTCTAGTACAAAAATCCTACAACATCCGCAAAATGGTGTAGCACCTTTAACAATGGAAGGGAAGTTCAGAACGGGCGCCCTTGCGACGGAGCACCTGAACATACATAAGAACCACATAAGGAGAACAAAATATAAACGGGTCAGGGCCCGGTTTGATATGATTCAAAAGTGAATAAGATGCATAAAATCTATGAATGCAAGATTTCATAAACAGGTTAGGTTCGCTCTTCACTTAAGAAATTATGTTCTCCCCTCCTCTAAAGTGCACATCCTAACACGTACATTTTATTTTAAGTTAAGCTACCCGACTACTAATAAGGATAACCTCACTATACATAATATACATAGTTTACCAATTTCTCGTTTATTTATCCTCGCAAGTCATTTAAGCATGGAGGATCACATATAATTAGAGTTGGTTCGCAATTCCATTTAATCCTTTGCGTTAAAGCACAATTACGATGAGAATAGTTATATTCGTACAATAACAGTTCTAAGACAATCCTTCCAAGAATTACCCCGCTCGATGCATTCCCTAATTGCTATAATCTTTCGGGGCCTATTTTTAATGACCACCTGGGTACCCACAGTCGATATCTCGCTATTTCGGAAATCCTAAATCACAACACATGGGAAGCGACCATATACCTTCGATAGTGAGGCGTAACCATACCCAGAATTACTTCACTTCAAATAAAACAATCACACAATGTAACAATTAGTGCTATGGCCTGAGGACTATACTCTCCCTGCATTCATTAGACAGGGGAATTCACCTCTTTCGCGTATCTTCCCTTATGATAGCATTTAGAGGGGTATGTGCATATATGCCATAACCACAAGATATATCTTAATTGCATATACAATTCTTATATCTGAAAGAGCATATATATATATATATATATATATATATATATATATATAATGAATTATGGCTATATGGTATAAACACTTCTATACTAGCCGCCGAAAGCCAAAACGACGTAATACGACTATACACCAGTTCTACAATCACTTACTTATAAAAATGAGGTATTATACTCTCGTATCTAATCCCCAAAATAGGCCTGGATGCCCCCTTACTATCCTAGGGTATCAATCTCCTTATATAAGATCATATACATCTATAACACATCACATAAGAAGGTTCCTAAGCTTTAAACCCAAGAGAAAAGGAGTTGAAACTGGGTTGGAGAAATCCTTTAAAACAGCAAGATTTTCGAATCGATTCGCCTCTGGCGGAATCAATTCTCCCTTGAAGCGTACCGATTCGCCAGAAAGCGAATCGATTCGTTCGAGAGAACGAAAGTTTCTGTATAGATGCTAATTATGCGAATCGATTCGATCTACCTCGAATCGATTCTCTACCTCAGACCTGTAGCCTACTATTTTTTCGAATCGATTCGCCCACGTCGGACAGCCCAGTTATGGCTACTGGTTTATATGAAATTCTAATCCCTCAATTACTTCTTCTTCCATCTAAACCAACTATCATCAATCAACATTATCCATAAATCACTCCCACATGATAACCCACTAATATAAACCACTTAAATCATGTTTATCTCATATACATGAGGATTTAAACAACAAAATCCCTAAATAGTTTAAACTCAAGAACACTAACCATATATACAAGTTTTCAAACACAATCATAAATTTGTGCAAGTTTAATAAGTTGCCTCAATATTGAAGTCTCGAATTGCTTCTCGTTGATGCGATTCTAAGCTTAAATCGCCAGTTTCTCTTTTTTCTCTTCTTTCTCTCAAGCTCTTCTCCTCTCTATTTTTTTCTAGGTTAAAGACAAATGAGCTTTAATTGCTCTTACAAGACTAAATACCCCAAATAGCTCAAATACACTTAAGTCCAACATTAAATGCTACTACATACTTAAAATGACTCGTAATTTCATATTGAAGTCATAAGTAGACGAAAGTACACCGGAACCCAAAAACACCCACAACACTTATTTTGACTATCTCGACCCTTCCCGAACTAATCTTTCCCTCTAAACTAACATTCTAGATATCGTTAATAATTTCCTATCCCAACGTCATATTACCTTTCTAAAAATAATCCGATTGGGATATAAACCATAACCGTCGATTTAATTCGCAACGACGCAACATAACATAATATTATACTATTTACATTCACGTAACGATAAATATGCAATACTCATAAATATTAACTCTTAAATCACACAAATTAATATTTACTTCGATTTTCATTTATTTTAAATGACTTACCCACACGAAAATCAAATATAAAAATAAATACTCAAAAGTAAGGAGTATTACATACTCCCCTCGATAAGGAAATTTCATCCATGAAATTCAAATGTACCTGGTAAAAAGAGGTGTGGATACTTTTCTCGAATATCATCCCCTCGTTGTTAAGTTAATTCCTCGACATTGTGGTGTCCCCACAGGACTTGGACCAAGGGCACCACTCTCGACCTTAGTCTACGCTCATCGTTGTCTAAGATGGCAACTGGCTCTTCCTCATACGAAATATTGGGCTGCAACTCAATATCGTCCAATGGAACATGCCAATGAGCTCCCTCACATCTTTTATACTTCTTTAAAGATGAAACATGGAATACATCATGAATTCGTTATAGGTGTTCCGACAAAGCAAATCGATATGCTACGGGGCCTATCATTTCAATAATGGAAAAATGACCTACATATCTTGGTGCAAGTTTTCCTTTCTTCCTGAATCGCATGACACCTTTCATCGGGGACACCCGCAATAAAACTTGATCCCCCACTTCCAATTTCACATGCCTCTGATTTGCGTCGGCATAGATTTTCTGGCGATCATGTGCAATCTGTGTGCGATTTCGAATAAGCTCAATCTTCGAAGGGTGTTTTGGATCATTTCAGGTCCAAGGAGCTTATTATTTCCTACTTCCAATCAACAAGCAGACGATCGACATGGTCAGCCATACAATGCCCCATACGGTGCCATACCTATCATGAATTGGTATGAATTATTATATGCAAATTCGACCAACATAAGGTATTGCTCCCATCCTCCTTTAAAATCAAGTATGCACATATGAAGAATATCCTCTAACATTTAGTTTACCCTCTCCGTTTGCCCATCGGTTTGCAGATGGTATGTTGTATTCAACCGCAATTCAATTCCCATCGCCTCTTGGAAGCTTTGCCAAAAATGGTATACAAAAATTTTATCTTGGTCGGACACTATTTTGATCGGCATCCCATGAAGTCTCACAATCTCCACTATGAAAAGCTGGGCATAAAGTGTCGTATTGTAATCCGTCCGCACCGGTAGGAAGTGTGCCAATTTAGTCAAGTGATCGACAATAACCCAAATAGAATCATGGCTACTTTGCGACATCGGCAATCCAGTGATAAAATCCATTGAGATACTTTCCCATTTCCACACCAGTATTTCCAACGATTATAACATTCCAGTCGGCCGCTGGTGGTCCACCTTCACCAACTGACAAGTGGTGCATTGGGGGACAAATCCTGAAATGTCCCTTTTCATTCCTGCCCACTAATGTTGGCGG
Organism: Sambucus nigra; assembly: GCA_949130495.1. NCBI lineage: Eukaryota > Viridiplantae > Streptophyta > Magnoliopsida > Dipsacales > Adoxaceae > Sambucus > Sambucus nigra. Next base: position 572,432,625 of record OX422212.1, read on the forward strand.
CGCATATCTTGGTATATTTTGTCCCCGTCGGGATGTACTGCAAATCTCAAATCATGGGATTCTGTCATGACAGCACGTCTCAAGTGACCTCCGTCTGGGACTATAAGTCTTCCTTAGAAACATAACTCACCCTCAGAACTAATAGAGTAGGGCTCCGCTCCCTCAGTCAGTAATTATTGTACCCAGTCTTGATAATTTTTATCCCTACTTGCGCTTTTCCTACTCGCATTACTATATCAGGCGTAATGGTTAACACCGACATACACGCTCTAGCTACAGCATCATCCTGGCCAAGTTCTTTCCACTTAGATTTCCACACTTTCTCTAATTTTCCCACGGGTCTTCGACTCAGCGCGTCAGCTACCATATTTGCCTTGTTTGAGTAGTATTGAATATCGAATTGGTAGTTCTTTTTAAACTCTAACCACCGATGTTGCCGCATATTTAGATCTTTCTAAGTAAACAAATATTGCAACGACTTGTGGTCCGTGAAGAGGCTAAATTTCTCACCTAGGAGGTAATGCCTTCATATCTTTAAGGCAAACACTACCGCGATAAGCTGTAAATCATGTGTGGGATAATTCTTCTCATGGGGCTTAAGCTTGCGAGACGCGTATGCAATGGCCCTATGCTCCTGTTATAACACCCCCCCCAATCCCTGTAGAGATGCATCAGTAAAGATTAAATAATCTACTCCCAACCTTGGCAATGCGAGTACATGGGCAAAAGTCAACTTTTCCTTTAGCTCATCAAAAGCTAGCTTATAAGAGTCGTCCCAAACAAATCTCACTCCCTTCCGGGTCAAGTTCATTAAAGGGCCAGCAATCTTTAAAAAAAACCTTAATGAAACGGCGATAATATCCCGTCAAACCCAGAAAGCTACGGATCTTAGTCGGCGTCGTGGGCTGATCCCATTCCCTCACCGCTGCAACATTGTTTGAGTCTACGGAAATACCCTCAGCCGTCACGATATGCCCCCAAAATTGCACTTCCTGTAACCAGAAATCGCACTTCTCAAACTTGGCGTCTAGCTGATGATCCTGTAGTGTCTGCAAGACCAATCGCAAATGTTCGGCATGATCAACTTCAGTTCGATAATAGACTAGAATGTCATTAATAAACACTATCACAAACTTGTTTAAAAAGTCCTGAAATACTCGATTCATAAGGTCCATAAAACACCCAAAAGGAACAAAAACCAATACGTAATATAGAAAAAAAATTCTTAGTGTCCCCACCTGCTCCTCCCCGCAAGCGGCACAAAAGTCTCGCTACCCAATGGTGATTATATTCATAACAAGGCTACTACCGCCAGCACCCCCACTAAACCCGATGCACACTCAAATTTAGTGTTAATAATCAATTATTGTGACACACCCATGTCACTCGAACATCCTCCCCTACTTATAAGGATAAGCAACTATTCTAACTCCATTTGTCACTTACCTTGTATGGTCAACGAGTCCCTGAGCATAATTCTCATGCTGGAACTGGCCCATTCTTCAGTTGTAATGGCTGCATCTCCAAGATCTTATCTTGTAGTTGCCATTTGTCCTGTTTTAGGCAATCCGTCTCCATGCGGCCCGTCACTCCATAACCGTAATAACTTACCAGATAAATTCTCTTGCTTCTGGCCCTGGTCTTACTGGCCTCCCTCGCCATCTCCTCGGCCCTGATAATTTTGAGGAATGGGAATGTTGTGTTACTGTTGAGTACTTTTTGGGTCCTACCTAAACCCAATGATTTCTCAACTTGATAACCTATGGGCCTAAATCTCTTCGCCCGATTTTTCTGCTGGGAATCTCTCTCATACTGCTATTATGCCCCACTAATATCATTTTATTTACATTCTTAGTCTGACTGTTCTCACTTTCTTATTGTGGATCAGTTCAATACAGGTGGTCCTACTCATCACACATAGGACACCTTCATGTGTCATTCCTTTATCTCTGGCCCCACATTCCATATCAGGGTGTCCTTCTCCCAGACCTGGTAGTCTTATCCCCAATCGCTACGCCCGTTGTCTCTTTGGCTCTGCTGGTCTGATAAAATTTGTTATTGGCCTTGACGGCCCTGACTGAATCCACATTCACTTGGTAAGAATTTAAATGATCTAAAGCATTTAAATGTGTCCACTACTGGGTATACCCTCTTGCGGTGCCTCATTAGTACCGTTAAATTCAGTGTTGTTCTTTGTTTAGATTCTCCAATCCTCTTAGCTCCCTTCTCCTGGAAGCGTTGATGTACCCTTGTATATGTACGACTTTGATGACATCGGAACTAGTTTCCTTAACTGTATCTCCCATTCATGCTTGTGTATTCCACCCACGAGTCCATTTTCAACTTACAGACCCTTTTTATTCTCCTTGTCCCCTTTTTTGATTATGAAGTTTGCTAAATAAATTCACTTATCTTTCACGATCGATCTTTACCTGGCCTACTTGTGATAAGTTCGTAATTCCATTCGCATCTCTGTCTAAATAGTAAATGGAAGATCTTACGGTCAAATCGCACCCAATCTCTCGTTTAATTCTATATATACTGCTTTATATGTGGTGACTGGCTATCACCACTCTATGTTGCTCCTATGAGCTAAAAATATCGCCCAAAATTTAATTCTGAGTGTCACCACACTCCACCCTACACCATTGCCTTTGGATTATCCTTTCATTGGTCCCTCACACTCCATCTCTTCCTCAATTCCTTATAGGGAAGTCTTCTAAGGAGTTTCCTCCTGACTCTCTCCTTTGGCTACGACGCTGGATGAGTCTGAATTTGCACTATTGTTATCTACGATGGTGTTTGGGAATTCATTTCTCCCGAGTGCTTATCCCTTTTATCATCTTCCTAGACGATAATTTTGGGGACTCCTATTATGATCATCGTTCCTCGAATACTCCATAGCTTCTATTGTGCCTCTTCTCCTGCAGTCCTTCTAACGACCCTCATTGGTCGTCCCATGTTACTCGGTGGACGAAGCCCAATCAAACTCGCATATGAATTGGGTTAACTATACTAAATCGCAGGAGAGCTTAAATCGCATACGTAAAGGAATACAACAGTCTTATAGTAAGGCTCTATATTAAAGAACGCTAAGCTGAAATGTAATAAGCGGAACAAATCCTAAGCAATTTAGAACCTGATGCTCTAATACCACCTGTGACACCCTGCCTAATTAAATACCGGGTGATCAGTCCTTTATTAAATTTAAAATAAAATGTCTAGCTGGTTCAGTCTTAGCATCACTGTCGAAAATATTTTTTTAATACTAACCACATAATATTTAAAGAAAGAGATATCAAATTTTATCTTTTAAATTAACATACAACTATAAATGAATATTCAAACATTCACCCTCCAATAAACAATCTCATAGGAATGAACTGACATAATGAAATAACTCAGTCTGGAGTAAACTTTTCTAATAAACAATCCCAATATAATAGTCTGAACGAAATAAAGCCTAACAACTGAAACATAAATAAATGTCTAAGCCCACTGTCTCTAAATAATGATGGGCAATATGCCCTAAATGAAATAGATGACTCTGAACGAATCAAGGATAAGCGTGGAGGCATCTAGTACCGAGGTCATGTAACTTCCACAGCAGCTACAACACGTCAACTGATGGGAACTCCTATGCTTGGTGTCCCTATGGATGGGCACTTATAAGGTTTTCACAAAGACAAAATAGATTTGAAAGAAAACAGGTCAGAGCCTGAGTTGAAAATATTTTATAATCAGCAAGTGTTTAAATTGCATTAAATAGTATACATTATATACATGTTAATTCCACATGCTCCCACTTAAGATTCTCACATCTAAACCAACGTGCACGCCTAACGTATGCTCCTAATCCATCCTAGTTACGCTATCCCACTTAACTAGTTTGATTTAAGTCTCTTACTATGATGCCTAAGTCATTGTGCCCACCCGTATTACCCGAATAACGCCTTTTTGCTTTTCAAATATTAATTAATCGAATTCAAGTATCTCATTAATCATTTAAGTTTCCACATTCTTAAATTATATTAGATGTCACAGTTTATCTCATCTACCAAGCATCACAGTTGAATAAATACAAGTGTATATATATATATATATATATATATATATATATATATATCACTACCATAATATATATACTAATTCGGCACCCCAAAAGGATGAAACCTACGGTGCATACATACTCTGCTATCAAATCCCAGTATATCACGTACATAAGGATTATGAGTTTTGAATCACTCTAGAACCATATCAATACAAATCACACATATTGGAGGCGAACATAGTTCTCATCTTTATGGGCTACGCACATACCTACGCACCCGTAAGTCGACAAACTTATCAACTCACAAATAAGTCATTCATATACTTATGTACAGAGGCACCAATTTAAAATCCCCCGGAAGGCTCCTCAAGATAAGATTGTCCCCTTTCTAAGACCTCCCGTGATAACAAGTATGTTAGGTATGCCATACACGTAATAATCCATACAATAGGTAATCACACAACCCAAATATTTATAAATTCAATATAGGTATACACACTTCCCATATTCCACTTCTCATATGTAGTATATTTATATTCCGAATATCCTACGTAATATTTAATTAACGCCATAACTCTCGTCATACTAATTCAAGTAATTTTCCTTATCCCAAAATATTACTAGGTCTCCCATTTATTCCTTAGGTTATTTCAGTAATTATAGTGCCCCCTACTACTGGTACTAATTAAGTTATCATTCATCCAACTTAAAACCCTAATTTATATAATTTCTTACCGGAACCCATTCGGTGAACGCTCGTAATACTACCATTTAATCCCACGCTTACTAACGTTTTTTGGGTCTTAACTACAACCCTACTGACCTTCCTTAAGTCCCAATATGTTTGATTTATCATCACTAAAGACTCATGCAAGTTGGGATGGGATCAAACATTAAAGGAAAATAAGTCACATTTTTTTCAGGGGAGTCGATCGATCGAAGAAAATGGCTCGATCTATGTTCTTGGTTCGATCAATCCATCCATCAGATATTGGCCTACGATTTGTGCATAATTTTGCCTACGGGTTTCTTCAACTTTAAACTCCAAATCATTCATTACAATGTCCCAAACTCACAAATAATTATACTAAACGTTACACCAACATGAATACATAAGTTCTAACATATCAGAATCATTAAATCATCATGGGGATTTTTTTTGGATTAAGTCATGACTATTTCTTAAAAACCCTAGTTCCTCAATCTCTATTCAAGAACATCATAAATATCAGATTTAAATTCAAAATTCACAACTCTTAGATTATGATTTCGTTTTTCTATAAATTCCAGATATTCATATACATGCAAAACCTACCCAATTTCAAGATTAAATTCTCAAATTTCATAAATTATCAATTATTTAAGCATTTTCTTCAATTCTAGACTACCATGGATAATATATGCACTGAATATTTACAAGATAAATCACTTACCTTTAATGGAAGTTCTTATCCTTTGAAGAAGATGGTATGGGAGTGATCCTCTTTGCAAACGGTGTAGAGGTGGCGGTTCTAGGCTTAGAAACCTATTCTCCTTCCAACTCGGATGGCCTCCTAAGCTTTTGTTAATTCTACCCCTAGAAGACAACTCCTCTCATCTGATATAACCCCTGAATTTTCATAGGTTTAATTACTCTAAAAATAAAAATGATCGAAATACCCTCCCGGTGTGCCGGTTTGTCCTAAAACTGCCCCGAGACTCAAACTAAACCCCCGGGTAGACTATTCTGACTATCTCAAACTTTTCGGATACATTGGGAAACTCGAAATAACCATATGGACGACTAGTAAATAATTTACTTTTCATTTCATTAATTTAGTTCCAACACGACTGACACGCATGTCTCGACTTAATTACCGTAATTGACGTATATCTCACTCGCGATAATTTTCATAAATTCATAATCACATATTACTTTGCTCAATACGTAATATTCAACATAATTTACATCAATAAATATTAACTCTTGTCACGCTAGTAAATTATTGATTAAGTCCAGATTAATTAAAAATTAACTTCTCATTATTTAAGTCAATTAATCTCATAATTAAAATCATTAAAAGTACGGAGTATTACATTAGCCACATGGAAATTACGGATTGAATTGAATTCAAACACACCAATATGCCATACCAAATGTGTAAAATTAAATTACACAAAAAAAAATGTACCTTTTAAAAAAATTCATCAAAATGAAAATATTTTTGTATTTTTCCAATATGACTCAATAAAAGAAAAATATAATCAAAAGATGTCGATGTCATGACACTAGCAAACATATATCATGGAGCACAACTAGACAAAATCATGCAAGCAATCATTCACAAGATATAACATGAGAAGCATCATGTGAAACACCCTACATCTTTGACTTACTTGAGTCTACATTATTTAGGTGTTTCAACTAATTTGGATTTTGTGTCAAAACATATTTTTTAGTACGAGTTATCTCCATGGTACATCAAGCAACGATATTCGACGACTCAACATGCCTCGACTCTACTCAACGTACATATCCGAGTAAAGGTATTCACGTATATTGCACATTTACACTTGACACATTAGGCACTCATGCATACTTAATTGTGATATTATTGATTGTGTGGCTAAACATATTAATAAAGTGAAATTATATTATTTTTACTAAAAATAATTTTTAAATAAAATTGATTATAAGTTTTGTTTAAAATGATTTTTCTACTTTTAAAACCATTTTCGGATTTTTTTAATAAAAATAATTTATTTCATATTTTTAATGAAATAAAGTTTTCGTTATAATGTTAGCATAGAGTAGGGGTGTTCGCGGTCCGGTCCGGTCCGGTTTTGAGGTATTTTTGGGATCGGACCGCATTAATCGGTCCTAAAAAATTATGGACCGAGACCGGACCGAAATAATCGATCTCGGTCCTATTCGGTTTTCAAGCGGTTCGTGTTCGGTCTCAGTCCTATTCGGTCCACTCATAAAAAACAGCACAAGTGATTTCATACTACCTACTAGTAGGCACCAAGCAAATAATAGTCCTTTGGTTACAAACAAATAAGTGACAAGTGATTACAAACAAATAATAGACAACCTACAACCAAAATAAATAAATAATAGCCATTTGGTCTTTCTAATTTCATAATACCAGTAGGCACCAAGCAGTGCACCAATTTCGACATTTCTAATTTCACTTAGGGTAATTACAACTAAAATTTATTTTCTGATTTCGAGAATTTTGAAGTTGTAATTACAACTTAGGGTAATTACATAGTGACATTTCTGATTTCAACATGTGGCCACAAAAAAAACTTCATTTCTGATTTCAACATCTCGGCTTCCAGTTCATTTTCTTACAAATTTTTTTCTCCCTAAAAATCTCATTCACTCACGCCACTTAAAAAACTTGTGATGTCATATAAAAAGAACTGATCTGCTTTAACACCAAATTAGACAGAGTCTCTAAAGCTAATAAATGGTGCTTTATAACTATACATTTTAATTCTAATGTTGTTGTTCAAGATCAGTTCATGGAGACCCAATACTAGAAAAAGTTGGGTTCTATTGACAAACAACATTTCTGATTTCATACTGCCACTCCCTACAACATTTTTTATTTCATACTAACAGATCCAACTTTGTCTTCATCAGATATTATGGATGAGTTTTGTAAAAAAAAATAACAGATGAAATCTGAAATCTAACTTGATCAGAAATGTACCTATAGGGAAGTGAAAGGGTTTGTTTGCTGTCGGAGGAGAGTGAGGGAAGGGAGAGCAGCCGGCCGTAGAGAGAAGATCTTGGCTCGCACCTAGAGAGAGAGAAGAGAAAATAATAACTTAGGGCTATGTTGGGTTTGGTTGTGTTTCAAAAGTAGCGTGCGTGTTATATATATATATATATATATATATATATATATATATAATGAAAGTGGTCCGGTCCGGTCCAAACTCGAATTTTACCGATTTGACCTTGTATCACTTTAGGTATAGACTTTAACCCATGAGATGTATCATAGCTTTTATAGCTATAGGTTCTTAAACCTTGTCATGCCTTTAGCCTTTTATAGCTTTAACGTAGCACTAGACCTACTACATAAATCCTTAGCTATCGTACAGTATATGTTCTACAATTCCTCACTATTTGTCCATAGCAGTAGGCAGTACCTGCTATTAATCTTTAGTTCTTTGGTTTACTTTTTTTAAACCTTATCTATTTAGAAGCCTTAGGTACCTGCTAGATTTCGTACATGCTTTCGGCCATATGTTCCTTTTATCTGCTACCAGCTTTTAGACTTTCGGCTATACATGTTTGTAAACTGGTGGAGTTTTTTGGTATAAGTTCCTACTTGATTTGACCAATCATGTCTAGACTTAAGGTGTGAGTTGTAACGTATTTTGACCGTTGGTTTAGAGAGATTTCTTTTGATTTACATGCCAGTTGTTGTACAAAATGTATCCGTTGGAGTTTGTTGTAACTAAAACCTTATACCAGCACTGTTTATGTCTTTAGTGGTTTTAGGTTTTCAAGAAAATGGTTTTAAGTTGTTAAGGTTGTTTTTATAATAGACTTAATTTGTTAAAACTGAATTTGTTAAGTTATTTAAAATCAGTTAATTAGTTTTAACTCGAATTAATCACAACCTTTGATTAATAATTTTTAATCTGAACCCTTGATTTAAAAGCTTCTAGAATTTTGTTTTCTCACCTACATAAACATTATTTGAGAGTTTATTTGTGTTAGACTTGTTAGCATATTCAGAATATACTTTCTAGAGTGAGAAACACAAAAAAGAGAGTTAGATTTTGTAGAGAGAAAATTATAGAGAATTAAAGAAATATATAAGAGAGAGATTGAATGTTATTTTACACATCATGTTTATTTCTACTTCATCTCTATTCTGTTTTTATTTTTGAATCCTCAATGATCTTACACATTATCTCATATTTTAGAGATTGAAATATTGTGTTATTGTAGAGAGAATTTATGTGCTTTCATGCTGAAATAATTTTTTACAAAAACTAGAATTTCTTAGATTTTTAGATCTGAATTTTATTGAATATTTTAATGATTTAAATATTATAATTTTTGAGTTTGATGCTATATGATGTTGAAATCAAAATTTCTCTAGATCTTATATTTTATTGAAAATCTTTTTAAAGATCTGTTTTTTCATATTTTTGAAATAATTTGCAAAACACTTTTTTCTCATAAAATCTGATTTTATATTTTTGAGAAAATTAAGAACACATGTTGGGGTGATTATTTTATGTCTACATGATAGTGTTCATATTAGTGTTGTTACAATTTGATTAGAAAGAATGCTTAAAGAATTAATGATGAGAGTTTTGAAATCTTTCTAAAAATGATTTTGTGAAGATTTTTAATTGAAAATTTATTTGCTAATTTTTTATAGAAAACTTAATTGGTTATTAATTGAAAATGCATTTTTGTTAAGTTTTTATAGAAAACTTATATGATTGAGATATGAATTAAGTTCTTGCATGAAATGCATTTAGAACATATTCACTTGCACGTTTTGCACAACTAGTATGTTGTTTGGAGATCAATGTTGAGTGAGGTGGAGTTCACTAAAATAAAAGACAAGGAGTTAAAGCAAGGAAACTGCCAGGAAGATTAAAGTATCAGAATCAAAAACGCCGTGGAGGGAAGACCTTTGAGAGTGGAGTAACTCGTGTAGGTATATGTTTCAAGACTGAATTGCTTAGGATCTTGTGTTGCATGTTTGGGTGCTTGTAACTCTTGTAAAATTGTTTTTAGTAGAATTTTTGGTTTACTCCGTAGAGGGAGTCGTGGATGTTTTCCCGAGTTTAGGTTTTTACCACGTTAAAAAAATCAAACTTGTTATTCTTCTTTTCCTCATCTTATTCTTTGTATGATTTAAAATTAAAATTGTTACATGATTTAAATAGTTGAATTGGAATAATTAATCATATGAGATATATTATATTGTAACGTAATAAATCATATTCTTATTAATTTGACTTTAGATTAAATCAGATTTAATTGATTTTAATTTCCGCATGTCTTAAAATCTGATTAGTTGAATAATAAAGTTTTTCTTGATTTGATCATATATATGTTATTAGAAAAACTTGCATGAAATCAGAGTATGTTCATTTGCGCGTATGGAAATTGTTTCATGGGCGCTGGTTTTTTTCATCATGTGCAAGCAGGTGAGAATAAAAAAGTTTAACATTTAGCGCCTTCAAAATGAATATCCTAACCCAAATAGATGTATACCTGATGTGTCGGGATTCGGGAACCAAAGGGACACTAGACTTCAACTTCCTAGGACTTCTTCCAAGATCATAACAAAAATGCCTAAGGTGACCTTTCCGACCACAATGCGAACATGTGTAAACTCGAGGAATGTTACCTATGGGATGACCTTTTCTAACGTCCTTGGATGCGGCTGACCCTCTAAAATACACAATGGTCTCGGTTTTAACCCTAGAAGGATTAGAAACATGGGAGCAATTACCATCACTACCAAAACTACTCGAGCCTTTTAAATCATCTTTTAATTTTAAAATTTTAGACTCAAGAAAATAATTTGACTGTTCAATTTTAAGGACTCCTTATTTAAATTTTCAATCATTCCTAGAAGGTTATCTCGTTCGCCCTCAATACTAGTGAACTTATCCCTAAGAGTCTTCTCACGTGCCTTATAATCATTGATCACATTATCATTATCCTTAATGGAACAATTATAAACCCTAGATATTTCATAGTCTTTTAATTCTTTCTCTAAAATCGAACTCTATCATCACTCTCTTTCTTGAACAATTTTAAATTTTTGAAACACAATCCATGCCCACAAGTTTCTCACAAAGAAATATCTTTGAGTTTGAATAGTTTGCAAAAGTTCCAGAACTACTTTAAAACGAAAATTATCTTTTTCAAGAATTTTAATTATTTTAGCAAACTTTAAATTCAAACGATTTAAGTCGGTGTCACTACGGGAATATATCGAGAGAAAAAAATCAACGCAAGAGATACGAGAAAACAACCACCCTAAAATTGCACTAAACAAGGACCTGAATGACAAATTAGTGCAACTTGCTCTGATACCACTTGTAAGGGTAAGAACAACTAAACGCTCTGATACCAATATAAGAATGCGTAAATAATTGTGCTCGAAAAGGATGATCATAAACAAAAAAAATTATTTTTATATTTTTATCAATTTAATTCCCAAGCATAAAAAAAACAAATTTTAATCTTTGATTAAATTAGATGTGAAGGCAAATATGTATTCAAAACAATATGAATATGCTACACATTCGAGAACACAATGATTGAGGAAAAATACCTTGAGGGACAAACCTTTATTTAGCACTTTAGAAATATTACAAGATAGTCGACTTACAATACCACTTGATAACCGCCACAAGTGTAAAAGCTCTAGTCTTCGCAAATCTCTACAGAATACCACTTGTCTCTAAACAGTCCACAAGCGACAGATTTATTCTCGATATCCAGCGGTCAGCCACAACTTTCTTCTTCAAATATAATCCCCCTGGTTGACAGGTCAGCTATGGAGTACCTCTCCATAAGGTGTATGCATGGATACAAATGTTTCTAGGGTTTAAAACGATTCATAAAACTATTTTAGGAATGCAAAATGTGAATTTAAAAGTGTTTAATAACACAAAACTTTGAAAACTTTTGAAATAGATATTTAGAAAACATTCTTTCAAAAATCTTAAAAAATTTAGAGACGAAATAGGTATTTATAGGATGTTCACAAATTTTGAGGTGGCGACTCATTCGAATGAAAATAAAACTCGTTCAAACAAGAAAAGCATATTGTTAGAACGAAATTTCAAGTGGTTCAAACGAGAAGGCTATTCCAATTGAACCAGCTTCAAACGACCTTCAAATGATGTAAAGCAATGTTGCCTCGTCAGATGCTCATTCGAACGAAAAATCCTTTTCGTTTGATAACTTCTAACGAGACTTCAAACGAGCTTAAAAAATTAAATTTTTATTTTAAAATTTTAAAAGTTCCAGCCTCGATTTTTTCATAAAATAGCATCCCAAATAACTTACTGAAAATTTTTAAACTCCTAAAAGCTTTATACCTCATTGAGATGTAGGGAAGTCTTCAAACTTGGAGATGCTCGAGTTCAGTTCGTCATGACGGTGAGTGATGATTTGTTATGAGATATTCCAAACTAGCCAAAACTATAAAAGTCTTATGCAATGAATAAGATCAAAAAATTATTTTTATAGTATCTCGTGAGCTACGATGAGAGTTATGAGCCATTGGTGCTAAGCATGTTATATGTGTAATAATGAGGAGTTGAAGTGATATAGGAGTGGATACTAGGTAGTCTTCTATAATGTGGTTTTAAAGAATATGATGTAACATGCAAGGAATTTAATTCCTTGTGACGTCGATAGTGTGGACTTAGAGGTTTGTAGGTTGTACATGACGTCCTACATCCTGTCAGAATCCTTAGTAGTGTCAACTTGGAGTTTAATACGTTGTTTATGACATCAGTTGTTTGAAAGAAGTCCTAAGAGTGTCTTTAGGACTTATTGCGTGTGGCATCCTTGGGAATATAAATCGACTTGTTATTACGCATTGAGGTGTTCAATGATTATAGTTTGCTGTGCGTGGAGACTTATAAGCTAGTTCCTTGGGAGTATTTTATAGTCATGGGATGGATATCAAAAAATAGTAGAGAATACCTGTTATGAGGAAATCATGGGTGATGAAATCTTGTTAGGTACTTGGAAAAATCACGTTGGGGTATGCTCCATATCCTTAATGAACCAGTTAAGTTTGGTATTATGGAGTGCACGTGTTCCATTGATAGTTGTATTGGGGGTCATGAGGTGATGTAAGGTTATTAGATGAGAATAGTTGAAAAATGTAAGTCTCTGGCACCGTCGTTCGAATTGGCACAAATGGGTGATGTAATCTTCTAAGGTATATTGGAGATTTGTGTCTTGGTTGGATGTGATGCTCGATTGTCATAGAAAGACTAGTGTGGAAAGCATTGTACTTGATTTCAATGAATATTAGTAATTGCATTAGAGACTTAAATTGATGATGTCGTGATTAAGGTCTTGTGAATATCACCCATATGAGATATCAAAGCACGATTAGGGCATCGACATGTGTCGACAATGCAAGTTAGAATAGCCCTTGAAGGGAAAGGATTAGTTCTCGGCATGTGTTGCAAGACTTGTACGGACTAAGAGGCGTAGACTTGTGCAGTATTTGTTATCCTTATAGTGCTAATGACGACCGGTGTGTCCACCGCATAAATTCAGTTTGAGTAGAATTCAGAAATAGGCGCATTGATAACCTGGTGCTACTTGTGCGTAATTAGGTGAGTATTTCACCAAATTGGGCATTGCCTAGGGAGATGTTGGGAAAAAATCATTGTGCGATGAAGTATACAATAACCTAGGTGTGTTAGGTTGGTCATGTCATTACGTTGACTAGAGATGGAAAAATTTGACTTTGACAAAGGTGTTTGGCATTCATCGGCTGAAACGGTTCGCATTTGTCGAGGATGAAAAGAGGAAGTATTACTCTTAAGGAGGGAAGCCTGACGTTGACTTTCCAAGGGATAATAGGTTCATATGTTACTTCATTCTTGTGAAGATGAATGGTTCATGATCCGATTCATCACGGTTGGCAACCTAAGCCATATTATGTGACTAGGCTATGATATGTTGAGATGTCTAGGATAAATCATAGATTTCAAAGCATACAACATAGGTCTGCACTCGTGAACTATAGTTTATTGCATACAGATGGGATTCTCTCGGAACAGTTGTTCATCCATTCTGATTCATTATGTTCTTTCGATTCTAGTAGTCAAGGATTGTGTTCCTTCAGTGGAAGTAGCTCGATAGGGTATCGTGTTGTGATTATGATACAGTTTGGCTCACCGTTGGACCTGACATGGTCAATGCAACTCGATAGCTAGGTGCACCCTGATTTGAAGTATACTTTATTTTACATAAGTTTCGTGTGCATGTGGCTGTACGTTCTTCCACATGGTTTGCTCGTAGTATCCATTTTCCTTAGGATTAGTGATCTTATAAATTTAGCAGTATAACAACTAGCGACCCTGGTTGTAAAGAGAATGATTATGCTTCGAGAATATCAGAAAGTGTTAAAACTCATGGAAATATAGCACGTAGTGTTGTTTTGCCACAGTGAGCGGATTGGTGTAATACTCAGGCAAGCGTTCCCATAATTAGATGCAAAGAGTGATCATAGGTTCATAGAAGGATCATGTGGGAGGTATTAGCTGAATGCATGATTTGTGACTTAGTTGGTATGTCACTTCTGGGAGTGAGTGACTAGAGATGCGAGGTCAGTATCAAGTTTAAGTAAATTTGTATGGTCATGATGACCCGAGAATTCAAGGGGATTCAGGATGTATAAACCTAAGAATTGAAATAATTTACAACGATGGATAGTTGTTAATTGCGTTTCAGTTTGATCTTATGTGAGTGCCGATCACTTAAGAGTTTTGCTCCGATAGATGAACCAATATGCCTTGGGTGTTAGCAAAGAAACCTTAGGACTTGATTGAGTGTGATCACTAGGTAAGGGGAGACTTGAGGACTAATATACGACTTTGATGGCTAGCCTGATGGTGTGTGTTAGGATGTGTTGCATTTCGAGTTCTTTATGACATCCCCTTATGAAAGGACGTATGATGACTTATTAGTGATTGCGGATTTCGATGCCAGGGCCTTAAAATGTCCCTATGACTTAGAATAAGAATTTATAGCCTCCAGGAAGTCGAGAATTGATTGATTAAGAATTCGAGGATGAAATTCCCTAAGGAGGGAATAATGTAACACCCACCCCCGCAATTTTGACCGTACTCTTATGATTTGGTAACTTAGTATGACCCATTTGGACTTTAGACTTGGTAAGATGGATCATGGGGAAATTTTTGGTAATATAGTAGCCTGGTGCGATTAAAGTGGATTTGAATGGCCTAATTTATATAAAGAAATTGGGTTGTCATTTCGAACGAGGCACTGATGTCATTTAAGCGAGGAAGGTTACATTGCTCGAACGAGGTTCGAATGAACTTTTGATAAGAAATATTTGTTCATTTTCCATTGCTCTCTGAAATCTCATTAGAACGCTCTCGTTCGAATGAGGTGCGTTATCGTTCGAATGAAGTGCGTTATCATTCGAATGAAGGGTGCATTGTTGTTCGAACGAGCAAAGGTTTTATCCTATTTTTGAACGACGTTTAACTCTCATTCGAATGAGATAAGACATCATTTGAATGATATGGTAAGTCATTTGATGTGCTATCGTGATGTGGATTGCCTGATTGGACGATGTGTCGAGCTCTCAGCATCTCAGATCAAAATATGAGTTAAAGGCTTGATGGACCAATGGATAAAGGGTTGAGTTTTAGGCATTTTTGTAACTTGACCCTTAGGGTTTTGGGACTATTTAAAGTAGTTTTTGACTCATTTGAGCATCTCAATCAGATTTTTCCTCTCTCTCTCTAGCTCTTGGAGCTCCTCCTCCACCAACAACCATACACCGCCCTAGCACCACCATTCCTCCACTCGAAACCACTATACATTATCCATTTTCTTCCATACTTAAGCTTATAAAAACCATCTTACATCAAATGTGTAAGAACATAATTCTTAGCATATCCATTTATTTTAATTGGCTTAATTCCGAACAAGATAAATTAAGTCTAGGCTAGTTTTATTATGGAATTTAATTGAAGCCTACGACAAAGTTCAAGTCCAAGAGTGTGCAATCAAAGTTTTAAAAAAGTTTACAAGTCAAGACGTGTTGCAGATGTTTAAGATCACTCAGGTATGAATACTGGTGAGTAGTTGGGTAATGTTGTATATTGATTAAATGCTGGGTGATTTAAATGTTTGTGAATTAAACCTTTTTATGTTTAAAAATATTTCTGAGTTGCAAACAGTTTAAAGAAAATTCGAGGATTAATTTAAAAGAAAAATATTAATTTAAAATACTGTAGCTCGCTCGAACGAGATAGTAAGTCCTTCAAACGATATTCACATGTCGCGCGAACGAGATCACTTCTCGCTCGAATGACCTGTCGCCTCAATTTTCGTGTTTTCGTTTTCTTGGACTCTGTGCTGCTCAGTTATATAATAAAACATTTCTGCAAAAGTTTAATAAGAAGAACAGTTTCGAAAAACTATTTCCCATACAGTTTTATCTTTTGGTGTTTATTCAAGATCGTATTACTCAATTCCAAAGTTTGTGATCTTGAACACATTTACCGGAAGACAATTCGTTCGTTGACTACACCGTGTTGCACTTTGTGGGGAGAACTCTACAACCGAAGAGCTGCGTGCTATTGTAGAGAGAGACCTTATGAGGTAACTTGTGGAGAAGTCATTTCTTCTTCATTGCTGACCATTTGGAGTTCCTGGGGGAGATTTCAGCCGACGACATCGAAATCGACACCTGCAGGTATTTCGTATGTCACCCTATTTTATTGTAATCTGTGTAAGTTGTGTATTACAACTTATAGTGAAATAAAAAGGTTTTTCCCTTCGGGGATTTTTCCTGAAATTGTTTCTTTTACCGCGTGCTTTATTCATGGAATGAATTCAATCACTTAGATGCATATTTAGGGTTTAAGAAGTTAAAATTGGGTTTAACTGAAAATTGGAACTAAGTTGGTTTTACCTAAAGTACACATTAAAGGGCCTTTTCAAATTGGTATCAGAGCCTGTTGCACTATCTTATTGTGTTTGTGATCCCTGTCTTTAGGTATGCCTTTCGGTGGTTTTGATGATTTTAGAATTCACTTGTTTGAATCATCTAATTGGAAAACACACATGAAAACTGCTCTTAAAAATTGGTTAATAAGGTGATTGTGAAAGGTGTCTTTACTACGAAGGGTTTGGTCACAGGATAGATGAGTGTCCCACTAAACTTAAGGAGAATTTGAATAAACCGATAAATCTTGTTTCTACCCTTAGTGATAGTGACCCAGATGAAGAAAACTTTGATGCTAGTAAACGTGAACTTCCCACCTTTGTGTCTAGTCATGTAAGTGATAAAGACTTACCTTTGCATGATTCTTCCGCAACCACAGATGTGGATACTCTTGAGAGTGAGGGTGAGGTGAGTGAGGATGAGAGCGAAGATGAGAGAGATTTGCAAATTGCTTTCAAAGATTTATATAAAGAAACTTTAAAAGCAAAGAAAGCAAACGTGAAATTAGGAGCTATGTTGAAAGAACGCACCACGAAAATAAATAATTCCAATGATTTAATTGAGGATCTTAGGGCACGTGAAAAGAAAATTCGTGAGAAGCTAGAATATGTCGAGGGTGAGAGAGATAGTCTTTGAGGGTTGATGGAGACTATCAAAAAGGAACTTCTTGAGTTTGAGAGCTCTACGCATTTACTTGAGTCAAGGATAGGTGAGGTTGAGGAGAAATTGAGAGTTTCGAGTAAAGTTAAGTTTGATTTGGAGGGTAGGTCTGAAAAATTAGACAAAATCTTAGGCACCGTCAAAATCAAAGATAATCAGCGTGGTATTGGCTTCGATAATCATGTTGCACCTGCTTCAAAAGCCAAAACCGTGCAAACAAGAGAGCCTCCTAGGAACGTTAGGAGAGAACCACCTAGAAACGTGAGGTATAATCGGCCTATAGGACACGCTCCTCACCGTATCTACACTTTCACTCATTGCGGTAGGAGAGGTAATCTTAGACGATTTTTATACGATCTTAGGAACTCTCCTAGAAAGTCTAAATCCATTCCGATTCCCAATGCCCCTACTCGTCGGTTCACACCTACTTGGGTTAAGAAGTCAGATTTAGAAGCATTAGGTATTAGGCTTGGTGATTCTTGCATCATTACTCATGGTTCCTCTCATGTTTCATCTTTCGATTGAGGATGTTTGTCGGTTTGTCATACTCTAGTATTTGCATCATGTGTTATATTTTGCTAGTGTTATGATGTGTGTCTTGTTTTTCCCATTTATTTGAGTCTTTTAAAAATTACAAAAAGATTTTGCATTTTATAAAACTTTTGAAAATATCAAAAAGATTTTTCTTTTTATAAAATTTTTGAAAAAACAAAAAGATTTTTTTATTTTTGAGTCGTGAGGTTACATGATTGATGTGGCATATTAGTGTACTCGAACCCCCCTTCTTTTCATTACTGGCTAGGACATTTGGTCATTATTATTGATGCTTAAAATTATCTCAACCTTTGCACTATGGGGTTGTTTTCGAAGTTGATATGCATTATGATTCGACTTTTCTTATATGCCATCCTTGTACACATGCACGAGTTTATATGAATGTTTGACTTCTCTTGCATATTTGAGTTTGGTGAGACATTCTTATCTCAATTTTTTCATCTATGCATAAGTAAACTTAAGGAGGAAGTGTGCTTGTAAGAATCGTTTTTCGTGAGAATTGATATTAAAAAAATGATGAGTGTTCACGGGAAAGGGCTGCGAGAGTATAAAATTGACTCGTCGTGAAAGCCACTGTTTAAAAGATCCCAAAAGAAATTCAAGGCAATAAAAAGAAATAAATTTCATAATTGAGGCCAATAGGACTTTCTCTAAGTAGAGATTGATAGTTATTTCTAAAAATGTTGAAAATATTCATATATATGAGGGAGTTTGGTTGGAGAAAAATTTAAACGGGTTTGCACCACAAATCCTAAGTTGAAACATCGTATCATGACGCTATTGTTCTAAGAATCGTCAATAATTCGGACTTGTGTGCATGTTGTGAGTATAAGTTATTAAACTCACACTTATTTTGTCATAAATGGCTTTGATGAAGTTTGATAATTTCTTGCTATCAATTATAACTTCTTGATCGATTCGAGGTATTGAAATAGTGACTCATCTGTTGTAGCTCACACCCATTCAGTCCACACTCATGTTTTGAGAACATTTGTTCTATGTTAACATGTAATTCTCAATGGTCTTTTTACCTTGTTTTCTATTTTCTGTTATGTTTTTAAGTCTGTTTTAAATCTCTTTTTTCTCTCCAGGCACTGTTTTGAGATCATTTTTTCGCTGGGCAGATCCATAATGTTTTGCGGGTATTTCTAGAAATTTCATAATCTCGTTCGAACGACATCACATGTCGTGCGAACACGTCGTTCAAGAAACTTCCCAAAATTGTTCGAGTGACATCTTCGAGTCGTTTGAACGACTTCATGCGAGATTAGGGTTTCATTTAAACAGCCGTTCTCTCTTCTTTTCTCTTCGTTCACTCAAAACTCCTTCTCTTTCAAGTGACGACAACAGTAATTTTTTTGACATTGATAAATTTTGAAGCTTTGATCTTCTGGATTTTCATCACTCGAGTTCTTCCCATTATTGTCCCTGTGTTCTCCGGTGTCTGAACCTGTTCCAACAACCTCGTGCTCACAAAAGTTCGTCGTCAACCATTTTACTCAGAATATTTTGCCGGTGTTTGTTTGTTCATCCCATTTCTCCGACGAGTGTTTCTCCAGAAGGTTGATTCTCCGGCGTGTGGTGCAGCCACTATCGCCCTCTCCAGCAATTTCGAATTCATCCCAATACTCCAGTTTTAGCTCTCCGGCGAGCAGTTCCCATTTTTCGGTGATTTCGAGGTAACACTATTCATGATTTTTTTTTTTTAAAGTCATCTGTTTGATTAAAAATTGGTTTCTATTTTTAGAATTGCAGTGCTAATTTTTGGATGTTGTTGTGGTTGGTGTTCGCGATGGTTCGATTGGATTGTTGTACGGAGATAGGCTCTTAGGTGCGTGTGTGTTCCTTAGCGATGGTACCCTTTTACACATCTCACATTACACCTTTTTTAGTCATGCCACCTAGACGTCGTGGTGGCCCTTTCGGGTGACTCGATGAGGCTCCTCCCTCTACTCGAGCTCAGGCCAGTAGGCCCCCGTACTCACCTGTGAGGTGGGCCACTCATGTTGAGTATGATCATTACTGCTCATTGGGTCTTCACATTCGGTCTGTTATTTCAGAGAGGGTATTTCGTTATGTTGAGTTTCCTGAGATAGGTATTCCTCATTGGTTATCTGATAGAGGTTGGGATTATATGTTTGCGGCTCGTGGGGTTGTTTATCCGAACATTGTCTGAGAGTTTTTCTTTTGCGCTCTTCCCCACGCTGAGGGGATCTTTTCTACTGTATGTGGTGTTCCTGTTCTCTTCACTACATATCTCATAGCAGCTTTTTTGCACTTTCCACGTGTCCCAGACGCTGTGTATCCTCGTTTTACCGATGATAGACCTATATATGATGATATTCTGTTTCATTTCTTCTGGGAGATTCCCCAGGCAGGTACTACGATGTATCATCGCCAGCTTTACCCTACCTTTCGTGAACTTAATAAGTTTGTGTCAGCATCCATTTATCCTCGAATAAATCATACTCAGATTGGGTCTGACATTGTTTATTTCATGTACCATGTTTTTCAGGGGTGGGATATTGATCTACCGACCGTCATGCTTCGTGTCATATCCTCTATCACTGTCCATGGTACCATCCCTGTCCATCCTTCTCTTCCATATGGGATTCTCATTTCCACCCTTTGCACTACTGCTGGTGTTCCTATTTTAGAGGGTGATCTGCGTCTCCCTATGCCTGGTATTATTGACCATAATGCTTTCACTCGTTTAGAGAGTCACTTGCCACAGGCAACGAGAGCGAGAGCTCCACCCCCAGAGGGAGTCTTCCCTGATGTTGATCCTTGTCAGGTTGTTAATCACACTGGTCTGAGCTCGTCTATTTTCTCTCAGCCACCACCATCCACTCCTGCACCTACACGTCCTATTGAGGAGGAGGTTTTTACTTTACAGGCACAGGTAGCTGCCCAGACCAGGATGTATGACTCTATTATGGCCAGATTTGATGCTGAGGCCGAAGCACGTGTTCTTGCTGAGTCTAGGATGATGGCATTTTTTAATGAGATGAGGCAGAGAGAGTAGTTGAGAGGCGCAGGTTCCTCTGGACTTAGGCATATTTCTTCCACATACACTAATGATGTTGTTGATGATGATGATACCCATACTGATACATAGCTGTATTTGTTTTCATTGTATCTGAGACATTGAGATTCCTGTTGTATTTATTTATTCTCAGATGTGATGTACTCTTATGCACAGTTGTATCTCCTTTGATTTTATTTTATGGCCTGGATGTACAGTTCATTTTGCAGTTTTAGTGATTCTCGCATTATTATTCAGTTACTGCTATCATTTTCTATCCATTGTCATACTGATATTGTTTATCTAGCCGTGTTGTTCATTCTCATATATTCCTTCTAGATTTGGTGTGTCTGTCCCACCTTTTTTCTATTCCAAGCAAAAAGGGGGAGAGATATGTGATGTAGGGGGTATTTATTATGATATTATATTTTTTATTCCTCCATACTTCACTCCGGTATCTGTTTGTGTCTCGTGTGTGTAGGTATTGTTTTCAGAGTTTCAGATAATTATTGATACATCACATTCAGAGACAGAATCAGATTCAGAGATTCAGATGATTGCCATTCAGAGACAGAATCAGATTCAGATGCTTTCCGAGATTTCAGTTTAATTATGTCCTGTATTTGTTTACATTTTGGGATAGGACATGTATTTATTTTATGGCATATAGCATTTATGTTTAGTTTTGTCCCGGAATAGCCAAAGGGGGAGATTTGTAAGAACATAATTCTTAGCATATCCATTTGTTTTATTTGGCTTAATTCCGGACAAAATAAATTAAGTCTAGGCTAGTTTTATTATGGAGTTTAATTGAAGCCTACGACAAAGTTCAAGTCCAAGAGTGTTCAATCAAAGATTTTAAGAAGATTACAAGTCAAGACGTGTTGCATGTGTTTAAGATCACTCAGGTATGAATACTTGTGAGTAGTTGGCTAATGTTGTATATTGATTAAATGCTGGGTGATTTAAATATTTGGGAATTAAGCCTTTTTATGTTTAAAAATATTTTTGAGTTGAAAACAGTTTAAAGAAAATTCGAGGATTAATTTAAAATACTGTAGCTCGCTCGAACGAGATAGTAAGTAGTTCAAACGACATTCACATGTCGCGCGAATGAGATCACTTCTCGCTCGAACGACCTATCGCCTCAATTTTCATTTTCTTGGACTCTGTGTTGCTCAGTTATATAATAAAATGTTTCTGTAAAAGTTTAATAAGCAGAACAGTTTCGAAAAACTATTTCCCATACAGTTTTTCATCTTTCGGTGTTTATACAAGATCGTATTACTCAATTCCAAAGTTTGTGATCTTGAATGTGTTGATCGAAAGACAATTCGTTCGTTGACTACACCATGTTGCACTTTGTGGGGAGAACTCTACAAACGAAGAGCTCCGTGCTATTGTAGAGAGAGACCTTATGAGTTAACTTGTGGATAAGCCGTTTCTTCTTCATTGCTGACCATCTGGAGTTCCTGCGGGAGATTTTAGCTGACGACATCGAAACCGACACCTGTGGGTATTTCGTATGTCACCCTATCTCATTGTAATTCGTGTAAGTTGTGTCTTACAAATTATAGTGAAATAAAAAGGTTTTGCCCTTCGAGGATTTTTCCTGAAATTGTTTCTTTTACCGCATACTTTATTCATGGAATGAATTTAATCACTTAGATGTATGTTTAGGGTTTAAGAAATTAAAATTGGGTTTAACTGAAAATTGGAACTAAGATGGTTTTACCTAAAGTACACATTAAACGGCCTTTTCAAAATGTTTTAGCAAGATGGAATTTTACGGAGGTGTTATTGGGGATTTTGGAGATGAAGAAGAAGAAGAAGAAGAAGAAGAAGAAGAAGAAGAAGAAGAAGAAGAAGAAGAAGAAGAAGAAGAAGAAGAAGAAGAAGAAGAAGAAGGAAGCTAGAAGGGTTTTTTGCTTAGAGATTTCCTAGAGCACACTTCTGTGAATCATGGCAACCTCCTTGAGGCCACCTTAGGAGGTGGGAGGTTTCCATCATTATCTTCTTCATCATACCATTGTTGGAGCTTTTTTGAGGTGGGAAAACTCAACTCTTTAGCTTAAAAACTCTATTTTCCATTGCATTAATCTTGGAGTTAGAGTTTGTAAGAGTAGAATTCATATATTATTTATGCAGGTTATTTCTTATGATTTTAGGTAAAATGGTTTACAAATGATTTCAAGAGTTTTGAGTAAAATGATATATTTCAAGAATGCTTGGTATTTATATATTTTATGAAATAAAATATTGTAATAGTATTTATCTTGTTGAATATATTTTATAAACAAATGTCTCGAGATTTTCTAAAGAAAATTGGGGGTTTTATGAAGATAAACATTTATTCAAGTTTTGAAGAAACAAAAATGTCTTTTGGCCTTGAAAAACATGTTTTGCCAAATATTATAAAATTTAAGAATGAACCACGTGTTAAACCCATTTAATGAGATTTTTCGACTTAAAATTCCTCGTTCTCTGTATGTGAACTTGTAATAATTTGATAATGAGCATATAAAAAAGTTAAATGAAGGTTTTTTCAACCCTTAAAGTGTATGAATAAGTATAGGAAATGTGGCAAGTGGGTATTTTAAGACTATATGTGAAAATAAAGGGAAAATGATGTTTTCTTACAAAGGAGTTTTCAAAAATCAAGTGGTTTCCTTTGTAAAGAAAATAATGGAATAAAGAGATCTTCAACATGAGAAGTGTATTACTCTGAAGTGTTAAATGAGTGTTAATGAATTAAAAGCATTTAAGAAGTTAGTATGGGTAACTTAAGAATGTTTTGTAAAGATAAACTTGCGAAATGGAGGAAAATGAAAGTTTAGAAACAGAAGGGGTAAAATGATCATTTATGCAAAATGTAACATTTTTATGAAATAAAAATGTTTGAAAAGCTGTTAGACAACGTACGTGTGTAAATGATAAGAAATTATGTTTTCAAAGTGTAACGTAAGGTGGGGTGAAATCCTCGGATTTTGGCTTCGGCTGGTAAAAATGGAATAATGTGGACACGAAAAAGTGTAAAAACATATAGTAAATAAACTCTGAACAATCAAGAAAATTAATATGGGCCCGGAGCACTGGGGTGAAAGACCCAAAACATTGGCCAGAGCCTATGGTGGCGTCATCGGGGAATATATCCCATTAAAGTACGCGGTACTAGTGTATTCCAAGCGAAGGATAATGAGAAAAGTGGAACATGATAAGAAAATTGGCTGCGCTAAGAAAATAAAAAATACAACCTTTATGAAATGAAATTGATAAATGTTCATGTTTGAAAAAGGTGATTTGGACAAGAATTATGAAAATAACTAAGTCTAAGTAAAGCATGAGTTAATGTCACAAGTGAAGTGGTTAATCAAGCAACCTAAGATGATTTTAACCCAAAATTAACACAAGTATGCGTATTGTGAATGGCAACGGAAAATGAGTGTTTAATAACAGTGAGTGTGCGTGCGTTGAAAGGTGGTTTCCAAGGAAACGCTAAAGTGGGTTTGCATAAGTATAAGGAAAATTTCGGTAAAAGAAGTGCTTCTCCCTAGACAAAGGGTATTTTTTAAAAGTATTTAACCAGGTGCGTTGAATCAGGAATTATATGTTAAGTAAAAGGGATTCTTTTATAAGATTAAGGTGATTTCATCGAAACAAGTAATGTTTTGGGAATAAAAATGGTTTCATGCATTAATCTCTCTCCCTCTCTCTCTCTCTCTCTCTATATATATATATATATATATATATATATATATGAGAGATAATTCCATATGCACGTAGGTATGAAGTGTAAGAGTCTCTTTTTCTACCGTTCGATTCAATATGACATTTTTGTATTTTCCCATTGGGTGTTCGACTCATTCCCTCTTCTTTGTTACATCAGGTTGTGTGCGATTCGGTATTTTAAGAGCGTTACGCAGGCAAGTATTCTATTTGTTTTACGCTAGTAGCTCTGTATGCTTGAATTTCAGGGATGCTTCTCATGGGTCCCTTACGTAGCTTGATTTAAATTGGAATCACGTGCTAAACGAGTGAAGTGTTAATTAAATAAAATTGGACTACCACTATTATTTAGGTTGTCTCGTTGCACTTCACACCTAATGTTCGGGTCAGACTGGGTTGACCACGGGTAATCCATAAATTCAGTTCGGGGCGTTACATACTCCCTCTTAGGGTGGTAACACTAAATGTGAGTCCTCTGATCTTATTCAAAATAAGTGATGGATGGTGATATATTCCCATTCCTTTGGATGTTCGAGCCATGATTTATCTATGGGCATTAGAATTTGATCAAGATCTTGTACTTAAAAATTATTTAATAATATAAATAAAGCTAGTTTCCCAAAAGCTGATACAAATTGTACGGGGAAAAAATTAGTACGAAGTGTAACAATCAGACTTACCAATTAACAAGTGTAAAAATGATAGAAAATATACCAATACATATGGAATAAAATGATATATGTGGTTCAGTAACGTGCCTACATCCACATAGGGGGGGTCATTCTTATTAATGTGGGGGTGAGAATACAATCTAGAAAATGTTTGTTTAATCATTTTTTACACGTCTTACATAGTTAATGGATGCATTTATTTATAAGAAAAATACATAAGTTATAGTAGTCAAAAGTATCCCTTTTGATAAGTTATCAACATGCCTATTACCTATCACATGTAGCGAATGTGGTGCCATTAAGTCGTTTCGATTCTCAGTGGGCCCAACCCATTAATAAGCGGAAGTTTGATCGCCCAACACGAAAATTACTTTTATACCTAATTAAACACCATTATATATGACGCGAGTTGTAATTTCGACATGAAAATGACATGACACAACACAACTTTGTATTAGAAATACCCGACACAAATACGATAGATAAATTTCTAGTTATTTTTGTATTGTTATGTGTCGTGTTATCATGTCATTTACTGAAACAAGGGCCAAAGGTCAAGAAGTGAAGTTAAGGGATTTTTTTACTTAACCCCCTCAAATAATGCCATATTTGACTTGACACCTCGCAGTTAAAATAAATAGACATAACCTCATAGATCTGGACGATGTTAATCCTTTGTAAAAAAAAACATAAACTAAAATTTGACATTACTTCGGCTATATTTTGGATGAAAATACCCTCCTTCATCCGGGAGGTTATTGTAACACCCCGCCTAATTAAATACCGGGAGATCAGTCATTTATTATATTAAAATCAAGGTGAATAATTGGTTCATTCTTAGCATCACTGTCGCAAAATAAAATTTCCAATTTAAACACCCTAAATAATTAAGCTAAGTGTCAAAACAATTTAAAACCTTATTTCCATTTTATTAAATCCAAATATGAAAACCGTTTTAACAACCAAAAGTTTAAGAATCACATAATTACTAAGAATGACAATTAACACATAAGAATTTAAACCATCTAGATAAACCAAACCAGTTTAAAACTATAAATGAAACCATCCTGACAATAGTTAATCCCCAAAGAGTACTGAATACTGAAAATAGAAAAAAACATAAATCTCTGACAAATCCAAACTGAATAGGGAAACGGGCGACACATGCCCTAACTAAGTAGAGCTAAAATAAGAGCAGAATCAAGGAAGAAGTCGTCTAAAACAAGGACCTATAACTACCACATAAGCTGCAGCACGTCCAATCCAAAGAGTCTAAGCATGATTCCCCTTTGGCTTGGCACCTGTAATATATACATATATATACAAGAGAAAAAGAAATAACAGGAAACGGGTCAGATCCCGAGTGTAAAACAGTTTAAAATAGTTTAGTAATTATTTAAAATGCTTACCGGCTAATGTAATAACCATGTTAGTATACAACACTCTTTTGAGAATTCTCACCTATCCAGGGAAAATACTATGGCTAGGATAATTAATTTCTAAAGATTAAACTCTCCCCTATATCTTATGTTACTTAGAATAACTCATTATTATTACAAAGTTCCCAAACACTTATAATAAATTTGGAGTATATATTCATTTCTTAACTACTTTTATGCACAGTAGAAAGTTTCCATAAATAAATATATATACTTTAGTCACTCATAGAATATATACACTGTCGGCACCCCACATAGAATCTATGGTGCTGGCATATTGTGCTATCAAGTACCCATATCACTCTACTAAGAGAAATACTAGTTCGGAATCACTCTCGAACTGTATTAACATAATACACACAAAATGGAGGCGAAACATAGTTCCAAGTCACTAAGAGGTCAGCACATACCCCTCACGTCTCTTAGGACCGTCTGACTATCATTCAGATAGCCTGTACCAAGGAATCCTATGTTCTAGGGTACAAGTCAATATCCCCCATAAAGGTCTCATCGAGATAAGACTGTCCCAGCGCGGTAACCTCCGTGATAGCAAGTAGCGCGGGTATGGTTATACACAAGCATACTATAAATATATACACATGAATTATATATATATATATTCTCATTTTTTCCAATTTGGTTCACGCAAGACCCAACAATAATAATTATTAACCACACATTGTAAAATTCTTACCCAATTACCTCACATAAAGGATTTATCGCTTTTATTCTTACTTATGATCGTTGCATACTTACTTCTCGTCTCTAGAAGTACTCTCTCTTACTAATTATACTCTCAGTAAGTACACCCTGTTTAACCTTCTAGTCTAAGTCTTTCACGAGTCTATAAATTATTTAGTGAACGTACGCTCAATTTCTAATGTGTGACGAAGCTCCTCGTTAACTCATAATTTCATCCTATATTAAGTCTCACTCCACGGAGTCTACTTAGACCCTATTGGTCCTCTTCATAACTCATTACACTCCATAAATAATAATCAAGGGTTCCTATATATTTTAACGGGATTAAACAAAAAGAAGAAAAATACGCAGTTTACCAGGAGGGATTGATCGATCGAGGAAAAGGGGTCGATCTATCGATCATCGATCGATCGATGTTCTTGGTCGATCGATCGATCAAGCAGTTCTTGTCCAGAAACTGTAATTTCAACCTACGGGTTTCATCTTCCAAATTACTCCAAAACGCCATTGCCGATTCCCAAACTCCCAAAAAACATTTCTAATAGTTACATATACCTATATACATGATTTCTTACGTGGAACATGTCCAAATTCATCAAAGGCATTGAATTTATGGGATAAATTAACATAATTATCAAGAACCCTAATTTTTCATGAAACATTCATTCTTCTAATTCTTTTCCAGATTTCTTGCCTCTAAATCTATACCAATTAGTGGGTAATCCTTTACATATGATGGAAATGTCCAGAATATATTTAGTTTCTCCAAAACATGCGATTTAAAGTCCCTAAATTATCAATTTCTTCCATAAAACATGTTCTTAACAATCCTAAACTAACATGGGTGAGACATTAACTAAAAATAAAGCAATATAGACACTTTCCTAGAATTCAAGGTTCTGATTTGTGGATGAAAAAGGTATGGTCGCGTTCCTCTTCGTGCGATCTACGTTTTGGTGGTGGTGGCGGTGCAAACGAATGAGTTCTTGGCCATGGATTGCTTGGAAAGCTCTCCACCTTCTTCTATAATGGTCGTTCTTAGGTTTTGTGATTGATAACCCTGTAAGACCACTCCTAATGGATGATATATCTTGGAAAATTTCGTGGGTTTAATTAGCCAAAAATACAAAATGTCTATAATACCCTCCCGGGATGTCAATTAGGCCTAAAAACTTTCCGAGACCCAAACTAAATCTCCGGGTATACTTTTCTGACTATCTCGACCCTTCCGGACACATTGACACACTCGAAATAACCATATGAGTGACTTATAATTTATTCACTTTTAATAATAATAATTTAGTCCTGACACGACACAGGCGCGTCTCGACGTAAATTTCCATAATTATCATTTTATTCACTCGTGACAATTTTTATAAAATCAATCTTATATATTACTTTACTCATTTAGTAATATTCGACAAATTTTCAATAATTACTAACTCTCGTCACGCTAGTAAATATTTAAATTAATTTTTGGATTAATATTAAATTAATACCTCAATTTAAATTTAATAAATCCCCAAATTTAAAAGCCATAAAAATATGGTGTATTGCATACTTCCCCCCTAATAACGAAATTTCGTCCCGAAATTCAGAAAATAAGGCATACCTGGTAAGAATAAATCTGGGTATCTCTCGCGCATATCTGTCTCGCGCTCCCAAGTGGACTCCTCCACATTATGATGTTCCCACTGGACCCGTACAAGTGGAACTACCTTCGACCTCAATTTCCTCTCGCTATGGTCTAGGATAGCCACTGGTCTCTCCTCGTAAGAGCTGTCGAACTGTAAGTTAATCTCCTCTATCGCGATGTGAGTGTGGGCCATATCATCCCGAAGGTATCGTCTCAATGACAAGATGTGGAATACATCGTGAATACGGTGCAAGTGCTCTGGCAACCCCAATATGTATACCATCGTCCCAATCCTCTCGATAATGGGAAACGGTCCCACGTATCTCGGAGCCAACTTACCTTTCTTCCCAAACGTCATTACTCCTCTCATAGGAGACAAACGCAGTAATACTTGGTCCCCCATGCTAAACTCTCTGAAAGACCATTTTGCATCGACATAGCTTTTTTGTCGGTCCTGCGCTACCCGAATGTGACTCCTGATAAGCTTAATCCTAGATGAAGTCTCATGAATCACCTCTGGCCCTAGTAACTTTCTATCCCCCACTTCTAGCCAACAAGATGGAAAACGACAAGGCCTGCCATACAATGCCTCAAATGGGTCCATGCCGATCGTGAACTGGTAGGAGTTATTATAAGCGAATTCCACCAGTAGAATATAAGGCTCCCAACTTCCTCCAAAATCAAGGACACACATGCGTATCATATCCTCCAACATCTGATTAGTACGCTCTGTTTGTCCATCTGTCTGTGGGTGGTAGGTTGAGCTCAATCTCAACTCTGTACCCATGTCCTGCTGAAAGCTCTCCCAAAAGCGCGACACGAAAATCTTATCCCTATCAGACACAATACCGAGGGGCACCCCATATAGCCTAATAATTTCGGCAATGAATAACTATGCATACTGACTCGTGGTATAGTCTGTCCGCACTGGCAGAAAATGAGCTACCTTGGTCAACCTATCCAAAATAACCCATATGGAGTCGTAACCCCGCAGTGATGTAGGCAGCCCAGTAATGAAGTTCATGGAAATACTCTCCAACTTCCGCGTAGGTATCTCCAATGGCTGAAGTAACCCCGGTGGTCTCTGGTGGTCTACCTTTACCATCTGGCAAGTAGAACTCTTGGACACGAACTCATCAATGTCCTTCTTCATCCCACTCCACCAGTACTGCCACCTCATTTCCTGGTACATCTTATCCCCTCCGGAATGTACTGCAAATCTGGACCTGTAAGATTGTGTCATCATTGCATGATGTAAGTCTTATCCTTCTGGGACCACCAATCTCCCATTAAACCTCAAACCCCCATCATAACTTACTAAATAGGACTCAGCACCCTCAGTTAAAAGCTGTACAATCTACTCCTGACAAAACGTATCCGCTGCCTGGGCCTGTATCACCCTCGTAACAATCTCGGGTGTGACTGACATAACAGATATAAAGGAACGGGCTACTGCATCCTGGTGACCCAATTCTTTTCTCTTTTCTTTCCATACATCCGCTATGTCACCTACCGATCTACGTCTTAATACATCAGCAACCACGTTAGCCTTCCACGGATATTACTGTATCTCGAATTGGTAGTCTTTCATAAACTTCAGCCACCTGCGCTGACGCATGTTCAACTCTCGCTGAGTGAATAAGTATTACAGTGACTTGTGGTCCATGAACAGGCGAAATGTCTCCCCCAACAAGTAATGTCTCTAAATTCGTAGTGCAAATACGACGGCTGCTAGCTCCAGGTCGTGGGTGGGGTAATTCCTCTCGTGAAGCTTAAGCTTGCGAGAGGTAAAAGCTATAGCCTTCTCCTCCTGCTGAAGTACGCCCCCGAGTCCCCGCAAAGAGGCGTCAGTGTACACCAGGTACTCCATTCCCAGCTTGGGCAAAGAAAGAACTGACGCCGAAGTCAACTTATCTTTCAGCTCATCAAAATCCAATTGACAAGCATCATCCCAAACATACGAAATTACCTTGCGAGTCAGATTCATCAACGGACCCGCTATCTTCGAAAAGCCTCGGATGAATCTCCTGTGGTACCCAGCTAATCCTAAGAAACTACGTACTTCTATCGGTGTTTTGGGTTGTCCCCACTCCCTCATTGCCGACACTTTTCTCGGGTCAACTGATATCCTCAATTCCGACACAACATGGCCCAAAAATTGTACCTCCCGTAACCAGAATCCGCACTTCTCATACTTAACATATAGTTGATGCTCTCATAGAGTCTGAAGAACCTGCCTCAAGTGCTCGGCATGCTCATCCTCAGTGTGTGAATATATCAGGATGTCATCTATGAAAATGATGACAAACCGATCCAAAAACTCTCTGAACACTTGGTTCATCAAGTCCATGAATACGACTGGAGCATTTGTCAGCACAAACGACATGACTCTGAACTCATAGGACACATATCTCGTTAAGAAAGCAGTCTTCGACACATCTTGCTCCCTAATCCATAGCTGATGGTATCCTGATCTCAAATTTATCTTCAAAAAGAAGGTTGCTCCTCCCAGCTGGTCGAACAGGTCATCGATTCGAGGCAACGAATATTTATTCTGTATCATGACCTTGTTCAGCTCCAGGTAATCCACGCATAACCTCAGTGAACCGTCTCTTTTCTTCATAAATAATACCGGAGATCCCCAAGGTAAGGTGCTCCTATAAATGAAGCCCTGACCTAACAGCTTCTCTATCTGATCTCGTAACTCCCTCATCTCTGCTGGAGCCATACGATACGGTGCACGTGATATCGGCCAAGTGCCCGGTATCAAGTCTATGACGAAATCTATCTCTGGACTGGGGGGTAGTCCCGGTATCTCCTAGAATACATCTGAATACTCATGAACAACTGGAATAGAATCCAGGGGAATCACAATCTCTTTAGAGGTATCCTCCTCTATGTAGTACACATGGGTGGAAAATCCTCCCTCTGGACGAGGTATCACCACCAAAAACATCTCCTGCCCTGAAATGGCAAAGATAATACTCCTATCGAAATAATTAATCATGACTCTGTACGTAGCGAGCCAATCCATGCCAATAATGGCATCGTGCTCATGCATATCTAAAACTAGCATGTCTGCAGGTAAAATCAAGCTATCAATCTCTATACCTACGCCCCGACATAAAAAGAAAATCAAAGACCCATTCCTCAATGGTGATTCTACGCATGTCACAGTGCTCTCTGTCGTATCTAATAACCATAAGGCCCGTGCAAAATGAGTAGCTATAAAATAATGCGATGCCCTAATATCAAATAAACCCCGACCTATAGTGCCATGTATAGGAAACGTACCCTCAATCGCGAGTGGTGCCTGAGGTGCTGCTGCCTGGTGAACGTTATAGATATGTCTATACTGCAATTTCCCCTGCTGGACTGGAGCTACTGGGATGGCTGGTAGGGCTGGCACCTGAGTTGGTGCTGGGAGGGCGACTGGAAAGAGTGGCCTCTACGGCTCATTACGGGCACCCTGCTGCTGTGGGGCCCTATCCCCTCTGGGCAATCCTGGCACCTATGGTCATTCTTACTACATCTGAAACATCTGCCCTGAAGTTACCTCCCCTCTGCCCCTGTTGGCCGTTACCACACCGCCACTAGCCCTATTGAAAACATTGTTGCCTCTGATGGCCCTGTTGCTGATGATATTGGCCCTGCTGATTGGATTAGCCCTGCCTAAATCCCCCAAATCCCTGTCTAAAATCACTTAATCAGAATCGCTTGGCAGGGTCCCCCTGATAGGAACTCTGCTCACTGTGACGGGTCTATCCCTGGGCTGTTGGTTCCCCACCAGTACTACTACCCCCTGTCATGCCCTGCTGGATGGACTCCCTTGCTCATTTGCTCCCCTACAGATGGAAGTGGTGATCCTGACAGTGCAATAAAGAGTGTTGAGTACATGAGTGTAGGTACTCAATGATAGATTGCCTATGAGGTGCTGACGGATCCTCCAGTTCAATCCATCTACAAATATCAGTATTTTCTTTTCCTCGGTTGGTGCCTCATCTGGCACTATAGTGAGAAGTCTAGTAAACTCCTCCTCGTACTCAACAATGGTCATAC